>CM074742.1:57591212-58191212 GCA_037367245.1 Phrynocephalus guinanensis | reverse complement strand
GGGTTTTATAAACCAAAACCAGGACCTTAAACCTTATCCGGAGCACAACGGGCAACCAGTGCAGATGAGCCAGAATTGGGGTGATATGATCATAACGACACGCACCAACCACCAGTCTGGGTGCCACGTTCTGTACCGGCTGAACTCTCTGGACAAGGGTCAAGAGCGTTGCAGTAATCAATCCTCGGGATCACGATAGCCTGCACGACTGTTCTGAGGGAAGCCTCATCCAGCTACATACGGATCTGGGCAATCTGGCGCAGGTGAAAAAAGGCCGGATCCAGGACTATTCCCAGATTCCTGGCCCTGTCTGCAAGCCGGAGGGTAGCACCCCCCAGCTTGGGGAGAGGGCTGCTGTACCCCGCAGAGGATGCCCCAAAGAACAAAACCTCGGTCTTCTCCGGGTTAAGCTTCAGCCTGTTAGTACTGGTCCATTCCATGACCGCCTCCGGGCACAGATCGAGGGAGCGTACCATCTCATCTGCAGAGGTGGAAAAGAAGAGATAGAGCTGCATGTCATCAGCATATTGATGACAGCAGACTCTAAATCCCCTGCTGACTTCGGCCAGCAGTCTCATATAGATGTTGAACAGCATGGGGGAGATTGCCAACCCCTGGGGCACCCTGCAAGGGAGCGTCCAAGGAGCTGACAACTCACCCCCCAGCTACACACGCTGGAGTCAGTTGCCAAGGAAGGAACGAAGCCAGCTTGCAGAGCCCCCAATCCCCACCTCGGCAAGCCAATCGAGCAGGATACCGTGGTTGACGGTATCAAAGGCCGCTGACAAATCAAGGAGGATGAACAGGGTAGAGCAACCCCTGTCAGCCTCCCTGAGGAGGTCATCCTGTGGAGCATGATGGCTGAGGATGAAGATCGGGAGAGACAGAGAGACCACTATTGACTACCTTTCCTGTTTGTGAGCTTCCCAAAGGCAGTGGTAAGAAAGCAGATAGACAGTTGGTCCAACCTAGAAGATTTATTTCTTATGTCTTCATGTCACTGTGATTGTTAGCGCTGCCGATATTATCCTCATCCCATTGTTTTCCCAAGGACATCAGAGTGGCGTCAAATGTTATGGATCAGATGCTCTACTTACGACTAGAGATGGGCACGACTTGAAAAATTTTTTTTTCGAGTTGTCGTTAGTCGGGCCGGTTCCGTTTCGGCTCGTTTCCGTTTTTCGCGAAAATTTGCAAAAATTAGTCGGTTCGTTTTTTTGTTTTTTCGTTGTCGTTAGTACTGGTTTGGGGAGGGGGTAGCGGGCTCCTGGAGGGAGCTGCAGGAGTCAGCCAGAGCCACAAGTGACGGACTGGCAGACTCTTTGCACCCGCTGTGTCTCACGTACTTGCATGTAGTGCAATGCAAGTAGATCTGGCTTAGGGTTAAGACGGCTTAGCGCAACGGCTAGGGTTAGGCTAGTTACGGGTGAGGTTAGGGTGAGTATTGGGGTGCACCTCTGGGTGCCTCTCTGACCCACTTAGAAGGACAGTGTACTGGCGTATGGGTTAGGCTTAGGGTTCGGGTTTGGGCTACGATTAGTGGGCTGTTTATGCCCGATTGGCACATCCCAGAAGTCTCTGTGGTCAACCTGGCCAAGTGGCCATGCGATTGGTGGAAAATTTGCATGGTCTACTCCCATGGGCGAGCCCATCATTGCAAATGTGCAGGTGTAAAAAAATAAAATAAAATAAAATCAACAGAGACTTTTTTTGCAAGAAAAACCCACTGCTGCTACTGTAAAAATTCAAGCATTTAAAATAGCCAATTTTTGCATCTTTCTGTGGTGCTTTGGTGGGGTTTTGGGCAACGATTTCAAAAAAAATATTGCGGTCGCCATTTTGGATCCCCCCCACCGCATGGCAAATGGATGCGCCCTCCCAGCCTGGTACAGTCAGCAAAACCTGGCCATGCGATTGGTGGAATGGCTCCAAAACTTTGCATGGTCCACTCCCATGGGCGAGCCCATCATTGCGAATGCGCAGGTGTAAAAAAATAAAATAAAATAAAATAAAATAAAATCAACGGAGACTTTTTTTTGCAAGAAAAACCCACTGCTGCTACTGTAAAAATTCAAGCATTTAAAATAGCTAATTTTCACATGTTTCTGTGGTGCTTTGGTGGGGTTTTGGGCAATGATTTCAAAACAAATATTGCGGTCGCCATTTTGGATCCCCCGCACTGCATGGCAAATGGATGCGCCCTCCCAGCCTGGTACCAGCAGCGCAGCAGTAGCAATAGCCAAGGAGAGGGGGGCGGGGAAACCCCCCCGCCCCCAAATAAAACACCCTTCTGGCCTGGTAGGTGCCCTCAGACAGTTTTCGCCTACTTTTAGGACCGGGAATTGGGTTTTTTTTTAACTTTTAAAAACTTTTTTTCTGTGCCGCTTGGCATTGCGCGATGCAAGTAACGAGCACGACAAATCAGACCAAATTGTTCGTTCGTCGGTTCGAGCTCGAATTCTGGTGGAGTAATTCCCGTTTCCATTTCCGTAGAGTAACGGATACGAGTAAAGGAAACGGAAACGGGAATACCGCTAAGTCGTGCCCATCTCTACTTACGACATAACAGAGCTGCACAGCTTTGGCTAACAAGCCAAGTTACCATGGACTGTGCGAAAATTTCTTTTCGTGGTTATCACTGCAGATTCTCGAGGGTTAGTTAAGACACAGGAAGACAAACTTTGTTAGAGGGATGGATATGCTGGTTTGCAGATGCTGTAGATCAAATTAGCCACTTCAGAAACAAGTGGTCGAAATCTCGGAGAGCCAGGTCTAAATAAGTGCACGTGAGGGTTCGGCTGACTTGCATTTGCTTTCATTCCCATTATCTCTCTTTTTCCACCTCAAGTAAAGACACATGTGCTGATGAGTTCAAGCACTGAACATGTATTGCTTCCTTGTCCAAACTAATGTCAACATTAACAGGCCCATTTAACAGTTCCTTCCCTCGAAGAGGGTGAGTGAGAAAAGGATTGATTTCTCGTTTCCCTGACCAGAGTGGTGGTGGTGGTTCTTTAAGGTTTTTATAGACTCCTTCATCAGGAAGTAACTGAACATCCCTTAAGAAGGCTTGTGTGGATGTTTGGACCATGGGGATATAATTGGGGTGAGGGGTGGGGGACTCTAGTGTAATCTCTCCTCTATAAATTTCCCCCATGAGGAAGGTTCTGGACATTCTCTTTCCCCTGAACCATTCCATTTCCCATTTTCCTTTTCCTCACAAACCATCTTCGCTTGCTCTCACCCAATCCACTCATGAACCTCTCTCCAGTAAGAGAGCTCTTCAGGTTTTCTCTCTCTTTTCCCCCTCCCAGCTTCTTCGTAGAAACATAGAATCATAGAGTTGGAAGAGACCTCAAGGGCCATCCAGTCCAACCCCCTGCCATGCAGGAACCCCCATCAAAGTACTCCTGACAGATGGCCCTCCAGCCTCTGCTTAAAAACCTCCAAACAAGGAGATTCCACCACCCTCCTTTGTGGCAGCATATTCCACTATTGAACAGCTCTAACCATCAGGAAGTTCTTCCTAATGTTCAAATGGAATCTCTTTTCCTGTAGTTTGAGACCATTGCCCCGCGTCCTAGTCTCTGAAGCCATGGAAAACAAACCAGTTCCCTCTTCAATATGACATCATTTCAAATATTTAAACATAGCTATCATATCCCCTCTCAGTCTTCTTTTTGAAAGGCTAAACATTCCCAGCTCCCTATGCTGTTCCTCATAAGACATTTCTTCCAGACCTTCAACCATCCTGATTGCCCTCCTCTGTACTCGCTCGAGGTTGACAACATCTTTTTTAAATTGAGGCATCAACTTTTTTAAAAAATTGGGACCATCAGCTTTTCCCACTACTTAGTCCATGGATTTTCCACCCAATACCACTCCTATCTTAGTGGTAAAGGTCCTCTCACTCTCCTCAAATCCACCTGTCCTGCTTCTATCTCCTTTCCTCCCTCACTTCTCTCCTTCCACCCTCCCACTTCCAACTCCAGAGGTCTAGCTTTCGCCCCCTTCCCCTTCCCAGCGTTCTCTGCCTTGAATGTCTTGGCGTGGCTCCAATTTATATAGCCACAGACCACCCTCCTGCCTTCTTCTGCTGTGACCTGATGGGTTTTACACTGCTGGCATCTTAATCTGAGAAATAATACTTTATTTCCCTTAAGACATAAATGCTACCCATCACTTATCCACAAATATATAAGAGATCTGCCTATACTGGTATCACTGCTTTGTGTTTGTGGATGGTACACCTACTCCTCTTCCCCAAATACTCTCTCTGTCTCCAGTTTAAAAGGAGTGTTTTCATCAGCATCTCTTTCTTGGTTGTGCTTTTAGATCCCACTTATACCCTGCAGAGTTTATGAGTATAATAATAATAATAATAATAATAATAATAATAATAATAATAATAATAATAATAATAATAATAATAATAATAATAATAATAATAATAATAATAATAATGGCTGATAAACCATGGCAATAAAGCAGAGATCCAAAGCATTATTGGAAGTACGATATCATACAGGTTGCATGTTAACTGTACAAAACCATGGGCTTTTAAAGATCCTGTCTTTTGAAACTGTTTCCAGATGGATATGTATTTCTTTTATAATCATTAAAAACTGAAAAAACCCCTCAACAGTATGTTATTGCAAAGCCATTCTCAAATTCATGGTTCTGATTTTGGGTTCCAATTTCTTCCATAGTTGTTTTTTTTTTATTCCAGGATTGAGTGGGCAGATGAAGGATTTGAGCAATCTCTAATTACACAGTGTCACAGTTGATGAGATTACAAAGAAGTAAACATGTTGTTGGTATTAGAGGGGATATTTTTAACAATGGCTGCTTTAAAGGCACACATTGGCATCCACTGTGGGAAATCTGCTTTGGAGGACACGAAAGACAGGAAAGACTGCATAGTGGAGCCAGACTCCTCCACTCCAAATGGATTTGAAGCTACAGATTTGAAATATAAACTCGTAACACAATGGGGGTGGCTGGCTAGGGACCATCCTTTTTGGAGGACAGTTTACACGTGAGATTTCTTTGTAGTCCATAATAAGCCTGGACTCCAAAGAGCCAGCATGCTGAGCTCCTCTCACTGTTACTTTTCTATTTATTTATTTTCTATTTGTTTATTTTTGCATTCCTACACCACACCTATTTCCAAAAAGCAATTAAAGGAGCAGACAATAAAAGAACAACAACAACTACTACTACAAAACAAGAACAACTACCCAGCAAGAGGCAAAGCCAAAACAGTTAGCAGAAAAAAACAGAAGGAGCAGCACAACATAACATTCCATTACAGATCGCCGATGCCGTCTGCTTCCCTAAAAAGCGAGGTTTTTAAAGCTATTTAAAAGGCGGTTAGGGACTCACGTTGGCGAACCTCGCAAGTTTGTTCCAGATGACCAGGCTGGCCACTGAGAAGGCCCAATTACGGGTGGAAACTTTATGGCCCTCTCAAGGTGTAGCCACATGGAGCGAGAGCGCCAAAGATGTGGCAGGATGGGCCAACACTACCTTTGGGAAATACGCTCTGCCAGATAGTCAGGTCCCAAACCATGTCCAAGAAGGGAACATTGGCAATCAGGCAATAATTAGACATACCGTCCGCTGCCAAGCCAGATTTTTAAATAATGGGCTTGACCACCGTTTCCTTCAGCTGACTGGGAAAGGTCCCATCACTGAAGGAAGCACTGGAAGGAAGCATGTTGTGGGAGTTTGCACCCAATAGGTATCATTGGAAGAAGTATCACGGAAGTCTTGCAGTTAAATTGTAGTACAAGACTCTGATCACAACCTGAGTTCAATCCTGGGTTCGGATAGCCAGCTCAACGTTGACTCAGTCTTCCATCTTATGTATCTTGCATAATTAAATGGTAAACCGCCCAGTGCTTTTAAGCATTATGGTGTGCTAATGAAGCAACACACTTGGATGACTAGACCATGGATCAAACAAGCTAAGAAACCAAAGTACTGTATATGTTACAGGAAACCTGTCATTTGAAAATGAAATCCTTGTGTGTTGGTGAGGATTGAGGAATGATTCAGAGAGACCTGAATGACCAGACAATTGCAAATGAAGAACGCATGGTTACAAAGTGAATCAAAATAATTTGCAAACTACAGAAGGTGTCAGATGCTCCTCTTACGATAGCCAGATATACTTGGAGTTTAAGGCATTCTATCTTTTAATGTCAGGCTATCTGTTATCCAAACTTTGGCTCAGGAACAGCATTGGCAACTGTTGGCTTTTAGGGAAATATCTGGAAACGAGTCTGGGAAGATTCTCAGTCATCCAGGTGAGGTTATCTGGAAGTTGAGTCATGACAACCGGACTTCTTTTCCTTGAGAGATTGAAGCATTTCGCTGCTTGGATGAAACGTTGCGATCTCTCAAGGAAAAAAAGTCCAGTTGCCATGACTCATCTTCCAGCTCTGGAAACAAGTTACCCTGATTCTTCTGTGTGGCAACTATGAATGTACACAACAAGCTAGGCAGATGTTTTAGCCAACTCTAGGCTTTTAATTAAACGATTTTAAATAAAAGGAATAGAATAAGATAAATAAATCTTATAGTAAATGGTGCTTTCTAACTAGCTCATACCTTACATATAGGTCCTAAACTGACATTTACTACACAATAGAACAATGTGTCCCCCTCCCCTAAATATGCCCGTGGCTGGCATGCGTTAAATTCTGGAAGACAACAAACAGAACTTTCTGAGGCAAAAGGAAGACAGGGACATACACACAACCCTGTTTTAAGGTGTTTTTCAGAAGGCTTATGACTGACAGATGGGAGTGGAAGCATCTAATCAGAAAGGACCCTGGCGTTCACCAGCTCGGCATGCACTCTTTAGCACTTGGCTGCCCAAGGGAATGGCTTTTGAGGAGACAAAGCTCACGAAAAGGACCCTTCCCTTCCCCCTCTCCTCAGTCAGTCCCTGCTGCATATTCGGCCTCAGCCTGCAGTGCACAGGCTCATTTGCTAACAGATATTTTTAAAAAAGAACAGAGATGTAGTATTTGCTTTGTCCCATGAGTACTAGATGTGTGTGCGCGTGCGCGCGTGCGTGTGTGCGTGCGTGCGTGCACGCACTTACAGAGAGTGGGGGGACCTGGCTGTTTTACTTTATTTTTCTCAGTTTTTCCTCATGTTCGGCCAGTTCCATATTGGACTGAAATAAATGTTTTCCCCTTTCCCACATGGCAGAATTGGTATATTTGGCTATGCCCTTTTCGTAATGTATCTGGAAGATGAGTCGTCGCAACTGGATTTCTTTTTCTTGAGAGATTGAAATGTTTTGCTGCTCCTCCAAACTGCTTTGTCAGTCTGAATGAAGCTAGTTGTGAGTCCTCCATTTTGTAGTTAACTTTGATCTCTTGTCACCCTGGGCTGTGATTTCAACAATGCCCAGACAAATCAAAAAGACTTCACACCTTCACCACCAAGGCCATAGCTAGTAACAACCCATACTTTATGGGTTTCAGCTCAATAGCACCTTAAGGCTATTGAGACTGTTGTCTACCTAACAAGCCTATTCTGGTCATTGTTCATCTTATGAGCCTATTTCAGACCAAGGTGACAAGAGGTCAAACTGAACTATAAAATGGAGGACTCCCAACTAGCTTTCTTCAGACTGATGAAGCTGTTTGGATGAGCAGCAAAACGTTTCAATTTTTCAAGAAAAAGAAATCCAGTTGCAATGACTCAACTCCCAGATAAACTCACCTGGATGAGTGAGAATCTTCACAGACATTTTCTGTAATGTATATATTTTTATATTTTTTTCTATAATATTTGCCTTGGCTACATTTCCCCCCTTGATGTTTATGTTTATGTGTATTTTCTGAATATACACGACTTTAGTTGTGCACAACCTTTTGGGTATAATTCAAAGGCAAAGAAACAAAAGAATCTGACATTTGTGGATTTCTCCTTATGGTGAGAACAAAAAAATGTTGCAGACTTTTGAATTTATGTTAAAATTCATTTTGCTATGCAGTACAAGTAGAGATTCACAGAGGAGAATAGTTATAAGTTCCCCAGGTAGTCCACTCCTTTCTGATTAACTGGCGCTCAAAGCCTCAGTAATGCACTTGGAGACATTTGTAGTCAAAAGAATAAAGCCATGTATCTACTTACAGTTGCTTGAACGTACAGATTTGTGTATACTGTTTTCTTTACTGTATCATATTTAGCAATAAAACAAACAAATCAACACCAAACCAACAACTGCCACCAGCCAAAGAAAGGGAAGTTATTTATTTATTTATTTTTTTTATTTTTATTTTATTTTATTTTATTTTATTTCTATACCACCCATTTTCCAGCAGGAACTCTGGGCGGTTTACAGCAAGGATAAAATCAACAGTACAAAACAAATCAACAGTACAAAACAAGAATAGAAGAAGTTCCTTCAGCAAGAGGCATCAAGGGCGGGGGGAAAATTAAATTAAAAAAATTAATTGAAAGAACAGAGCCAGGACTGCATTGGAATCCAAAGATTGGAAGGAACAATTGGTTAATGTTGGATAGATATACTTCAGCCCAGACAAGTCCCACCCAGTCATACAAACCACAATATAGATAGCATGCACAGTTGCAAACAAAACTCCAACAAAAGCACTGTTTGTTCTTACATTCTTCTTTTTCATGCCTACACACCAGTTCCCATGGGCATTGTACACTACCTTGACTTGTTTTCTTCTGTGCCAGGTTGCAGCAAGACCAATTATAGGCTGTGTTCCTTGGATCCGCTTTTTATTAATATTAAAATGCAAGCCTGACTCTTGATTTCTTTGTTGTAGGGTAGGATCTGGGGTTTTTGAAGGTATGTTGCTTAAAAACATTCCTTTCACTGAAGCAATTTGCTGAGACTATTGTCTCCTCCCTACAAAACAGGACTGGATCCAGTTCTGAATTTGTTCATACATGTCCACCACCGATGCCACATCTCATTTGTTGTTGTTTTGCTTGTCACGTCTATTTCCTGCCCATTTTTATTCTTTTGATTAAGATGGCTTCACAGTCTGACAGTTTTAAACACTGCAGTTTGGCAAAATTCTTCCTTAAAAAGGGGGTGATTTTATAGGAAGGTTCACCCTCTTAAACAGTTTCTGTTTAAAAAAGCATATTTTTCATGAACTAGATAGGATTGATTACTACGATAATTTCTTTTTCTTTTGTCCTCACTTGCCTGACAGTAGTCCTATAAAATCTCATTATAGGAAAGATTTCTATGGTGGGCAGATTTGTACCTTTCAGAAGTACTGTAAACGGTTTCTCTTTTTAGCCCGGATGTCTGTGGATTTCTTTCAGCTGTGTTAGAAACAGAGTGAGAGAGGACAAAAGACTGGAGTTCTCCCCATTCTCATATGCAATTTTGTGAACTTCAGGATAACAAATAAAAGATAACACAAAATGGCCGCTTCTCTGCCTCCTTTTATTGATCCCTTCTGGCACAGTTGCATTTCCCCCCTCCCTTTTCCTAACTCACCGGGGTACACAAACCTTGGTATACCTTGGTCAAGTCTTGGGAAGCTTTTTGCTTTTCAGCCCATTTTGAAAATTATTTCCTTTCTCTGCCTGTTGTCGTGATTGGAGTCTCCCTCCTGCCCTCATTCTGCACTATGCTCTGCCACTCTATTGTCTACCCCCCACTTTAGACTATAATTGTTTCTTTTGCTGCTTGTTGCTGTTGCCTTACTCCTGTGATCTTCCACCTCCGCTACCTGAAAGCAGAAATGGCTAAATAAAAAAGGAGAAAGAGAGGAATTCCCAAACTGATTTGCAGGAAAGAAATCGCTGCTTGTTGAGTCTGACGGCCACCAGGGGTGGTGTTTTTTAAACCAATTTCTAGACCACTTTTTGAAGCTTTTTGGCTGAAACTGCGGACACCATGCACCGTTTCCCACCGGGTTTCCCCCTCTGTATGCCTTATCCTGCCATCGAAAAGCGAAAAGGAAAAAAAAACTTCCTGCAGTGTAATCATTTCCACCGACTTCTCCGGTCCCTGTACTTCCTCTATAATGCAGGTAAGCAACGGAGGTAGCCTATCAAAATCAATGTGCCACGTTGTAAGTAATCTAAAGGGAGAACCGGAAAATTAGCTGCATTACTTAGAATGGAAGAACAACAGCATGACGTTACCCTAAAAAAATTTTTTTTTCAAAATAGAAGCAGATGATGGGAAAATGACAGACAAAATCAGAACAAAAAGTGATTTAGCCAAGTGCAGAAGGGGAAACTGGTTCATGAGAAAATGCCAAGTGCGTAATGCTGAATCGCTTCAGCGATCACGTGACCGGGGGAGGGCAGAAGGCGATTCAAAACAAAAAGTGGTTGCTGTTTGAAGTGCGGTAGCGGCCAGTTGGAGGAAGCAGCTAGACATGCCATTCAGCCTACCGTGACGTCTTGTCCTGTCTAACAATAGAGCCGGCCCCCATGAGCTGATGTTCTGTAGGGCAGCCTTGGTATCTTTTTTCTATTTAATATAGAGAAGATTAAAAAACAGGGATGGGCAGCCAGCACCAAAAGAGATTCTGAAATCAGAGAACTCTGCTTGCGGCAAAGCAGCCTTCCTTTCTCCTTCATGAAATGCTTTGGGAAGTGAACACTAATCAGCATCACCCTTCTTAAGATGTGGAGCACTTAATTAAATGAGAATCGAAGCGTTCTCAGCTCGCCAGCCTAGCCCTGGAGTCCAGGGAGCAGCGTTCTATAGGAGTAGGAGCAGAGTGCTGAGCAAGAGTTAAATATAGTTCACAAACAAGCACACGGCAGCAGCTGAGCTTACCAGATTTCTTATTGAATGCACTCTCAATCCACCTGATGCCAGCATGCCTGCTGCTCATAATAATCCATGTTATTCATTTGGAAAGACTGTGTTGAATAGGGCTGCTCTTTGGATTTATTCCTAATAGCTATAAACAGGAAGACGTGCAGGAGTCTTATAGCTCAACACTATGATCCGTTGCATAGGCACAGCTCATAGTATCAGGATTAAGGCTTCTGACTTTGGCACAAGGACACAATTGTGTGCAGTAATTGTCCCGAGAGCTGTTACAGTACTATGGGTAAGGACCGGGCTTTAGCTTCACTATCAGAGCCGTTTCTTGCTATCAATATTTCTTAAAAGGTTGGGCAGAGAGTATGACTTAATATTTCCATTATGTGGGTCTTTTCCTATTGCCTCTTTAAAGAGTCAAGCGGGGAAAATATCCCACTTAAGCCTAAAATGTGACAAGCAATGGGCATGATTTGAATGTGCAATGATAAAGCCCAATGTGCGTGCACACACACACACATAAGAGTGCTCGCCAGCAACAAAGAGAGCAAATTTGTTTGCATGCGTGCACGTGATGAAAGGGCACAAGTCTGACCCTTTCTTGCATTATTTGAGACACATGTCCATCTTGGTAATTTGGGTGAAAAGGGAATGGAGAGGGCCAGTTTTAGAATGTTTTTATCCCCTGAACCTTTCTCTTTCCCGGCCCTCAGTTTAGTAGAGGTCACACAATTGAAAACAACGATAACACCAACAAAATTAGAATTGGAAAACTAAAAGTGCAATAGCATGCCAGTGTCCAGTTGTGTTGGATCACAATTCCCACAGTCCTTTGTCTTTGGCAATCTAGGCTGGGAATAGTGGTTCAAAACATCTGGAGTGCCAAAAGTTTGCTACCACTGGTATACACCATATAAAGTATATAACTGCTACTTATTCCTAATAATTTTTGATATGCTTTGGAAAGTGATTGTTCTGTGAAGTGTTCTTGAAAAAATCATTGTTGACTCTTCAGCACAACCGCTCTCATCTGATTTTGGAAGCTAAGCAGGGTCGGCCCTGGTTAGTACTTGGATGGGTGACCCACCACGGAATACCAGGTGCTGTAGGTTCCCGGAATAGGAACTGGCAAGCCACTCCAGTATTCCTGCCAAGAAAACTCCATGAACATGGGGTCACGAAGAGTCAGTCACAACTGTAATGACACAACACACACACACACATGTTCAAAATGCACATTGAAATGTCTTCTGATGTGTCTAGTTGCACACTCTTAGGCAAATGGAAGCAATGATTATTTTAAGCGAACGCCTTGGCTCACATGTAGGCTGAAGCTGTTGCAGAGTTTTGAATTACTGGTTAAAAACCTCTAGCTGTGCAGCTGAGGTATAGGAATATACAAAGCAGAACTCTCAGATTAGACAACTCCTTATTGTCGCATCAGCTGCCACTTATAGTCTCAATAGCTCACTTGAGACATTGGTAAGAGAGAGAATTTTAAAAATTCCATTTACTCACAGTTGAATCCATAAAAACTGTACAAAAAAGACTGTTTTTCAGTAACAGGCTTCAGCAGACACCTCCAGATTGCAAGGTAGACTAACAGCATTGGCTACATACTAACTGCACTAACTCTAAGAGGGACCTTGTAATTAAAAAAAGAATGTGGGGGACATTGGGTTTTGAGAGCACAACTTATGAGGCAGCATACAACCCCCTCATTAAGGAAACTGAGGCAAGACAATACCGTACAGCCAGCATGTTACACTTCCCTGCAGATAAGATGTTGAGGATTTGAGGTGTGGGAGGAATGAGTGTGGGACTGTCCACAGCTTTTCTACCACCAAGAGCTGAATAGCAGAGAAAAGAATCAAACAGATGTGCGATGTGTGTGTGAAGTCTGTTTATTCTTTAAACAGGAGCCTCCTGGTTCAATGATTAAACTGCTGTATTGCAGCTATAATAAGGGTGCTCACTCGGAACCTTGGCTCATGGTTCACTCAGCCTTCCATCCTTCTGAGGTTGGCAAAAATGAGTACCCACTACCCAGTTCTTGGGGTGGTAGGGGGATGGGATGTGTAGCCTGCATAATTAAACTGTAAAACACCCAGAGAATACTTTTAAGTACTGTCGGGCAATATCTAAGCAGAACACTTTGCTTTGCTTTTAAAGTATGCAGCATCCTTGCAGGAGATTTTAGAAGATACTAGGAAGCTATTTTTACTTTCTTTGGAGAAAACAGAAATAGGATGGCCACTAGCCATCCAGTTTACAGTGGTACCTTGTATAAAGGAATTAATTCTCTCCAAATGAAATTCTGTTATGCAAATTTTCCTTTATACAAATTTCCCATAGGAATGCATTAAAAACAGAGTAATCCCTAATCACAACCATTTTTATGTTGTACGGATTCACCCCATAGATGATTCTGTAGTTAAGCAAATTTCCCGTCTCCGGAATTTTTTATGTTGTGCAGATTTTATGTTATACAAACCGTTTGTTATACAGTGACACCCCGCCTATTGTGGGGGTTAGGGACCCAACCTGACCCATGATAATTGAAAATCCACGATATGCGGATGCAGGTCGAGTTGGGCCTGGGGCGCCTAGCTGGGGGCTCTTGTACTTACCCCCAGCCTGGCCCTACCCCGAACGGGCCTGCAAGGGCCTTTCCGGGTCTTTTGGAGGCCCCAAAAGGGCCTCCCTGTGAACCGGAAGTCATTTCTGAGGCCTCTGACAGGCCCTCCCCCCTTACACCAGGCCTTTTCCCACTTACCCTGGGGGTCTTTTTTCATATACTGTTGTTCCGCAATATAGCGGGACCACAGTATATGAACCGCGAATGGGCGGGGGACCATTGTACGAGGAACTTAGTAACTCTGTAGGTAGGATAAAGAGGGGTGGGGGAATAGAAGATGAATAGAAGATATATGAGGGCATGTCCCATGACAAGGAGAATAAGAACATAAGAAGAGCCATGCTGGCAAGCTTCACACATCTGCTTTTCGCTAGGGGTACATACATCAAATAAATGAATAAATAAACCATGTACTGAAATTTAACAAGCAGAAAGCGTGCTGTGGACAAACGCTGGCACTGTTCTAGGAGCACATTGCACACACAACATTCCTTTCCCAGTCAAGGTTATGGGAAGACTGTTCCAGGTGAAGCCAACACTGGATTTACCTACCATTGGGTGTCAGCCACAAACTCAGCTCGTACTATCATGGAGCCAAGATGTTTACAGCATTATTCGCTGGCTTGTTCATCAGCCTTGAAAAGTATTTTTTAAAAAAAGGACTAATAAAATAGCTGGCTGAATAGCTCAATGGTTTTGGTGGCGGTTGGAAGTTCAATTCCTCGCTGTGTCTCTTAGGAGTAGAGGCAGCTTATGTGGCCTCAGGCATGCTGCCACAGACCCAGGGCATCCCAGGAGATGGAGGGTGATAAACAATTTTTGGTGTTTTGTTCTTGGGAAAACCCTGAAAAGGGTCACCATAAGTGTGAACTGACTTGATGGCACATGATTATTATATTATTATGATTTATAAAAGAAGAAAGATGTACCATTCCAGACTGCGCTAGAAGGACTGGTAAATCACTTTGGGGTATTTTTTACCTGGAAAGGGTGCCATAGGTTGAAAGAAATAAACATGAGGGCACATAGAGACTTGGTTTTCACTGGCGTAACTAGGGAGGGGCCGAAGAGTGCATTTGCCCCAGGGCAGACAGCAATCTGGAGAGCACCTGGAGGGGGAGCAGAATGAAGAAGCCATGCGCCATCCTGCCAGCAGTCCTCCTTTCACCGCACTAAGGTTTGGCTAGCCTTAGTCGGGGGAAAGGAGGAGAGGGAAGGAGGTGATTTTTTTTCCAAGCAGCACCTCTGTCGATTGCTCTCCCTCCTCCCCCCCCCCCCACTCCCTGCTAAGGCTTGGCAATCGCTAGCCCAGGGAAAGGAGGAGACAGAAGCGTACAACAGAGGTGCTGCTTGGGAAAAAAATCCCATCATCTGCTTCCCTCTCTTCCTTTTCCTGGGCTAACAATCACCAAGCCTTAGCCTGGGGAAAGGAGGAGGGGGAAGCTTGCTACGGAAGTGATGCTTGAAAAAAAATGTCTGCTTGACACTATCTGCATGCTGTGTGGTTTGCACAAGAGATCCTTAACTGGAAAGGAGACCCCATAGAGGGCATGAGGAGAGACCCTTCTCCCTCTCCCCCACTGTTCCCACAGAATCTGCCCCCACACACTGGGTGGGTGAAACATGGTTGGGAGGGGAGTGAGGTCGCAAAAACTGACTTTGTCCCCAGGTACTCCAAATTCTAGCTATGCCTCTGTTGGTCTTTAGTATATAGCTTTGCTACTGATGTGAATAGACAGGCTTGAGCCCTGGCCTCAACAATTATTTGTGCTTGTAGGAGGTACGCTATCTCTTAAAAAATAAATAAGGCCATATAGAGAGCTCTGTCCATGCATTCTCATTGTTTATTAAAATAAAGATTTCCTTGTGTATCGTTTCACTTAAAGTGTTCTGCTTACCCCATACCACTTCAAGTCGTCTCTGGGCGGTTTACAGTTTTAATTACAGTATGCAGGCTACACATTGCCCCCCCCCCCAAGGAAGCTGGGTACTCATTTTACCAACCTCGGAAGGATGGAAGGCTGAGTCAACCTTGAGCCGGCTATCTGGGATTGAACCCCAGGTCGCAAACACAGTTTTACCTGCAGTACAGGCATTTAACCACTGCACCACGGGGCTCGTGACTTAAGCAAGTTATGGAACCCAGTCTTTTCCCCTTCTCCTCCACTGAGGAGTAGAAGTATTCAGGATCCCCATATTTTGAAGTGGTGTCCATATTAAGCTACTTCCTTAAGACTCGCTTCTTGGTCTCCTCCCAGTAATTGCGTGTGTTGGAAATGGATCAAAGCAGAGTGAACCAACTCTCATACACAAAAAAGTAGAAGCCCCTATCAGAGTTTCAGAAAGGTGTGTGTAAGGATGCTCTGGGGACAGATGGATTCATGCTGTTGATCATGTCCCCTGATGACTGGGAGAAAAGCCAACCAACCCAGTCCAGCAGTGCGTCAGACAGGAGTACAGGTGCCCGTACGATCACGCCCTTAGAGTTTGATGAGAAAGGGTGCATGAAACAAAACAGAGCTTTCCACTTAAGCATCTGTCCTGTGTCATTTCGTACGTTATTGATTCAGGCTCTGACTAGATGTTGCTGTTATCATGTCACTAGAAAGCGAGATGCCTTAGGAGGAAAAAGACGTCTGTTTATCCAGCAAGAACTTTGTTGTTGTTCAGTCCTTCAGTCATGTCTGACTCTTCGTGACCCCATGGACCAGAGCTTGCTGGGCCTTCCTATCTTCCACTGCCTCCCAGAGTTTTGTCAAATCCATATTGGTTGCATCGATGACACCGTCCAACCACCTCATTCTCTGCTGTCCTCTTTTCCCTTTGCCTTCGATCCTTCCCAACATCAGGGACTTTTCCAAGGAGTCCTCTCTCCTCATGAGGTGGCCAAAGTATTGGAGCCTCAGCTTCAAAATCTGTCCTTCCAGTGAACATTTGGGGTTGATTTCTTTCAGGATGGATAGGTTTGATCTCCTTGCAGTCCAGGGGACTCTCAAGACTCTAACCCTAACCCTCCAGCACCACAGCTCAAAAGCATCAATTCTGTGGCAATCAGCCTTCTTTATAGTCCAGCTTTCACTTACTGCTGTTTTATGTTTGAGCATGGGCTGTATCTGCAAGTATGACTGAGCTTTGAAGGGACACAATTTTGAAATATGCTTTCCTTTTACTGATTACCTGAAGGGAGGCAAATGTACCCTGGCTGTACCTGTGGCACCCTGTGACATATGGAAAGAAGTTTTGAACTGTTTAGAAGATTGAAGATGAATACTGCTTCTAAGCATTTATGAAAGGTACTGTAATTGTTACTGTTATATTAATAAATTACATTGGGTTTATTAATTGCTTTTTATTGGGCTATTTATACTGTGTGTTTTACACATTTTAATTAAAAAATAATAATGGCATGCCTGGAGGAAAACATTGTAATGGCAGGAAATACGCATTCCCTTTAATATGTGATTTAAATAGATGAGAAATCAAAGCTGACCTAGGGTATTTCCCGAAGAGGCATTTTTTCCGGGGCTTGGTTGGAAGTGCTACAGCATCAATGAATTTTATGGCAGAGGAGGGTTCGGATCCTGGACTCCCAAATCTCAGGGCTCATAATTCTGAAGGCCATATTGCAGCATGCTAGCTAAAGTTGAGGTATTATAAATATTCTATTTGCAGTCAGTGTCTTATTTGTAAATTGTAAATATTCTATTTGCAGTCAATAATGTACCAGTTTACAAGAAAATTGTGTGAAATTTCCTCACACATTCTTTGGGTGCGATATGTCTCCTGTTGATGCCTACCTATCATTTTTTTTCTTTCATTCACATGCATGCATGCACACAGGCACAATGCAGGTGCATAAGATTGCACCACAAAGAAGAATAAAACATGTGAACTTGGCCTTAATTGGATGACCAAACATCCAGAAATTTCTGGGTTAGTTTCCTTCTTTATTATTATCACCATGCCAGCAGCAATCTTTCAAAGTTTTGAGTCATTGACTGCTTCCTCAGTCTAAGATGGATCTTAGCTACCAACATTAGTAATTCATGGTGCCATTTTAAGTCTAGAAATTGCATTTTCTTATACCAAGCCATGTTTGTGATTGGTCTGGTAATGGTGGAATGCTTTATTCCCCTCCCTCAGATTGCATTATTTGAGTTTGTGCATTCAATTATAGTAAGTTCATTAAAATGTTTCATGTCTAAAACCCCTAATGTGCTCCTAAATAACAAATATTGCCATTTGGAAGCAGACCTGAATGAAATGGAAGCCTAAATCTAAGATTAACCAATTTAATTATTAAGCAACATTACCATAAAATAGGGTATTGAAAAATATTTTAAATAGAGTCCATAACTACTATTGCTGCCCCAGTGGGGTGGTTTTCTGCTCTGATGCAAGTTTTGTAACAGTACCAGGAGGTAATGGGGAGAACCGGAGGGTATTCCTCTCTGCTCTCTTTCCCCCCTTTTAATCTTTTATATAAGAACATCAGAACAGCCTTGCCAAAACAGGCCACAGCCCATCCAGTCCAGCATTCTGTCTCACACAGTGGCTCACAATTTGCTTCAGGCTATTTCTGTGCAGATGTCCTCACCTGCTTACGATTCCCTACAAATGGCATTGAGAGATATCCTGCCTATCTCTCCAACCCGGAGGTTGTCCTTAGGTATCCATAATGATAGCCATTGAGACCCTTGTTCTTCATGAACTTGTCTAATCCTTTCTTAAAGCCGTCAAGGCTGACAGCTGTCACCACTTCTTCTGGCTGGGATTTCCACAGACCAGTGATCCTCTGGGTGAAAAAGTACGTTCTGTTATTTGTTTGAGATCTAGCTCCCAAAGGTTTCATGGGGTGCCCCCTAGTTGTAGTGTTTTCTTTTAGTTCTAGATTTTCCTTATCTACCTTGTTCCGACCATGTATGATTTTATGCACTTCAGTCAGGTCACCTCTTAGGCACCGTCGTTCAAGAGTGAAGAGGCCCAGCCGTTGCAGCCTCAGATGGTATGGAAGGTGTTCCAGTCCCTTAATCGTTCTGGTTGCTCTCCTCACTTTTTCCATTTCCATTGTATCCTTCTGGAGGTATGGTGACCAGAATTGTACACAGTACTCCAGATTGGGCCTCACCATAGATTTATAAAGAGGCAAAATGACACCTGCTGGCTTATTTTCTATACCCTTCCTAATGATTCCTAGCATTGAATTTGCTTTTTTCAATGCTGCGGCACACTGGGTTGACACCTCCATTGAGTTGTCTACCAGGACACCAAGACATATGGAGACTGATTCTGCAAAACGCTATTGTTTCCTAACACAGGTGACTGCCGCAATTGCTCCCTGACAGCGTATAAGAATTTTATCTGCTTTCTTCTTGTTAAGACCCTTCACAAATTTGCAAATGTCTTCCTAGTCCTGTTGGAAGAACTTGAAACGTAGATATTACAAATGGAAAAGTGGCCCAAATTCACCCATTCAGACCGAGTGCTTTGACTATTTTTATCTCAAAAGTCTGGATTTCAATTATGATGTATTCAATTTATTCTCAAAGAATATGATGTGTTCCTTCAACCATGTATGTCTTGGAGATTTTGCAACCTCACAATCTGCTTCTAGTAGGCGTGGCTGCGAAGAACCATTCTGGACTTAGGGTGACCAGCAGTAACCAATAGTTCTCTCCTGCCGCTGAGTTGGAAGAGAGCATCACCTCTATGATCTGAATCTCTATGATCCACTCCTGAATCTGTTCAGGCCTGTTGCTTGAAGCAGCCATGTTGTGTGGCTTTGCTGTTTGATCTGTTCAATTTAATCAATGAAACTTTGTATTCTTTCTATTAATAATGCCTTAGAGTGAGTTACTGAGACGGTGAGTGCCAGTTACTGAGAAAATGGGAAAATGGGATGAACCAATCTGGAGAACTTGAAGATCATCCTGTTTTGTGAGTCCCTAAATTCCTGCTGTGCTGCTAGAGAAATTTATCCAAGATGCAAAACTCTTCATCAGTTCCACTGCAAACTTAAACGTTGCCATTTCTTTTGCCCAAGAGTGTCTCATGTGCAGATTTATTGGTGTCCCAAGCAGGGCCTCTCCATCTTGGAAAATGACTTTAGGTAAAGAATCTGGCTTGTTGCAAAGGGCTGAGATTATTTTGGGTGCTTCCTATTTGGCAGATACTTGCACACACTTTCCATGGGATTTTAAAAATAATCTTAAAAGTGAGAGAAAGGGATCCACTGATTGTCCATGTATTGTCCTGGAGCATTGAACATTATTATCTCGGCAACAAATGCAGGTTGAGCATGACAGTTCAGTTTCTTGTGTGTTATGTCATCCCCCCCCCCAGGCTAAGAAACCACCTATGTAATTCAAGCCCTCCCCATGCTTCAAAATCCATGTATCGCTGGATGGGCATAGGGCACCAACTCCTTCCAGCACTACTGCAAAGCCCATAGTGGAAGGGATAGATTCCATGCCTGAACTCTTTCTCGGATTAGTTATCATGACGCTTCCTGCAAACTGACGCACGCCTCCTTTGACCGTGTAAGCCTCAGAGGAGCAGACTGGGTGCGAGGGATGAGGTGCGCACACCTCAGCCTTTGTCACTCCAGCTGAATCAGCAGCAAAGAGCCTATGCAATCTGTTTTATACGTTAGAAGAATACTAGCATGAATGCATTCCTTGGAGAAATCAAATCTAACCGTTGCAAGCAGATGTTATGAAACAGAAGGGGAGGGGTGAGACAAAAAGACTATAAAACCAGCATTGTTGCCTAAAATGATTTAGAATAAGGAAGAAGCTAGATGCAGGAAGATATTTATTAGATTTTAAAATCTTAGTATACATGAAAACCTGATACATTGAACACCTTTATTGTAGACCCACTGTGTATCCTACAATAAACCGAGAATAGAGATATTTATTTATTTATTTATTTATTTTATATAGCTTGTATGCCGCCCACTACCCAAAGGTCTCTGGGCGGCTCACAATCATTAGTATCAAATATCTTATTCCTACCATTTTCTATATGTTAGAAATCCAAATTAAAAACAAACGCACCTACCAAAAACACACCCACTTTATCTGGGGCTTTGGGTAAACTGTATATTACTTTCAGTTTAATACATAAAAATTATATGTGCTTTTAATCCATTTCTGGATAATCCCTTTGAAACAGTCGTTCTTTGTAAGAGTCATTGATTCGGCTCAGCAGGATGGTTTTGGAACTGAAACACAGAAGAAAGTTGACATCACTGGTGTCACAAAATACTACCGAGTCCCTTGCAAATTTGTCCAGAGGTTTGTGGGAGCAGGCAGAGTGGTTCAATAGCAGTCTCCTTCCAGTGAAAAATTGTCAGAGGGTGGGATGAATGACTTACAAAATGCAGCAGTGGGTCTAATTAGCAAAAGTAAAAAAGTGGGATCCCATCTTCCAAATAATTATCATTTGAAATAAAAAAAAACCATTTCAGACTGAGTATGCTTCTTGGCCATCCCTCTCCCCCCCAGTGATTGGTAAAACAAGGGGAAGCTCTCGTTGGTTCTTTAATTGCAATCATTTAACCCCCGCAATCAAGAGATATGCCAGTTTAACAAACCAGCCTGACACTGGGAGAGAGAAAAAAAACCTCAATGTAATTCCAGTTCGTCTTCAACGTTGAGGTCAGTCCTACTTGTCCCCACAAAGTTTCTTTGCAAAGACTCCATTTTTAATGCCTTACATATAATAGTCCAATTAATTTTAATATTTTTCCAGCCTGTGCATCTAAGTCCATCAGAGGAGATGTCATCAAACGGAAATACTAATGAGATATGCGCCAATTTGCAGCTGAAGTAAGGCAGCTTCTATTATGAGGTGAAGAGCTTTTGTGTTACCCTCCAACAATGGAGGGAAATCAGCCCTGTTGCAGCTGATTACTTAAGCCACCTCCACTTAGATTCACACAACAAATTTGAATTCCAATCATTGAGCCTGCTATTGCCACCTATGTAATTGTCATCTGGCCCATATTGTTTATTATGCAAAAGTGAGGGCACTGCTCCTCTCTCTTTTTGAAGCGTAAAGAATGAAATGATTCTGTATGCAAACAGTTAAAACTCTCCTGTGTATTCCCATTCGGAACGTGTTGATAAATTCACTTACGATGAGTGACAGTCTGAGGATTTTGCGGGTCAGATCGGTCACTCTTTGCATGACACTGATGAAAATGATAAACTAAATGCCAGAAGTGTCCCTGGTGCATCATACAATGAAATGTGTAAAATGTCAGTGCCTAGCCAGTGTCTATTAATAACTAAATATGATTGCGTGTAATGAGCAGATATTTTCATGTTGATTGAAGTATGATTTCTTTTGATCTTCCAGATGTTGCTGCTTAGAAATTCATACTGCTCTTTGGCTGCTAAATGCATAATGACCTTTTGAAACCTTTTCAACTTAAAAAAACCCTATTATTTTCAATGTGGAAGTCGACCTGGTGAGCTTCCTTTTTCATGTTGGTTTGAAGTTTCTCCTTCCTTTTCTTCAGTCCCTTTTCTTTTTGTCTTCTGATCTTTTTTTCTTCCTTCCTTTCCTTTTTTTAAGGACCTCTCTTCTTTTTATAAGTGGTATCTGCATGGAACTGCTGTAGGGAGAATGAGTGGTATAGAGGAGGAACAAAAATCAATGGTTAAGTCTAAGTGTTTTGATGACTGATTTATTAGGTGTTACATTTCAATGTTTCTACCATTTCTGAACTTCTGCAACTGGAAGAGGTTTTTAAAGTCTCTATCCCAGCCCTAAATACTGAGGCTGCAAAAATCCTTAAGTGACAAGTTATAACAAACCCCATATAAAAACACATTTCCAAAGGCTAGTTTGGTCCTTATTCAAATGAATGTCATATTTATTTATTTATTTATTTATTTATTTATTTTATTTATTTATTTATTTATTATTTAGGAGTATTTTTACGACCCTGTTCTCCTTCAAAAAGGATCCAAGGCAGCTTACAGTAATTAGGGACAACAAATAATCCAGTACAATTAAGACATATTCAAGTATTAAGAACAGGGAACACCCCTAGGACCTCTGCTTTCCATTGCTGTGTAGCTCAGTAATACTTGATACAGATGACAAGTGTTTGGTTTTTGGACGGCAAAATAATCTTGGGGCATGGGAAGGGAAAGGGATGAAGGAGGCTCTGTGGACTGTGTGGTATGTTGCCAGTCAACCTGTCTGTGAAGATTCTCAGTCATCCAGGTGAGTTTATCTGGCAGTTGATTCCTGGCAACTGGACTTCTTTTTCTTGAGAGAGAGAAACATTTCACTGTTCATCCAAACAGCTTTGTCAGTCTGAAGAAAGCTAGTTGGGAGTGAGGAGTGTGCAGGCCTCTACACTGGAGAAACCAAACAGCCATTAAACAGAAGGATTTGAGAGAAGGGTCAGGGAAGCTATTCATGTGAGCATTGAAAACCCCTCTCTCAATAGATGTGGGGTTCTCAGGCACAGTCTATCTACTACTTATCAGACTGTGCTTTCAACAATACCTAGACAAACCAAAAAGCCTTCACCACGAAGCCATAACTAACGAGCCATACTTTATGGGTTTCGGCACTTTATGCCATTGTTTACCTTAAGTCGATTGAGACTGTTGTCTACCCAACAAGGCTATTCAGGCCATTGTTCACCTTTGAACAGGGTGACAAGAGGTCAAAGCAGAGCATAAGATGGAGGACTCACAGAGGACTTAACTAGACTGATGAAGCTGCTTGGATGAGCAGTAACATATTTCTATCTCTCAAGAAAAAGAAGTCCGTTTGCCATGACTCAACTTCCTGATTGGCAGTCAACCATTCATTTGCATATTTTATATACCAATAGGAATCCTATTTTCCAAGCTGCATATTATTTTGTGGACCAGACTACTGCTTGCTCAAATCTGCTGTCATCCGTGCTCCAATGAGTGGTTTTAGAGTCAAGTACCACAAATATTTGGTGACAAGGAGTAATTAAACTGAATACAGTCTTCGAAACTCCCAAAAAACAGTGAGTGTGCTCAATAGTCACTCATACACAGCTTGGAGTGGAAGGAAGGAAGGAAGGAAGGAAGGAAGGAAGGAAGGAAGGAAGGGAGGGAGGGAGGGAGGGAGGGAATCTATCTGTCCACTCATTCATCTGTCCATCCATTCGTTCAGGTTCAGGTTCACTGGGAAAGTCCAGAAATATAGTTTATTACTGTATATCATTAAATGGGAAGAGGATTAAAGGCTCTAAATTGCTGATCCAAGTGCAAATAACATAATCACCCAATTATTTTGCAATTCACTATAGATGTTTTGCAATAGTATACTGTACTGTTCCTGGGAAAAATACAGGTATCTCCCAGAAACTATGAGAACTGCAGCTAAGACCAAAAGAAGCAGGGTGGGATGAAAGAGAATTAGACATGGGCACGACTCGGCGAAATTGTCGTTTCCGTTTTCGGTTATCGTTTCCGTTACGTAACGGAAATGGTAATGATAATTAAGCCGTCAAAACTCGAACTCGAACCAAAAAAAGAACAATTTGGTTGGGTTTTTCGTTTTCGTTTGTGGCATCACGGTGATCGTGCAATGTGAAGCACAGAAAAAGTTTTTAAAAGTTTTTTTACAAAAACCCTGACTCCTGGCCAAAAAAGCAGGCGAAAATATGCCTGCCTGAGGCTTTGCCACCTACCAGAGGGGTGGTTTCTGGGGGGGTCCCCGGCCTTCCCCCCCCCTTCTCCTGTCCTGGGCTGCTTGCACCAGGCTGGGGGGGTCATCCTCGTCGTCTCGCCATGCCATGCAGTGGGGGGGATCCAAAATGGTGACCGCAATTTTTCTTTTGAAATCGTGGTCAAAAAACACACCAAATCACCACAGAAACATGTGAAATTTATTTATTTTAAATGCCTGAATTTTAATAGTAGCAGCAGTGGGTTTTTTAATAGCAATAAAATGTTGTATTGATTTTATTTTTTTTTAATTTTTTTATTTTTTTTAGACCTGCCCATTTGGGCTGGGCATGGAATGGGACCATGCAAATTGTTTGAACCATTCTACCAATGGCATCGCCAGGTTTTTGACTGACACTTCTGGATGTCTCGGAGGGCATAAAAAGCCGAGGCACCTTCCAGAAATCGCAGTCGGGTGTATGGATGTGGTTGAGGGAGGAGGGCTGGCTGCTGGTGCTGGTGTGATCCGATCGAGATTGAGGAGGGAGGCTGGAGGCTTTAGGATTTAAGTTAGGCAGGCAGGGAGGGAAAATAATTTCTTTGATTCCCTGCAGCTTTGTCTGCTGAAGGGAACAGCAGTTTATTCTTTATTTCTTCTCTGGCAGTTTGTGAGGATTTTTTTCTGATATTGGATAAAGGGGGAGGTTCGACTGGGAGTGGGAGGTGTGGATTTATTTTAAATATATTATATATTATATATTCCTATTTTCCCAACTTCAATTTGCTTGCACACACACCCATTTGGGGTGCAAGCCAAGAACAGAACCTCTATCCTAAGTGATATCTTAACTGCCCACTTGCCCCTCCGCCCGCGCCGCCACCCGCCTGCAGCCCACGCCGCCGCCTGCCCACTCTCCCGCCCGTGGCCGCCGCCCTCCCACTCACCCGTCCCCCGCCCTGCCCGCCACCTAGGGCGCAAAAACACCTAGCGCCGGCCCTGATTGCGGGACGCCCCTATGTTCTGGGAAGTCAAATCGCGCTAAATCGCGGAAATCGGTGGAAATGACAAACGACAAACGGAAACAACAAATTTTTGAAAAATTTCGCGACAAACGGAAATGACCCGAAACGGACCCGTTCCAACAAATGAAAACTCGAAATGTCATTTTTTCTGGTCGTGCCCATGTCTAAAGAGAATGTCCAACCCCCTGCTATTCAACCCTACAAGCTCATGGCTCCACTACACCACCATCCGCAGGACCACATTGCTAGTCTAGACAGAGGTTCAAAGACAAAAAAAGAGGTTAGTATGGTCCATATATTTTTAAGAAAGGTAAAGATTTAAAAAATGTGGGTGTCAAAAGCTTTGGTGGTGCCAGTCATTGTCTGAGGATGGCAGTGCTGTCAGATGTGGATTGTTTTATCGAAGCATACTCAATATTAATGTCTGCTACCAACTGTTGAAAGGATAAACACATACAGAATGACCTTATCCATAGTTTCAACAAAAATCAATGCATTTGATAAGATTTATTAAAACCTGCTAGTGAGAGAAGGTTTGTGGTTTTTCCTCCTGCCTTAGTAAAAGGAGGGAGACAAATATGTTTTTCTATTACTTTCTAAAGAGGTT
Organism: Phrynocephalus guinanensis; assembly: GCA_037367245.1. Classification (NCBI taxonomy): domain Eukaryota; kingdom Metazoa; phylum Chordata; class Lepidosauria; order Squamata; family Agamidae; genus Phrynocephalus; species Phrynocephalus guinanensis. Next base: position 58,165,470 of record CM074742.1, on the reverse strand, counting down.
TATTTCCTTGCCTTCTGCCAATATGGCCGTGGGAAAATTTAATAATTGTTAGAGAGTTACAGGAAACATTCCATGCTTAATTTGCTTCTACAAATGAAATCCCCGCAGTCACAATTATCTTTGGGACAATGCTGTATTTTCTTTTCATCTCTCAGTTTCCTCCATCACATCCATAAATGCATAGTGTATTTAGGAGCCTTGTGGCGCAGTGGTTAAATGCTTATACTGCAGCTAAAACTGTGCTCACGACCTGGGGTTCAATCCCAAGTAGCAGGCTCATGGTTGACTTAGCCTTCCATCCTTCCGAGGTTGGTAAAATGAGTACCAAGTTTGCTGGGGAGGGCAATGTGTAGCCTGCATACTGTAATTAAACTATAAACCACCTAGAGACTACTTGAAGTGGTATGGTGCAGTATATAAGCAGAACACTTTAGATTGGGGGGGGGCAGAGGGCTAGCAAAAGCAAGCTGTCCTTAAGACTTGCTACTAATCTACTTCAAAATGTTGGTTCTCCAATTCAGCCAAGGTGGTGGATTTCTCAAAACAAAACCTCTAAGCTGTAAGACTTGATGAAGGCAGCTCAGTTCCTTGACAGGCTGAAAGCTGAGGAGGGTCATCATGAAGCACCAAACCATGGATTGGGATGATGAGTGACTTGCGGGCCCAGGTGCGACAGAGATGCAGAGGGCGCAACAGCATTGAACTTGGCTTGTACTCTTCAGGGCCACTCCGGAGACAGTGTTTTGTAGGATTAGCAAGGCAGTGTGGTCTGGATATGTAAACAAAGAGTAGTTTAGCTCATATAAAATCTGGGCAATTTTTTGCCTTTCCCTTCCTACTTCAATTTCCTTTTTTGTGTGATATAGTGCTACTGATTATGTTGTGTAGCAAAACACATTCCAAGTCTTTGCCTGAAAAACCTTGCAGTCTGTGGCCCAAATAACACATTCGGGAGACACTCATGGGCATTGTTTACCTGTCTCTCCCCATGAGCATGCCATGGGCAAAATATGCACATTACATGCTCAAGTTCTTGTTTTCCTGCTTGCGCTCCACTTTGTCAGCTGTTGTTGTGAGTGCAGAAGATCTTGTTATTTAGAAAAACAACAGTATGTTACTGAAAGGAAAGGGGTCAGCGGTGGTATAGGTCTCTCCCCAATGCAGACAAGCAACAAAGGAGCGTGAAGGAAGGGTTAAAGACAAGAGAAGTAGGGATGAATGTGAACAAATGCAGATGCATTTACCTTTCCGCCTGTTTGGAGAAAACAGCTAAGGTTGCAGTCGTGAAGGCAGTTGCTAAGACAGGAGGGCCTGGAGTGCTCTGGTCCATGGGGTCATGAAGAATCTTAACGACTGAACAACAACAACAAAGGACTGAGCCCCAGTGAAGTAAAATAGTAGGACTTGGTTTTAGAAGAGTAAACCATATTGGTCTGTGCAAGCATATCCAAGGAAACAAAACACATCAAGACAAAAACATGTGGCCGCTTATATTTTAATATGAGCATTTGTGGATAGGCTCACTTGGTCAGACATTGGTAATTAAGATGCCACATGTTTTTGCCTACCTTTGCTTTGTTTCTTTGGGTTTTGCCTGATACACAATGACTTGTTTCTGAGTAAACAAACCTAGCCGATACATCTCAGGCCCAGACGCTGGGGGTTTGAATCCCCTCTATGCTTTCTGGAAGATGGTACAGGCCAGAGGATCTCAAGTGTGTATCACTGATGGAGTTTCATAACTTTGGGCAAGAAGCATTACCTCAGAGCACCAGCCAATAAGTAATTTTTGAGTATCAAGGATCCAGAAAACGACCGTAGAGGCTCTGCATGTCAGAAATGGCTTGATGGCACATCACATTAGGAAGCAGGCAACATCTTTAGCCCATTAAGAGATGAGGGGAAGAATGTAATAGGCTGGACTGTAAAACTTCATGTTGCCCAAATGTTACTTGAACCTGTATTGAACTAAAATCTGAAAAGGATTCTTACACTGTTGATTAATGAAGGTAAATGTGTATATTTTGTACTTCAGTGTCTATCCCAAGTACATATGTCAACTAAGAACGTAACACCACTGAATTTTAATTAGCGAATCCTAGGAATACATCCTGAGATTTATCCAGATATGAAGCTGTAACGCCAAAGCAATTTTACAAGCACAAATCTGACCCTGAGGAAGAAAAACATACTGCATTCACAGCCAGTTTTCTCTGATGCGTTCCCATTTCCAGTGCCATGTTCTGCATGAGAAAACTTGGACCACAAGGGATTCAGAAAGACTTTTAATTAGGCAAAATTTACAAGGCTGGCAAAATTCCGTGTCTGTGAAGGTTACACATGAAGATGATCCTGTTTTGAATGACTTCAACTCAGACAAAAATGAACAGTAGTGGAGTGCGGGTGGGTGGGGGGTGGGGAACAGTACAAAGATCACCCCTCTTAACCAACAAAATGTGGGTTTCTTTTGGTTTTGTACATAAGATAGTATGAAAAAAATGTGCTCTAATTGCCATACATTAAAAGTATGGTATCGGGGATTATTGACTATTGCCTCAAGAACCCAGAAGTATTGCTTCTTCTAAGGCTAATGCTCATTTCCTCATTGAACTGACCCTGTACAAGAAGGGAGGAAGATGCCACTGGAGTTGGAGTAATCTTGAAATGTACAGGGATTTGCAGAATCTTAAGTAGAAAAACTTAAGAGTGGATATATACCAGGCATGTCCAAAGTCAGGCCCGGGGGCCAAATGCAGCCCGTTTACAACTTTCGAGTGGCCCGTGGCCTCTTCTCACCGGCTCAGCCTGTCATGCATCCCCACCATCTGGCCCTTCCCCATACCGGATGGAGGCATCAGCTTGCAGTTTTATGTTTTGCCTGCCCTCCCTGCCTCTGTCCACCACCACCCAGCCACCTTCCCAGCCTACCCGACCCCGTCTCCGTTGCTGCAGCATCCTCCCTTCCTCCTTGCATGTTATAGAGACTTGTCCAAAGTCCGGCCTGGGGGCCAAATGCGGCTGAATGGTCGGCCCCCACACATTTTCACCTCACCAAATCTGGCCCTCCTTGCAAAAAGTTTGGACACCCCTGATATATACCCTTCCTGAACACCCGACAATGTGTTACAAGACATCACTTGGAGAAAAATTGCAGAAAAATATTGCAGAAAAATATTGACTGGTTACATGAACAGAGCTTAAACATTCCATAGTTAGATTATTGCATACATGACTACCTAATGTTCACTGATCACTGATGTGAATGAGTAGGAAAAGATTCTTAAGTACTGTAATAGAAAGGTCTCTTTTCAAAATCTGAGGGCAGAGGGGGAACTGTTTTGATTGACCATCAACTCAGTCAAGAAAATGTCGGGTTTGTGAGAGAGGATTTTGAATATAAAACTCTAGCCATATATTGAAAATTTTTATAAGTTTAGTCCAAAACCTCTCTGCCAAAGCGTTCTTCCAAACACTGTATAGATTGTGTCAAGGATACTATTTTATTGCAGGTCAAATTTTCTGTCCTTGCTGATTTCTAGTGGCTCTCCGGGGTCTTGGGCAGAAGTGTTTCCCATCAACTGCTATCCTTAAAACCATTTAATCATGGGGTGCTTGCTTGCTCTCAAGAGAGCTTCACATCCATTTAGGAATTCCATTTCTTAAAAAGATGCATGTCTCAAAATACAAAGAATGAATGCCACAATTAGGTTTTTGGAAACATTTGTCAATCAGAGACTTGAGACTCATTTACTTCTTCCTGTCAAATGAAGACTTGGTTACTTGTTACTAGTTACTTGTTGACTCATGTTGAAAATGGCATTCAGGTCACTAAACCAAGCAGAGAGAACCCTGAGAGGGTAAAGCAAGTCCCAGGTCCCAACTCATTGCTTTGCTAATACTTAATCAGATACCACAGCTCTAGCCATGAGCAGTTGGGGCAGAAATGTGCTGAAATATTTCCAGGTAAAAAAATGAACTCTGATCATGATGCACAACAGCGCTTAAGAGATCATAGAAGGCTGAGCTATTATAACAGGGAATATTCCAGGATAATGCTTTGTCCCTTCACCATAGTCTCAGGTGGCTAAACTGTGGCCGAGTATATGCAGAAAAGCATTTGTAATGCATAAAAGATGCATGTCGGATGCTGTGTTGTGACCTCCGGCACAAAATTATCATTTCCCTAACCCTTCCTCTGCTTTGCTTATTATTTTATGTATAACCGTCTTTTGCCATGGAGAAATCACGGTGAGGTTGGTTTGTCCAGGCAGGTTTTTTTAAGTGCATAATAAATGCATACATGAGAACCACTGCTGGTTTCCATTCTCAGAAAGCCTCCGCATGAGAAATGGAAGTGTGCAAACTGGTATTGGCTAGTATGCTGTTGCTTAAGCATTGCGTGGAAGGAAAATAACGTAAACATTCCATAAATGTCCTGTGGTCCCACAGGCCTCCTGTCACACGCTCGTTCTGCGAGTGGTTGTGTGATTGGGCATGCAGTCTGTCACACAGCAGGGAGGCTGAATAATTTTCTTTCTACACCACATTTTCTAAAAGGAGACCCATCAATGAAGCAGCATACAGTACTCGGATATGACAGCCCGACTTGTTCTGTAGATGCAGGTAGATGTCCTGTACCTCATCTTGGGGAAGACATAAAGTTCCTCACTTTGTCCAGGAATGCAAAATGAGGAGAGCTGTGCTTCCCTTTTAAAAAAATCATTTGTGTGTAAAGGTCACCGTAGCTGACATTCAACTCTATTCTGGGATTTCTAAAATCAATAAAAGTCAGATATGGGACACAAACCGTATTCTGAGGTCTGTCTAATGCCTTCTTCTGAATATTCCTGCCTACTCTCTCTTTTGCCGTACTTCTGGGGAAACAGGATGAAACATGAGTGGATATTACTGCAAGTGCAACCAAGTTTTTAACCCAAAGGTCACTTCTCCTTTGTGATTATTTATGCAATTAGTGAGGCGAGAGAAGCCAACAAAACCCCCACAGGTCACTCGACAATTTCTGTAATTGGGGTGTGCAAAAAAGAAATGGCTAATCACAATAAAGCCATAATGAGAATGAGCTGGTACCTGTAAAACAGAAAGGGCATTGCCAGGAGGAATGGCTTAATTTCATTGGCTAAACTCAGTTTGTAGAGTTGCAACGTAATTGTAATGTGCATGATGCAGTAATTACATATTGGCAGATCAGGTTGATGAGATGCCAGAATTCTTGGGCAGACGAGCCTTGGACCTGAAATCCAGCTTACCTCTGCGTGCTCCTCATTGTCTCACCCCAATTTTTCCAGCTCTCCTTTCATGGATGCTTCAGTACACGTGATACACCGAGCGACTGCTGCTATGACACTTGGCTGCACACGCAAGAGCAGTGGTTGGTGGAGGGTATGCGGGAGCAGAGAGGGGAATCTCCTTAGCATGTGGCTTATTAGCATCATCAATCATCAAGGGTGCCATTCCTAAATTCCCCCCTCCTTCATCTAATTTGCTAAACCTAATTCTTGATCACACCAGAAAAAGCCACCGTGAGAGATGGAAGTGATAATGAGAGATGGCTTGTCATCCGTGGTCCAATATACAGAAGCGAGGCTGTGTTGCAGAGCGGGAGGGGTTGGCCTTGGTCTCCCTCTGGGTCACACCTCATCGGGAATATTGCCATGCGGTGTCCCTTGCCTTCAGCTTTGAACCAAATCTTGTCTTCCGCTTTGACTGCATCCATGAGTAACTCTGTTTTAGGGGGGTGCGCAGGAGAAACAGGACCTCTGTGATGCCCTTGTTAGTTGCTGTCAATGTCACATTGGAATCAAAATTTCATGTGGGCAGATGAAAGAAGAAGCCAATTGTTTCTTTTCCCAGCCCAAATCTGTGGGCTTTTCATGGGTGCCTTGCAATTTACTACCCATAGAAAGGTCTGTGCATTGAGGCTTTAAGGACAAGGCTGGGTAAGACCTTTTGCTGCCTGGTCTGAAGAATACAACAGCCCCCTTCCTTCATCCCGTATCAAGAAGTTGGCTGGATTGTTGGTTGACTCCAGGGGTTATATATTGCATCCTTCTGTATCAGAGGGAGAAGGCAAGTTGAGGACCAGTGGCCTGCCAATAGTTGCCTGGGATATAAGTTAAACAAGCAAGCAAGCACAGTTCTGTTAGCGACTAGGCTACAGGTGTTACCTTTCTAGGCCACTAATAATAATTTAAAAAATTGCAAGCTTTCAAGTGCAACACACTCTTCTTCAAAGCAGGTCCCCAAAGTTCAAACATGGCAAAAGATGTGCTTTGCCAGGATGTGATTCTCAAAGTTCTTGGCTAGATGATGTACACCAGGCAAGGAGTCTTCTTAGAGGCAGGAAGATTAGTGAGGAATTGTCCCAAAGAAGTAGCTGGGATGCATTTACTTCCAGAGGCAGTCACGTCACCTCGCTTAATGGTAGAGCCGGCCCTCTTTATGGCAATCTGCTGGCTTCTGCAAGTTGATGACATAACATATGCTCCAAAATCTACCCCATCAAGGGAAGGGAGCAGAAAGAGCATTTGATGGGTTTAGGGTCAGGCTTATGATGGAAAAGCTGGTGATTGTAAGTGGCTTCCCCACTGCAGCTAAAGGTTGCCAAGAAGGGCTTTTAGCATGCAGGTCTTCAGCTGACATGTTGAGCAGCAGCCCCTCCTGCGCTTCGCGGTGCTCCACAAAGCCAGGTACACTGCTCTGGCAAGGAAACAGAAATAAACAGAATTAGTAATAAGTCAGGTCCAGAGGCCCGCAGGGGACGACCTTTGCAATCTTGTGGATAAATGTGGCTTGCCTTTGTGAGTCTCCTTTGGCAATCGGGATATGCAACCAACATCAGCTCTTGTTAACGCCAACACAAAGCATTGGTGAAGGGACTATTAATAGGTGTGCTTTTCCATATGAACAGGGGATGGGGGGGGGGGGGGGGAGAAAGGAGAACTAGAATACAAAGAAGCTGCTAATTTAAGAGCCCTATTGCTAGATACCCATTTTATATACTGTATTAGAAAAACAAGAACAGGAGAGAATGAAAGATTTCACTTGAATTAAGCTCTAGATGATGCTATGTCATGAATAGGGAAAGAAGAGTCTAGAAATAACGCTTGGCTTTTAATATGTCTTGCCTCCACCATGTTGCTTTAGTGTAATGGTTGTCTATTGATGCTGTAAGCGGTCCCTCAATTCCTTGTTCTCAAACACTTGAACATGTCTTAATTATACTGGACTGCATATTATCCCTCATTACTGTAAGCCACCTTGGGTTCTTTTCCAAGGAGAAAAGTGGGGTAAAAATACTCTAAAATAAATAAATAAATAAATAAATAAATAAATAAATAAATAAATAAATAAATAAATAAATAAATAAATTTGTTTTATTTATTTATTTATTTTTTAATGTTTATTTTATTATACTGGTTAAAATCACTGTACTAAAAACACCATTATTTCATCAGCTGGCCTAGAGTGCCAAGCACACAGCAGGCATTCCCTCTTTGGAGGGAATTTATGAAATTTAAAGGTTGACCAACACGTTACTTTTGTCTGAGACCAACAGACTAGAACGATTCTTTGACTTTTTGGAAAAGCTGAAGTTAAAATATGTAATACTAAAAATGGAATACATTTAGTGAATTGAAAATAGCAACTCTGAGCAGATCTGTAGGATAAACAGAGAGATAGGGTAAGAGAGTGAAGAAAAGCGTTATGTGTTAATACATTGTTAGACTGTAGGAGTTAGAGGAAAAGCAGGAGCAATAATCTGATTTTTTGCAGGAATAATTGGGGGTGTTGAAGGTGAACAGCTGCTCCCCTGGGGCTTGTATGGTTGAAAGGTACAAAATGTGTGTGTGGGAGGAGAGAAAGCACAAGTGACTCATACTCAGCAGTTCTCCATCGTTTGTTTTGTGTGATGTCAACATTAAGCACTTACGTATCTCCCCCTTGTGGTATGAGGTGTGTGCGTGTATGCGGGATGGCTCTTGCATCTCATTACGCAGGAAGGAACGTGAGCATGTTTTTTAGACATATTGGCCATGATTCATAGGGCATCAGAGTACCTGCCCACATCTTGGCTCCATGGATGCATTGAGTTATGAGCCCAGAAGCTGAAACTGGCCTGACTATTCATTAGACCTCAACTCATAAGAACATAAGAACATAAGAAGAGCCATGCTGGATCAGGCCAAAGGCCCATCTAATCTAGCTTCCTATATCTCACAGTGGCTTCACAGAATGTGTCTGGGAGCACACAAGACTAGATATCTGTCTCCTGCAACCGCTCCCCTGCATCTGGCCCTTGAAGTACCCTGGTTTTAAGCCTGGAGATTACACATCTCCCTCATGGTTTGTAACTGGAGGTGGATTTCTCCTCCAGAAATCTGTCCAATCCTCTTCTGAAGGCATCCAGACTAGATGCCTTCACCACCTATTCTGGCAGGAAGTTCCACAGACTAACCACACACTGGGTAAAAAAATATTTTCTTTTGTCTGTTCTCACTCTCCCAACCCACAGTTTGAGTGGATGTCCCCTAGTTTTGGTATTTTGTGAGAGGGAGAAGAGTGTCCCTCTATCCACTTGACTCATGCCCTGCATTATTTTGTACGTCTCAATCATATCCCCCCCGGCGCCTTTTTTTCCAGACTAAAGAGCCCCAAATGTTTTAGCCTTTCCTCATAAGGGAGCCCCAGCCCAGTAATCATTTTAGTCACTCTCCTCTGCACCTTTTCCAGTTCCACTATGTCTTTTTTGAGATGTGGTGACCAGAATTGTACACAATTCTCCAGATGCGGCCTTACTATCATTTTGTACAATGGCATTATAATGTTGGCTGTTTTATTTTCAATCCCCTTTTTAGCATGGAATTGGCCTTGAGACGTCATTTCCGGCTGCTTCGGATGAGCAGCTGAAAAAGTAGAGCTCCGCATGGTCGGAAAATGTAAACAGCTTTAGAGACTTGTTTTCCTTCAAAAACTTGTGAGTAACCATGTCTTGATGTTTTTAAAGTGATTTATCTGCAGACTGGAGCAAGCTGGAATGTTAATTACTTGATAACTCCCCAATAGAAAGGACTTTCGATTTTGATTTGTTGTGGGAGTGATGGTGTGCCGGCTTTTCAGTTTTCAGTTTCTGAGCTGGTGAGAACTGACAAGGTGATTTTCCTTGTTTAAAAGCTGGAATTGGCCTTCTTCACCACTGCTATAGATTGGGGAGACACCTTCATCGAGCTGTCCACCAATACACCAAGATCTCTTTCCTGATCCATCATGGATAGCTCAGAGCCCATGAGTTGATAGATAAAGTTTTGATTTTTCTCCCCAATATGCATTACTTGACATTTTGCTACATTGAAATGCATTTGCCATTTTGCAGCCCATTCCCCCAGTTTGGAGAGATCCTTCTGGAGCTCTTCACAATCTTCTCTGGTTTTTACCACACGGAAAAGTTTTGTGTCATCTGCAAACTTGGCCACCTCACTGTTTATCCCCGTCTCCAGGTCATTTATGAACAGATTGAAAATAATCGGTCCCAGGACAGATCCCTGGGACACACCGCTCATGGCTCCAGGAGACATGAATGCATCCTGGCCCAGAACAAATTATTTTCACCATAATTTAGGGGGGGGGGGGGGAGACACTTTTTTGGACTACAATACTAACACTAACTTTTTCAGATTGCAAATTCCCAAATCCCACATCTAGCATGGCATGTGTAAAATACACACACACACACACACACACACACACACACACACACACACAGAGAGAGAGAGAGAGAGAGAGAGAGAGAGAGAGAGAGAGAGAGAGAGAGAGAGAGAGAGAGAGAGAAGAGATGACACCATGGTATTGACTGTACTTCATGCCCCAGCACCTTCCCCAACCAGCATGCCAAGAGAAAGGGCTAGGAGACCAGGGCCTGCCACCCCAACCATAACAGGGGAATTGGTAAGTCTGAGACCCACATCTCTCTGGTCACTTCCTGAGAAGAATAGCAATGCAGTAGTTATTGAATATTTATTTATTTATTGAAATATTTATTGAAATATTTATTGATTTATTTAATGGGTTATTTATGTACTTATTTATTGGACAAAAGCCCTGCATATAACCAAAACCATGCTGCTTAAACCCATGCGATTCAAGGGAACAGTGTAGCCTGAAAAACAGGCAGTGTGCCCAGAATTTCATCTGGATGAGGAAGAGCCTAATCCTTCTCTTGGCCAACATGCACAGGGCATATTGCACCAGTTCGAGTTTGCCCATGCAGCTACTGGGGCCTTTTTTTGAAGGTACTCCATCTTTCTTGCCCTGTCCAAAAGTCAGCATTCTAGTGTCCAATGAACCTGTTCTATCTTCACTGGGCTTTTGCTTGCTCCTTATGCCAAGGGAATAATTTAAGTACGGAAACAGGCAAAGACCTTTCTCTTCAGGCAAGCTTTCCCTGAATGATGGACTACCTATTATGTGTCGTTATATGAATGCCATACATGATTACATAGACTTTGTGTTTGTAACTATTCATAACTTTGTGTTTATATCTCTCTTGTGTGATTGAATTGACACTATGTTTTTGTAGTGTCCATCTCCCATAACTTTTGGATGGTCTGCTGTGCATGATTACATGGAATTTTCTCTCTCTCTTTAACTGCTTGCATTCTCTTGTAGCTTTAATGTTGTCTTTTAATGTTGTAAGATGTCCCTCAATTCCCGGTTCTCAAACTTGAATATGTCTCAATTGTGTGTGTGTGTGTGTGTGTGTGTGTGTGTGTGTGTGTGTGTGTGTGTGTGTGTGTGTGTGTGTGTGTGTGTGTGTTGCACCGTTACAGTTGTTACCTACTCTTCATGACCCCATGTCCATGGAGTTTTCTTGGCAGGAATACTGGAGTGGCTTGCCAGTTCCTACTCCATGTCACAATTATACTGGGCTGTAAATTGTCCCTTATTACTGTAAGCCCCCTTGGGTCCTTTTCCAAGGAGAAAGGCGGGGTAAAAATACTCTAAACAAACAATCAAACATCCATAACTTATGGATAATCCTTACCTTTGCAAATATGTATGTGACCTGGTTCCAAGGATCTTTCATAATCTCCTCCCCCGGACATTTAATTGGCGACGTTTGGAATCCCATTGCTCATTTTTGCACAAGTTGCTCCATTGTGCATACAGTTGCTCAAGTACATCCATTGCAGAAGGGTGTATCCAAGTGTATAAGCCCCATGGTTTCTTGCAACATGATCTCTACTTTGCTTAAGTGTGTTTGGACACTGTTGGAAAACAGCAGCTGTGGAGCAGTTCCTCTCAGCTGTTATGAATCGAGTTGTGCCCACGATCTCCTTAGTGTTGTTTCTTTTTCATCTCCTGCCAAGTCTTATTAAGGAGCAGGTGATGGAACTTCTGCTTAGCCTGGGAAATGTTCTTGAGACTTTTGCAAGGGGAGCCATAGATGTTGCCCTCAAAAATCTGCCACCATTGCCTACATTGGTACTAGCGCTACAAAACTGAACCAGCATCCCCTCCAGATCTAGCAGACTGTTCAGGTGTCCTTATGACATGCTTGCAGTGGCTTTCAAACATCTCATCATTTTACAACTTTGACAAAGTTCCCCACTGTGTGCAAGGATAAGGCACCCGCGATTTTCACCTTGAATAAAAGTGTACTGGCATTCATTGTTTTTCATTTGCAGCTTTTAAAGACTTGAAGTCTTCATTTTATAGATCGGCTCCCACCCTTCTTCCCTGCAAGGAGCTCATTTGCTTTGTTGTGTGTAACCATTGATTCTTTCTGTTAGGGAGCGGATAAAACAGATTAAGTGCAATAGAATGTTAATCAAGGCCATGTTTCAAAGTTACTGCCTCTTTCATTTATTTATTTCTTCATTGCTCCATTTTTTTAAAAAAATAAAACATGTGGCGGTTGTTTGCTGATCAACTAGTGGTGGTAGTAGCGAAAACTGTGTGCACCCTCAAAGATGAATGGGAAAGACAGTAGAGCAAGACAGAGTAACGGGACAATGAAATTATATTTTTCTGTGTTGTGTGTTGTTTTCTTGATAGGTGTGCCTAAGTGTGGGGTGGCTGGGAGCTAGAATGTCCAATTAGATTTACAGGCTCCAGGGATGGCCATTTTATTGCTAGCGGAACGATTAAAAATACTACGGATGGATTGGAAATGCGTACAAACACCTGACACCTCACTGCTGTAAGCTGAGGCAGCTTTATAATATTCAATTATCAGGAGGTCGGACCATAGAGGTAATTTTTTTAAATAATTTTTTATTAAATTTTAAACTACATACAAACAACATAAGGAAATAAAAAACTACATTAAACAATATAAGTGTACCCCCATCCCCCAGGACTATCCATGCATTCTTCTTCGTTGCTCCATCTTCTATTATTCTAGTAATCTTCTTAAAGTTCTCTTCTCCAGAATTGTCGTGAGATATTCGTGGACTCTTTCCCTTTTCCTTCGACTAATACATAATCTATAAATTTACCCCAGATATCGTAGAAAATGTCTTTTTTCATTTCTCCTCGTTTGACCTTTAAACTGCAAGACAATTTATCATTTATAGCTATATCCCAAAGTTCATTATACCAGTCTTCCATCTTAAGTTCTAGTTTTGACTTCCAATTTTTTGCTATGATTAATCTAGCAGCTGTCATAAGATTTGCTATTAGTTCCTTTGTTGTAACATCATAATCTTTGCTTGTTAACAATGATAATAATACTATCTCTGGATTACAATCTATGTCTATCTTAATCATATTACTTAGCTCTAAAAACACTTTTTTCCAGAATTTTTGAACTATTTTGCATTCCCACCAAAGATGCAAATATGTGCCAAGCTTTTTTTCACATTTCCAGCATATCTTAGAGTAACCAGAATTCATTCTATTCAGTCTAATTGGGGTTAAATACCATCTAGAAACCAATTTAAAATAATTTTCTTTTATCCTAACCGATAATGATCTCAAAATTCTCATATTCCAAATTTTCATCCAGTCTTCTTTCTTTATCTCTACATTGAGATCTTGGTTCCAGACTTCTCTCAAGGTATTTAACTCCTTCATTTCCAATGATTCCCCTAATATTTTGTATATTTTACGTGTTGTTCCTTTCTCTGAATTTTCCTGTTCAGACTCAAGCGATAATAGGAATAGAGGTAATTTTTCTGTCTTTATTATACCACCCCAGAGATGAGATAGAGTGGGGAGAGGAAGTTAGAATCATAGAATCATAGAGTTGGAAGAGACCTCAAGGGCCATCCAGTCCAACCCTCTGCCATACAGGAACACCCATCACAGTATTTCCGACAGATGGCCCTCCAGCCTCTGCTTAAAAACCTCCAAACAAGGAGATTCCACCACCCTCCTTTGTGGCAGCATATTCCACTATTGAACAGCTCTAACCATCAGGAAGTTCTTCCTAATGTTCAAATGGAATCTCTTTTCCTGCAGTTTGAAACCACTGCCCCGAGTCCTAGTCTCTGAAGCCATGGAAAACAAACCTGTTCCCTCTTCAATATTCTTTCAAATATTTAAACATAGCTATCATATCCCCTCTCAGCCTTCTTCTTGAAAGGCTAAACATTCCCAGTTCCCTAAGCCATTCCTCGTAAGATGTTTCTTCGAGACCTTCAACCATCCTGGTCACCTTCCTCTGTACTTGAGGTTGTCAACAGCCTTTTTAAATGGAGGCACACAGAACTGAACACAGTACTCCAGGCGGGGTCTGACCAGAGCTACTATCACTTCCCTTGATCTGGACACTTTGGTTCTGTTGATGCAACCAAGAATCACATTGGCTTTCCTGGCCGCTGTATCACACTGCTGACTCATGTTCAATTTGTGGTCCACCAAGACTCCCAGATCCCTTTCACAGGTACTATTTTCCAGCCAGGTATATCCCATCTTATATCTGTGCAATTCATTCTTTTTACCTAGATGCACCACCCTACATTTCCCTCTGTTGAAACCCATTCCGTTAGCTTTGGCCCAGCACTCTAATCTGTCAAGGTCATTTTGGATTTTCATTGTTGAAAGGAGTTGGTGGCTCTTGCTGTAACAGTGAAATTTGACAGTGACCCACTTTGGATTCCTGAACAACTGGCCAATTTTCTAGGGGTTTTGATAGCCACAAGGTGGCTTGAGGGCCAAACAGCTGGAGATACATCCATAGCAAAGGGATGAGGCACATCTCTTTCTCCAGTCAGAGGTATCTGGTTTCATGCGAGCCAACATTTATGGCTCAGTTCAAATATCTTGGCAAAATGGAGATAACCAGGAGATGACTGGTGGGCATGGAATATTGTGACTCAGGAGAGAATGAAAAGATCTGCTTATCTGGTATTGAAAGTTTTGCCACGTAAGGAAAGGTGGGAGGGAACAAGCTTGTAGAACAGAGCTGGAGAAGCATTGGCGTTTGCAGAAGATTTGGACAAAAATTAAAATCCTATGATTCCTTAATTGGCCATGGCTGGGGTGCTTTGACACTGATGCCCAATGTCCAAAACGGCTGGAGAACAAAAGATTAGTCTACAGCAGAGGGAACGGGTTCTGAGGGACTGGTTTTTGCCATCTGCTCATTTTTGGCCCTTGGTGTCTGTACACCTCCTCATTTTTGCCACTCTGAAAGGCAAACCATGTTCACAAAAGCTTCATGGAGGTGAGTGTTTCTCATCGCGTCTCTCCCTGATGCCTAGTGTGGAGGTGGGAAATTTCCATCTCATGATCTATTTTTGCCCTTCTGAAGGTCATGTGAAGCTCTGCTTTGGATATGTCTGAGGTGGCTTCCTAGAATGGTTGAGGTCCACTCCTCTCCACTGACAGCCCTATGCTCAGCAAAAAAATACCTGTAGGAATGAAGTCTTTTCATGTACAGTAAGGCTGAATGGTCAGAGACTGTCCCTTCAAGGTAGGATTTGTGTCAAATGACATAAAAGCTTCAACATGCACAAATATACATGCAAAGGTCTTTTTCCTGCATGTTCCTGCTCTAAATGCACAAATGTAATGCTGGGAAGAAAGGTAATGTGATGTGATGTGATGTGATGTGATGTGATGTGATATGTCTGTGTGTGTGTGTGTGTGTGTGTGCGCGTGCGTGCGTGCGTGTGTGTGAGTGAGTGAGTGAGAGAGAGAGAGAGAGAGAGAGATCCTCGTTTGGGCCTTGATTTACTATGGAGAGCCCAAAGAGGACCAACGTGTCACAATGCTTCCTCTCCTTGTTCCCAGATAGAGAACCGTGATATGATTCAAAACACACCTTATCATCCAGATTTCAGTGGCATGACCAGGGCCGGCACTTCCATTAAGGCGAACTAGGCAGTTGCCTAGGGTGCCAAAATGGAGAGAGGGTGCTGGCCAGCCTGCTGTCCCCCCGCCACTGGCCACCACCGTCCGTCCCACCACCCGCCAGCCACCCGTCGCCATCCGCCCATTGCTGCCCATCGCTGTCCGCCTGCCGGCCCCAGCGCCCATCGCCGCCCACCCCATGCCCGTCACCGTCTGCCCCCCGCGCCCGTAGCCGTGCCCCGACATCCGCCGCCCCCCACCCGCCTCCATAGTTTTGAATGACATTGACACCGTCTGGTTGTTCTTTGCTGCATTTATTTAACCAGTGATGGAGCTTCAGAGCTACTGAACACCCGTAGACTGGTAGAATGGCGTGATACTGATCAAGAGACATGGGTACTTTCAGAGAATGCAGCACTCCTGCACTACTACTACTACTACTCCTTCTACAGTCACCCCCGCCATTTCGTGGTTCAGGTCCCACGGTCCCACTACATCACAGGATCGCAGTGCCTGCACCTCGGAGCCGCGTAGGGGCAATCGGGTCGCTCCGTGCCACCCCCGCGCTTGTCCGAGAAGACTTGGAGCCGTGGGGAGGGCGGTGGGGGGCGATCGGGTCAACTCCACGCTGCCCCCCACACCGCCCCCCGTGCTCCTCCGAGAAGCCTCGGACAGGCGCGCAATTGCCCCCCGGCCACCAGGCCCCACCCCACCCGCTTCCGCATATTGCGGATTTTCATGCATTGCGGGTGGGGTGGATCTCTAACCCCCGCGATTGGTGGGGCAGTGACTGTACTTCTTCTCCTTCTCCTTCTCCTTCTCCTTCTCCTCCTCCTCCTCCTCCTCCTCCTTCTTTTTGATGGCTAAAAGGGTTGGAGGTGGAATTTTGGCTCTTACAATTCTTTGTTTTTCTGTATTGTGTGTCTGACTGTTCTTTTGGGTTATGTGCTGTGATGCACGAGACATTAATCTATGATATTTCAGTATAATTATATTTTTAAAGAACTACCACCATAGACTGTACCAAAGTGCTTTGTATTGTGTTATGATTGACTGTAAAAATGTCAAGTATTTAATGTACCATATTGACGACATAAGAACTGCATGAATCTCCCTGAAGTTTTTTTTTTGCTTTGTTAAATTGCTGCCTTTCTATTAAGCCTGTGGAATATATTAGTGTGGGGTTCCCCCCCCCTTCCCAGTTTTGCTTTGTTTTCAGTAACTTCCCATTTTGGTGACAGATGTTGTTTCTTTCCTGAGCCGTGAGGGTGTCATGAACCTGGGAAAGCCTTCTGGGGTGGTTTCCAGAAGTCAAAGGCTTTTGAGCTGTCAGTCAGTCTCTCCTCTCCCCGCTTTTTCCTTAATGCTGGGTTGACGTGGCGTGGCGTCTGGGGCCAGGCTCTCGTCTCAGGCAGCAGCCAGAGCGCACAGCAGGCGGGAGCTGCTTAATCGATCGGCGATCCTGGTCACCCAGAAAGGGTGTTAATTGGGCTGAATTCTTCATGCGTTCAGCTGGGAGTGACCTAATCGCCCATCACAGAGGACTCAATGAATGGCCAGGGAGAAAGAAGCAGGGAGGGAACATGCCAAATGAGGAGCCCAACCCTCTGGGCAAGTGAGCAGAAGGAACTGGTGGCCAAAACTCAGCACTCAGGGGTGGTTTCAGGCAAAATAAAATAAAATAAAATAAAATAAAAAAATTCTATCAGGACCTGGACTGTCCCATCCACTGATGTTTGCAAGCTTTCCATTTCCTCTTTTCTATCCCTGCTGACATCCTCTGCCCCCCCCCCATGAGAGCGTTTAATTGCTCTTTAATATAACATTTTATTGGTGACCCTTCAATTCTGGTAGCAATCTGAAGTGCCCACGGAGAGACACTTCTGCGAAAAGATAAGAGAATGTATTGAAATCCATAGACTTTCTGGATATCTGAAAGGAGATTATGAAGAGACTACCAAAAGAAGATGGCAAGAAGTAGTTAAATTACTAGCTAACTGATATGTTACTATATTCTGTTATGTATGATCTTTGACTTGATATACTCAATGCAACCCTTCATGATTTCTTTTTTTATTTTTCCTTTTCCCCTTCCTTTTCCCTTTAAAACTAATACATCTTTAAATATCTATATCTATATATCTATATCTATATATCTATATATCTATATATAAAAACATTTTATTGGTGACCCTTGTATTGTTTTAAAACAATGGGTGGAATAGGCTATCCCTGGGAGATGGACATGAAGGAAGATAGGCTTAAGCACTGCCCTCAAAACAACAGAAAGAAATTTAACAGGGCAAGTGCAAAGGAGCCAAATGAACAGGTGACAAGATGGGTGATACTCAGATCAGCAGCAATACTGCATATGAGAAGGATCTTGGAATTACCGTGGACCACAAGCTGAACATGAGCTGCAGTGCTGTGCAGCTGGGAAAAAAAGACAAGTGCTGTTATTGATTGCAGTAACAGTAATTTTCCCAAATCCTATGAAATGCTAGTTGACGTCTTTTGGCACTGATTAGGCCTCATCTTGAGTGCTATGTCCAGTTGTGCACACTGCACTTTAAGAAGGAGCCTGACAAATGGGAGTAAGTTCAGAGGAGACCAAGAAGGACTTAAGAGGACTTGAAATTGAATCCTGTGAGGAAGACGGAAAGAACTAGGCCTTTAGAAAAGATGGCCATTGTACAAAATGATAGTAAGGCTGCACCTGGAGTACAGTCACCCCCACCATTTCGCGGTTCAGGTACTGCGGTCCCGCTATATCACGGGATCACAGTACCTGCACCTCGGAGCTGTGCGGGGGTGGTGGTGGCGGGGAGCAATCGGGTCACTCCCCACCACCCCCTGGGCCCCTCCGAAAGGTCTTGGGTCACTCCCCGCTGCCCCCCCGAGCCCCTCCAAGAAGTCTCAGGCGGCACGGGTGGGCAGCGGTGGGAGGTCAGATACCGCAACACCGCCTGTGCGCACAGCGTCAAGACTTCTCAGACAGGCACGCAAACCATGATGGAGATGTGTAATCTCCCGACTTAAAACCAGGGTACTTCAAGGGCCAGATGCAGGGAAGTGGTATTTGGAGACAGAGATCTAGTCTTGTGCGCTCCCAGACACATCTGGTGGGGCCATTGTGAGTTACAGGAAGCTGGACTAGATGGGCTTTTGGCCTGGTCCAGCATGGCTCTTGTTATGTTCTTATGGCCAAAAAAAGCTATGATGAGTTTTCAAATGCTTGCAAGATTGTCATTTTGATCCCTTATAAGTGATCTTATAAGGCAACATTTTACCCAAAAAAACCACAAACTCATTCATGACCTATGTTGTCTTAACAGAGATCTTAAAATTACAAAAACACTGCAGTATGACAGTTAGCCAGAAATGTTATTAATAAATGTAGTGCTCTTCTCTTCCCTTTGAAGTCCTTTGTTATAGCTTTAACTTTCATTTCTGTTTATACCTACAGTTGGAGGCCGTTAGTAAGGACAAAGTTAAAACACTGGAGAAAGCATAATGTGAATATCTCTTAGTCTTCAGGCATCAACTGGATCTCCGTGTGGACAGGTGCAGGTGAACTGTTTTCTTATTTCCTGACCCCATGCTGTCTGTATACACCGTTTTCTGGTGTGTTGTTTACCAGCAATGATAAAGTTGTTTACCAGCAACTTTATTCTACAAACAGCTGGTGCCCGTATGTTCAATTTACACACATCTGAACATATAAGTACCAGCTATTCTTAGAATAAAATTGCGGGTTATATGTTCCACATATGTTAGGCTATAACACAGATACTTAATTCTTGTGTTTATGTAATGCAACCAGATAAAGCGTTACAAAAAGAAAACACCTCCAGTCCTGCCTAGGGGAGGGGAGCTTTGTGGTGACTCCTGCGTTGTAACACCATATGTAGATCGCATAGCGAAGGAGTATTGCAGGAGCATTATGATGACTCGGTGAACATAATGCACCGCTTAAGATGCTTTTCACCATCTGTTGTATATAACATTGCAGTCCTTTTCTTCTAATGGTCCACTTTATACTACATTGGCACCTTTCCCTATAAACAAGAAAAATATTAAAAAACATTTTCAAGCACAAGCTTTCAACTGAGATTTATAGCGACGGTTGTGGCTGATGAACAGGTCTGATCCAGAGGGCCTTCAAAGATCAGTAAAAAAAAAACTCTTTGGAATTTGCTTCCTTCCTATTTTCAAAAGCAACCCTTCCTTCAATGGGGAGTACAGTTCAGTGAACTTGGTTGAAATGTAAAAAAAAAGATATATTGTTGGATAAAGTGGTAGAAGAAATAAGGAACAAATTGTTATGAGGGCATGATTCATGGATACAACAAGTCTAAGAACTGTGTAGTGACACATTATCGACATTTATAATGTGGGAGAGATAATCTCCCATAAGAGCCCTGCTCTTAATTGAGGATGTTTAATATAGGGGTGTTATGGTTGAGATGTCTGTTCCCCCATTAGATAATAGCTCAAATATGGTTCTTTCTTGGTAGAGTGGAGCGGGGGAGGTAAGTTATGAAATGATTTCCTTTGGAGTCTAGTGACTCTGCAATCTGTTTAGTGCTTTGTGAAAGCATTCCTGACCAAATTGCAATTTCAGTTACTAATGTTATATACAGTACCTGGTTCTAGTTAGGCACAGAGTTAGTAGAGATTACCTGATATGTGTCTTTCATGTGAATCTATAGGATAAGTGTTTATAATCACTTATAACCTTGTGTGATTACATTGACACTATGTTTCCGATGTTAGTTTCCATCATTCATAACTTTAAATGGAATTTTACTCTCCTTTTAACTGCTTGCGTTCTCTTGTAGCTTTAATGTAATGTTGTCTATTAATGCTGTAAGATGTTCCTCAATACTTGAACATGTCTTAATCGCACTGAACTATATATTATCTCTCATTACTGTTAGCCGCCTTGGGTCCTTTTCCAATGAGAAAAGCAGGGTAAAAATACTCTAAAATAAAAAAAAATTCCTAAAATTGTGTGGATTGTGATAAAATATATATGTACATAATTGTGCATTGAACTGTAGTAGCTTCTGTTCCCTTTATCCTTTTAGTTGGATTTATGATGGAGCTACGCTTGAACATTATTAGTCTTGTTGCCAATTATTTCTGTGTTGGTTTTGTGTTTATCAAAGAGATTTTATTGTTGGCTGTTCCTACTGTTGCCCAGTGCTTTGTGCAATTCTTATGGAAATGCATTATTAGAGTCTACATTTACAACTGGAAATGGGTATAATTGCAAAATATGCATCAATAATTATGGTATAATTCATATGCAGTAGCTAATCTTTCAGTATTGGCGATGGGGCTTTGTGCTCACGGCTTGCTTGTCCTTTAAAAAAATAATATGCCCTTCATCTTTGTTAGAACGTACCAATATCGCTTTGTCTGTTGAAGCTATCCTCCTAATTTGATTAATGAATTAATACCCTTCTCTCTAGGGTTAAAAGAGCTTGTCATTCACAGATGTGATGTTTTCATCCACAGCCCTCCTGCCGAGGTATGAGGTGAACGCTGTTCCTAGATCATATTGCTGCCAGATTCCCATTGTTAGAACACCTGGGGCTGAGGGAGTCCAAGGCTTATGCTGCCTTTCTTACTAGAGCATCTTATTCAGCTTCTTGTTCTCTTTCGGTTTGTTCCCCGGTTACTTTTCTGCCTGGATTTGCTGCTTCGAGGCTTTATTTTCTCCCTTTGTTCATGATTTTATCAGGAGAGGGATTGCATTCTACTGATTTTTCTCCTGATGTGCCAAGGTAGCTAATTTCTACAAAGTGGTTGTGAAGAACAATCCTTCAGCTACCTTTTCATAATGGATAGTAGGATAGTAGGACACGTGTTGATTGGGTGCATTTTGGAAGGTGTAAGAAACAATTCATCTTTACCGCTGATATTTGAGCTTGTGTATATACAGTAAACCTATGCTGCCTAGATGTCCTAAGCACATCCAATCTCACCTGATTTCGGAAGCTAAGCAGGGTCACCCCTGGTTAGTACTTGGATGGGAGACCACCAGGGAATACCAGGTCCTGTAGGCGCCTGGAGTAGGAACTGGCAAACCACTCCAGTATTCCTGCCAAGAAAACTCCATGGACATGGAGTCATGAAGAGTCGGTCACGACTGTAATGACACACAACACAACACAACACAACACAACACAACACAACACACACACACACACACACACACACACAAGCCTATAGTTCATGCCTGAAGTGTGCTTATCAATGTTCCTTCCCCTTCCTGAAGAACCAAACATAACAATTATCACTGAGACAAGGCACACAAAACTACAGTGGTACCTTGTATAAAGGAATTAATTCGTTCCACATGAAATTATGTTAAGCAAATTTTCCTTTATACAAATTTCTGATAGGAATGAATTGAAAATGGAGTAATCCCATTTGTATGTTGTACAGATTTGGCCCATAGGCGATTCTGTTAAGCAATTTTCCCCTATCTCCAGAATATTTTATGTCGTACAAATTTTAGGTTATACAAGCTTTGTTATACAAGGGTCCACTGTAGAATTTTCATCCTTCATTCATCCTTCTGAAGCTATATGAAATATGTCACATAAAGTACACTCTGGATGGTTTACAATTTAACTCCAGATCAATCCTGAACCTTTTGGTATTTTTATATTACCCATCTGGCAGCAAGGCTACTCTGGGCGGTTTTGAACTCGATTTGTGAGCTGAGTCTTGGGTGCAGTACTGCAGTTTAACCCCTGTGCCGTGAAGCCCTGTTAAACACTGCTCTCATGTTTCCTTCACCGGGCAGCGCTAAAATAAGCCATATTAAATATGGTGGTTTTGTAGTTTGCCATTTCATCATGTATATTCAAGGGAGCTTGAGTCCTGATTGAAGGACCATTCTGAAAGATCTAGAAGGTGATGAATAATGTATAGAAAGAAGTCTAGAGGTTACTTTAGTTGGCTTAGTTTTCTCTGAGGAGACACTATGCTCAGTTGCTGACCTGCTACACCGCACTACTAAGGATGCACTCTGTGCATACTTTGGGACTGTGCTGAAGCTATGCTACTGTAGAAGTACTAGGTAGCTTAGTTAGCTTTCTTATTTTCTTGCGTGTTATGTATTCCTTCTGCCTTCTGTTCTTATTGTTTGCTCCAAAATGCTTCTGATGGCTTTATTCCACTGTCTTGCATTTTTGGCTAGAGGACTTGTGTTACTTAAAAACAGGCCTTGCCTTGACCTAGAATCATAGAATAGTTGAGTTGAGTGGGGTTTATAAGGCCATTGGATCCAACCCCCTGCTTGAGGCAGGAATCAAAATGAAAGCAGCTCGGACAGATGGTTGTCCATTTTTCTCTTGAATATCTCTAGCCTTGGAATGCTCACCAACTCCCGAGATAATTGGTTCCATTGTCATACTGCTCTATCAGTTAAGAAGTTTTTCCTGATAATCAGCCTAAATCTTGGTTCCTGCAGCCTGAGTCCATCATTACATATCCTGCACTCTGGGATGATTTAGAATTGTTTTTGCCCCTCTTCTTTATGACTACGTTTTGAAAAGCGCTGTTATATCTCCCCCTACAGTCCTCTTTTCTAAGGGCTAAGCATGCACAGTTTTTTCAGTATTTCTTTGTAGGACGTGTTTCCCAGTCCACTGATTAACCCTGTTAACCTACTCTCTGAGCTTACTCCCGTTTGCTGGCTGGCATGCTTCTTAAACTGTGGTGTCCAGAACAGGACACAGTACCCCAGATGAGGTCTAAGCAGCGCAGAATTGAATGGAACTAGTACACGACATCAACGATGATGAAAAAGGATGGGAGTTTCAGTCTAGTAATTTCTTGGGGGCCAAACGAATGAACTTGCAGCTATATGTGCAGCAAATATTTATTTATTTACTTCTTTACTTCTTTATTGGATTTTTATGCCTCCCATCTGGCAGCGAGGCTACATGCATACAAAGTAGGTGGGTGTGTCTGTTTGTATGGTTCCATAAACTTTATATCTCCCAAAGGTCAACTGAGGCCCAACCCACTAGAATGTCGTAGGTGCTCTCACTCCGAGTGGCCACCTCAAGGGAGGTGCGGAAATCGCTTACACGCAACCGTGCCTTCTCTGTGGTTGGCCCCTCATTCTGGAACCACCTCCCCAGTGAGTTGCGGCTTGCACAGTCCCTGCCTGCCTTCAAAAAAGCACTGAAGACCATGCTTTATCGGGAGGCATTTGGCGACCTTTAATTAATTTATTTTTTTCCTTTGATGCCTCTTGCCGCTGATTCTCCCTTATTTTTGTGTTGTCTTTTTCTGGTGTTTTATTGCTCTTTTAACCTCATTGTTAACCGCCTGGAGTTCCCTTGGAAGATGGGCAGTATAAAAATATAATAAATAAATAAATAAATAAATAAATAAATATAAAATGTTTCTTTCTTTCTTTCTCCCCCCCCCCTTTGCCGGATCTTACCCTCGTTGGGTGGTGTGAGGCTTATTTTTCTCCTGGGGCCTCACTGGTGTAGTAATTTTATATGAATGCATATTTTATTATGCTTGTACTTTATTTTATTTTATTTTTAAATTGATTCCTGCATTGTTTTGTATTGGGGTTCGATTGTTGGGTAGTCACCTTGGTGATGTGCTGTAAACCGCCCAGAGTTCCCTATGGGAAAATGGGGCGGTTAATAAGTTCAAATAATAAATAAATAAATAGTAGGCAGAAAGAAAGCTAAGACATCTGGAACGTTTTTAAATACTACTTTAATTACTTGGCGGTTTCATTTATGCTTACATTAAACATTGGAGATTGATGGGCACAATTCTCCAAACACAGTTGATGCACACCTTCCGTCGAGTTCAGTGAGCCCTGCCAGGGCGAATAGGGCTTGGTGAGTAGACAACAGAAGCACCATTGAAACTAATGGAGTGTATGCGGCAGCTGTGCTCCACGAACTGTGTCCAAGAATGACAGCATATGGTTCCATTCCTAAGACGCAGTGATCTTTCTTTTCTAGCCAAATCATATATACATATATATATATATTCATCTTAACGGATTCAAAATGTATGGATACACACTTTGGAATGAAATCCACGACAAGCGGCGGAAGCTTCAAAACAAATTAGTAGCTAGCATACTACAGAGTGATTCAAGTAGGTATTTTATTTAAAAAAATTAATCCAAAGCTCAAGCAAATGAAGATGCATCCCTCAGCATGTGGCCATCCCTATGAATCAACAAATGCTGTAAGACATCCCTTGCAACGTGCCCTGCATACTCAAGGGATGGATTTTAAAAGGGGGCTGTGTCACTGCTTGTGTGTGTGTGTGTGTGTGTGTGTGTGTGTGTGTGTGTTTCAAATTGAATTCATTGGGCCATTAAAGGCAGCAATCCTGAAACTATCTATGTACAAGTAATAGAATTTAAAATACATTCGGGACTGGAAGCAAGTTATAATAGCTGTAAGCTTGTTCTGCAAATTCAGGAGCAGAACAAGAAATCTGCAGTAACTCTGAATCACTATGGCAATAGGTCTCCCAGATATTAGGAGCAATTATTAGAATGAACTCTTTTCTGATCCTTAAAAATAGTGTACATATTTGGACATCAGACAAGGGAAACCCATCTCAAGGATAGATCAGCTGTCTCTTCTTAGTAAAAAGCAAAGGAAAATCAACAAGCCAAGGACTTTCAAAACATACTCAAGTCCAGGTATTATGCTCTCTTCCCTGTTAGGGATGCGAGGCATAATACAAGTTTGCTGTGCAATCCGGACTCCTGCTAACATGACCGATTTTTCCTTCCTGACCGCGATAACTGTGTGGGTCTCTGAACTTGGAGCTCAGCTTTTGCTTTTTATTCATTGCGCAAAGTTGAAAAGTAAACAACAGTTAAGAAAAGCATCATCTTGCCAAGGCGCAGCGTGAAGTTGCGTTGCCTCTTTATGCAAGAAGTTGGACCTGTGTTGACTAACACTTGCAGTATTGTTCTGTGAGCTTGCCTGGCCTTTGTCGGAACAATCCTGGTGCTTTTTTTTGCAAAATAATTAGGCCCCCTGCTTCTTTTATTCCATTCTGGAAAAGTTACAAAAACATAAGAGAACACTATGGTGCCGAGGAAACATTGAATGCACAGCTAATCCACAACGTTGTATATTTCTATGAACAAGGTGTATGTGTGCTTCCAACATGTGAAATTTAGGGCTTCGTGGTTGTAAAAGAAGTAGAGGGATTGTTCTTGTCCCTTAAACCAAGGCCTCCGTGTATTATTATTATTGAATTATCATAGCAAGAACAGAATACACACTTAACTGTTGAACTTTAACCGGCAATAGCAGTTTGTTAAAGACCCTATCAATATGTGGTTACGACAGCAAAGGTCAGGTCACAGTTTCCAACAACGTTCACAGGAACCAAGGATAATGAAACAGAGAGGTCTCTTTGGGGACCTCTAAGGGACAACAGGCTGCTCGTTGCTCACTGTGGAAGTGCCTTGAGTATTGCATTCACTTCTTCAGCAACTGCTGTCAATGCAAACTCAAATTGTTCCTGTGGGGGGAGAAGAGTCAGAATTAAAATGCTGGCATGCTTCCAGAGATCCTGGCGAAATATTAAGCAAACGGTGTGTAACAAAAGGGCTACAAAGAAAATGTCCCAAGATTTTTTGCGTCAGCATAACCTATTGGCTGACTACTGCCGCAATGAGCAACATGAATGAGAAATAACCAGACACGCCATTAGTAAAGTTACTTATTAGCACATCGAAAAGGTCTATTAGCAATAATCACCATGAAAATGCTGCCAGTTTTTACAGAAAATATGGACCCTAACCCTAACCCTAACCCTAACCCTAACCGTAAACCTTAACAAGGCCTGGGAAACAGGTATGAGACTTCTCTCCTATGTTTGTTCAACAAGTGCTCAAAAACAATTATACAGTTTCTTTCCCCCAACATGTATATGTGATGCAGCTTATATGGGATGCAAAGTTATTTTCTATCCAAGCACTGATTGTTTCTGGTGGCCGTCCAGCATTCCAAGGCCACTTCTAAAATACATAACAGTGTGTTGTTTTTCCTATGTCTTGTCATTGCTTCTCACAATAGTCCTACTGTTTCAACTCAAACCCGTGAATTGTTTTTTAAAGGGGGACAATTTCAGGAAAGGGTCAAATGTAACTTGACAGGACATAATACACATAAACACACACAGCAGTAACCCAAATGGATTTACTGACAGTACCTTGGTTTCAACCATGCCAGGTCTCTGATCCCTCAAGTGTTCCAGAGTAGCAGCAATATCAATCTCTTTAGCACCTGCAATATAGCGATATATTAAATATATATATACATATATACAAAAGAAGTCACCAGTTGGGCTGAGTTCAAAGAGTGTCTTTCTCCAAGTACTGGATTTCCTTTGGGCTGACAGACCCGTTGAAAATTATACAGTCATCTCTCATGGCGGTCTTGGCAGCTTGATCTAAAATTGGCATTAGAAAGGGAGAGCAGAGAAAAGCCAAATGTAGCTTTGACTGACATTGGATAGATAAAATGTGAGAAATAATCTTTAAAAGATACGTCCTCCAATACTGACAAGTAGAGACGGGCACGGAACAAACAATTTTTTGTTTTTGTTTTTCGGTTTTCGTACCAAAACGACAAACGAAATTTGTCTCTAAAATGAAACAAAACGAACAGAAACACAGGGATTTTTGTCGTGCGTTTTGTTTCCTTTACAGCAATGAAGTGAGCTGCTTTAAATGCTTAAAAAAATCACGTAAAATTGGAATAAATGCTAACGAAATGGTAACGAAACGGTAACGAAACAAAAATGCATTTTTTTGCAAAAAAATCGCGAACAACAGAAACGAACCGAAACGGACCTCTAAACGACAAACGAAGCAGTGTATTATGTTTGTCAAGTAAGAACTCCAAGTTGAAAATTCATTCGTAAAGACATTGATTTCCTTACCCTTGCAACAAATGCACGTTGCGACTCAATCCCAGTGTTTAATTTTTAGTTTTCTTTGAAATACATACAAATGGTTGTTATTTTGAAATAGTGATTTCAAGTTTACTATGCCTTTGATTATGATCCAGATAATTCTGTATCAGAAACCTTCTTACTACTCACACTGTGAGGTTAATAAAACACCCTACTGAAGGAGTAGGAAGCCTGAGGTGAGGTGTTAAGCAACACCACCAGGACCGTGTGCTGGCTGCTGCCATAAAATCATTACTTGCTTCTACACCCACCCCTTGCCTGAGCACCCACTATCTTGTTGCTGCCCTATACAAGTAAAACAACCCCCCAACATTTTGTGTTTCAGAATGGCGTCCCCCCTTCAAACAAATTGTTTGGAGGCTTGCCTTGTTTACAAGCAGCCTCCCATTCCTGGAACTTGGCTTATTTCTGTAACAAATGAAGCCCCCCCCCCAAAAAAAAACACCCATCATAAATTTTTAATGTACTGAAATGTCGGCTGCAAAGTCGGCACCTTGGCCTATGGAGGGGGTTAGGGACCCAACCTGACCCGTGATAATTGAAAATCTGCGATATGCGGATGCAGACCTGGGTCAGACCTGGGAGGCCTAACTGGGGACTCTTGTACATACCCCCAGGCTGGTGCTGTCCTGAACGGGCCTGCGAGGGCCTTCCCGGGCCTTCTGGAGGTCCCAAAAGGGCCTCCCTGTGAACCAGAAGTGACTTCCGGATCGCTAAAAATCATTACTGAAGCTTCCAACAAACTTAGAAAGGCCCTTGGAGAGGCCTCATAAATGATTTTCGGTGATCCAGAAGTCACTTCCTGTTTGCAGGGAAGCCCTTTTGGGGCCTCCAGAGGGCCCGGGAAGGCCCTCGGAGGCTGGTTCGGGGCAACACCAATTCTGGGGTAAATACGGGAGGCCTGAAAGAGGCCTTTGTCCCTTACCCCACGGGGCCTTTTTTCATATACTGCGGTCCCGCGATATAGTGGGACCGCAGTATATGAACTGTGAAAGGGCGGGGGACCTCCGTAACACACAGTATCCAGACAGCCCCACTTTGTGGAAGGCTGACTGAGGAGCTTAATGGCAGAGCATACTTGGGGTACAAATAATATGTCTGCCACAGTACTTTATTTGACCAGACACACAAGCTGTATCTTACTTTACTTTTTGTTGTAAGCTGCCTAGAATGGCCTTGTTGCCAGATATGCAATATACAAATGGATAGCTAGATAAACTTTATTGTCATTATACTTTCGTACAAAATTAAATACCATCTCCAGTGCAAATCATAAAACACATAAAACATCCCTCACATTTACGTTCCTGACATTCTTATTTATTTGTTTGTTTGTTTATTTATTTATTTATTTACCACCCATCTGGCAGAAAGCCACTCTGGTTGGTTTTTGATTTGATTGATTGATTTGACTGATTGATTGATTGACTTGACTGATGGAATGACTGGATGGATGAATGAATACTGCATAGCAAAGTAACAGAACTATAGCAACCATATGTAGTTGAAATAAGTATCCATTGTATATATTTATTAAATCATTTCTAAACCACTTTCCAGCACTATAGATGGTGTTTCAAGACTGCTTGCAACACATCAGAACAATTTTAATGTATTTTAATATATTATTAATAAGTCACCAAGAAATGAATTCTCCATACTGTCAATTTTAACATTTTTATATCTGCATGACAGATCTGACTGTTGTGACCTCTTACAGACATGTCCAAACTTCATGTCCTCCTGATGTTTTGGACAACAACTCCAAGAATTCTAAGCTTAGACTGCCAATGACAAAGGGTTGTGGGAGTTGTGGTCCAAAACATCTGGAGGGCCGACGTTTGAACATGCCTGCTAGGATATCTGAATTTAAAGGCAGCCTCAGGTTGCAAGCCATGACTCCTGTGGCCATCAAGATATTATTCGTATTGCATCTGTCCCTTCTTGCTTGATTTTCAGAACCACTGGGCGAATTAAAGGGAAAGGAGGGAACATCTGCATTAGGGCTCCTGACCAAGTTGGTGCAGGGACATGCCCCTTGGAATTTTTGTCTCTACCTTCCCAGGAACAGTACATTTTGCATTTTTTAAATTCTCCTGGATAGCAAAAAGATCTACTTGTAGCAGCTCCCATTCATGAATCTACATATGATTCCTGCCCAGAGGGTCTGCAATTGGGCTTTCTTCATTGGAAATGTGCCTTGGTACAAAGCAAGTTATGTCTCCTGATCCACCATTCCCACAAATGTGTAGTTAGAAACAAAAGGGCCATAGAATGGATACTGCACTATGATCTAATACATCATGATGAAATTATCTGTTGTCACCTGCACCACCTTTCCCACCATGAATGGTTTGAAAACTTTTACGGCTTTGATGATTGACATCATCTCCACTTGATTTATATGCCCAGTTCTCTCTGGAAGAGGCTGAAGAGCATGGATATTCTTTGTTTGGCAATGAGCACCTCAGTCTGTCAAACTGGCATCTGTCGTTATCACTACAGATGGTTATGGAGATTTGAACAGTATGCCCATTTCTGGACTGCTTCTGTCTTGCCACCATCTCAGTTGAAGTGCCAACTCTTTCATTACCTGAAGCCTTTTTCATATGCTGTCTTTAACACTGTTAAAAAGGGTGAGGAATTAGAGAGGTCTCATTCTTCTTTACATGGGCTAGTAGTGCAGTAGTGGATGCCATTAGCCCATCAACATCTAAGCTGTATGGATAGTAACTCTCCTGTTTGGATGGTGCTTTGAAGCCATGCAATTATAAAGGTCACTTTCTTTGTTTGAGTCCAAAATCACACCTAAATTCTGAATTGTCTTTGTTGGTTTAAGATTTAATTTTCTAAAGTTGATTTTCAACCCAAAATCCAACAGCACTTGTAATGTTGTTGGACATCATTTTCAATTGATTGCACAACAGTTAATTGCTTCTTTGAATATTGTTGTGTAAAACTGGTGTGTTTTACTGTATTTTTCTTTTTATACAGCTCCACCATGATGCCATTGGTGTTGTTATTAAACAGACCTTCCCCGTCAAAACATA
Source organism: Phrynocephalus guinanensis (assembly GCA_037367245.1). NCBI lineage: Eukaryota > Metazoa > Chordata > Lepidosauria > Squamata > Agamidae > Phrynocephalus > Phrynocephalus guinanensis. The sequence goes on along the minus strand of CM074742.1, from coordinate 58,135,096 downwards.
AGTGTTCTAGATAGTGTCTGGATTCATTTGATGTTTCTAAAGATACCAGCCAAGCATATATCCTTAATAGAGATGGGCACGAAACGAGCAATTTTTCGTTTTCATTTTCATTTTTTCATTTCGTTATGTAATGAAACGAAAAACGAATTTTGTCTCCAAAATGAAACAAAACGAACTGAAACAACAGAAATTTTGTCGTGCGTTTCGTTTTCGTTGCGGCAAATACACTGAACTGTAATGAATGCTAACGAAACAGCAATTTTTCATTTTTGTTTTCGTTTCATTATGTAACAAAATGAAAACAATTTTTTTTGCAAAAAATTCACGAAAAACAAAAACGAACCGAAACGGACCCCCTAAACGACAAACGACAAACGAAACACCATTTTTTTGAGTCGTGCCCATCTCTAATCCTTAAAAGAGATGGGCACGAAATGAGAAATTTTTCATTTTCGTTTTTTCACTTCGTTACGTAACGAAACGAAAAACGAATTTTGTCTCCAAAATGAAACAAAACGAACCAAAAGAACAGAAATTTTGTCGTGCGTTTTGTTTTTGTTGTGGCAAATACATTGAACTGTAATGAATGCTAACAAAACAGCAATTTTTCATTTTCTTTTTCATTTTTTCATTTCGTTACATAACAAAACAAAAATGAATTTTTTTGCAAAAAATTCACGAAAAACAAAAATGAACCGAAACGGACCCCCTAAACGACAAACGAAACACCATTTTTTGAGTCATGCCTCATCTATAATCCTTAATACAAGACCTGCAGAAATATTATTTAAAGCACAGCCTGAAGTGTACCTGGTTGAATGAATCTGTTGAGTTACCAAAGAGAAAGCATCCTGTTGGAATGCCGTAGCAAGAACTTAACTTTCCAAGTAACTACTTTGTCAATAGTTAAGTAAGGAGCAACCATTGGGTGGGGTGGTATATTAGCTGTGAGGAGAGGTTGAAATTGCAGACTATTCCTGAACATGCCTGCACAAGCCACTCATGTTCCTCATCCAACTCTATGGAAGAGATAGACCTGCATCCAAATGTTTTTGCCCTCCTGATGAAGGATTGGCTGCCCCAAGCCTGATGAAGCATCATGTGGCTTACAACATTAAAGACAATATTTAAAGTTAAGAACAATGAGTGTGACGAGAAATCTTGTATCATTAGAAGGCAATATTTAGCTAAGAACAAGTAAACAAATATAGAAAACAAATATAGAAAAATGCCACTCTGAGAAATGGAAAACATAATTATGTTCCAAATCCAGTCCAAGCAGTAATGCATAACAATCCACCTAAAATCACATAACAGGTAGCTTATTTACTGAGGTAAAGCTTGCCTGAAGGTTTTTGCCTGCTTGTGGAAGGATAGCCAGTCTGGCCTCCTGTGGGAGGGTGTTCCAAAGTCTGGGACCAGTAGCAGAGAAGGCCTTCTCCTGTGTCCCCATCAGGTGTACCTGTGAAGGTGGTGGGACTGAGAGAAAGGCCTCTCCTGATGATCTTAGAAATCAAGCCAACTCATAAGGGGAGATACAGTCTTTAAGATACTTTAAAACCAGCACTTTGAATTGTGCCCTAAAACTGATTGGCAGACAGTGGAGAAGGCAAGGTGTTACCCTGAAATCAGCCCCAGTTAACAATCTGGTTGCTGCATTGGACACTTTCCATCAGTAGCCCAGCCTAGAGTATATTACAGTAATCCAGTTGGAAGTATTACTCAAGTACAGTAATGCCTTGAATTACAAAATTAATCCAGTTCCAATGGGACATTCTTAACTCAAAATTTTTGTATCCCAAAACACGATTTAATTCCTTCCGGAAGCTAGAAAAAAAGACAAAAGCACAATTTTTTTGGTACAAAACTCTTTATAAAGTGCGCTTTAAAGACCTGCTGAGCAGGAATCCCACCCCCAGCAATGGTAAAGATCACCCCCCCCTCCACAATCAAAAGTAATGCAAGGCAAATGCTTAGAAAAAAGCATGGAAATGGCAAAGATCAGCTCCCTACTTTTCCACCACTTGAGAAATGAATGAAAAACTCTACAAAATGACCTTCCCAAATGGCTCCAAATCTCTCTTAAGAGGGGGTTGGCCTTAGAAAATTCCCAGGCACAATGCATCCTGGAAGGAAGTGTTTTTAATTTTTTACGTATCTAAAAAAATAGGTTTAAATTTCCATAATTCAAAATTTCCCTATCCCTGCAAATTTTCTTTCATAATTCAAGTTTTTCATTGCTCAAGGTATTCGTCATTCAAGGCATTACTGTATTACTTGCAGTAAACTGCATGAAATATATATCATGTGAAGAACTCCTCAAACATATTATCTAATAGCACATTTTAATGTATTAAATAAGCTATTAGTAGTTCCCTTTATATAGTAAACATATCCTCTATTCATTATAGGCTGCATCCTTTTAAAATGAAACCAGTGACTAGTGTCACTGTTTGCATTTGAATACGACTTGAGGCACAGCTTTCACTGTGGTCAATTATCTGGTGGTGGTGGTGAAATCCCAAACCCAACAACATTTGCATAATGGTGTTCAACTGCCTCCCCAGTCAGCATTCCATTAACAGCAGTTCACTCTCCGAATGCCATCAGAAATATATAATCAGATTTAGCTAGCATGCTAAAGACAATTTTTACTACAAGACAGCTGCAATATTTCATTGCACATAAAATGGCCAACTGAAAAGACCTAACGCAAATAGGTTTGCAAAAATTTACACTAGAACAGGAAACAAAGATAGAGACTATATCTGTTGATTTCCCTTTCACCCCTTTAGGATAACTGACTGCATCTAATGAGCCACAAAGTTCAAGGCTTAGCAATTCAATATACAGTGGACCCTTGTATAACAAACAGCTTGTATAACGTAAAATCTGTACAACATAAAAAATTCCGGAGATAGGGGAAATTTGCTTAACATAATCGCATATGGGGAAAATCTATACAACATAAAAATGGGATTACTCCATTTTCAATGCATTCCTATGGGAATTTGTATAAAGGAAAATTTGCTTAACATAATTTCATTGGAACGAATTAATTCCTTTATACAAGGTACCACTGTACTGTAATTCAAAACCTAGAAGGCAAGACAGTTTCTCCCAACTTTAAGAACAGAATACTTTCTTCCCCTTCCTCATGTGCTTCCCAGTAATTATGTCTCAGTGCCATCCTACTCACACTCTTTGAACTATCAGATCAATAACTCTGCATATTTTCCCTAAAACTACATTGTAAAATACAGCAATGAGATAAGGCATGTGCAGGTGTTCATCTTCAGAGCAAATTAGCTCTTAGAAACAAAAGTTACATTGGCAGAAGCCTGAAAATTTATTTTAGATTTATATTGTGTAGATTAGTGGTATTTCAACTGCAATATTATTGATTCACAATTCTAATTAAGCCAACACATGGATGACAAAATATAGCATAGCATCAAATCTTGAGCTTAACTGGATTGCAAAAGGTTTTTAAGTACGATAGCTCTCTAATTTAAGGCAGAATGTGAAAGGAATAATAAACTTAAAAATGTTGGCCCAAATCCTTCTGCATAGGTATGTGAATGGCATAACTATTAAAGACAAATTGCTCCAAGGTAAGAAATCACTAGAGATGTTTATTAGTTGCATGCTGGATTACACAATTCTATACAAAAGTGTGTACGTGAGCCCTGACATGGTAGGGTTTTCTGTGCCCAGGGACAAAATCAGTTTTCGTGCCCCCTCCTGCCACTCCCCCAACTGCTGGAGGAGGCCAGGTGGTCTCCTTCCACCTGGCCCGACCTCGCAGGGCTGTGAGGAGGAGAGGACGGGGGTGGGTGGGAAAAGGCATGGAGCCCCAGTGAAGGGCTGGCAGGGAACTGCGGATGGAGAGGTGGGTGTGTGCCCACCTGCCCACCTTGGTGAGCCCTTTCTGCGGTGAGAGGAGGGAGGGAGGGAGAGTGTTGGGAGGGTGGCGCCTGGGGCTGGATGGGCCTCGTCATCCCCACTCCCCTCCCCTCTGCCCACCCACCCACTTGCCCACTGGGGGTCCCGGGGGAAGGACCAGGGATGGGAGGGGAAGAGGTGTCACTCAGCAGCCAAAGGGGAAAGAGGTAGGGCAGGAATCTGGAGGAAACCCCGCCTCGGCCTGCAAACCAGAGGCCACTCTTCCCCGCTCTGAACTCCATCTCCGCAGAGCCCAGCACAGCCTCAACTGGGCTCTGCCTCCCTCTCACCGTGGCACAACCGCCACACCCCCTGCCCCCTGCCCGGGGGCTGCTCCATTGGGGCAGGAGCACCACTGCTTGAAGTGCTGCTGGCGGGAGGGTGCTCCAAGCTACTCCAGATTGCTGTGCGCCCCGGGGCAAATGCACAGTTCTTCCCTCCCCCCAGATACGACAGTGCTGACATATTGTTTGAAAGACTGGGACAATAAAAACACTTCCCTTTACTTCAGATGCAGCCTCAGAACCTCTGTGCCTCAACTAAGAATCTATCTGGCATATTTTCCCTCTTGACAAGGACTTTACATCTAAGAAATAACTCCTGGCAGCTTCATCTTTTGCCATGTTTTAACCTGTCGGTACAGCTCTGAAGAAGAGGGATTTTGCCCTTTAAATATCAGCAACTTTTTGTTATTTTTCTAGTAGCCTAAAGGCATCACCTGTTCTACTTTTGTATTTAGGTTTTGTAATGGCTATACAGCTCCTCAATTTGTTTTGCTACAATTCTATATGCAACTGATAATACTGAGTAGAGGCACACGTCAGAAAAATGGTGTTTCGTTTTGATTTGTGATTTGATACGCTCAACAAAGCACAGATAATGAATTTACAAAGTATTTTTCTGATAAGTTAACAAATAGATTCATCGATTCATTTTTGCCTTAAGATACTATAACCCCCCCCCACACACACCAGCACCTAAAGACACAAAAGTCAAAGAGAGGCTTCCTTGCAGTATTTCCTTGCAGCTATGCCAGCCACATGGCCATAGACGTGCCCAACACTGGCTCTTCGGCTTGAATAGAGATGAGCACCGCCCCTTGAGCCGGAGTTGACTAGCATGCATGTAGCGTGGGGGGGGGGGACCTTTACCTTTACCTTTTTCGAACACAACACGGGGCCAACTAACTCCCAAATAGTTAATATTAATGACAGCAAAGACCAGAATACTCCTATGCAAATCACAAATTTAATTAAATTGAGTGGTTGGACAGATATGAAACTAATGAGATCCACAGAATCCAGAATTTAAAAAAAAGAGATCTATGCATGCCTTTAATATAGTAAATACTCTCAGTTCAACAGGACATGCTCTCAGGTATGGGTGTTCAAGGACTGGGGAAAGAACACAGCTTAAAAAGCAGGATTTTTCTTCAAATGCAATAAGATTTCTTCAAATATAATTAATAAATTATTCTTTGACAGGCAGAATTAATAAACATGGAAACACAAGATGCTAAAGTACTGGAAGGAAAATCAAACATTGAGCCTTGTTCCCACAGCAAACATGTGTAGTCAATAGGAGAAACTACTTTAAATTTAGAAAAGTAAATTATGTGAAAAAGGAGTCCCTTTTCGTACTGAAGAGCCAAATCATTTTATTGATTGCTTTCTACTTTCCCACTGCTGAAACTAAGTGGTCTCCTATTTACTTTGATTTTAAAATGCATTATTGTCCGCTTTTTAATAAGCCAGAGAGTGGAACAAGAACTCAAATTATTCAAAGTTTATTTGTAAAAAAGACTTTTAAAAAAACCAAACCAAACCTGAAGACCTTAATCCTTAAAAGCTTTTTGGGGCAGCGGGGGGGGGGGGGAGTAAAATATGTTAGCAGAGGCTGGCCTTGCAGCTGGGGCCGGATTGAAAGTGCACTTAGATTTTTATGTTTAGAACTGAAGGACTCTAAAAGTTAGTGCTTGTGCTACAGAAAATCAATGGCGGTGGTATTCTTTGGTACTTGTGTGATTCATTCTTTCAGAAAAGGAAATGGAAAGAAAGATTTCATGTCCTGGACTTCAAGCCTTTGATCACTTGATGAACACAGGATCCTCAACCTGGGCCTCAGACTTCTCAGGCCAGACAAAAGAGGCCTAGGCCTCACAGGCTGGGCCTAGATTCCTGCCAGAACAAAACCTTTGGCTGCCTCACAGTGTGACAGCCTGGGAAAGGCCCACCTCAGCAGGGCCGAGTTGCCCGCTCTGCCCTTTGATCTTTCCTTTAAACTGCCCAAAGCGCCAGGTCAGGGATTTTAGATTGGACACCCCCAATGGCAGAGGGGAGCAGGTCAAGAACAAAATGGGGCTGACCAGTCTGAAAAAAACAAAACCCTGCAACTCTTTTCTTTGGCTAGTTTCACATGACTTGTCGTGCATTGTCCAAGACTAAGCCAAAATGGAATTTGACATTACATGGTACAATGGAGTCAATAAATGGTATTCTTTAGAGCTCTTGCAACTAAGTCGATCTTTCTCTTAAGTGATTGAAAGTGTGCAGTTGCAAAATGCTTTTTGTTTACTATTCTATGTAAGAAAATTGTATATATTTTCTGATCTTTCTTTCATTGCACTCTCTTGTTGTTGAAGACTGAAATGAGATTAACAAATGTTTAATCGTGGTGACACATCTGTTCTCCCCTTCCACTTGTCCTCCTTGCACAATAACTTTTATTTGGACAGATGAAACTGCCACTTGAGATTCAAATATTTGAAGCAGTTGAAATGCTCATCGCACAAAGATAAGTAGAACTTCAGTGAACTTTTTTAAAATGCAAACCTAAAATGAAGATAAACCTGACATTCTCAAAGAAGAAACACACATGCAATGGATCAGAGATCAAAAGAGAGTCAACTTCTCCATGTCAACAACAGAGTAAATCCAAGATCAGGAGTTCTGCAGCTATTTAGGGAACAGCATTCACTACTCGGTCTTCAAGGTACCTCTGACAATTAGCATCATTTGGGGAAGTCCTCCCAAGTCAGCGAACAAAAAAGAAGGGATACAGGGCACAAGAAGAAATAGTCACTGGGACATCATGTTTGGTGTAGCGGCTAAAAGTGTTTTGAAGGTAATCACACCACATAAACTGATGGGTACTTAGTCAATTTTGGGCACTCTATCTTCCAATAACAGGATAACTAAAAGATTTCATAGAAAAGCTTGCATGTGGAAGCTGATCCAGTGATGGGGACAAATTGAAAAATGAATAACATTTCCTGACAACTTTGGCTGATTTGTCAACAACATGCGTTGATTCGTATAAGTAGAATCTCCTGACAAACATGAATTAATGAATTTTTAGTGATCTTTGATTTGGTAATTTGCCAGGCACCTAGAGGCACCAAAATTGGAGGGAAACATCCCCGACCCTCCTCTATAATTCCTCCATATATGATTTTTTGTGTGTCTGGGCTGTGTACCTCTAAAGAGTGCCCCCAGGAAAGTTTTCAAGATGGACATCTCCTCTACAATTGCTCCAAGTCCGGAGAAGACTAGGTTTCCACAACCCGGTTTCTAAATAACACTTTCCTTGTGGGTGAATAACTGAGATGTCTGAAACGTCATCTTAACCAAACTTGCAGGGTTTGTGGAGGAGAGGTGGAGAAGGGATCCCTCTAGATGCCCTCGATAGCTTTTTTTTTAAAGGGGGGGGGAATGAATCAATTTATCAATTCATCCCTGGAAATTTGTTGATTTGTCTGTTCTGACAAATCACGACGAATCACCATTTTCTAAAACCATCACCATCTTTAGTTATAATAATAAGAATGCTGTTGCTGGTGGGCAAACACATAGCCTCCACATGGTTGCACACACAGTTCTGTAACTAGAAAATGTGACAAATCCTTGTGATAATGCTTTCTTATACATATAGAAACAGGACTGTGACCATTCTGCAGAAACATCCTTAAGAGAAAAAGACCAGTATAATAATCACAACAAGTATATAATGAAGGAACTTTCTTCAGATATTATGGTCTAAATACCAGAATCTGAATGAATACTGAAAACATGCAGGGAATTCAAGCTAGACTTAGTCCTACTTGGGTTCCACTAAAACAATAAAACGTACAGCGAATCTTGCTCATATCTACCTGGAAATTGCTGTAGTTGACTTCAGTGAGTTTTAATCCCACTGCAGTATTAGTCATTCCTAATTTAACTCATTTCAACAGTTTACTAACCACAGCTCAACTATAAAAAAAGCAAAGCTTGCTGCTTATATACTGACCCATAGCACTTAAAGCAATCTCTGGGCAGTTAATAATTTAATTATGCAGGCTACACATGCCCCCCACGAAGCGATCTGGGTACTCGTTTTATTGACCTTGAAAGAATAGAAGGCTGACTACTTAGGACTGAGCCCTGGGTTGTGAGCACAGTTTTGGCTGCAGTACAGCAGTTTAACCATTGCGCCACAAGCTCGTCGTATACCTGTTGAATCAGTGGAATTTATTTACATATTGATTTGACTATTCAGCAAGTCAGTGCATTTTCTTTTGAGATTAGCAATTAAATTTAGCTCACCAGATCTCATACGGCTACATTTGAATCCAACTCAGAAAGATGTTTACCATATAACTGTACAAAAGGCACGGGAACTGTTCGGTGTATGGATTCAGTACAGATTAAATGATTGGCAAACTAAATTTTCACTAGCCACATCTCTAGCTTTTTTTTCTAGCTGAATTCAGGAACAAAAGAAGAATTAACCCAGACTATGCTGTCCTGATGATGCATCCTGATATAACTCTACAAACTGCATAGCTGAAGAATTACAAGGCCATATCTTTATACTTCACTTTAATTAAGGTAAAACAGCAAATACCTGGAGGATACTGAAATCATTACGTACTATTAAGAGTCATTTGCACAAAACATATATCCTGAAGTTTGTATAAATACAAATTATTCTTGAAGCACATTGCCATTAGAATGTAAAATGGTTGGTATATATTATCAGCGGGGAATGGGGTGGCAGTATTAACTTCATATATGAATTTACAGATATTCAGTATGTTTGATCACCAATTTAATTCAATTCACATTCTGTTTAACTGATTACTGTAATCTGAAATAGTCACTCCTACTTTAATTTTATTCTCTTTTAAGAAGAAAAAGATGTCTAGTGCTAAGACAGTGGGTCGTCAGATCCACTGGGGATTGATCCAAAGACCACTCACCCCTTAAAACCACAGATAACTATAGATATAGCACAGTAAAAGGGAAAACTCAGGAAAATTATTTTCACATTCATTGCAAGACCAGGACACTGGGGGTGCCAGAAAACATTGTTCGCTAACAAATGTTCAGAGCACAAGCTCTGCCTCCCTCGAGTGGCTGATTCTGTTACTACATGTGAAAACAGTTTTCCATGATTTTTTTCTTTTAATATTTCTAATATTTTCAGACTGTGGATAAGTGAAACCATGGATACAGATTCAGTAAATACAGGGGTCCAATTGTAATTTATTGCTCCTCCAGTGACATTGCAATTGACTTTCCTATTGCTTATGCCTACCTATATAAATCTCAGAAATAAACTGCCACTAGTTAATAGGTTTAGAGTTGATTTCCTGCCATAAAGCAGATATGTAGTTTAATACACAACAGGAAATACAAATACTGACTCTCTAACTAGCAACAAATTGTTACACAAATTTATGCAAGCATAAAAATTCTATTAGATCCTGACTGCTGTATGAAAGTGGGCTCCCCCCCCCTCTAACCCTTTCTTTTACACACTATTACTCCGACTCAAAAATGGCAAATACTTGTTAATTGTTGATTGAAATATTAGAAAAATTAAGCACATTATAAAATAGTACCCACTTTTAAAAGTACCAAGCTGCAATAAACTCACCCACCATATATAAAATGGCACACATTCAAATTACTTGTCTTAAAATTATCAAGAATTGTGCTGAGGGTATTTATTTATTCATTCATTTAAAATACTTTTACCCCACCTTTCTCCTTGTAAAAGGACCCAATGTGGTTTACAATAATGAGGGAAAATATACAGCCCAGAACATTTAACACATAATTTAAGTTACGAACAGGGAATTAGAAGAGGCATCTTAGAACATTAAGAGGTAACTTTAAAGCTAAAAAAAACATGTAAAAAGAAAAAATCCATTATGGGGGGGGGAACTAATATGGAAAATACTGGTGTTCTTATGAAATCAGTCAATGCAATCATGCATGATAATCCATATAAAAGTCACATTGTAGGTAGTCCATCATTCAGGGAATGCTTGCCTGAAGAGGAAGATCTTTGCCTGTTTCTGGGAAGACAGCAGAGATGTGGCAGCTCTGGCCTTCAGTGGGAGAAAGTTCCAAAGTCTGGGAGCAGCAACAGAGAAGGCCCTTTCATGTGTTCTTTTGAGGCGCACCTGTGAAGGTGGTGGGATGGAGAGAAAAGCATCTCCTGATGACCTTAGCACCCAAGCCAGTTCATACTGTGGGATTCGATCTTTGAGGTAGCTTGAACCCAGGCCATTTTGTGCTCTGTAGGTTAAGGTCAGCACTTTGAATTGTGCCCGACAGCTGATTGGCAGCCAGTGGAGCTGCTTTAATAGGGGTGTAATGTGATCTCTGTAGACCGCCCCAGTCAGCAATCTTTCTGCTCCATTTTGGACCCCTTGAAGTTTCCTGAGACCGTCCACTGGTAGCCCTACATAGAGTGCATTACAGTAGTCCAGCCGGGATGTCACATGTGTCACAGAAGCCCGAGCAGATTTCTTAAGAAATGGAGAAATGCAAATGCACTCCTGGCCACAGCTGTGATCTGGGCAACTAGGCTCAAGGATGAGTCCAGGAGCACCCCCCCCCCAAGCTACACACCTCTTTTTTCAATTGGGGGTTAATCCCATCCAGTACAGAGTGCATCCCTATCCCTTGTTCTCCCTTTCGACTGACAATATACAGCCTTGTCATACTCCTTTCCCAATTTTAAACCAGTCAGTTGTTCCATATCCAGTTCTGACTGTTGCTGCTTGTCCCACATATATATTTCTTAGGTGACAGATAAGGTGGTCAGGCACTCCCATTCCTTTAAGAACTTTAAATAGTCAAAGGCTATTTCCATCATGAAATAGAAAAAAAGTTTTTCCTTTTCTATTGTTTTACTCTATTTCTTTGCATTTTCTTTTCTTTGGGATGGTTTTCGTTTCTGCCTCCTGTACAATGTTGCAAGCCTCCATCCATAGTTCTTCGGGTGCTCTGTCCACCAAATCTAGTAACTTAAATCTATTCTTTAACTCCACTGTGTATTCATAAGGGATTTGACTTAGATTGTACCTGACTGGCCCAGTGATCTTCCCTACTTTGTTCAGTTTAAGTCGGAATTTTGCTATAAGAAGCTGATGATCTGAGCTGCAGTCAGCACCAGGTCTCATTTTTGCTGACTGTATAGAGATCCTCCATCTTTGGCTGCAGAGAACATAATCTGATTCCGGTATTGTCCACCTGGTGATGTCCATGTATAGAGTCTCCTTTTGTATTGTTGGAAAAGAGTGTTTGCAATGACCAGCTTGTTCTCTTGACAAAACTCTATTAGCCTTTGCCCTGCTTCTTTTGAAACTCCAAGGCCAAACTTGCCCGTTATTCCTTTTACCTCTTGCCTCCCTACTTTAGCATTCCAATCCCCTATGATGAGAAGAACATCTTTCTTTGGCATCAGTTTTAGAAGGATTTGTAGGTTTTCATAGAATTGGTCAATCTCAGACTTTTCAGCAGCGTTGGCTGGTGCATAAACATGAATTACTCTGATGTTGAAAGGGCTGCCTTGGAATTGTACCAAAATCATTCTATCATTTTTGAGGTTGTATCTTCTCCCAGTCTTTTGTTGACTATGAGTCAACAATCCATTTATTCTGTGGGAATCTTGCCCACTGAGAAATTAGTAAGATGAAACTTCCTAGCACATACGTTAAGTGATGGGAAAATAGTTGTTTTATTTCTGTGGCATCCATTCTCTGTTATACAAACTTGACCAAAAGCAAGGCCAGGTAAAATATAATACCCTTAGCACACTTCTCTTGTGAGTGTCACACTTTTTTTGCTTATTATGTATGTTTTATAGCTCTACTCATCATGCAAATTATCACACAATTGAACAGTATGGAAATCCCCTATTAGAATAAATTATTCACATAGGAGGTGGAAAGTAGGGAAAACAGAATCTGGAGGAAACATGAAATACTGCAAAGCGATAGAAATACAAATTTGTTCATTTCAAATTTTTGCCCACCTTCAACCAAGAGAATTACTACCACACTGTCAGGTGAATGCATTTGCTGCCATAAACATACTGGGAGTCAAACATGTACAGAACTCGACAAGAGGAAATAAATATTTACTCTGCACTTCAGAACCTTTTTGCCAAGAGAAGATAACTATATTGTGAAAGAACAAATTCATATGTTACATTGATCCTTACAGAGCTTGGGGGTTTGTAATTTGCCTTCATTTTAATCACTATGGACATTTTTAAAAAGCATAGAGAACATTCAAGCAAGGGTAAAAATTTGCCTGTAATCTAACTGAGGCCCTTCTGCCCATATTGTGCCTGTGTTGCCATGACAACGCTGCTTCGCCTCAGAACTCAAAAGCAACTGTCCTTTTGATTCTCACCTTTGGCCATTTTATTGAGTACCATGTCAATTAGAATGTAGGTTCCAGTTCTTCCTGCACCATCACTACAAATGGAGAGTGGAAAAAAACAATGATCAATTCAATGTGCACAAAAGGTGGCATCACCATTATCATCGACAACAAAAGCAACTACTGTTGATGTGGTGCTAGAAGAAGAATACTGGGGAAAGATTAGGGTGAGATGGAGCAAATATATGGGAAGACATAATAGAAGATCCTTCACTGGTGTGCGAACTGTGTGGTTTTGTAAGATGGATTTTGTTGGTGCTCTCTCTCTCTCTCTCTCTCTGGGCCTTTTTACACGACCTCTAAGATCCGCTGGCCACTTAAATTCGGACCAGAGATCTTATGGGTTCCTCGCTCTTCCTCTGTCCCCACCCCCCTCCGCACTTCCTGGTTGCTGGCTGCCTGAGGGAGGGAGAAAAAAGAAAGGAAAGAATGCCGGTTTACCTCTGTTTTGTTCCCGGCAGCATTCAGATCTCTTAAAGGGGCGGGGCACAAAAAAAGAACAAACAGAAGCCAGGAGAGCCCCGCACTCACTATCCTTACACCGGATCAAATATTTGTCACCTCCAAAAAGCAGGTACAAGAAAACTGCTGTTTGGTCTTGCTAAAGTGGGCGGGGTCGCACTTAATTGTCTGCAAAGTCCGGAGCTGGTGGGTAAACATTTTTAAGGTCTGGACCTTGCAGCCATTTGCGGCGGAGCTTAGGGGTTGTGTATAAACGCCCTCTCTCTCTCCTCCTCCTCCTCCTCCTCCTCCTCCTCCTCCTCCTCCTCCTTAGTGTTGGAGCTTGGTTTTGCAAGGAATATTCATGGCTTTGCCAGCTGACCTTTTAATCACCTGCCTCTCCTTACATTGTGAAATATCTTTTGTTATTTAAAGAGCATACTATTTCCTTACCAAGTAATTGGGCAAAAGCCATCCAGGCCCAGAAAAAAAGAGAGAGATGCACCTAACCTTTTCTTCCCTCTTCTTACTTCACATCTGTAAAGAAGCTGCTGCAGTCTAAATAATAGGAATTTTTCATCTACCTTTAATTCAAAATCTGTGATTGAGTAGTGTGAAGATGTCAACCGCTAACTGTGGCTAAAAGGCAGTTTGTAAATTGTTGCTAGCCACCATAATCAAGATTTGAAATCACTTTTGTAATTTTATTTTACTTAGAAATCATTGGTGACTAAAGGGAGAAATACATTGTGGTTTTGAAGACAAGCTGATTCAAATATAATTTATGAGACTGATTCATGAGTTAGTAGGTTTCAATGCCAAAATATGAAGAGAAAAATCTTGCTTTTTACAGCATATGGCACAGATATAATAATTTACATAAAATTAGAAGCTACATGCTTTCTTTCCAATTATTGCAAATAAGCTATGCCACCAAGGACAATTCAAATATTAATTTTATTGGAACCTTGAAATCAGCATGATTCCCCAAGCTGGCTTCCCAGTGAGCTTCAAAACTGTCTTAATTTTCTGGTGACAAACCATAACCACATGCTGTCCTTATCAGTAGCTGTTTTTCAGCTGAACTGCCAGTATTCCCTATTGTCACTGTATTAAACAATGTAATTGCCTAATAAGAACTTTGTACCAAGTCTTTTTTCTTCCTATTATTTTGAGGGTTTGCAAAACTGGAAATGGAGAAGACCCCTTAGCTGTAGACCAAGGAAAGCGAGCCAAGATATCCCCAATTTTGCTTCTCCTGAAGTCATCCTTGAACAGAATAGAGTATGGTGTCCACATATGAATTACAATGTTAGTCCACATACTGGGAATAAAATGTTTGTAAGGCTTTTAAAACATACATCAAATGTTCTGCAAGGCAGGTAGCACTGAATAAAGGAATATGTTCTTTTGCAGAAGCAGAGATAGATGGGACCCTGTATTAATTTATAACACATAGTTCTAGACAACCCTTAAAATAATTTGTGCAATAACACAAATCTCAAGTGAATAAATTCAAACTACAAAGTATTTTCAGAACGAAACGAGATTTTCTGTGTTACAGAAGACAGGTGGCTCCATATCATGTACCTATGTTTAATCAGAACAAGGAACTGATTTGTGTTACTGAGCAATTTACATGTTCCATTCAGTCCATGTGATTTCCTTAGCAGTCTCTCTAATGATGGCTTTAAAATGGTACTTGCCTGCAATGAACAATTACTGGACAAGAACGCCCCCTGTAGCACTTGTTTACTTTTCTGTAATAAAACAAATGTTTTAATTAATACACGAACACACACACACACACACATATATTATTTTCCCCAGAGATTTATGAAAAGCACAAGGGGGACATTCAGAAATAAAACAGTTAAAACAAAAATCAAACTCCATTAAAATGCTCGATTTATTATAATAATTCAGCCAATGCTATAATTTTCGAAGCATTTTCCCCAGTATAGATTTAATAAAATCATTTAGATAGTGGGCTATAACCTCTTAAACACGTGCCTGCACAATATAAAGAGAAATGATTCATTAAAACCACAGTAGTTAGAGGAATCTGGTCACGTTTAATATGGATTGCATGGCAGAGCTCAAAGACATTCCTAGTTTTTATATTAAACAGACTATTTGTTTTACCCTGTGTTATGTAAAGCCACACTCACAGAGGATTCCATTATTTATTCACATGTTGATTGGTGTGTATTGTTGTTTTGTTAAGTACATATTGTTAACCAATTCACAGCAACCCCAACAGGGCTTTCAATGGAAGTGAGATATTAAAGGCATTCCACTCCCCCAACTGAATTTCCATTCCTGAACAGGGATTTGAACCCTGGTCTTCAGGGTCCTGTTTATTTACATGATAGGTCATGTAAACCTTCACACTGACACAAAAATTTCTTATCTTGACCTCTTAAATCAAACCACAGAAATACTGTTTTCATACATGGAGTACTATACACATTCCCTGGAAAAGCAATTCAAATCAATGTAAAATTTATATTGGCTAGCATGCACATGGTATCCAAAGAGGTTATTTTCTTGACTCAGGTGCAAGATAGTGTAATCAGAAACCTTTTTAAAAATACAACCCTAAACTATCAACAACTGTTAAGTAGGACAGGGAAAATAAGGAAGAACACGTATTAGCTAGAGTGAGAAGGAGGAACCAGATGACCAGGACCTATTTCATGTAAGCCATTCCCACACAGTTAGCAATACATGCAAGGAAGCCTGGCTTTGCAGGTGTTAAGTGGCCCTAGCTATTGCTGGGTATTTCCTTCTGTTCCTCAATAGCTTTCATGCATGCTCAAGATGGCTTGAAAGAGACTTTACACTTTCTGTAAAACAGGTGTTTCAGAGTGAAGCTACAAGCAACTGTTTTCCAGCCAGATATTACTAAATAAATATGTTTCTTAAAGTATAACAGTTCATTTTTCTTTCAACGAATGCCTTAATTTGTTGTCATTTACACCATGAACTGGAGGACAATGTAATTTTTGTTCTTAGGTTCATATGCCAATATGTATGTAGTGCTAAATAACCTTTTGGAAATCATTGGGTTGGTTCTGACATAGAACTATTTGAAATCAATGGGGCTTAATTCGATCAAGTCTGCTATGTCTTAAATACTGTACTTTTAATTGCGGAAAAGTGACCACTAAGACTCTCCTTATATTGTTTTGCAGAAAGTCAGGAAAGTAATATAAAAGTACACTTATGTTTTCCCCCATCAAAGAATTTGGCCCTTGACAAATAATATTGTCTACTACAATTCTGGAGATTGTAACTACCATCTATACATTCAAAAGTTCTACAAGTATTAGTGACAATCAACTGTCAATGTGGAACACACAGGATTTAAATGGGAAAACAAACCCCAACAATGCATGTAAAAATATTTATTTATTTAATGCATTTTGGTCATTGCACTTCCAAACTGGCTTAAAATAAAAGGAAATCTACAGTAATTCTTGTTAAATCTAAATACATTAAAATGAATAGTGAACTTAGTCATATTCTTTAAGCAATGCTACCTGAGACCCACTATGCTGTAAATGTATTAACACATATCCAAAGAAGATACTAGCTTTGGTTTTGAAAGCAGACCAATTTCAGCATGGTATATAAACCATGCCTTAAATCACAAGAACAAAATTAGTTCCACTTTGAGCTTTTGTTTTGGAAACAACTTTTTTTTCATACCACATGTTAATCTCCATTCAAAACTCAGGAGTTTTCTAGAAGCAGTCTCTGACATTGCAATGAAATCTGCTAATTGAGAAACCTGGCATTGCTTTAGACTGCCATCCTGAAACCATACATACCTACTTGCATTGCTGTTTTCACATATTATTTAAATACGAAGTTAATACTAACAAACTATTTCTGACACTGGTTCCCAACCATAATTGAAAGCTAACTCATGTGATATTGGAAGTACATTGGCATGTGTTGTTAATTACATTTCTCAGTCACACTTCCTGTAACTCTTCAAACATAGCTAAATACGACAACTAGTTGGAGTGAGCTTGCTGGCTTCATTACTTTCAGTGCTAACTTTCACTTAGTTCTTCTGTGCTCTCCACATTTCTGTATACTCACTATAAATATGCATGGGCCATGACTGTCAGGTATTCACAGCGATAGTGGTTAAATGGCTGTACTGCAGGTAAAACTGTGCTCACGACCTGGGGTTCAAGCCCAGGTAGCAGGCTCATGGTCGACTCAGCCTTTCATCCTTCTGAGGTCGGTAAAATGAGTACCCAGCTTGCTGGGGGAGGGGGAATGTGTAGCCTACATTACTGTAATTAAAACTGTAAACCGCCCAGAGACTACTTGAAGTGGTATGGAGAGGTATATAAACAGACTACTTTGCTTTTGCTTTTTTTGTTGTTGATAGTTTTTCAAGCCATCTTCACAGATTGAAACAAGCACAAAAACAATTGTAAACAAGCCTCGCTGAAAAGTACTTTTAGAACACCGAGGTGTAGATAACAATTCATTTTGTTCAAAGTTTAATTCTTTCACAGTGAGCAAAATAACGGCCAAGTAATGCTTCTGGACGGCTAATATTTGATACACCCACGCACACATGCACACAGAGGAAGAATTAGCTAGGAAAGAATGATTAGTAATACAAACCAACCCTTGGCTCATTGAGTGAAAAAGAAATCACCATGCAAACCATCGGCAAGCAAAGGTCAGAGGTCGTTAGAAGCTCAGAAAGGGGATTCCCCATATTGTCCCTGCAGCAGAGTCACAGTTTCCAATGATCACTTTTGTGACTATGCAACTGGGCTTATATTACTAGCTGCAACATCACAAAAATGACACTGGCAACCGCTAATTAGCTGGCAAAATAAGAATCTGACCATTTTAAAAAGTGAGCAGTGTTAGTAAATGCCATTGCACACAGCAAGCGGTGATCGCATAATATATATATATTTTAAGCAAAGCCCTCATTGGTGATGCTAATTATCTTTTAGCTTAGCAGTGTCTCTTTAAAGTGTAAATGTGCTCCCTCTGGACTGGAAAAAAGTATTTAATTACATATTATCAGTGCACGACTAACTAGCTATTCCAGAGTTCAAATGCTTGGTCCATTGTTCAAAATAATATTTGGACACTGTATAACCATTAAAACTGACCAGAGTTTGGAGGAGAAGGAGGAGCTCTATCTTTTAAACACTGCATGTTACATGGATATTTTAAGCTTGCAGAAGGAAGAGAAGTCTGCCTTTATTCATCAATAGATACATGAGTACACAATACTTCAAATAGTCAATCGCTTTAATTCCCAAGGTTTTTATTCACCTTCTGAACACAATAGCAGCCAAAAACTGCCTAATATATAAGTAGAAGCACACTCTTTTCAGGTTCTCAAATAATCTGCTTTGTTAAGAGTGAAAACACAAAAATATGAGTCAACAGACTCTGGGCAAGGTCATTTTAGAAATATATTTTTTTCTTGGCCATGAGTTACAGTAGTTATAGGCTGGTTGTGTACATTTGTGGCTTCATATATAAGGCTATGTGAGCATATAAATATATTTGCAGTGTACCCTTGTATAACAAACAGTTTGTATAACATAAAATTTGTACTACATAAAAAATTCTGGAGATGGGGATTTTCATGCATTTTCTAACATCTTCTACTACAGTAGTTCCCCGCCACACTGTGCTTCATATATTGCGATCGTGGATTTACTGGGACCGCAGGCGTCAGTGGGCAGCAGGGCAAAGGCTGTGCCTGGGACAAGCTCCAGAGGCCCACCATAGGCCCACCCCTCCAGAGGCCCTGGGAGTCATTTCTGGTCTGCCAGAAGTCACCTCTGGTCCCTGTACAGGCCCAGGAAGCCCACTGGAGGCCCATTCTGGGCAGCACCAGGCCTGGGGGGGGGGAGTTCAGGAGGCCCCACACAGTCCCAGTGTGACCCGCAGATAAAGGCGTCCACATATTGCAGATTTCTCTTTATCATGGGTGAGTTGGAAACCTAACCCCCACGATAAACGGGGGATTACTGTCCTTTCACCAACTTTTAGTTCTATCTCCACTGGGGTTTTTTGTTCCCTTTGGACTTTTGCTAAACTACTTGAAGTGGTATGGGGCAGTATATAAGCAGAACACTTTGCTTTTAGTCTGGTGTTTTACCTATTTACTAGATAACTCCATATCTGGTTCATGTCAATCATAACTACCATTCTCATTGTATACTAATTTAATTAGAAGAAGCACCTCAGCTTTAATTCCGAGTTTGGTGTTGATTACAAGATAGGGCATTGATGATAAGAGCATGCATGTAAACATTCTGGATGTTGTTATTTACCAACACAGAGAAAATTGAATATTTGTTCTGTTATGTCTCCCTGAAACTATTTACAGCACCAACACAGTATTATTGAAACTGTTTGATGCTTTAGGGTTCCATTATTATGTGCAGTTTTTTTCCTCTGTAACATTTTAGCGTATGAAACCTTGAGCAGGCATCCAACCAATCGACGGCGAGGACTGGGTGGGAGGAGGAAAAATAAAGCCAGTAAGAGTCATCCACACCACTATAAACTTGCAAGGAATTTGGGATGCCTTCTGTGTTGCCAGAAATACACCAGTCTATATTGAGAATTATTCTTCATTTGAAGAATTACTTTTAAATTATTAACTTTTTTTCTGTACCTGCGGAAATCCAGAAGGGATCTCGTGGACATGGGAACTTTCTGATCATGCCAGGTAAGGAAATGGAATTGAGTCACTGTCCGGGTTTCATTAGTTTGAAGGTTTTTCAAGTAGAAACTTCTCACTAGGAAATCTTCACACCAGATATGTTCAGAGACCAGATTTACCTATAGCCATAAGGAAAATGCAAACCTGAATTAAATAAGATATAACACAAAAGCATCAAATGTCGTGTAGATTGTACACAGGTGTTAAGAGAGAATATCCATTGGAATACTATGGTTTTCATTTCAAAAGGTGGTGGACTTGGATTGAAATTTAATATTGATTAATCATGTACAGTATCATGATGGATCACAATTTTTAGAAATTAAACAAACATTTCCATAGCACCTCAATAGTAGTTTCAATTTACTTCCTTTAATATAAGCTACACTGTTTTTGTGATTTACTATGTATAATGAATCGCATAATGGATTGGAACAGATGCTAAACAGCAGGCATGAGATTGCCCTTTTGCTACGGCAACATCAGTAGCATCATAATCCCTTTGGAGATTAACTCAATAATTCTTGTTATTTTAAGATGAAAACAGAGTAGAATATTGGCTAGAGTATGGGGTATTGGGTATGAAAAGCTGGAATATGAACATTCTGAATTATGTTATAGGGGATCTTGTGCACAGTTTCACAGATATGACCAAAGAACCAATTTATAGGATATGCTATTTATGCCAAACTACGGTTAAACAACATCTTCAAGGAAAGAAGGATATAAATAAATAAATAAATAAATAAATAAATAAATAAATAAATAAATAAATAAAACTCCTTGGTTTAGAACAATATGGCCCTCCTTCTACAGTATATAACCTTATTAAACGCTCACGCGTAACCGCGCCTTCTCTGTGGTGGGCCCCATGCTGTGGAATCATCTCCCGAGTGAGCTGTGCCTAGCACAGTCCCTGCCCGCCTTTAAAAAGTCCCTGAAAACCCACCTTTTCAAAGAGGCATATGGTGACCTCTTTACTTAATTTTTTTTTTGCCGCCCACGCCATCTGTCGTGGAGGGTTTCATCCCTCCTTATTTTATTAGTATTTTTGCCCTTTTTGTATTTTTTTTTTGTTTTTTTCCTTGTTGCCTTGTTCTAATTGTAAACCACCCAGAGTTCCGTTCGGAAGAAATATAACAAATAAATAAATAAAAATAAAAAATTCCTCCTATTTTAACAGGGACTTCCTAACTCCAAACATGCTTTTATATACAAGATATATAAAGATTTGGAAGATTTGGAGAACTATTCTTGGTCAGTGGCTTTGTTGGCTGTGAGATTTTGGGAGTTGCAGTTCAAGGAAACCAAACATTTCCTAGCTTTGGTTTCTGCTTATGTACACAGAGGATGTCTGGGTAGACACTCAGTGCTCAACAGCTAGGACTATGTGACTCATGAATGTAAAGATGGGCCTAAACACAGAAGGTTTACCCTACACTACACAGTTCATCTGGCGTTTTGAAGTTTTGTGTGCTATTTGCAGCAGAAGCCAGCCAAAGTAAAACACAGCACACCATTTTATGCAGCAAGCAACTGTTGTGTTTTAACCCACACCTTGACGCTTGTAATATAGAGAGTTGAATGAGTTATGAACATTCAGAATGGAAGTGCAATTCTAAATCATGCCATTATTTCTTTGAAAACATTTAAAATTAATAAACATATAGCCATTGGAATTATAAAATTGGGTAGGATACTGAGGTTCCTTCTGAGCTATCTTTTAAAGGCTTCCACTCATGACAGACCTAAACAAATCCAGGTACCGGATATAGTTCTGTGGGTTAGGGTTGAGTGGGTTCAAAACCTGGCAGCAAAACAACATAGATTTGGTGTGTGTCATTGTGTTGTGGCCACATCCATGCCGTGCGTTTTTTTAATGGCATCCTGGTCATATAAATTTATCCTATTATGTAAATTTATAAATCTGAGTTAGAAAAAAAGCAAAATCAATTTAATAAAAAAGTGTTATACTGCATAAGATTTTTAATAAGATATAGAACCCATAGCAGCTGTTAAATATTTATGAACACTTTCCCCCCCAATGTATAACCTTTAATTTTTTTCTTGTTTATGTTTTAAACTCCTGGAATAAAAATCATTTCAATTTGCAAACCTCTTTGGCAATTTATATATTTAGAATCTGCGCTGAATTGCTGTTCTGCTAACCATGCTGTCAAGATATGCATAGAATTTTCAATGAGGCTGAAATGATTCAGGAACCACAAGATTGCATTTTATGGTAGACCTCAGCTCAGCCTGCAGGTCAAATCCCATTAAGCAATATTTTGCTCTGTATGAAATCAATCCACACACTTACTGTCAGGTTTACAAGCAGATATTTTGTTTAAGTACCTCATAGATGTGGTAGAGGTTTGACCCTTCATCTGGCCAATAGTGGTAGCACTGTTTGACTCCATTTTCAGAAAGGGGCGTCAGCATGACAATAACGACACAGCCGTTTTCCCAGACCATCTGCAGACAAAGAAAGATACCGTGGCCACACTGTGACTGCCTAATTGCTGCATGACATGTATAATTACTGCACTCAGACACACAATCGAAATTTATTCCATTCACAGGAAATGTATTTCATTTTCATTAAACATTTTTTTCTCTGCAGCTGCTTTCAAATCTCTGAATAAAATGGCATCATATCTCCTCAGAATTACTCCAAATACTTTTCAAATAGATTCTATGCCTTTCTTCAGAAGTATCTACAGTATCTTCAGCTCCATTTTCACTTGGATACTCCTTGGTTATTGAGGAAACTATGGCTAGTGTTTTTTTCTACTTTGTATTTTGTTGTTCCCAAAGCGATATGGATGCATGTA
The DNA here is from genome assembly GCA_037367245.1 of Phrynocephalus guinanensis. NCBI lineage: Eukaryota > Metazoa > Chordata > Lepidosauria > Squamata > Agamidae > Phrynocephalus > Phrynocephalus guinanensis. Next base: position 58,112,420 of record CM074742.1, on the reverse strand, counting down.
ATTAACAAGCTACTGGTAAAATCCAGGATACTGTCAAACAGATAACCTGCTTGTATGTTTTACTCAGATTCTATCATCCTCTATCATGTTAAAAGATAACTATTTGAATTCTCTAATCAGCGAGACTGGTTAAAAGTTCCTTTAGATTAAAAAGCAAACAGAGATAGTCATGCTTCATGATTCTCTTCCCACAACAAAATGATCCTACTGGAAGTGACTGGGCATATCCATGGGCAAATAAACAACAGGCATCAACTTTAGGGATTTATAAAAATAAGCAAGTGTCAAATCATACTCTAGTCCTGCATAGTATGTTCCCCAAAATAAAAATAAAAACTACTGTAAATTTACAAGAATAGGGAAAGCTTGAATGTGGAACTGCATAGCGATTTTAAGCACCCCAGACCAAAAGCCAAACAAGGCATTCTCAGTTAAAGGTTTGTTGAATGTTATGCACAAAACAAGCAGGCAAAGCGGCAACAAAAAACAAGCCAGAATCATATATCTAACACAGCCTTTTCGTGAACAAAAACCCTCCACTGAATTAATATGGAGCTGCATAATTGCCAGAAGTCTTCATTACTATGGTTTACATTGATGCTATATTTGCATGCAATTTTCATTGTCTTTTTATTAGCATATAAAATTACTTCATGAAAAGGAAACTGATCTTTCTGCAAAGGGTTATGTTTGTTTCACAGAAATATTTATAAGCAACTGCATTTAGATGTAAATGGAATTAAGAAGAAAAAAAGGGCATTTGGATCAGCAGCAGAGATGTAAACATTCAATTAAGACTTTCCTTCTCTGTAGGACGTGACTTTATTTTCATCCTAATTTCATTTGCTTCATTAATAGAACAATGCATCTTTTATCACAGTCTTTTCATACAAATTTATGTTAGCAGTCCCCTTTTGGGAGAAAAGTGGCCTATAAATAAGACAGACAGACAGATAGATAGATAGATAGATAGATAGATAGATAGATAGATAGATAGATAGATAGATAGATAGATAGATAGATAGATAGATAGATAGAGACAAAGGAATTTACATAAATATTTTGTAATGTGTGAGACTAATTTTTAAGTAGTGACTTCACTTTTCTAAAACTCTTGTACAGTTATTTTGTACTCCAAAGAGTTTCCAGTTCTGTTCATGTCACAGTGGAGAATTTTGCTACTAATTCAGAACGAAGCAGAAACAATGATTTGGATTTACAGTGGCAATTTAAAAAAAAATCACCCAGTGTCTTTAAAGAGTTGCATTAATTGTAGCAGAAATTTCACAAAACTAAATACATTAAATGATACTTCCAATGCCAGTAATTCATGCACTTCCCGAAATCCTAAACCACGCTTATGTTAACGTATTTGTGCTTAGAAAAAGCAAACACCCACAACAAATTGGCCATATAATCATATAACGATTTAACGTGCCTTTAGAAGGTATAGAAGCTCATTGAAGCCATTACCAAAATGAGGAGAAACACGTTTTTTATGAGTGCAATAAAAAGACAATGATCTAGGTCATAAACTAATCATCTAGCAGTTGCCTGTGCCACCCAAGTGTGACATTATGAAAGCCCAGTCGTTTAGAGACAGGAAGAGGAATCCTCACAGTTTAGCAACCGTTTTCATTGGCTGAAACAACCCAGTGGCATTTTATTACAGACACGCTGCCTCAAATCTCCAAGAACTTCCTTAAGCAGAAATCCAAATGAAAGTTAATTTAAACAAACAATTTCAAAATTACCCTAAGGGACCATATTTCTTTTACAAGTCATTTATGTAATGTGGGATTCTCAAACTTGCGATGGAATTCAAATTGAGTAATAGAAGTCTACGGCATTAAAGCCATATTTAACACTTTGATGTCTTTGATCTTCCCTGTTGTAAAGCAGCATTGTCTCCAACCCTTTTTTCCCCTTCAGCTAGCTCTAGTGTAGATTTTTGCCTGTATTTTTGTACTTGATGATGAGTAACAAAGACCTAGCCATTAATTTCAAGACAATATTTTGTTATTCATTACACAATTTTACAGGGCATTTTAAAAAGATAAAAGTCCCCCCCCCCCCGCACATGCGTGTTAGTCATGTCCAACTCTAGGGGCGGTGCTCATATCTGTATTCAAGCCGAAAAGCCAGTGTTGTGCAAGTCCATAACCACATGGCTGGCATGGCTGCAAGGAAACACTTTTACCTTTCTGCTTTTTATGCCGGTACCTATTTATCTACTTGCATTTTATATGCTTTCGAACAGCTAGGTTGCAGGAGCTGGGGTTATCAGAGGGAGCTCGCTCCACTGTGCGGCTTCTTGGAGTTGAAGTCCATATTTGGAGTCCAAAGCTTGAAAATCACTGGGTTAAATCATTTTGTGACCTTGCCCAATTTCCCCTAATATTTAAGATTTCAAAGAAATAAAAAGTATGCACTAATACATTACTAATGACTAATACAATGAATTAATTTTATAATACTTGCTAAGACAATATTTGCTAAAATTAATGTTAACATTAATACATTAGGTTCAATATTTACATTTTGAAGGTTTAGCTCTGCTTTGTTTTAACATGACCTAATCAGATGTTTATGGGGTGTATGTGTGCATATATGCATGCATGCTTGTCTTAGAGAGAGAGAGAGAGAGAGAGAGAGAGAGAGAGAGAGAGAGAATGGGGAAACAAAAAGTACTTCTGAATATACTGCACCTTACCCCTGTTTCTTGTAATATGTATCATTTTAGTTGGACGGATACATTCTGCCCCAAAACTGAATGGCTCCTTCCAGTGGAACTATAATTAAACTAAGGCTCCCTTTTAAAGGAAGGTTCAGGGTGCCAAATTTCACCAAGTTCCTATTACCCAGAAAAGGCAGGCATTAAAAACAGAAAAGCAGACTGACCCCATAAAGAGTGCCACATATGCATGGTGAATAGTTGTGGGGGACAGGATGCTGAATTTGTGCCGACCTACTATAGTCTATGTAGTCTACTGAGTCTATATGGGGCGTGGTGGCTCAGTGGACTAAATCTCTGAAAACTGTTGGCTGCAAAGTTGGCAGCTTGGCAGTTCGAATCCCGAGTGCCACGCAGCGGAGTGAGTTCCTGCTGTTAAGCCCAGCATCTGCCAACCTAGCAGTTTGAAAGCATGTAAATGCAAGTAGATGAATAGGTACTGCCATAAAATGCAGGAAGGTAAAACAGTGTTTGCTTGCAGCAATGCAGGCCACGTGGCCACGGACTTGCACAACACTGGCTCTTTGGCTTGAATATGGAGATGAGCACCACCCCTAGAGTCAGACACAACTGGCACGCATGTGCATGGGGAACCTTTACATTTACCTTACTGTAGTCTATGCTTCACTTCTCAGTGTTGCACTAATATTGAAAATGACTGGGTTGCACAATTACAGCAAGCCTGCACCTATATAGAAGTTTTTTATTTTTAATTAAGATTATATTACTTAATTCCTCATTCTGAAAATACATTGAACGCAGTTCAACAGGCCTGCCTGAGCTAAGAACATTTCTCCCTCCCAAATATGCTTAGCACTACAGCCTTGCCTGAAACAGGCAGACTTGGAAGTTGATGGAATCAAATATTTATTTAATGTCCCTAGAACCAAGTGGCAGTAAGTATTCTTGGAAGTTCTGAAACTTTATTATATGGGAGGAGCATCAACACAAGCATGCCTATATGTGCACATGATGGGTCCAAAATATGAAACAGGCCTGGCACTTTCCAGTCATTGGAAAAAGTTACAATGCCAAATCTGAATTGCATTTAAGTGTCAGCAATAAGACAACATCACTACCACTATTTCACAAAGGAACAGATGTAGAACAAATATGTAGTACCGAATCAAGAAGGTATTAAACATGGGTTTTAAAGGGATGCATGGATTTCGTGGTCTTCTGTATTGTTGGAAAGCTGTAGTCCGAGAAGAACTAGAAAATCATAGGTGTACTGCATAGGATCATAGAACATATTTGGAAGGTGCCTATAAGGCATCAAGCACAACTCCCTGCTCAATGCAGGAATAAAAATCAAAGCTGTTCTGACAGATGATTGCTCAGTTTTATCCCATACGACTCCAGCGTTGGGAGTGCTCACCCCCTCTTGAGGTAGCTGGTTCCCTTGTCGCACTACAATAACAAGTAAAGACGTTTTTCCTGATATTCATTTTAAATCTGGCTTCCAGTAGCTGATTATTATGGGCTCAGTTTGCAGAGTCTGAACGCAACAGAAAGCATGTCACTGATTTGGAAGTGAAAAAAATAGCAACACTTGCAAAGGGAGAAGAGGTACTTGAAATGCTGAGCTAAATGATGTAGTTAATGTCAAATCGTGGTTTGATATTGCGTGCGAAGCAACGAGGCCACTGTTCTACACTGATCCTGATGTCTCCAATTCCATTTCCTTTCTCCATTCCTCTGGCCATCAAGCTGACTACAAAACTCCAGAATGTCCAGCACCCAATTGCATTTAGTAGAGAAAAACATGCAGATAACTTTTCATCTTTGCAAAAGCACCCTTTCACATGTTAAAAAACCCATCTAATCTGAATAATTACAAATTGTAGTAATAACAATAAAAATCAGATTTATTTTATTTTTTAAAACATAAGGAAATAAGGATCTTAAAATATGACTACCACACTGGAAGTCCTTGCTGCCTAAGGGAGTCCCTGAGTTAAGTTCAGACCACTTGGGACCCTGATTTGGAAGCACTTTCTAGACGGCCAGATAATCTAGTCCAGTGGTTCTCAACCTGTGGGTCCCCAGATGTTCCTGGACTGCAACGCTCAGAAGCCTCCACCACTCGCTGTGCTGGATGGGATTTCTGGGAGTTACAGTTCAGGAACATCTGGGGATCCACAGGTTGAGACTGACTGAGCTAGTCCCTCTATTTAACTAAACATATTTCAAGTTAAAATCACAGAAAAATGGCTGAGTAGCTTTGGGTGCTACTCTTAGTGTTTGGTGGCAGTGCAGATAAACTGTTGGCGTTACTAGAATCCGGTGACTGCTGAGGAGGAGGTTATTCTTAAAACTGGCAAATGAAATGTGTTAGTGGAATAGTTTCCCTTCGGCACTTTCCAGAGAGAAATCTCAATTAATCAACTTGTCCTAGGTTTTTGAATGACCTGGTCGGACAGTGTGGTTACTGAGGGGGTTACTCTAGCACAGTGGTTCTCAACCTGTGGGTCCCCAGATGTTCCTGGACTGCAACTCCCAGAAAACCCTTCCAACACAGCGAGTGCTAGATGCTTCTGGGAGTTGCAGTCCAGGAACATCTTGAGACCCACAGGTTGAGAACCACTGCTCTAGCAAATGCTTTCACATGTATCCTGCCTCTGTTCACTCTTCCCCACTGCTTCCAGTTCCTGGTCACCTGTCATTAGGGACCGGGCATGTCAAAATGCACAGTGACATTTCTTCTCTGTAAGACAAACATTAGAAGCATCTTCCACATGCCATAGGGCTTTTCTTGGCTTTCTTCTGAGCAAACTCCAGGTGGGAATGATTTCCTACTTGGGGGTCTTCCTTCCCGGTTGGCACCTCAATTGCCAGGTCAGTCTGTTCCTATCTATTTTCTTCCTTTGTGGCCAGGTTTGCTTTACTGGTCTTGTTAACGTAATAAAGTTAGATGTCTTTGTTGGCCCTTTAAAGTTTAAACCCATCTGTAGTTGGTGAGGGCATGCTTTGCTGACATTTCTTCTTCATGTGCACAGTTCAAATACAGGGTGTACATTAACCAAGTCTAGGTGTCCAATCATGACAATTTCACCCCATATTCAACCAAAATACACCGCAGACTAGATACTTCATTTATGGTACTATTATCCATAATACAAGCATTCACATGTTTTGTGTATCCTAGCTGGTTAAATGCAGCTGATGGAAAACTGCAGCTAATTGACAAAGTGCTATGGAGTGTCTCAGTTGAGTATCTGGTCACACACCCAACTGTGCAAATCAGTTGCATCTTGCCAATAGCTTCAGTGAAATCACACAAATGTTAAACCAACACTAACTGGATTCTGACCAGATAAGCAGTGTTAGTTCGAGTAATATGGACAATTAGGATGGTATAAACACTTGAATAATGAAAAGTAATTAACAGAAGATTTTACCTGCCAGAAATCTGTGACAGTAGAAGGCAATGGACCCTGAGCAGCTATATATGCAGGATTCCTTGGATCATGGTCCATCTGGAAAAAGAGAAAGGAAGCCAGTTAAATCAAGAGTTCAGAGAAAGACAATAGTTTGCTACAGAGGAGAAAATAAACATTGTCAACAAAGTAGTTCAACTATTAAAGCACTTTCATTATCTTCATTTTCATTATCACCACCATCATCATTATCATCCAACCATCTGGTGGCAAACCATTATTCTGGGTGGTTATAAATGAAATAAACAAAGGTACAAAGGACAGAAATTAAAAACAATAAACAAGAGGAAAGCCAAAACAAGAACAACAAAATTCTACCACCCCCAAAACCATCTACAGTGGTATCTTGTAGAAAGGAATTAATTCGTTCCAAATGAAATTTTGTTAAACAAATTTTCCTTTATACAAATTTCCCATAGGAATGCATTGAAAACGGAGTAATCCCTAAGCGCGACCATTTTTATGTTGCACGGATTTGCCCCACAGATGATTCTGTTAAGCAAATTTCCCCCATCTCCGAAATTTTTATGTTGTACAGATTTTGTTATACAAACCATTTGTTATACAAGGGTCCACTGTATCTGTAAAATACTACATAACTCCCAATGTGGTAGGAATAAAAGCAATAGTTGTATGATGAGCAATAGACAGTACACAGAGGGCCACCACATAGTTACATAATAATTAATTTAAAAAGGAATATGGCTCAAGCTTGAATTTCCGTCCCAAAGCTAAGGAGGGTGGAGGCTTGCTACAACTCCGCCAGAAGAGAGTTCCATAGTGAGATGCCCACTATTGAGAAGGCCTGGTTCCTAGTCGAGAATTGTCACTTGGAGTGGCCACTCGTAGCATCAAGGATTCGGAGGTTCCGGTGGGACAGGAGGTCCGTCTTTCCCCCTCTCTTGAAAAGAGCCATCTTGCTGTATTTCTGTTCATCATTATAAAACTCATCTCCCCACTAGTGATCTAATACTAAAGAAGTCCGGAGATCAATGGTCTGCATTCTAAATATTTAAATAGCATTTGCATACAACATGGATTTGCTCAGGGAGTTCTGTCTCACAGTATCCTAGAAGCCACTTAAAAAAAAAGTCGGACAGGGTGTTAGGAATGCTGGTCACATTTAAGTATCTCTTCCATTACTATCATGGCACTCAAGGGCACATGCACCTAAAAACCAAGGCAAAACAGAAAAACAAACTGAATCCTGGCCTTTTCTGGTTAGTTCATTTGTTTAAAATGTAGGCTTCTAACCCTCAATAGAAGAAGTTCTTTTTAAAGACCTTAATTATTACATCAGTTTCAAAGACTGACTGAACAGGGAGAAAGGGGATCTTCAGAAACAAAAGCATGAAGAATAAATAGGATTAGGTAGTGACAAAGACCATTTTCAAACTGATGGGTGGGTTTCTGGTCTTAAATCTCTGGCCCCATTATTTTAACACAGACTAGAGCTGCCGACAGGAATTTGGCCACAAGAACAAAAAACCCATTTATTTTGGTCTTAGATACTAACCCCACCCCCAAAGGCCTACAGTCTATAAGCATTTACAGAAGCATTCATCAGAAATCATTTTAACAAGCTCTGAATCCCCTTGGACAGCTGAATTCACCCCAACTCATACATAAAAACGTCAACATTATATTATAATGATATATAAGAACTTTAGAAACCTCCAAAATTTGTTGTTCTATTATATCTTTGCTGGGAAATCTGTGACTAACTCTCCCAATTTAAGAACACAAATGTGAAATGTAGTTGGGAGAGGCTGTCATATAATGGGCAAGTATCTAAGTTTAAATATCGGCCCCCATTCTCCCAATACAGCCAAGATTGGTTAATGGAAATGCAACCACAACCTAATTATATATAAATTAGGTTTTATCCCTAAACACAACAACAAGGGTGCTGGTGGTGTGGGTTCTTAAACCCCCCCCCCCCACTGAGCCATATCTGACATACAAAATGCCCCCGTACAGTTGTTTGCCTCACAAGGACAGAATATAGGCACTTGTGCTTTTGTTTCACTGTGGAACATATTACGCAGTGGCTCCCAACCATCCTAATGCCACGGCCTTTTAATACAGTTCCTCGTGTTGTGGTGACCCCTTGCCCTGCTTGGGAGAGGCCACAAGCCCCCTTTGGCAGGCCACTGCGGCCGGTGACATAGAGAATTTCCACCTACAGGCACACTCAGCCAATCGCAGCCTCTGGTGCCATTGAGTGACATCCCCTCCAACCTATCAAGCTGTAACTCTCACTTCCCCCCTTCCTCCCTCTCCTCCTCCAGACCCAAGCTGCTTGTGCCTTTTTCTTCACTGGCTCATGGCGACCCCAGTAAGATGGTTGTTCGACCCTCAAAGGGGGTCCCGACACCCAGGTTGGGAACCACTGATATTACAGCAGAGGAGGGAAATTTTTATTAAGGAAATAAAAAGAAATCGGGGACACAGTGCTGCTCTGTATTCTGCACCATTCTTTTCAAAAGTATATGGATCTAGGTTGAAGTCCTACCTCAGGTTTTATGTTAGTTACTACTTTTGGAAACTCTATTTTTTTAGGGCAAGTTTGTTTGTGTTATTGACGCAGATATTCACCCACAAGCCTTTGAATCTTAGGTCTTGTCTGTTTTGTGATCTGAAAGATCCACTTCAGGACTCTGGTGACTGTAGTACAGTGGATTGTTCTTTGATCATGATCAAAAAGGCTATTACAAATACATCAAGGGTTTGGGCATGGCCAGTACAATCTGAAACTTTCTCCCTTTCAGCACCAGATCACTGGCACATGCTGCCTTTCAAGCTTGCAATGTTTCAAAGTCAGATTTTCTATGGCAGTGTCCTATAGAAGCAGAGATGTTGAAACGAAAAATTTTCTGGTGCTATACTTTTCCACAGAAACTTTTCCACACCGTATGTATCTAGGTTTATCCTTAGTTGTCTGGACTGTTGGACTGCAATAAATCATGTCAAATAGCGTAAACAGAGAATACAAGCTTTTATTAAGTTATTCTTCTAAGGAGACAACCATCGACAGACCCTAGTGCTCAGCTGCTTTTTAAAAGAAGAAGAAAGTTTATTAAAATCTTTTCCTCTGCACAGTGCTTCTGCCTGGATCTAGAGAGGACTTATACCTTGTGTCTTTGTCCTCAAATTTTCAATAACAAATGGAAGGAAAAGTGAAACTGCAATGAAGAATGATTAGGGTTTGTTTCACTTGTCTCAGATAAGTGCATTGTTTCTTCTCTCTCTGAACGTTTTAAATGTTTGCAGAAGATCTGTGCTTGCGGTCATAATGCCAAAACACAAGAAGACTTGGTGTGGCATCGCTACAGTGAAAACATTGTAGGAAGAAAAACAGTTGGCAAATGTAAATATAGCAAGCAGGAGTGTTTTAACGATGAACCAAAACTGCAGAACCACTTAACAACATGTAGGAACTGTCCTGAAAAAAAAAAGAGATGTGTATAGGAACTTGCTAACAGTAGTGGTGACATATGGCTTGGGTAAAATCTATTTCAGACATCGTATATAAGTAAACGCATGAGCACCCTAATAATGCAAATCGGAACCTCTGTTTTTTAAACATTTCAGCTTTAAAGCATTTTTAAAGTTGTTAGTGCAACTTTCTCTAAGTCTGGCTATTTAATTCATTAGCGAAAACATTGGCATCCAAATATTATGTTTGCACTAAAACAAGTCAAATTTTCTTATAGTAATGTAAAAATGGATATTGTTAATAACCACCACTACAATACTGCAAAGCCAATGGTGACAACACCCAAAACGCATATCCCTGAATTCTATTCTCATATTGCAGCAAATCATCTAGGTCAGGCATGTCCAAACTTCGGCCCTCCAGATGTTTTGGACCACAACTCGCGCAGTCCTTTGCCATTGGAAATACAGGCTTGGAATTCTGGGAGTTCTGGTCCAAAACATCAAGAGGGCCAAAGTTTGGACATGCCTGATCTAGGTCCTCAACACAGAGGATAACATTTAAGAGAAGACAAATTATCCTTGGCTTTTGATGCAATTGTGGATGCAGTTAAGAATGTCCCTGAGGTCTACATGGATATAGTAGTTCTGACTGGCATTGCAAAGTTCTATGCAATAGGGAAAAACTGGAGCAATGGCATCATTTGGTAAGCAGCAGTGATGATTTCTCTCCCATGGTGGAAAAGATACTGCAACACTTAGCTGTTGACCAGAGCCGCTGTAAGAATTCTAGCAACAGAAGATTCTTGTGAAGGCTTACATCTCAGTGAGATTGAGGGAAAAAAGAGAAATAGAGTAACAAATGAAGACATTGCTAAGATTTTTTTCTATTTCGCAAAAGCTCTTGGTTCTCAAAATGTGCTCTGCTGCTCATACCCACAGATTCACATCCATTTCACCCTTTAGGGAAACATCGGATATACAACTAGTTTTCCCAAATCAGATTTATCTCAGTTCAAAATTGAATTGAAAAGTGGTATAGAGAGTGAATGACCAAAGCCAAAGGTACTATAATTATACTGCAGTGAAAGACAGTTAAATTGTTGACAGATGTCTGGTACATCTTTATGGAGACATCTGTCCTAAAAAAATGTATACTTTCAGGTGCAGTCATGTTTTGTTAAATTTAAGGATGTATATGCTATTCTCTTTACCTTTTTAAAAATATTCCAATAAAATATTTCACATAAAGCTACAAATGTATTTCAATTTAACAGTTGAACCAAACATGCTAAATCAAGTAGCAACAATTAAAATGCTTGACATTTTTCATACATCACTGTATGGAAACTATCTAGCATGTTACTTTTCAAAAAAGCACAGGTCCAAAGACTGGAAGACTGGACGCAGGGGACTAGTTGTGAGATTCACTAGACCAGTGGTGGCCAAACTTCGGCCCTCCAGATGTTTTGGACTTCAAGTCACACAGTCCTTTTGTCATTGGCAATACAGGCTTGGAATTCTGGGAGTTGTGGTCCAAAACATCTGGAGGGCCAAAGTTTGGCCACCACTGCACTAGACCCTGCCTGGCTGTCATAAAATAATTACATGGGCTGTCCAGCAAAAACATAAAACATGTTACAAAACTATAGTAGTACAATTTCGAATACATGTTGGGTACTTATAGTATGTTATTCAAGTTGATTCAGAGCTGATTTGAATGTAATACTGTAGATGAGCCATCATTTACAAGTCCCTAAAATTCTGACATTCAAATGTAGCAACCAAAATTAACTACATGAGTTAAAAAAAGAACAGCCAAGATGTGCATTTACAACAAAAGATAAATGTAAAAAAATTAAATAGAGAAATCAAATCAGTGATGAGGGCAGTGGCACTGCAGTACAATAAATGCTTTCAAATATACTAAAATTGAGAGGAAGGCCATTCTTGATTTGACAGTATAAAATCAGCTTCTGTCAAAAGGCAGACAGGAATGTTGCACACCACATAATGCTGGCCACCAAGTCAAGAATAACTCAATAGATTGCAATTACATTGTGCTGAACAGAAAGCAACTAATAACTATAGAGAAGAGGTATACAATTGAAGATGGCTAGCAAGCCACTCCTTGCATGTACAGTATTACATAGTTTCAGTGCATGCAGATCTTAACATCTCCTGTTGTTCGTTACTAAGGGTGAATACATCAAAAAGGAGAAAGGCCGTTTAAGAAATCAGCATGAGGTACGTTTTCAATGCATTCCTGTGGGAAATTTGTACAAATGATAATTTGCTTAACAGAATTTCGTTTGGAATGAATTAATTCCTTTATACAAGGTACCACTGTACATCCTCCAGCCAAACCACTGGAGCCTCTGCAGCCAATAGAAGTTGGTAGATCTAATAATGCAAATCCAAGAGTAGTGATCTATCCTAGCTGAAAACATCAATAAAAGTTTTCTAGAAATGTTTCATGTTTCTAAGTGTACAAACAATCCCCAAGTCTTTCAACTTCTTTAAAGCATATAAATAATAAAGATGTGTTGTTAAATCTGCACACTACCTAAATTTTATAAGATAAAGCACCTTGAACATCAAAGCACAGCTTATTTCATTTCATTCCCAAAATTATCACTGAAGACAATTTTTAAAAAAGTCACCTAGACCTATTCAAGTAAAGGGCCAAACTACATATTAAGATGCGCTTCCCACAAAGCTAATAGTAATGTCTTTTATCTTTTGATAATTACTCAAGTAGATGCACACATTCAAATGCTCCTCAGTCTTCCTTCATCTCTGATCAAAATGTCAAGTAGATTCACCTACACAGACTGTCCTCTTTCAAAGAAAATCTGAGGAAGTGGATTTTGATCCACAAAAGACCACAGTGGAACAAATCTGTTAGTCTTCAAGGTACCACAACAGTTTGTCTTTTGCTCCCTCTTCTGTCTTTTTCCCTATAATTATATCAGCATGCTGAAACAGACTAAAATGGCTACCTCTTGGGAAACCAAATTTTTAATGTATTTGTGATTACTCTTTTAAATTCTTCATATAGTCCGCATCTTCATATAGACCTATTTTTAGAGAGAGTGTTATTTCACTCTTCTGTTTTCCTACATTTCCCGGCTGAGGTTAAAAACCTCCAGAATTTCTTTAATAATCTACACATTACTAATGAGACAAGAGGAAGAGGCTTATGATGAATGTGGGTGAACTTTAAATTCCACACAATATCTAGCTTTCTATTGTACACTTACACAATAAACTAGGTCCTTCCAATCAGGGCAATCTGTACAAGTCAAAAAATGTCAGACTGCTTGAATAACAGGATGTTGTTTAAGGGGTTACCCAAACAGGATTCAACTCTTCTTCCTTATGAAGAAAACTACTGCAAGCTGAACTATCCCAAGATACACACAAAATAAACTACAGCTGGCCCCCCTGCCCTTTTGCGGTTCATATACTGCGGTCCTGGTATATCGCGGGTCCACACAGTATATGAAAAAAGGCCCCCTGGGGTAAGGAGGAAAGGCTTTCCCAGGCCCGTTGGAGGCCCGCAAAGTGCTTCCCCGCAAACCGGAAGTGACTTCCAGTAAACCAGAAGTGACCTCCAGATCACTAGAAAGCATTTTTGGGGCCTCTGGGGGACTGGAAAGCCCTTTGCAGGCTTGTTGGGGCAGCTCCAGGCCTGGGGAAAGTACAAGAGCCCCCAGAGAGCCCACCTGACCCAGCATCCACATATTGTGGATTTTCAATTATTGCGGGTCGGGTCGGAACCCCTGCGATAGGTGGGGGTTTACTATATTTCTGAGTACTCCAAGAACACCCTGAAACATATCTACAATGTTTAATACTTTCATCACCACTATGAGGTATAATACTGCCAAGCCTGTCTATTTAAAATACAAATGGAGCAGGAAACAGAATCATAATTGGTCCTTGTCTTTATTTTTGCATTTTAAACAAGACATTTCTAAATCCTTATTTAAAAAAACAAAAACAAAAAACGCCACAATGGAGTTAAATAAATCAATCCAGTTTTCAATGTCATTAAAAATTTCAGAGTCTATTCTTGGGGATAAAATGTGTATGCTGTGTTTGAGCAAACTGTCATGTTAATCACATTCCTCAGTCTGGTGGCTTCAATAATAAGCAAGCTGAAGGGTACATAGATTTTTTTAAAAATGTAGTTGATGGTCCCCCACTCTCACCCCACCCCAACTCAACACCCTTAGAGGAAAAACAGAATTGCCATTTACTTGCATGACCCCTGATTTAAAAGCAAAGATTGCACATTATTTACTACTGGATGGTTCTCCTGAAATTTAATGAGGACTAAGTACAAATATGACAGATGTAATTATCACATTTTTATTCTGCACAGTCAGGGTCTCCTTGTACCGTAATTGCAAGCTTTTCATTCAACTGCTGGCAGCAGAGTTGTTATTATAATAGTATCCCCCCCCACACACACACAGAATAGGGAAGAAGACTTTCAGTTTAATTTTATTCCAAATTTTATTCCAAGGAATTGTTCAACACCCCTTCTTCCCTGTTGTACTTTTGTATATGTAATTTTTTTAAAAAAAGAAAAAGCCAGCGAGATGTTTGATTCACTCTCTCTGTGCACTTGATTTGATGCTGTTTTAAGTGCATGAAGCTTACCACCCCCTCCCCATATTTTTAATAATATAATGGGAAGGGGGAGCTGCTAAGAAAGAAAGGACTGTGTGGGCAGGTGGCCAACTCATTGTCTAGTGCAAAGAATGCTCCCTACCCCCCATATGTATTGCTTTACTCATTTAGACTCAAACTAAGGTTGAATGAGCCCCAGCTGGACTACTGACCCTGAAGCTGGAAATATACATCTAAAAGGACACCCCTGGAAGCTTCTCTTTCCTAGGCCTGAACCTAATTGCTTTATATTACACTCTTACTTTATCAGGCATCCTTCAGACTGGAGCCGAGTGGAAATAAACTTACTAGTCTAATTAATCATTTATAACTTTGCCATTATTTAATTCTCCAAAAGGAAGATGCAGCATTTCAAACCTGAACACAGGCACAAGAGCGCCAAACATAAAGTTGGCAAGGTAATTGCCTCAAAGCTGTTAAAACTGAATGGGAACATCATTTTTAAAAGGTGTTGAGGTTATGAATTCTGAAGGTGCAAATAAGATCAAAGTACCAGTACTTCAAATATCTGAGGATTCATGCATTGGCCATGCTTCGTTGGATATTTTTCTTCAGTCCTTCCAATCTTGGCTTCATGAATTCTCACACACAACACAAGCAGAAAAAAGGGGATTTTATCCCATCTACATAAACTATTTCAAATACATTTGCTAAATAACAAGACAGAATGAAGTCACAGAGTGACAAAATGTTCCATTTCAAAAGCTACTGACAAAACCAAAACCAAGACATTAGTTTGCCAACTCAGAGACTTAGAAAATAGCATTGTATTCTCTGCTATGGATACAGTTAACACATTTTAAAAACGGAGCCAGAATAAAATAAGATAATAGGTTACTATGGGGATAACTAGCAATTCATTCTTTCCTGCGACAGCATACTCCAGTTCCAATGATAAACTGAACTAGAATTTAAAATGTTCTAATGTTAATTATGGAACCCATAATATGGTCCAAAGCTTGTTTTGCTATAGGGAATTGCCATCAAAGAAGAGAGGGCAGCTTCTCTAACAGAGACTAAAATCCTCGTTACAGTGAAAGTCCAATTAGAAGTTTCCATCTGTTCCTCCCAGATATTCAAATCACAGCTGATGCATTCTGGGGAAAGGAGTACACCCATGGTGGCTTTGTGAATGCATGCACCCAAGTGTTGTGGCTGTGCCATTTTGTTTACAAGGGTGGAACGGATGGAAAGTTATGTTTGGGATTAGACTATGGACATGATTTCAATCAAAGAATTCAAACAAAGTGATCTTGTACGACAACTGTTTTAGTCACACACCATTTAATGTGCTTGTTACTAAAATGGAGAGGACAACCATCCCATTTACTTTGTCTACTGCATTTTTAAACTATTTGCATGGCATGTAATATGAACAATAATTAATCCTATGAGAACCATAAGAAGCAAAGCAAAGTGTTCTGCTTATATACCGCCCCATACTACTACAAGTAGTCTCTGGGCGGTTTACAATTTTTGATTACAGTGTGCAGGCTACACATTGCCCCCCCAGCGAGCTGGGTACTCATTTTACCGACCTCGGAAGGATGGAAGGCTGAGTGAACCTTGAGCCTGCTACCGGGGATTGAACCCAGGTCGTGAGCAGTTTTACCTGCAGTACAGGCATTTAACCACTGCGCCACGAAGCCTGATCCTGCAGGAGTTCATATCCTAGGAAGTTTTGATGATCTGATTTATCAGGGCCTTCCTATAATATGTTAGTACTTGGATTAAGGGCTCCAGATAAATGCTTCTGTTAGAAAAATACAGACTATCCCAACACACCACATCAATATTCTGCTAGTGCGAAATGGCAATTCCCCTGATAGATATGGGAACAAACCCATCGTCCAACATTATGGCAAATTATTTCAGAACCTTACTGTAAGGACCCAGATAGCATGGAATACCATTCTCCATTTATCTAGACACTTGCAGTATGATTTTACTAGCATAATTATTAATCCAACACTTAAATGTTTTTTAAAATGTATTATACTGTATGTAATCTTACCAGAAGCAGCTATATAACTAAATGGCAAACTACTAGCTTAAAAAAATTAAAATGATCAATGCTTAAGTGTACAGAAAGGATTATCTTAGGGCTTTGTGAAAATGAAAATAGTTGTAACTTTCAAGAAAGAAAGAAATTTATGAGTTACCTTACCAATCAGCACTACTGATACAAAGCATACAAACATGTCCTTTAATGCATGGGATTTAATCTGTACAAGTCTGGAAAATATGCAAATCCAAGAAACTGCTACCATGACTCGCACAAAAATAAAACTTTTAATTGCATCAGAATCAGCTGCATTTGAATTAATCTTTTAATTTGGGAAATGAAACATAATTTATTGTTGATATTGTACTTACTATTGGACTGGCATTGATGTAGTCTGAACTGTCATGACTGTTTTCAGCTTTCAAACGTATTCTGCAGTGATCATCTGTCAAGAAGAAACATTTATTACCATACATGTTATACTTTTCAAAAACTGGATTTTACCGCTAACATCCTGAGAGGCACACCGATTTTTAAATGTGCAGCTCTCTGAAATGCTAATGGAGAAGGTGAAACCCTTTTAAATTGTTGTCCTTTGGGCTTCTAACTGAGGAATAAATTTTGATTGGTGAGTAACACTGGCTTTGGGTAGTTAAGTTTTTTTTTACCAAAACAAAAGCCTACTTAGAATGCAGGGGTCTGCGCAGCAGAGGGTAGAGACAAGATTATTGCAATATGCATGTATACACCAGGACTGTTCTTGGGGTGAAATGAACTACGTACCTGGTATGATTGAATCAAGACAAAACTTGTTTTGAAACAATCAAAATTTGTTGCAAGAGTCATCTTTCTATGCAAATACATATTAAGTGGCACATGCTTTATTAAGAGACACAAAGGTTTGATTTCACCCAACACTGAAACGTGGCACTATGTTTTCTGCACTAGAAGCTTCCCCTAAGACTAACCAATAGTCTACTCTTCAGCCCTACTTCAAAAATAAGGGGAAGCAATGGTCAAACGCTGCATTTCAAATGCAACGTCCCCCTAAGAAGCATATTAAATGTAATAAATAAATATTACATCTCTTTATAAGCAGAACAATACTTAAAAGACTGCTGTCAGGAGTTAAAGTTTAGAATGAAAGGACTTATGGCAGCCAGTGTCCATGTCATGTCTCATGGTAATGTACTACATCATCTACAGCATCAGTATGTCTGTCTGGTACAGAATGTTTCTTACTGCTGTGCGTGGTGGAGATGTGTTCCTTTTGGTCTTAGAGGAAAAGGTACTGAGTCTTCCAGGAGTACATATGTCTTAGTCACTCTTGGCTGTGCTTTTCATCTCAAGCACAACAGGGAACAGCTAGTTTTGAAGCTTATCCACTAAAACCAACCGGGAATTCATTCACTAGATTTGAAAATCAGATTAAACAGTTCTAGTTACATGATGAGCATTTTATGCACTTTCTAAAGTAACATAGTTTCCTGTTAGGGACCAACTTTTCTGAACATGCATAAAAACTGCACACATTTAAGAACATAAGAAGAGCCATGCTGGATCAGGCCAAAGGCCCATCTAGTCCAGCTTCCTGTATCTCACAGTGGCCCCACCAGATGCGTCTGGGAGCGCATAAGACTAGATATCTGTCTCCTGCTACCACTCCCCTGCATCTGGCCCTTGAAGTACCCTGGTTTTAAGCCTGGATATTACACATCTCCATCATGGTTTGTAACCTGTGATGGACTTTTTCCTACAGGAATCTGTCCAACCCCCTTTTGAAGGCATCCAGGCCAGATGCCATCACCACATCCTGTGGCAAGGAGTTCCACAGACTATTTTTGAATATTTTAACCCCACCTTTCTCCTTGGAAAAGGACCCAATGTGGCTTACAGTAATGAGGGGCAATATACAGCCCAGAACATGGCCTTTAGACAAAACAATACAAAAAGGCACTAGCTGTTGCCATGTTTATTATATTTTATTTATTTCTCTTCTTTGTAGGGCACCTTTTGTCCAATTGGGGAGGGGGCAGAGGGGTGCTCAAGGCATTTCACAGAGCTAAAATTAAACAATTGCTTTCTTTAGACAACCAGCTGGCAGATATCCTATTATTTGTATTTCTGTTGGACTCAGTGACCTTGTAAGTCCTTTCCAACCTCATCATTCTATGCAAGTATAATAGTATCATAGCAATTTAAATGTAGTGAATATATTGAAAATGTGAAAAACAAACTAAGATTTAAAAAGAGCATTCAGGGAATCTGTTGATTCTTAAAAGCCAGCTGTCCGCAGAATA
The DNA here is from genome assembly GCA_037367245.1 of Phrynocephalus guinanensis. NCBI lineage: Eukaryota > Metazoa > Chordata > Lepidosauria > Squamata > Agamidae > Phrynocephalus > Phrynocephalus guinanensis. The sequence goes on along the minus strand of CM074742.1, from coordinate 58,093,802 downwards.
AAAATAAAAGGGCCAGCCTGATCCCTCAAGGGTCAGCGTGCCACAACCTGGGAGCAGCCACAGAGAAGGCCTTCTCTCGTGGCCCCATCAAATCTGACTACAATTGCAATGGGACTGAGAGATGAGTATCCTCTTAAGATAGCCTGGGCCCAAACCATATAGGCAATAACCAACACTTTGAACCCGGCCCAGAAATAGATTGGTAGACAGTGTAGCAGTTGTAGCAAGGGTACCATTGGCTCTAGTCAGTAGTCTAGAACAGTGGTGTCCAAACTTCGGCCCTCCATATGTTTTGGACCACAACTCCCGCAGTCCTTTGTCATTGGCAATACAGGCTTGGAATTCTGGGAGTTGTGGTACAAAACATCTAGAGGGCTGAAGTTTGGACACCCCTGGTCTAGAATCTGTATTTAGAACCAGTTGGTGTTTCCAAACTGACTTCAAAGGCAGCCCTACATACAGCGTGTTACCGTAATCCCAATGGGGTGTAAATAAGAGATCGTCACTGTAGCCAAATCAGACATTTCAAGGAATAGTCACATCTTATGCATGCATTTTAACTGTGAAAATGCACTCCCGGACACCAACGAAACCTGGGGATCCAGAATCAGGGATGAATCCAAGAGGACACCAAAGCTGTGGACCTGGGTTTTCAGGGAAAGTGTATCCTCATCCAGTGCCTGTTGCATCCCTATTCCTTCATCTGTCTTCCAGTTGGTCAGAAACACCTCTGTATTGACTGGATTGGGTTTCACTGTTTTTGTCCTCATCTGACCCACAACTGACACTGAGCACCAATTTAGAACTGAAACACCTTCCTTGGAATTTGAAGAAAAGGACAGAAAGAGTTGGGTGTCATCAGAATATTGGTGACATTGACCCCAAAACTCTGGGCAACCTCTCTCAACAGCTTCATATGTATATTAAAGAGCATGAGTGGGGTGGAGGGGGGACAAAACAGAATCTTGAGGGGTCCCACAGGCCAATGGGTAGGGCGTAGAAGAGAAGTCCTCCAGCCCCACCTTCAAAGTGCTCCCCTCTAGCAAGTATTGGAGCCACTGCATAACAAGGCCTCCAAGTCTCAAACCCATCAGGACACCTTTGCATGCATATGTTTTAGCTTTCCCCTCTCCAAGAATCTGGTCCCCATTCCCAGGTAGGGGAAAATTAAAACTTCCACGTAACTGTGCATTTTACTTGGCAAGGGTGCCTTCTAAGCGGTCTGAAACACATGGAGGATACAAGATAATAAAATAAGATTAAAATAATTGTTAGTGCTAAGGGCTTTTTATTAAAAGAGTGTGATTCATAGTCTGTTTTCTATTGATCATAAAGCACTTTGGAGCCAGAGATAAAGAGAAAGGAGTAATTTGTTTTAAGCTATACGTACATGCTACCACAATTTGTGAGCGATTCTTCTGAGAATTTTCTTCTTTATATGCAATGGTAGTTGCATTGGGCTCAGCCTGATAAGCACAAAGTGCTTCCCATTCTTTCTCCAGACGATTCTTATTCTTTAAGTGGTCTTCCATATAGGACTGAAATAGGAAGGTTTCAACATTAGATACAGTAGCCTCCATACACCCAACAGTGTCTTATCTCATTTCACAAGCGGTTCAAATAAAGACAACTAAAATACTTCTGCTTGGGTGCAGACAATATTTTGACTGCTTGCCCAGAACTTAAGCTTCTCAAACTGAAGCGTATATAACGAGTATATGTGATCCCAAAAAAGAATTTGAAAAAAAAAACAGCTTCTAAGTGATATTGTAGGAAGTGGAGAAGCTAGAAAAGAGAGAGGAGTCATAATAATGCCTCAGCCCTGTTTCCCTGAAAATAAGACCTACCCCAAAAATAAGCCCTAGCAGGATTTCTATGCATTTGTTAAATATATGCCCTACCCCAATAATAAGACCTAGTGATGGGTGTGGCTATGCCTGCACACACACACTCACACTCACACTCACACTCACACACACACACACACACACACAGAGCACACGTTGCCCCTCCCTTTCCATCCATGGTCCTTCCTCCCCTCTTCGCTTGGGCCACCAAAGTTACCATACTTTGTAGCATGTTTGCTTGCGGTTCCTGTTTTCCTGAAAATAAGACCTACCCCCAAAAATAAGCCCTAGTGTATCTTCTTGGGGAAAATAAATGTAAGCAAATTTGAAAGTAGAATTGTTGCAATCTGCTACTCATACCAGAGTGGTCAAGCTGCTGAACTGACACTATAATTGTGCTCATGACCTAGGGTTCAATCCCAGGTAGCCGGCTCATGGCTGACTCAGCCTTCCTTCTATCGTTCCATCATCAGTAAAATGAGTACTCAGCTCACTGGGGTGGGGGTGGGGGCAATGTGTAGCCTGCATGAATAAATTGTAAACCACCCAGAGAGTACCTAAACACTATTGGGTGCTACATAAGCAGAACACTTTTTCGCTTTTATTAGTCCTCTGTACAGTTAAAGCCATGATTTGACCACTTTGGGCAAGATGGGCAAGTTCTGCTTTTGGAATTATAATGGAAGGAAGGAATATGGACGGAACACTTGTTTCTGCTATCCTGACTTCTGTCTTACTCATAGTTATACTGTATGTTAAGCAGAGGTGAAGTATTGGGCAAAAGACACTGTTGTGGTAGGTGTAAGGAAGTCCCTTGTGAAAAGATCCCAGTGTGACCAGCAGTGTAACAAAGCCTTCAAATAGTTTAACAGCAACATAGGGAACATTCTGGTTACAAAGTTATGTTGAACTCGGTCAATTTCCAGGAAGTCTGTTCTTCAGCTAAATTCAGTGCAACCCTGGAAATCAATTTCCTCTACTATTATCACTATTATGCCTTACTAGGTTACCAACTATTGCTCACCTTACTTACTGTCTGTGCAGGTTTCATTCACACACATTTTATGAAGGAAGGAAGGAGGAGGAGGAGGAGGAGGAGGAGGAGAAGAAGAAGAAGATGGCAAGAAAGAAGATGAGCAAGAACAAGAGGTTATGTTGACCAACAGCTGGGAACATTATGGCCAATTTCAGCCTTCTGTTGAAGCTATAAAACATACAACACATACACCCCTACTAAAGTAGCTCCACTAGCTGGCAGTCAGACACTGGTCACAATTCAAGGTGCTGACCTTAACCTACAGAGCACAAAATGGCCTGGGTCCCAGCTACCTCACAGTATGAACCAGCTCGGGTGTTAAGGCCATCAGGAGAGGCCTATCTCTCCATCCCGCCACCTTCACAGGTGTGTCTCATAAGAACACATGAAAGGGCCTTCTCTGTTGCTGCTCCCAGATTTTGGAACTCCCTCCCACTGGAGTCCAGGACTGCCCCATCTCGGCTGTCTTTCTGGAAACAGGCAAAGACCTTCCTCTTCAGGCAAGCTTTCCCTGAATGAAGGACTACCTACAATGTGACTTTTATATAGCTCACCATGATTGCATTGACTGATTTCATACAAACAACAGTGATTTTCATGTGAGTTTCCACCCCTCATAATGGATTTTATTTCCTTTTTGTGTGCTCTTTGTAGCTTTAATGTTACATTTTCTAAGATGCCTCTCCTAATTCCCTTTTTTTAATTTGAATATGTCTTAAATATTCTGGGCTGTATATTGTCCCTCTTTATTGTAAGCCACCTTGGGTCCTTTTTCAAAAAGAAAGGTGGGGTAAAATACTCAAAATAAATAAATAAATAAATTACCACCAACGTCCCCTATGTTGCTCTCTTTTACACCACTAAGAGGGATGCTGATTAAGACAATACATCTTGCTTTCATTAGCTGAGTAAAATTGCAATCCTATCCTTAGAACGCTACAACGACAAAATAAGTCTAATATTCATTGCACATTGGTGCATACATTTTTAGTAGGAAAATTATTCTGCTAGACAATCTAATTTTACGTAAAACAATTCGGGGACATTTGTGAACCGGTTTGTGGAAATCATACCCGCCAAGGGCAGTCATGATAAAAACAGAGGCATTTGCAGGAGGAGGGAAAGTGTAATAAAAAGGCACACTTAATGCCATTGAGATAGTTTGGATTATAAGATTTGTGTCAATGGAGGCTACAGAAATATTGGCACTTCAATACCACAGTGACAGGTATGCCTTTGGTGTCTCTAAGGTACAGCAGTATTGTATTATTTTATGTGAAAGGATTATCCCATTAGAATAAAAGACATTTGGCACACACCTAAAAAAAAAGAAACACTTAATAAAAGAGATTGTCAGAGATTATAGAACAATCCTTTCTGAAAACAAAAAGTTACACAGTCTCTTTAAAGCCTAAACTGCATCTGGTTTTTACAGGCCAAGTAAGCCTCCTGCACCTGTGCAGAATCCTACCATGTTATAAATTCACATTTGTGGGAATACTTGACTCTGCCTGCAAAATTCTACATTGGTTCATAAGATTTGTGATAGATGTTTGATAATCAAATCTCTTGCTTTAAAAAGCTGAAATTTAAAAAGTGGTCTACCATGGTACTAAAAACCCAACTTGGTGAAAAATCTTCCTTGTGTCCAAGTACTACAGAGATAAAGGAATATCCTTCCTTATTAAACATGGCAGTTCTGAAGACAGTTCACACGTGCAAGTCTGTTGCTTAGGAACACAGGAAATTACCTTCCTCAACTACTGCTTCAGCTAACCACCATGACTCCCAATTTGTTTAAATTATACCACTAAACTGAATAAATAGCCTAGTATCACTGAGTGGCTTTCCCTCATTTCAGACCGTCTTATTCAGCCCTTCATGGAGAGGCCAGGGAAGAAATCTCTGTGAGAATTTATAGTTTTATGTAGCTTCAGCTCCTAGCAAGATGAATAGAAATGCTGAAGATGAATGAAATGCTTGAAGTTTGTTTTGACTGTTTACATTACTTGGACTGCTTCTATTTCTATACAAACTATAAATTTTCAAGATCCATATACTCATATATAGTAAATTATGGAATTCTTATGAGCCATGTTTTTCATGTACCTGTAGTAGATTTGTTATCTCCATTTTGCTAAAAGCGTGCATGCAACAACAACCTGAAACAACAGGAATGGCTTTTGCCATCTACAGGCTGCGATGACACCAAACTGGGGGGAATCTCTGGCCTTCTCAGTGTTGATAGACTACTACTCCCATCATCTTTACCATTAGATGGCATGCATTGCATCTGTAGGGCCACAACATTACCTGAGGGTAGAAATCCTCCTAGTTCAGACGTTTTAGCCATTTCAAGCTCGTGCAACACAGGGAATTGCTTCATTTATTTCCCTCCTTTATGGTTATGAAAAATATGAACATCCTCAGCACAGGAACACCTTAGAATTACCTAAGTTATCTGTCATTAGAATTTTGTTTCTCTATTTAGTAATTTAGGTAATATATACATTTTCTATTATTTCCTAAAGGTACTTGCTTCAAGTTCATTCTTGCTTTCATGGTGTTATTCAATGCTGCTTTAAGATAAATTTTTCCCTATGGAGATGGAATAATTGAACTCTGGCAATGGCAATGAATCTCTCTCTCTCTCTCTCTCTCTCTCTCTCTCTCTCTCTCTCTCTCTCATAGGCAGTGAACTCTGAGTATGAATGTAATACTAATACTAACACATAATAACACTAACACTACTACTGCTGCTACTGCTGCTGCTGCTGCTGCTACTACTACTACTACTACTACTACTACTAATACCTTTATTGTCAAAGTACAGCACGTGTACAATGAAACTAGCTGAGCCTCCCTCATCCACCCCCTCAACATCATAACTCCCACTAACTACCACACAATCTTATTACATGTTATAAACTTATCACACAACACGCCAGCCCCACAAGTCTATCATACTATGTTGACATAAAATTATTTTTCATTTAAGAGTCTGACAGCCCACAGGTATAAACTGTTTAAGTCACACTTAAAATGAATGTTTCACAATGATTTAGACCAGAGGTGGGGAACCTTCAGCTCCCCAAATGTTTTGGACCACAACTTCTTGAATGCTGAGCCTATGCTGCCAGTGTAGGACTGTGGGAGTTGTGGTCCAAAACATCTGAAAGGCCAAAGATTGCCCACCCATGATTTTGACCAATCAGTGGGAAACAGATATGATTCCACCTCATGGTAACACAGGTGATGAAGATGTCCCGTTTCCTTACACAAATCTTAAGATTCACTGTTCATTGTCTTAACAGACGTGGTTCCGATCAGTTCCATTCTGTCAGAGACTACAGTTAAAACCATTTTGCTATAGAGCCCACAGCTTTCTAACAGAGTTCAGTCAGCCATTTATTGCAGAACATTGGGTTCCAGGACTCTAAGGCCCACTTTTGCTAAAGCAGATGTCCTGGGACCAACAGTTAGAAGCCTTGTCTTGTGACCCTTATGCTCAAAAGTCACACGAGGTCAACCAAGTCCCAGCCCTGTACTTAGGAAAATTCAGTGTGGTTTTTGGAAAGGCAATGTAATCTCTCTGGAGATACTTTCAAAACAAAATGCAGCTTTGTTTCCCCATTTGTGTGAGTGCATGCATGTATGCACATGAAAATACAAAAAAAGGGGGGTTGTTTTATTTTGAGAACCTGTTTCAGGACAGAAGCCAAAAGCCACTTCAGTGCAACCTCTCCTTGGAGAACCAGTAGAGAGAATAAGGACAATGTTCTTGGAGTTCTCTCCACATTGGTGATGGTCTTCCACTAGACAGGTGTGATAGGATAAAAATAGCTCTTAAGAGATTTTTTCAGACAAATAAACAGAGGAGGAGAAACAGGAATGTGAGCCGCCAATAACATGTGTCTATGTCTACATACACAACTCAACCCATTCCATTGGCTCCTTCACAAGATGACGTCACCTAACTCCAAGGCTGCCCATGCCTTGAAATAAAGTGTTCTACAAGTATTTTCCCCCTTGATGTGTTGAAGCCTAAAGAGTATCAGTTGGTTTATACCCAAATATTTCTGGAGCCATAACTCAGCCAATTCAGGCTCATGCAAATTATGTACAGTCTTGACCTAGGCCTCTGACCAAAGCAGCCCTCAATTTAGGTACAGTGGAACCTTGACTTACGTCATTAATCCGTTCCAGTGGTCTAGACTTAAGTCAAACATGACTTAAGTCAAATGAACTTTTCCCATAGAAAGTAATAGGAAAGCGGATTAATCCGTTCCAGATGATGAAAAAGACCCCCGAAAACAGCAATTTAACACAAATTTGACTGGGATAGGAGATTCCTTCTGGGGATGTAAATGAAATGTCTCTTCAAAGAGAGGCGGAGGCAGTGGAATTATAGTCCACAAGTTATATGCCTCCACTTTTTAATGTTCATAGCAACAATGTTTAATATTTAAGTTTTACTGATATTTAACCTGACGTTCCAAGTTCTGAACAACTCTATGCTTACCATTAGAGTCCCACAACTTTACAGCTCCCCAACTAAAATGCTTCCATTGTGGACCAGACTTCTGCAGCCAGATTTTTTACAAGACTGAGCCGACTGTCTAACCAGCGAGGCCAGCCCCGAGCTCCCGGCCCTTCTTCTCCTCCGGCAGCAGCAGCGGCGGCGGCTTCGGCGAGGCCAAGGACCAGCTCCAGGTGCTCTGAGCAGGCCTTGCCGAAGCTGCTGCTGCCGGAGGAGAGGAAGACGGCAGGAGCAGTTTGGAGGCAGCAGCTGCGATGCTGGGTTGTGGCTGCCGCCCGATTCTGGGGCTTTGCGCCGGGGCTCCGAGATGTAAGTCAAAGCCTGCGACTCCAGTCAAACAGGCCCCTTCTTGCTGCAAGTCAAATATGATGCAAGTCAAGCAGTATGTAAGTCAAGGTTCCACTGTATTGTGTATGTACCCAGAACCAGATTGCTTACTCTAGTCTGGCATCTAGATGTCTTTGGCGTTCTTTTAATTATGCACCGTAAATGTTTCACAAATACCGGATGGCTCATAACTTCAGGGCTGATGAATATAAAAATTCATACAACAAACTAATTCCCAAAAGTGATAGGTTTGTTTCCATTTTACTACATTTATATTATGCTTTTTTAAAAATAAACCATTCTCCCTTTACAAACAGAACTGGCATGAAAGCAATTGAAACAAATCTGATTGGGCTCATTACCACAAAGGTTAAAACACTTCATATTTGAGATCATGTGTAAGTTTATCTATGTTGTGAGGGTCCAGCTCCAGGGTCTGTTCTCTCACTGGCTCTTTGGCCTAGCCAAAACTAGAAATGGAGGGAGAAGAAGCTGTGACTGAGCATTTGAAAAGTGAGGATTGGAAGTCTGGTACTGGATTCAGAAGTCCAAGAGAACCAGAATTTAATTTTTTCCTCACTCATTTTATTTCCTTCACATGGAAGCTGTAGGAGCTATGGGACAAACGGGGGAAGTCTTTGATTACCAGAGAGACTTTTAATAATTAAAGTACTACTACCCCACCCCCACCCCGCAGCTCCCACAGCTTTTGTGAAGCAAAAGGACTGCATGAGAATTGGAAAATCCATAGGAAGAAGTAGGAGCTTTTTAATTACTGAAAATTGTCCCCGCTAATGAGATCATCAGCGTTTCTCAAGTTACATAACAGGATTCAGTTTGCATATAGTTAGTTATTCAATAGCTCTTTTGCATTTTGGTTAACACTACTCTATTTTCATTGCAAAGATACATCGGTCCACTACTACAACACAATGCAGAGAATTAGGTGGAGCTTTTTGCCTTCAGATGAACATCCCCAAAGTGCTTCTAGGTAAGAAAGATTTAGAAGCATCAAGAACTAAATTCGTTTTCCTAACATCTATAAGGAACTTGCAAACTATGCCTGTTCTCATGCTTCAGCTCAAAATTGTTTAAACAGAACCAGGACAACAGGCACAGCAAACAGGCACTGGCTGTGCAAAGCCAGCTAGATCACTGCTTAACCCCATCTTCAGGCATACTACTTCTAGCAGAGCAAGCAATATCACAGTCTAGACAGCTGTCTGGAGGCTTGTGCAATGTTCTGATACAAACAAAATAAGTCTAGAGGCAATCTTTCCAGGACAATGCTGGCATCCCATGGTAAAGAAAGGAGCTGTCCTAGGTACTGAAATGCCAATTTACTGAAATTCAAAATTATTCATTCAAAGGAGAGATTTGCTATTTTTTTAACTAGCAAGAAATAGGAAGTGCAATGAAAATAACTCTACTTAAAGCTCTCAATAGCCTTCAGAGCTTTTGGAGCTTCATTTATATTTGCAATGTATACATAAGAGTCTTGCCTAGGTGGTAACCTTTATTTAGTATGAGTTGCAGTTGGGATCATCTCCAGATCGTGAGCTGATGAATGCCATTCCACCTCATGCAATATGACACTGTTTATGCTGCAGATATGCAACATTTCTGAGGCATGAGGGATGAGGAAATCTGTAAGGGCTCTTAACAGTGCTTCTAAGTTGTAATTCAGTGGTACAGCATATCCTTTGTGCAGAAAAGAGACCAGGTTTTCAATAGCTGGCACTTTTAGGTACAGCTAAGAAGAACCCCTGTCTGACATCCCACATTATCTACTGTACTGTGGAAGATGACTAAATCACTTGACACCAGTGTATTTCCCTATATTCTCTATGTCTGCTCTTCTCCCAAATGAACTGCCATTCAATTTACACTGGGCTGTCCTTGAAAACTGTGCAGAATATACGACAGCACAGAATGTTGCCACCTGTCTTTTAGGGATATGGGGCACTGGAAACAAATGACATCAGCTTGCTTTGCTTCTGGGAATCATCCAGGGCATGGGAATTAACATAATTCTTGAGTCTGGTATCCTTGATGGAACATTATCTGTCTTATGAATAAATGTTGAAGGATAGGGACAGAACTTTAAAGCTAGGATTGAACTTACACAGCATTTTATTTAGATTGTTTTTACAACACTTTTCTCTATGAAGTTCTCTCAGCAGCATCCTCTTCTACCCTCTTCTATCCTCACAATACCCCTGGGACAGTTTTGACTGAGAAATTGTAAGTGGCCAGATCACCCGGTGACACCCCCCCTCCCCATCAAATAGTATATTGCCACTGAGGAGCAGAATGCAGCTACCTCTGTGTTTGTTTCACTCAGAAGTACATAGAAAGGAACACAGACTACATAGGCTCTGAGCATAGGAGGATCTAAATCACTTGACCTTCACTGGGATTTCAGTCTGAATTGGGGAAACTATAGCTGGGGTTTGCATAACCAAAACCTCCACTGAAATGTAAAAATGAACATTTTCTCTATACTGTTATGCACACTGAACTAATGAAGCATTGCTAGTACAGATTTTACTTGTGACCATGGAGAACTGCTACTATATACTGCTGTACTGGATGTGATGTCAATTTTGAATGAGTCTATTTTCTTGTATTTATCACGTTTTATGGTAATTCTACATCACAGTTTCTGTCTTTAGAGAGCTTGTCTCTGTAAGCACTTATCTGAAAGATCTGTATCTTATTTTAAAACTACACAGTCCATTTGCCCCCTGATATCCTGGCCTAACAGAAATATTCATTCCCAACATTAATGAATATGATTCCTACAAACACCTATTCTACAATAAAATAGAAATGCAAATTTGCTATAGCCCCCCCCCCAACACTCTATGCATTCTGTGTGCCAAGGGAACTATTTTCTCCAAGACTACAATAATTCATAAACGTTAAGACCAGAATCCAATTGGATTGTCCACATGCAGTATGGAAATCATGCAAGTGGCTGCATCTATTCCAAAAGCTGTCAGCCATGTTATGGGCACTGCACCAAATGGTGGCAGATACTTCCACAGCATGTGTAGGCAGAACATCCAAAAGCACATGGGTCAAAATATTTTTGCAAATGGAAATAAGTAGGGGAAATGTATTTTATTCATTAGCAACAAATTCAAACCATTTCTTACTAATAAAAAATCCCAAACAAACAGAGAACACCAGAAGGGCCTTCTTACCCAATCTGCAACACCCAGGGGCCAGTTTGGGTAAAGATCCATGGTAATTTAAGCTATATCTTATCAAGTGGGGAGTATAGTTTTCAATAACCATTTCTCTCCTAAAGATAGATAATTTAGGCTAATCATGAAGAGCCAACTATGTTTTGCATGGGTCACATAAATCTCAACTGCAAAACTGTGACATGGCCATTTCCCTATAAAGGTGTTTGCAGGTGTTCACTAAATGATTCCTTACCCAATCCACCTTCAGCACTGCAGCTAAAATGTGACCCTATTAACTTAATTAACATATATGACTCTAGTAACAATTAAGCCACATTTCTGATTAATGCTATGCTGAGTAAGCTAAAAATTCCTGCCTGATGTCCAGGAGGGCTACTGACTAACCCTACACTGATCAGGAAGGGTAGTAAGGGTCAAACACGTTCTTTCATATGTATGAAAGAAGTATTTCTGGAGGAAGGGCTGGCTTCTATACAGAGACTTTATTTACTCAGCAAAATAATATGTGTGATGACATTGACACAGATGCTGGCCCAACCTCCCTTGTGGTCTGGTCCAGCCATAAAAATCAGGTGCGACTGTAGGTGGATCAGCACTACTTTTGACCTGTAGGGTTTGGAAATTTACTCCCAGAATTCTGAAGCCTATGCTTATTCATTTAAGAGAACATTCTCCCAAGAGAAAAACATTGCTCCACAAATCTTTCTCATACATGTACCTATTCCAGAAAAACATACCCTAACCCTAACCCTAACCCCATACCACTTCAAGTAGACTCTGGGCGGTTTACAGTTTTAATTACAGTATGCAGGCTACACATTCCCCACCCCCCGCGAGTTGGGTACTCATTTTACCAACCTCGGAAGGATGGAAGGCTGAGTCAACCATGATCCGGCTACCAGGGATTGAACCTCAGGTCATGAGCACAGTTTTAACTGCAGTACAGACATTTAACCACTGTGCCACGAGGCACAGTATACAACTAAACTAAATCACTATATAATCAACTAATATATTACATAATTTTACTTTCCCAAAGTGGCATCTGAGAGTTGTGTAGACTTCACAACTCCCTTGAGTTTACCGTTTTCATTCAGGGTGCCCCATACTGATATTTCAAAGGGAGGAAAGAATATAAATGGAAATCCATTCACTGTTTTTAACATGAACTTTAGATATATGTAAAAGAGAGTCGATTCTGTAGTCCTCATGCAATAATAGGAGAAAGATTGATCTACATTTCTATCAGCTGAACCTCTAATGGCAACAGAGTCCTTAGGATACACAGCTCAGTGGTTTAGGTATTTAGTTTCAGAGCCAGAGGCTGGAAGTATAGTATCTCCAGAGGGTCCTTTCTGGCTTGGCAGTTCTAAAACGGTGATGGTTATATCTTGTACCCTTCAGAACAAGGCAGGAATTCCCTTACATTGTGAATTCAAGAGGGCTTTTTAAAAATCTGTTTAAAAGACCTTAAACTGGGAAACAAGTCAAACAATTAGCAGTTCAACATGTGCAATTCAAATGACTGGCAATGTTTTTTTAAAAGCAACCTGTACAGTTTGTTTGTTTGTTTGTTTGTTTGTTTGTTTGCCACACTGATTTTCCAATATTACAGCCATATGGTCATGATGCCATATTATCAGTCTAGCCGTCTCATTTTGCACTAAGTGACACTCCTGGATGCTCTTCCAAATATAACTTCATACACTGTCTACTGTGTATGCAATATAGTAGAAAGTTTTGATTAACTAATGCATTACATATTCTTAGTTTCCAAAAGTGATATATGAGATGTTAGATGCAGAGTATACTAAAGGCATGAATGGCTCAAATGAAATTGATTCAAGAAAGATCACCAATGAGCTTTAAAAGAATTGCACTCACATCTCTCCCCCCACTGCTGCCCCTTCGTAATCCCGGTAAAAAACTACATACCATGAGGTCAGTTTTGACTTATGGTGACTCTTTCAAAGGTTTCCAGGGGAAAGAGGTGTGGTTTACCATTCCCATCTAGGAATACTCCAGAATCATGGAGCTGGCTCTTTTCCAGGGAGGCACAGTGGGGAATCGAACACCCAGTCTGCACAGCCAGATACCTGCTGAGCTGCCTAGCCATGGGGGATGAACAACTGCTATCACAATATGACCATGATATTTCAAGGGGAGTTCATTCCTTTCTCAAACAGACAAACTTCCAGATCCCAAGCAAGATTTTCCACTGATCTATATTGTTTATCTTTTCAGAGTTTAATCTTTTTGACCCCCGAGAAGGCCAAAAGTGATTCCTTCTCCACCTTCCCAAAAACATAGCCAAAAGAGAAGACAAATTTGCACGACTTCATCGGAACATACTGCATGTGTATGTGTATGACATGTGAGAAGAAGGATGTGAGTACATGTAGGTAACACACTCAAATAATTAAACAGAAGAAAATCACTACTGGCCCATAATGACTGGTCACAATAGGAAAATTATGAAATGATAAATAATAATGATTATCATGTTTTCCTTCCAGTAGAAACAGAATTTTGAAAAATGAAGGCAATGGCTAATAGTCTTATATAGACAAATTTTCTCTGTCCTCTCATGCAGGAAAATATCTGTTCAGAACAGACATGGATGACCTCAAGTACGGAAGGTGATGAGAGCATATTAAACTGTAACAATAGTGTTCACACACTGTATAACTCACTGAGACAAATGTGCTCTATTCTTTCAATGTTGCAAACATTAACTTTCCCTCTTTTGCATTACTAAACAATGTTTTTGTTTCTTAAGATGGAGGGTGGCAATGTTTACTGGGCTTGATGCATCTCAGAGCAGGGGTTGGGAGGGAACTATTAAAAAGGAATTAAATATGTGACCCATTAACTCAACTTCTGCAATCTTGCAGATGAATTCATTTCCCCAAAGGCAAATTCAGTAAATTAACATTTTTGTTATAAAGTGTCAGTTGCCTTTCAACATATAATATATGCAGTTTCATACAAACAGAAAAAAAATCCCTCCCCCTTTTTACAATCTCTGTGTTTGCTCGAGGATCTTCTGACCCTTTTATGGAATACATTAAAAGTATTAAAATCTGTTTTCAGCAAGGTCACAGAGGAAAACATTATGTATAACAGCATATTGTTTTAATTATCTATAATATAAAAGCCAGCCAATACAGCCCCACAATGTGCACGCTGGTTGTAACATCAGGGTGCTCTAAACCATGTTACACCATCATTGTAGGAACATTCGTAATGACACTGAAAGGCTACTTTGTGTATCTGAGGCTTTTAAAAAACATCATTTGACGAATGCAAAGAAATAACACTCCCAACAATCAATACGACACGCCAAGAATAACATGGTCAAATATGTGATTTACAAAGTAACTGAATTTTGTGATATAGTAATGTTAACAAATAAAAGGACACTGTATATTAACTGAAATCTATTGATAGATGCAAAGGCCATTGTTTAAGAGGCTTCATAGTATTCTCTTGTTTGAAAAAAGCAGACTTCCACCATTCTCTAGGGAAAACACATTATGTACAGAAGGCAAATCAAGAGAATCTTCCAGACGATGCGGCACAATGGAATTATTAGCCTAAATGGTAACCTGTGTTCTGTTTACCCAAATTAATATACTCCTCATGCAGTGGCTATCGCAAGCTCCACTTTTTATAATGGTGCGATAATAGAGTTTTGCAACGTGTAAAAGGATTATTTCAATCCAATCAGCAGGTGCGGGGATCAGTGAGTGTCAGACAAACACTTGCTAATCTCCTTTCTTACAGTCCCCAGCTGCTAAAGGTGCTCAATTCAATCCAAATGAAATAGCTGGATACAACCTGGTGGGCCCCTAATACAGGGCTTTGTTTTGTTGTCCTTCCTAGTTCCTTTGAAACACCTGAAAATTACATTTTATTCTAACCATTGTTAGCTTTCAAAGGACTGGCATCAGGTCATTTAAAAAAAAATCAAGAGAGCATGAGAGAGCAACTGCAAAATGGAATACTTAGAAATGAAAAACCAGAAGGACTTACATTATGGAGATATGGTTTAAGTAGGTAAGCAATGTATAATCCTGATGTACAGATTAGTAGCTATTATTGGTGGGGACACTCTACCAGGAACGTGAAGAGATTTTTACTAAAGGGTCACTAATTTATTAACACTTGATATTTTTTCTTTTAAGCCTGGTAGATTTCATCCCTGCAATTACCTTTTCTCTGTTCTACAAAAGGGTAGTGGTGGACGACAATAGGTAATGTATTATATATTTACTTTTTCTAGTTTTAGAGCTTTCTTCATCACAGAGTGGAAAAAGTATAAATAAAAAATATAGTGTGAAAACAAGATTTCCCCTTCGTTTTGGGATTAGGGGACTTTAAAGATAATTAAGAGAATGAAAGAAAATTGTTCAGGATCCTACAATATCCTCACTGTAATATGATTACCACTGAAGAATGGAGTGATTTCATTAAAACTATTCTTGTCCTCCATTTACACACTAACGTTGCATTTAAGAATTACAATCCAATCCGGCTGATTGATGTAAATGAACTTGCCCATTTTGAAATTCATGTACTTCCTGAAGAGACATATATACTAACTGGGTTGCCATAGCAATGCAAATATATCGGCTCACAGCAAAATAGAGATGTCTTACAATGTAGAGGCAGAATCTAAAATCTGAAGCAGCTAGGCGCCTTTTTGCACTGTAAAATTCTGTCACTTGGATACAACACAGATTTTTGTGTGGCTTCCTTTCTACGCATGAAAGTACAACTAACCATTATTTGAAGTTTACAGCTACAACCCTAGCCATGCTTATTTTGAAGTACAGTATTTCTCCATGCATAAGACTTTATTTTTTTCTAAATTTCCATGGCTTCAGAGACTAGGACTCGGGGCAATGGTTTCAAACTACAGGAAAAGAGATTCTATTTGAACATTCGGAAGAACTTCATGACAGTTAGAGCTGTTTGGCAGTGGAAGATGCTGCCATGGAGGGTGGTGGAGTCTTCTTCTTTGGAGGTTTTTAAGCAAAGGCTGGATAGCCATCTGTCAGAAATACTGTGATGGGGTTTCCTGCATGGCAGGGGGTTGGACTGGATGACCCTTGAGGTCTCTTCCAACTCTATGGTTCTATAATTTGTTAGATTAAAAATTGAGGGTTGTTTTATACATGGAAGTTAGCCAAGGAGATAAGTGTATGGTTGGGAAGTGTAATTTTGGGTTGGAAAAGTGGGGGTTGTCTTATACATGGGGGCGTCTTATCGACAGAAAAATACAGGTATGTCTTACTGAAGAAAACAAGCTTTACTTCTGAAGAAATGTGGCTCTGCATGTACCTTCAGGACCAGAGACTGCAGAAAAAGAATGTTTATCCATATATATATATATATATATCTTGTGCCTGCTAATACCCTCCTTCAGCACATGACCCCTGCCTCTTGATTCAACGTTTATACAGACATAAGGTGAAGTGTTTTCCAGGTGCTGATTTGGAAAACATGATCCTATTTCACCCATGTGTATACTAATTCTCTCCACATAGGACTAGCATTCACACTGCTTATGTAACTGTATCAGCCATTTATAATTAAAGAACTGAACACACAGGAGGAGTTGAGGCAGTCAAGGGGCATGCCGTGGTCACCCATTTTGGCCTCAGTATGTTAGCAAAATTAAAGGATAGGGAAAGGAGAAGAAGTGAAAAAAGCCAAAACATGCTGGCACTTGAGGAAATTTATTTTAGTGAGAGGATGACAACCCACTTTGTCAGACAGAAATGAAAGCTCACAGTTTTGTTTTGCCATTCTTTTTATATTTTCCCATTCCTTTGCTTTAATTTTGCCAACATGCTGAGACATATTAACACAACTACTTCTTTCAAAATACCTATCAGGATGAAGTGGATGATGCCCGAGAGATGCAGAGTGGCTGCTTCTGGAAGCAAAAGGTTTGGTGGCTTCTTAAGGTCCCAATATAATAATATAATAATAAGTCAAAACCATGTTTACTTTACCAGAGACTCTGCACATATCCACATCCTCCTCTGATCTTATGGTACACGTGGGTTGTTTTCGTCCATTTTAACATCCAACAGGACCATGAGGACATATTTGAGTCAAATCCTTCTTGTGAATGCTATCAAAATGGGCCAACATGCAAAGCTAGAGCCCCTAAGTATGTACAGCCTCTTGCATTTAAAAGCAAAGTGTTCTGCTTATATACCGCCCCATACTACTACAAGTAGTCTCTGGGCGGTTTACAATTTTAATAACAGAATCCACTGGGAGCCCATCCTATCTCCAACATGTTTGCTGCCATGCCACTGAAATTCATCATCACAGAACCCGGGGGGGGGATGGATCCCAAGGCCAAACCTGGTGCTGTTGCAAAAGCATGTGGGAAGCATGTGTTTTGATTTTAAACTGGAGATCACTGCTGGGAAATATGTCTGTGAAGATTCTCAGTCATCCAGGCGAGTTTATCTGGAAGTTGAGTCATGGGAACTAGACTTCTTTTTCTTGAAATCAAAATGTTTTGCTATTGATCCAATCATTGCTGGAAGCAATATCGAGCTTGAAAGCCAATTTGTTCACTCTCGGCATGCCTCATTTTAAAGCTATGTTGGGCTTTTTGTTTTGCAGGGTAGCACAAGAGTGCGAAGTTTCAAATCTGGCTGAGGACCAAGTCCTTCTCTAGATGTTTCCCATCCCTGCTGCAGACAGTCGTCCTCTATCCAGGACAAACGTCACAGGATACTCATATTGAGTAAAATAAAAGTCACAAATGTGCAGCCAAAATTTGCTTGGTTTACTCCAACTTTAATTATTAGCTGGGGTATATTGCACATCATTAGATGTACAGCACATTATTTTTGAAACAGTGGGTCCCAGGTTCAGTCCCTGGCATTAGCAGGTAGGGCTGGAAAATAATGATGTGCTGTAGAGCTTTTTCCAGCCTCTACGGTCTGTACTGACCTAGGCGAGCCAATGGTCTAACAGTAAAAGCAGCTTCTTTGGTCTGGTTTCTACCAAATAATTCAGCTCCCTGGCTAAGCAGATCTTTGAATTTGGGCATCTTATGCTTAAAACCAACCACACTTTTCTAGAATTACACTCGCTGCAGGTTGCTTCCCGGGCCCAATTCAAAGTGCTAATGCTTACATATAAAGCCCTGAACAGCTTAGGACCTGGCTGCCTAAAGGACCGCCTTCTTCCATATGAGCCTGCCCATACTCTAAGATCAGGCCAGGAGGCCCTGCTGAAGGTGCCATCCCTTAAAGAGGTGAGGGGGGTGGCATGTCAAAGCAGGGCCTTCTCGGTGGTTGCCCCTCAACTCTGGAATGCCCTCCCTACGGAGATCCGGCTGGTGCCAACACTTTTGGCTTTCTGGCATCAGGCAAAGACCGAGCAGCAGGGTTTTATAATTTATAATTTGTACTGTATGTTGTTTTAACTGTATTGTATTTTATAGTTTTAATAACTTTATTGTTTTATAGTTTTTAATACTTGTATGCAGCCCAGAGACCTCTTGGTAGTGGGGCGGCTAAAAAATCTTGTAAATAAATAAATAAATAAATAAATAAATAAGACACTGCAATAATGAGTTACCATGCATTACACCTTGTAAGTACTAGAGCTAACTGTAAGAGCAGTATGACAATGGAACCACTTACTGCAGGAGATTGTGAGTGTTCCAGCACTGGAAGCTGTCAAGAGAAAACTGGACAGCCAATTTAATTTGGATTCCTGCACTGAGCCGGGGGGGGGGGGTCGATGGCCTCATAGGTCCAATCCAAAGCAATGATTCTGTGATAATCAAGTCATAACTAATTGCACACAGCAATTAACCATAATATATAATATTTACTGTATTACAACAACAAAAATAAAGATCTCTTTCTCCATTGTAATGTCTGTGTACTGTACACACACACACACACACACACACACACACACACACACACAGAGAGAGAGAGAGAGAGAGAGAGAGAGAGAGAGAGAGAGAGAGAGAGAGAGAAGCAACAGATATTCTGTCTGTAAGCAAGAACACGTGTTCTCAGTCAGCTCTACTGAAATCATGCTTACTGGTATAGAGCTTTCTTTTTGTTTACACTGAAGGTATTTCTTGACTGCCAAATAAACATGCAAGGTGTTTTTTCATGATTGTCTGCACTCGGAGAGAGAGAGGAGAAGACAAACCCAAGTGTGTTCACAGATTGTTAGTCAAAGATGAAACTAGCATAAGCACCATGTTCATGAATGCTGTAGAAAACAAGTGAACAAATATAAAACTCCTGAATGTTGAAAACGGAGGATTGAGCTAATTAAAAGGATTTAGCTTCTTAGTGTTACCAATCCAACAAATTCAGTTCAGCTCTTCTCCAACAAACACAATTCTTTCTAGACATGCATGGAAAACAGAAATATTCTGCTCAATTCTGTTGCACTTGTATTTGCAACTAATGTGAGAACAAACACATTAACAATCCCACCTTCTATTTGGTTGCATGCTGCGATGTGCAGGCTAATCTCTTAAGGAAGTACAGTATTTTCACATATACAAGACTATATTTTTGTCTAAAATTGTGAAATAAGCATAGGAGAGAACCGCACAGTTGCAAAATTGTAATTTTGGGTTGGGAACGTTGATGTCATCTTATATACGGGGCGTCTTATACACGAAAAAATACGGTAATTTGTGAACATCCAGGCAGCTCAGTGGTTGAGGATGGGAGTCCAACCCATCACTGTATCTGCTTGACAGGGGCTGGTTGATTATCCTCAAGGTCCCTTCCAGCTATGCAGTTCTAAGGTTATTGTTATTATTTCCAAAAGAGAACTGCATTTGGTCAGATGGTCTGTTTCAACTGATGACCATTTTACCTGATGTGCATTTTCTATTGGAGATGAAAAGATCTGTCTTAACTAGAGGGAAAGAGTGAGGTTTGAGCAAGCATGTCTCAACGATAAATGCAGAACTGCTACAGTTAATAATCAAAGGCTGTTGCTAGTATCTACATTATATGAAACATTCCCCCTTCCTTAGAAGTAGATATATTTTTATGTATTAAATGCAAGCTGCATGAATGAGTAGGCTGGTTCCAATGACTACTGGAAATACTTGTTAAATATGGTCTAGCAATACAATCCCCATATCTGCAGGGGATCAGTTATGGGACACCTCCCACCCCCGTGGATACTGAAATCTGTGGATAAGAGCGAATGCAACAGTGATGGTGGGGTGCCAGGGCAAGGCACCATCCCTGCCGTTGGGCAGAGCAGTTGTCACAAAGATGTGCTACTGCACCACCCAGTCTGCCGCACTCCTCAGAAAAGTTTGAATGGCTGGGAATGGCTGGGTCTCCTCTTGTGTCAAAGTGAGGGAGGAGGCTTGAGAAGACAAGCTGTTGCTGCCCCTGGGAGGCAGAGCTCTCAGGGCCAAGCGCCGCCATTCACTCCTATCGCTTGCCTCGCCACCGTCCCCCTCCGCCTCTTCCTGTTAGGCATGACACGAAGACTCCGTGTTGCTCTGAAGCCTGGCAGGCAATAAAGGAGCCCCCTCACTGCAGCCACCGAATGGGAGCCAAGCCTCCCCTTCACCTGGTCTTCCCTCATGCCTTCCTTAAAGCCACCAGGGACTTCTCTGCTTGGTGGTGGAAGTGGTGGCCCCGCTTCCCTCTTCCTCCGGCTCCCTCTGCCCCCTGCAGGAATCACCTCCTTTGCTCATAGGTAGGCAGACACCTCCAGCCATTTGAACATCCCACAGTGTGTTCGAAACACACTGGAGATTACTTTCCAGCTTACACAGAACATGCAATCTTCATCACTTTTAGTTACAGTTCCCAGAATTCTTGCCCACCTGCAGTACTGCCTATGATCTGGAAGGTGAAACTTATGGAACACTGGTCTTCATGTTCCTATACCAGCAAACCAGAACATTTGGTATCCTCAATTGGGAGCCATAAATAACCCTTCTTTAAAAATAGTTCCACATAGGGAGTGCATAAACTCCCTTCCACTTGTTCTAAAGCAATGGTTCCCAACCTTCCTAATGCCGTGACCCTTTAATACAGTTCCTCATGTGGTGGTGACCCCTTTCTTAAGAAAGACAACATGGATGAGTCCATTTTAGGTTAAACTTTTTGAAGCAAATGTCATCAGTTTTAAAACTACATTTTCAAGATACACGTTGAGAATTAAGGTGTAAACGTTCTGTGCAAATTCGAGGATTTTTCTTCCCTTTTAATACTGTCCCTTCTGTTTCTTCTATTTTCTAACACAGTGTTACAACTATATGAAAGACACACCAGTAATGATCTTTCCCTCAGGAATCTGCACTTCATATTTACACAGCCATGACATTAAGGAAAACTATTACTGCATTTAAAGGCTTGTGCTAGATATAACGCTAATTATTTAGACAATTCCCATGAAGACATTGACAATGATGCTTTCCATCTGTACTTTTAGACCTATGAACACTAAATAAAAGCATAAACCAAATCCTGTTGTAACAATACTTTTGAATAAATTCTCAGTGGAAAACTGAGATCTTAAGATGTTGGACATCACAGGTTTCCTCCTCTTATCTCAGACGTCATTGCTATTTGGATCATTGGCTACAGATACACCTTTAATCTACTCCTCAACAAATATGGACAGACGAACGGCTTCAATCAGCATGACATATTAATTCATTTGAAAAATAGTAACACCTTGCTGTCAAACTTCAAGAAATGCATGCGACCATAGGAGACGTTGAAAAGGCAACAGTATTCCAGAAACCCCTTTGTGGGAAAACGCTTTCATCAAAATTATTTTTTAATAAGGAAGATTTAACAATTTGGACATTAGCCATTAATCCTCTTTTATTCAAAACTATGCTGATAACAATTTTTGCTTGTCATTCAAATGGTAAGTAATAATTATGGATTTTGTGCTTCCATCCTTGGTTCATTAATACTAAATTGCATGGAAGTCTGAAATGAAGTCAGATATGATACATCTCAAAATGCAATTTCCACAGCTTTCCTTAGTTATGTATAATTAATTACAGATTTAATAAGGAGAATATGATAAAGAGAATTCATTCACCCAGACTACCTTGCTTTAAAGAATTCCTTTTGTTTAGTGTTCTTTCTGTAAATCTGGATAACAATAAGACCAGAAATGAATGTGTCTATTCCTAGTGCTGCATGGATTTTAAAATTTGTATCCTAATACAAGAAAGTCGGAAGGGCATAGGAAGAGACACATTTATACATGATTGCTCAGAATCACCACTGATTCATTTAAAGGCACAAGAAGATACATTTATATTGAAAATGTATTAAATAATATCTTTAAATTCTAGGCAAAAATCCTACTGCCTTACGTGACTGAAAATGGCAATCATGCATGCAGTTCTACATATTTTGCAGGCTGTGCGGGTTACGTTGTTACAGTTGTGACCGACTCTTCGTGACCCCACGTCCATGGAGTTCTCTTGGCATGAATACTGGAGTGGTTTGCCAGTTCCTACTCCAGGCGCCTACAACACCTGGTATTCCCTGGTGGCCTCTCATCCAAGTACTAACCAGGGCCGACCCTGCTTAGCTTCTGAAATCAGGCAAGATTGGATGTGCTTAGGGCATCTAGGCAGCTAGTTTACAAAATATTTTGCTTTATACTTATAGGCTGAAAAAAGCATTTCTTCCCCTATGACGTCAGGGTGAAGTACCACCATTGTATTACTTCCCTTTACTCTCAGTTCCATATAAAGAAAAAAGAAACATTCTGGAATAAGGAGCAGCAACTGTAAGAGTACAGGTGAGCTGGTCCAATAGTGAAATATAGGCATCCCTTCCCACCCTCAGTCTCTTCTCTAAGCAGCTTTCTGGAAATCTGGGTTCACCCCTATATATTCATATGGGCTTTAAAGTCAGAGTCAGTTGTCTTGTTTCCCAGAACATGAATAGCCAAATAAAATAAAATAAACCCTGTTGGTATAGCCTTCGCACTCAATAATGGCACACAACTGTAGAATTCACTCCACAAGTTGGTCCCAGCAAGCTTTATATTCCTGGTTTTGTTTTGTTTTGTTTTGGGGGTACATGTTAAAAACAGCTGTGTGTCGGGGCGAGGGGGGATGCAGAACTATATCAGTCATAATGCCTCATAAAATAACACTCCTTTCACTCTTCTTCTTCAAGTGCCACGTCCTCGTAGAACTCTGGCAAACAGTAGCTTGAACTGGTTTCGATCTAAATCTATTCTAAATAGAGCAGCTGTGCTCACTGTGGACCATTGGCTTAAGAGTTCTTAAGCCAGAATGTTCTTCTATGCCCTGAGCCACACTTCCCATCTATTTTCCTTGAAGGATAGATAACCTGCAGCAGATGGTATTTCTTATTGCGCATTATGTGTCCAGAATATTGCACTTTCCCCCCTCTTTATGGTATTGAAGAGTTCTTGCTTTTTATTCACTGCGCTATAATACAGACACATTAGTGACTCTGGCTGTCCTCTTTTCGATATGTTCTGTATTTTTACCATTTTAAAATCACTTTTGCATTTTTATATGGATAAATCAATTTTATATAAAACAACAGCTTAAAGAGTTTGACCCACACACTGTTAGCAGATATGGAGTAACTCCACAGTTTGTAGGCCTCGGCATTATTTTGGCTAGAAGGGAAAGAGGGTTCAAGAGAAATAATAATAATAATAATAATAATAATAATAATAATAATAATAATAATAATAATAATAATAATAATAATAATAATAATAATAATAATGAAATAAGTTTGATGGGCACAGAATGTCCACTCATAGAGGAGGGGGAAAAAAAGAATGGGAATAAGAACAGAGTAAATATAAATACTCCACACTATAATACATCTCCACTCTAGAACTCATTGCCTCCATGGTTCACAGATAAGTGTGCAACTGCTGTATATTAGCCTACAAATGTATGACATTAGTTATTATTCTGTTGAAATGTTTATGTAATTATCTCTTACAAACTCCTTATCAGTGTTAAAAATGCAGCCATCATCTTGTGTATCCCTTTTTCACTTACTCCCACAATAAATACTTTACATTCATCAACCTGTAATCTAAATATAAGACTCGATATGTCTGCGGAAACTCACTATAATCCATTAAAGCTTACACTAAAATAGATCTGTTACTCTGAAAGGTGCCACAAGACTTTGTTTTGGATTTGTCATGCATCTGGTAAATTGGAGCATAAGCAGCTGAAATAAATATCCACTTCTGAATATACTGAAGTCAAAAACTAGCAAAATACCACAACATTCTCTCAACTATTAAAAGCAAATGTGGAAATAACAGCAATTTGTTGAACATATTAAGCTCCGAGAGCCCAAGCTGTATACTTTCCAAGAATGGTACAAATCAATTTTCCAGATAGGTAGATTAAAAATAACAATACCACAAAGAATCATTTATTTCACAGGCATCTTTCTGTTTGCCTAAGTCGTCCCATGAAAACAGAGCTTCCAGCTGACATATGGATAGGAATTACAAAGAGAGCACAGTATTGTGGTATTTAAGTGTTAATACAGTTTAGCTGGCACAAGCTTTGGTGGACAGCAACCCACTTCATCATATGCAACATCTGATGCCTATGATGTAAGTTGGCTGGTGCTCCAAGAAAACCTTATAGCCAAATAAAATATGTTCGTCTTGAACGTGCCACAACATTTTCTCTTGGTTCTTCTGCAACTCACTAATATATCTCCCTTCGTCAAAATTTCTGCGTAGAATACATATTTCCCTTTCAACAGAAATATATTATGTTCAACCAGCATGATACTCGAAAAGACAAACTCATGAATATTTGAAGAAATGCCTTTCTTTAAATTTTATATATAGGAAAACAAGATCATTCTTGATCTTATGATCTCATTTGTGATGAGGAATATCAAGTATTTTCAATATCCAGTTTCAAATATATAGATCCTTGTTCAAAACATGGACAAGCAGAATAAATGTTACAGATATCTGTTCATTCATCTGGTATAGAGCACACTGACAACCTTGCCAGAATAACTGTATATTTTTCCTCTACTACACAATCAACACACATCTACCACCGTTATCCACAATATCCAGAATATGAAAAAAGCAGTAACATGCAAGAAACTCAATGCAGTCTGTAATAAGTGGGCTATTTCTTAAAACAGTAACAAATGGAATGAAATGGAACCAATGAGAAAAACTGCTGTCCAAACTAGGGATAGGGGGCAGTTCCCACAGGGGAGGCTTCAGAATTTAAACCTGTAGTTCAGAAATATGATTGGCACATGCAAGGAATGAGGCAAACAGAAGCAGCATTAATGCTAATGCATTGATCTTAAATGCCCAAAGAAAAGTAATTTAATAATTTGAATCATTAGGAGAAAACTATAAATCATACTTGCCTCTCTTAGTTGTGAAGTGTTAAATAAAATTATTTAAAATTTCTATAAACAGCCATATCCCCAAAAGCAATATATTAAAAGTGCACAAAGTATTGATCAATACTGAGGAGTAAATTGGTGCTGTTGGTGTGTCACAATTAATATACAGAATTTTGAGTTCATTGCCGAACATATAAACCAAATGGGTCAAGAAATTAATTTTTCACAAATTATTTCCAAACTCTGGAAGATACAATGCAGGAAACAAGCTCTGGTTCTTCCTTGTTTATGGAAAGAAACAAAGGCTGTCTCTTCACTAGGCTTAATTATTGCCTGCTGAGAGAAGAGCAGGCGAGCTATATGTAAGTACTCTGAAAATGTGAAAATTGAGCATGCCTGAGTATATAAATCAGAGGAACACATGGCTATCGCCTAAGCTGCACAGGTTGCAAAAGATTGTACAGTAATATGTGTATGAATATACACGATTTTTTAAAAAAAGTCAAATATGCCTTCTGGAAGAACGATACTGGCTTCTATATACTGACACTGAGACTCTGTATGCAATAATATTGCTAGGAACATTAATATTTTGCAGAATACCAGTATGAATATGTTCCTTGGCATTCAAGCCAAATAAATCTCTTCAGCTGACCTCTTTAAAACTGTTATTACTACTCTTCATTGTGAGTGGATATTCTATCTGCCTTGTGCCTATAAGAAATCCCAAGACTGGATAAAACAGAATTATCCTGAATTATTGCTATTTGTTTGGTCAAGGTCACCAGCTTCAGCATATACATACAGGCAACCATGCAGTTCTGGTTCCCAAGGTGCTGTATCATTTCAACAGTCTTTCTTTGAACCCTTACATCTTTACACAAAACACATGTTGGTCCTTGAAAAGCAAAATCCACCTCAGTTCACAGAGGGTTGATCAACACCAGCTGAGGCCAACTTTAAATACAAGAGCTATCCGAAAGCTCATTATCTAGCTGATTTTATATGACTGCTTTGCACAGACCAATTTTATTCTACATTTTAAATACAAGATATGCTAGTTCTTTATCTGTTATTTCATCACAGAAATCAGTTTTATCCCTCTTTGATACAAAATCTAAATATACTACATCTTTTTTTTAAAAAAAAAATCATAATATATCTTTGTGTTCTAGGTATTAAGAAAACTAGATATCATCTCTTCTGTCTTGTAACAAGAAAAAACAGTAAAACAATGAATTGTGAAAAGAACAAGCTTGCATTTCTAAATTGTAGGCAACAGAGAGGAAGAGATGTGTACATGCTTTATCTTTGTACGCATCTGATGTATTTGAGCTTAAGTCCTAAACCAGAATTTTTGCAGCTAGAAAAGCTGTGGAACTAGCTTTTGCTTGGAAGTACAAACTGTTGAAAGAAAAGAAAGAGTAAAGAAAAAAAACTATGTGATTTTTCACAATCTCTGAAATCATTATATTTTTCAGCCTTCTGTCAAACTGATGCACTTAGGTTTTCAATAGGACTTCGAATTAGAGCCCATTTAACATCCGTGCTAATTAGTATACTGATAATATACCATAAAAATTCCAAATGCCTGCTTACTCGTTCCAATGCTGCTGTCTAAGAAGACTGATTTTACTGTGCAAACCTTTATACAAAATAGCCTGTTTACAAGCCTTGATTCTGGGACCTTAGAAATGGAATCATTTTTTTTTTCAGCCTCCATTCTGAACAGGTTTGGAGGAACACTTATTACAGAAGGAAAGCAGTTCTCCATCTACACTCAGAAGGATGGAATTGTTATGTAAGAGGAATTGACACTTCTCTGCTCAGAGACAAGTTGCAAGTATAAACTCTTACAGTGGTAATCAAATGCCATTGGAGTCAATAATGGTCACCTCTTAATAAATGTTTAGAGTTTGAAAGTGAGAGGCCAATTCTAGAAGCATTTTTAAGGTTTGAGATCACTTTAAACACCATAGATACGTCACTGGTTTAAAAAGTGGTCAACATTTTATCATATATTCGTAGCCGCCATAATACACATTGTAGAAATTAATCTAAACCGGGGTGTCCAAACTTTGGCCCTCTAGATGTTTTGGACCACAACTCGCAGAATTACATGCCTAGATTGCCATTGACAAAGGACTGTGGGAATTGTGGTCCAAAACATCTGGAGGGCCAACGTTTGGACACCACTGATCTAAACAATTACTAGACTTTCTGCTTTAAAAGACAAAACTAACAAGAAGCATGGCCAAACATTACGAATAAATAAAAATTAGTCATAAACACAAATATTTTTTAAAATTGGCTTTCAAAGAGCTGGATTTGTTTTTCTTAATCTAAAGTGTTATACAGTTTATACAGTTTATAAGGGGTCTACCCCGTGGCGCAGTGGTTAAATGCCTATACTGCAGGTAAAACTGTGCTCATGACCATGGGTTCAATCCCAGGTAGCAGGCTCAGGGTTGACTCAGCCTTCCATCCTTCCGAGGTCGGTAAAATGAGTACCCAGCTTGCTGGGGGGGGGGCAATGTGTAGCCTGCATAATTAAACTGTAAACCACACAGAGATTACTTGAAGTGGTATGGGGCGGTATATAAGCAGAACACTTTGCTTTTTTTTTTTTTTTTAACAGTTCAGATGAGGCGCCACTATTTTGCTACATTCTCCACTTTTCTAGTGTCTTACCAGTATCATGTGACCTGTGGAGATATCCATGTTGGACTGGACTGGTTCTTCACACCAGGATGAAGTGCTGCTTCTCGCAGAGGGACTAAGAATGGGCCCATCGCTGAACTGTGATGAAATGCTGTTAATACGAGAAGTATGTAGAGGTTCCGGGTGATCCGATGATTTTGCTGCCATACGTTGACGGCATAGCTCCTAGAAGGTATAAAGGAGCGCAGGATTATAATCCAGCATTTAAACGCTGTGTCGAAAATCATGCACTGAACATACAGTAGGACCCCAGTATCTGCTGGGGATTGGTTCCAGGCCTTCCTGTGGATAAAGAAAACCATGGATAAGAGAGAATACCCCAAAAAATGCCGTTTAGTGACAGTATCTTGCTTTACAGCTGCTATTTTGCGACAGTAGCTTGCTTTATGGCTGCTGTTTGTGACAGTAGCTTGCTTTGCGACTGCTGAATTATTTAAATTTTTTCTCTGCCAGCCATGGGTAACTGAATCAATGGTTAATGAATCAGTGGATATGGGGATCCTAATGTATGGCACTGATGCTAATACAAATATTGCCTCTGAAGACATAACTTTGTCCTACCCAGAAGGAAAACATGAATAGAGCTTTGTTTATACAGGATAGCAGGCGGTGTTCACAGCTGCACTCTATAGATAAAATATATATAGAAATACTGTGATTTACTACACAAAACAAGGCTTTTGGTTACAGAGATTAGAGACACAAGTCATAATTTCTATAACTTCTTACCATAGAATGATGGTTTAGAAAAGCAGCACAGAAACAGCATGGAAGGGTTAATTTCACCCTTCCACTGCTCATGGGTATAAATGTAACACGTTACCTCAAGTATGCAAATTTTGAGAACACAGACAAGTTGAACTAGAATCTTGTCCAGATTAAATACAAGTAACAGAACAGAAAGCACCTATACAGACTGCATCTTAGAAATTTATTGTGGCTGTTTTATTTAACTATAATATGAATTATGACCTTATACTGTGATGCTTATCTGAGAAGCAGTATACCTCTCTAACAAATTAACAGAATTAGTTTAACTCAGGAAAAGTATTGGGGGGAAATAAAAACAAAGCCAGAATGAAAGCAAAAATAAACATGGCCCCCTCGCTGTACCATTTCCAAATCAACTGAATTTATATGAGCCCAATAAGCCTTAGATTAAGATAGGCAATTATACTAAGCCAACAACTGCATTAAAAGCTAAACCTTAAATAAATCATAACAAAAACATTTAAATAAATTTACAGGTTTATATCTATTATAAAGAAAATGCCTGTGTGCTTAAATGCCACATTGTTACACATACCACCCCATTAGTTCTGCAGTATTCTGGTAGCATATTAAAGTGTTAAGTATTTATTATCTTCAACCTCAAGATTTAGTACTTGTTTTAAACCAATAAAGGCATTTGTTTTAAAAAATGAATACAGTTGTCAACAAATGTGATCACTTGAATATTCTGTTCAACACACACACACACAACCAGATATAAATGGTGCTATTTTAACATAGAAATAAAAAGCTTACTTAATTTCAAGATGATGTATTAGTTTCAGGCTAATTTAATTTCTCAACTGATGAAATCCATGAGGTAATATAGTTATAACTAAGTAAATCCTGTTGGTTTTGTTGAAAACAAAGTATTAATTTGGGTCTACAATGACATAGTTTAAAGAAGCTTAGAACACAGTTATTTGTGAATTGGCAGCTAGATGATTGCATAGTAGCCTATGTAAAAATGAGGAAAGGTAGTAAGAACCTAATCTGTACTTCAAAGGGTGATCTTTTCAGGAGATGGATTTTCCAAACAAACAAAAAAGAAAAGAAAAGAAAAGAAAGGGGAAATATAAAGATTACAATTTTTAAATTCTTCGTTCTATGTAACTTCAATCCCTCAATGTACGCCTTTGCAAATGGCGCACAGACCTACAGAAATAGTTTCTACATTCTGAAGTTTTAATTTTTTGTATTTTTAATCATTTTAGAAGAAGGATGAAATGAATATTGTTGACTAAGGATGGGCACGAAATGGAGAAACTGGTTTTGTTTTGTTTTGTCCCCCCGTGATACATTTTGGTTGGTTAGAAATGATTTTTTTTAAAAAAAAATTCATACAAAATGAAACAGCAATGAACTGATTCATTACTCTATAAAATGGATGCCTCTAGGTCCCAGGGGAGCCGTTTTACAGAGAAACAAATTGATTTGTTTTAAACTAAAAAACTGCTATTTCGTTTCATTACTAATAAAATGCTGCTTCCTCATTTTGTTTCATTTCGTTTCATTTTGTTAGCTAACAAAGTGACAAAACAGCATTTTGTTTTTCATTTGGTGACACAAATTATATGCTCACAAAGCAACAAAAAGATATGAAAATTATGCTAGGCAGGTTCACATACACAGTTCTACTTCCAGATTATCTAGTATTCTGTTTCAGTATAGATTGTATCTAGGGAAAGTGGGACACCACAGGATTCTGAACAAATATTTTATGCTGCACTCTGTAAAACTAATCAACTTTTGGCAACATTGCTGGTGTCCCAATAAGAATTTGACTATTCATTGTGAATCAGATTAGGTCCCGACTAAATGAGCATATTTTCTTTAACTGCTGAGCAGGGTGACCGCATTAGTCGAACTGGATTTTGTGGCTTTAAAAAGCCTAAACTTCTGATCCCTTGTTGCTTTATTTTAACCTCAGAGGGTCTCAGAGGCTCCTTGATCACTGCAGATGGTGACTGCAGCAACGAAATTAAAAAGACACCTGCTTCTTGGGAGGAAAGCAATGGCAAACCTAGATAGCATCCCAAAGAGTAGAGACATCACTTTGCCAACTAAGGTCAGGATGGTTAAAGCTATAGTTTTTCCAGTAGTGATGTATGGAAGTGAGAGCTGGACTATAAAGAAGGCTGATCGCTGCAGAATCAATGCTTTTGAGCTGTGGTGCTGGAGGAGAGTCTTGAGAGTCCCCTGGACTGCAAGGAGATCAAACCTATCCATCCTGAAAGAAATCAACCCCGAATGTTCACTGGAAAGACAGATTTTGAAGCTGAGGCTCCAGTACTTTGGCTACCTCATGAGGAGAGAGGACTCATTGGAAAAGTCCCTGATGTTGGGAAAGATTGAAGGCAAAAGGAAAAGGGGACAGCAGAGAATGAGATGGTTGGACGGTGTCATCGATGCAACCAATATGGATTTAACCAAACTCCGGGAGGCAGTGGAAGCTAGGAAGGCCTGGCGAGCTCTGGTCCATGGGGTCACGAAGAGTCGGACATGACTGAATAACAACAACTTATGTAGGCAAAACAGTGCCACATCCACAAATGAAGAATATTGGTGAGCTAAGACTGGAGAGGTACAACAAAAATCCAAAGGGGAGAACCTGAAACAGCTAAATGAGGACTAAGGATACCCAGTGGATTGGGATCGTTGGCTGATCAGGCATGTGGACATGAGGTGAGGGCAGAGAATCAGAAAAAGATGGAATGGTGAGTCAACAGGACTGCTCAGAAGCCTGAAGTCTATACAGGTGCACTCCACATTGCAACATTTTGATAGAGACCCTCTTTTAAATGACGTTTGATAGTCAATATAACAAGGCAGCACAAGTAGTGCTGTATTGCACTCCTCTAAAAACACTTTTCATCAGGAAAAATGCCCAAGCATTGTTTCACCTTGAAAAACTAAGGTGACTTAGCTTAAGCTTTTGTAGTCTGAATCTTACTTTTGGATGCCAACAGACCACAGCCCGTGACACCTCATACCTGCTAAATTTTTAAAGTCTTTAAAGTCCCATAAGAATGTTTGTGGTTTTGTTGCAACTGACTTCCGATTAAACATGACTATCCCTGGGACATTTAGAGCTTTCTATAATATTTAAATAGTTTAAAATCACAACTCAGACGGATATTGAGACACTGCATGGAGAGGGCCAAAATGGTGCCACTCCAGAAACGATAAAAAGAAAATGAATGCAGACTGAATGTTTGTTGCTTAGCATAGTAAGTTGCACTACACTAGGACAGGTGAATGGGGGAGGATTTGGAGGGTCAACCCCTCCATGCATTCCATTGATTCAAATGGGGTTCGTGACCCCATGTCCATGGAATTTTCTTGGCAGGATTACTGGAGTGGTTTGCCAGTTCCTACTCCTGGTGCCTACAGCACCTGGTATTCCCTGGTGGTCTCCCATCCAAGTACTAACCAGGGCCAACCCTGCGTAGCTTCCAAAATCAGGCGAGATTGGATGTGCTTAGGGCATCTAGGCAGCTATAGATATATATATGTGCCTAGCCTATGGCTCTGTGAAACAGATCCTAGGTCAGCAGCCGCTGTTTCAATTTTGTGTGCTGGAAAGACACTGTCTGCAGAGTGCATCATGCTTCTAACCAAGGTGCTATACTCCATGCTACCTGGACTTGTTTTCACTAAGCATTAGGAAGTACATTTAAAATGTCAACTGATCGTACTTGTTATGGGCAATGAGTGTGGTATTTTTTGGAGGTTATTTTTTAAAATCATCTGAAAGGACATTCTTGTCCATTTCAGATGATTTTCCATTCTATTTGCCCCCCTTTTAAAAAAATGCATATTTCTCACATACAAGCTATATTTTTTATAAAATATATTGCTTGTCCCATGGCATTATTACAGTATAAGAGAATTCATGAAACAGTTCTCATATTGGACAAATCCACAAACTGCAAGGACACCAAGTCATTCGATCTGCACTAACTCTTCAAGGAGTTGAAGTTTCTGTTTACCTTCTCTTCTTTCTTTAACTCATGCCTCGCCTGAAGTTCTACACATCCGTTTATCAAACGGATTTCTAATACAGATTATTAGTATTAGCAGGCATGGACGAAAGCATAAGGAACAAGTGTGTTCTCAATAATAATACGTGTTATTTATAAAAAAAGATAACAGGGTTGGAAATGACATACTGTCATTTGCTTTTTAAAGATTTTCCTAAAGAAATATAAATTAATTATGGTCCTATAGCAGAAGAATCAAGGGTTTATATTTTCCAAAGGCTGTTAGAAGATAACAGATACACATTATAAAAATTATGTATTAGGACTAGAGATGGGCACGACTAGGGAAAATGAGTTGTCGTGTGTTGGAGGCAGTCCGTTTCGGCTCGTTTCCGTTTTTCGCGAAATTTCGCAAAAATTAGTCGGTTCGTTTTTTCGTTTTTTCGTTGTCGTTAGTACTGGTTGGGGGGTAGCGGGCTCCTGGAGGGAGCTGCAGGAGTCAGCCAGAGCCACAAGTGACAGACTGGCAGACTCTTTGCACCCGCTGTGTCTCATGTACTTGCATGTAGTGCAATGCAAGTAGATCTGGCTTAGGGTTAAGATGGGTTAGCGCAAGGGCTAGGGTTAGGCTAGTTATGGGTGAGGTTAGGGTGAGTATTGGGGTGCACCTCTGGGTGCCTCTCTGACCCACTTAGAAGGACAGTGTACTGGCGTATGGGTTAGGCTTAGGCTTAGGGTTCGGGTTTGGGCTACGATTAGTGGGCTGTTTATGCCCGATTGGCACATCCCAGAAGTCTCTGTGGTCAACCTGGCCAAGTGGCCATGCGATTGGTGGAAAATTTGCATGGTCCACTCCCATGGGCGAGCCCATCATTGCGAATGTGCAGGTGTAAAAAAATAAAATAAAATAAAATAAAATAAAATAAAATAAAATAAAATCAACGGAGACTTTTTTTTTTGCAAGAAAAACCCACTGCTGCTACTGTAAAAATTCAAGCATTTAAAATAGCTAATTTTCGCATGTTTCTGTGGTGCTTTGGTGGGGTTTTGGGCAACGATTTCAAAAAAAATATTGCGGTCGCCATTTTGGATCTCCAGCACTGCATGGCAAATGGATGCGCCCTCCCAGCCTGGTACCAGCAGCGCAGCAGTAGCAATAGCCAAGGAGAGGGGGGCGGGGACCCCCCCCCCCAAATAAAACACCCTTCTGGCCTGGTAGGTGCCCTCAGACAGTTTTCGCCTACTTTTAGGGCTGGGAATCGGGTTTTTTTTAACTTTTAAAAACTTTTTTTCTGTGCCGCTTGGCATTGCGCGATCGCCTGCGATGCAAGTAACGAGCACGACAAATCAGACCAAATTGTTCGTTCGTCGGTTCGAGCTCGAATTCTGGCGGAGTAATTCCCGTTACCGTTTCCATAGAGTAACGGATACGAGTAACAGAAACGGAAACGGGAATACCGCTAAGTCGTGCCCATCTCTAATTAGGACAAGTCAATCTCTTATTGAAGAGTGAACCAACAAATGCAAACTAGCAGGTCGTTTATCATATATAAACTGCTATGCATATGTAATCCCTTTCTCTAAACCAGAACTAGTCAGTTGGGTACATAATAGGAAGGCTAGCAAGACAGTATTAAGGATGAAGCAAAATGTGCACATCTAATTTTAAAAGGAATGTTTGTTATAATGCTTATTCTGCCTTCCCTGTCATTTAACTGATTAAAGCATCCATGTCCAAACTTCGGCCCTCCAGATGTTTTAGACCACAACTCCCACAGTCCTTTGCCATTGGAAATACAGGCTTGGAATTCTGAGATTTGTGGTCTAAAACATCAGGAGGGCCAAAGTTTGGACATGCCTGGATTAAAGGGAGGCACACTCTTACTTCTAGCTTTCTGCTTCATTACTACTACAGGACAAGCAGAGAGCTACTCTGAAACAGCTCAATGCATCACTTTGTACTATGTGAGAGGGACAGTGCAAAGGGATATCCTTATTAACACTTCTGGATAAGAAAATGTTATACCACCAATGGACCAAAACCTTTTTGTTCCAACACCAGCAATTGACCATCTAGCCATATATATTTTCTCACATCAGAAGATGGCTTTTGGGGCTTACTGTAGGTCACCAAGAGAGCAATTGTATATGAGTCTGCTTCCACGTCCCACTGTGTTCAATTGGGTTTCCTTGCAAGTAAGTGGGTATAATAACACAGCCTCCACTTGTCTTTAAAATTTCTTACAAAACATGGTAGAACTGGCACTTTTTCCATGCATGCCAACTCCTCCTAAAAATACAACCCTACTTGTACCATAAATGTTTAATTTCATTCAAATCAGTCCACAATAGAACAGAAAAATTTGGCGAGAATATAACATACTGTAAACTGACAAATCATGTTACAACCAATATCCATCCAACATTTAGTCACCTTATTCATAAAAATTGTGCCCCACTAGAGAAACTAGTTTGAAAAGATCAGCAAACTCAAGTACAGTATTTTTATTTTATTTGTATCCTGTCTTTCTCCAAAAACTGAGGGTGAAGGTGGGGTCTCACAGTTTCTATCTACAAATTTTGCAAGTTATGTTCTGGTTCTACTGCTGCTAAAGGAAGACCACCACTTTTTCAATCTGATTCAGCAACCATACTCATAATAGCTGAATTTCCAATTCTCATTCCTGCTACTTCCATTTTAATTATCAGAAGACTCACTCATTGCTTCATAGTGAGCTGAAACGATGAACTCTAGAATAAATTTAATATTAGTCCACAAGACAACAACCACCTTATAGACTAGACTAAGTGATTATGATTGTTGAAGATCTTTCATGTGCTTACAGTCCTGGCTTTGTTTCCGGTCATTTAAAATACAATGTGAAAACACTCTAAACATCCCAGGCTTGTAATATCAATTGCAGTATATTCCAGAGTTCAGTTTTTAAGTGGATAAGATACAGTCATTTTCCAAATCTGCCCTTAAATGGAACTGGCACAACAGAATCAAGGACTAAAATTCAAGCTCAAATCAAGTTGCCAATGACCATATCCAGGATGAACAAGGGAATGACCTTACCTATACTGCTCAAAAGTCTTCTTCCATCCTAAAGCTAAGAAGGACCACCTTCTATGCCCAAGTAACCATATGAGTCATACGATTCCAGATATAGGTCTGGGATCAGAAACGGCCCAGTGCTATTTCAGTACTGCAGATGAAAATGTATGCATTTGTCACTCCTTCAACCCAAAGGGTTTCCAAAGGCCCATGACAAAATGAGTGATAATCAGTCTTCTTGAAAAGTAAACAGATGCTGCAGTACACAGACCACCTTTTAGGCTTTGACAAATTTGTATTCAGTTTTCTGAAGGCAGCACTACTGCTGTTTGTGATATCTGTGATGCAGATTTATTATTCATATCCTAGGACTAGCCATCTGTCCTCTCAGTCCAGTCAGTAACTTTTTTCCATATATTCAGACATACCCACTGTTCTGCAAATAAAACATTTGGGGAAACTCTGAGAAGGCTGAATAGAAATTTACCAGTCTGTTATAATGATCATATGCTGCCAAGTTATGATGACTCTTTCTCTGGTTTTTTTTTAAGGCAAAGAGTATGCAAAAGTGGTTTACCATTTCACTTTTCTGGGGGCATCCTTGGACAAGCTCCAAAGCTGTTACCAGTCTATACCAGGTGCTTATAGAGCTATTTTACTTCATGTGGCTTTGGTCACCATATCCTAAGCAGAGAGTGGATTTGACTAAACGTGTACTGACTCAATTTGCAATTTAAAAATTCAAAAATGTGACAAGTTTTGATTATTTAATATTTTAAAGAACTATTTAAATCTATTTCGGGTTTTTTCTAAAATCATTATTTTTTTAATCCACCCTGCCTGTGCACATCATAATTCCCACATTCAAGAGTATCTTGAGAACATATTCTACCATCCACCATTAGTATGTTGGAGTCTTATAGTAAACAACAACAATGCTTCCTTGATCTTTTGGGTTCCTAATTAAAAATACTTTTTAAAAGGTTAGTTTACACCATTATTTTACTTAATGTGAGAGCTGTTTCTTAATGGAGACACTTCTTCCATTTTATTACATTTCCTGACATTTACTGTCAAACATATGTTCATGACACATATAATTTCTAACAGCAAATCATATTGTTCACAGCAAAAGAATCACAACAAAAATAAACATTTAGAAACAATCTGAGGCAAAAAATGCAAACTAGAAAGTTTCAATGGTTTTTTTTAAAAAGGGAACAATTGTTAATGCTAAGAAGACAATATGCATTTTGGAAACACAGAAACAGAGCACTTGTCACCCTGCCAAAAAAAGGGAATGTTTTAAAGACACAGCTTAGAGACAGAGAAAATAATTCAGCAAGCTGACACCTGAGTGAAGAGACAAGGACACTGAAATGGATTTCTGAAGGCGAACAAGTCATTTTAGGTATTCTAACATCAAAGTTAAAAACAGTAAATAATCTTAAATCTCAGAACTGCACAGCTGGAAGGGATCTATAGATAACTGAGTCCAGCCCCTGTTTACGGGGGCACGTGGGGACCCAAACCTAACCCACGGAGCTATCCACTAGTTTTCAGTCTCAATTTTGCCTTGAGATTATCCTATATCCTAATTTGTTTAAAAACACAATCTGTTTACTTCCTACCCGTCATCTTATCTGAGAGACAATGATGCAACACTACAACAATTAGAAAAAAGTACAGTGGACCCTCTTGTATAACAAACAGTTTGTATAACATAAAATCTATACAACACAAAAAATTCCGGATATAGGGGAAATTTGCTTAAGAGAATCGTCTATGGGGTGAATCCATACAACATAAAAATGGTTGCAATTAGGGATTACTGTTTTCAATTCATTCCTATGGGAAGTTTGTATAAGGGAAATTTTGCTTAACATAATTTCATTTGGAACAAATTAATTCCTTTATACAAGGTACCACTGTACTGTACTTGACTAAAGGTTTATTGGAGCTCTTTTCATGCAGTTCACTGGCAGAATAGTCCTGGACAATGCTATCAAGGTTTTCAACCAATGTTTGCTTCACCAACTACCATTTTGATAATTTTGACATCATCTCCTAAAATTCTCATCCTCTCCAAGACAGACCTTTGGCTTTCCTTAAGCCGCGGGGAGAAAGACCAGTGAAAAGCCTTTTACTCTCCCATTTAAACACAGAATGAGATCATGTTTTCTGCTTTACCGGTCAGGTGCATTGTGGTTTGAGCTCTTGACACCAACTCTGACACACAGTCTAAGCCTTTTGCGCCCATCTCCTGTGTAAGTACAGGCAGCATGTGTACATTCACTCACATGCATACAGAGCAAGCATCGAATCTCATCAAAGATTTCAAGCTGAGACCAGTTTCAATGTGCAGCTTGCATAACACCGCAAGTGCCGTCTCTTTCAGGATGTCCCTGCTCTGTGACAGCATTGCGCTTTCGCTGCCATACACTTTCACAGCAGATGACAGCCGTCATATTATCACAAAAGTGTGGAGAAATTGCAAGTAAAAATGAGAGGAGGAAGAGAAAATAATCTGTAGAGAGCAACGAACCACGGTTTAAGCAAGTATCTAATACCGAGAAAAGAAAATGCATTATTACTTTGCTAACTATGAATATTTCTTTTGTGCGTTTCTCTTTAAAAAGTAGAGAATGGTGGAATAAGCTTGATATAAAGAAAACTGATACTGTTCTTGTCTCCCTAAATTAAACTTCCTTTATATACAAGACCTGGCTTCCAGATTGCAGAAATGTATTTTATGATTGACAGTCTGATTAAACCAGAACACAGGGGAGGGATAAATATGTTTCATTCCGATGGGTTAAATAAGGGTTATAGTAGTTATAAAATCATCTCAGAAATGCAGAAGTGGAACATCCAGTCAAACAACTGTAGGAAAAGGAGAAGGAAGGAGGAAGAGGAGGATAGAGCAGTTTATCACAAACCTGGATTATAAAACAAAGCTCCTTGACCCAAGCAGTAAACAAGTAGTATTTATTAGGACGGACTACCTTGTTGCATAATAAGCTAGGAAGCAGTCGTGTAGAAGGACCACCTGGTGAGTGTTTTCTACTTTCACGGGGAATCCCGTTCACTTCAAAAGAGAGCGACTAAAATGATTACTGGGCTGGGGCACCTCCCTTATGAGGAAAGGCTAAAACATTTGGGGCTCTTTAGTCTGGAAAAAAGGCGCCTGAGGGGGGATATGATTGAGATGTACAAAATAATGCAGGGCATGAGTCAAGTGGATAGAGGGACTCTCATTTCCCTCTCACAGAATACCAGAACTAGAGGACATACACTCAAATTGAGGGCTGGGAGAGTAAGAACAGACAAAAGAAAATATTTTTTCACCCAGCGCATTGTTAGTCTGTGGAACTCCCTGCCACAGGATGTGGTGATGGCATTTGGCCTGGATGCCTTCAAAAGGGGATTGGACAGATTCCTGGAGGAAAAGTCCATCACAGGTTATAAACCATGAGTGAGATGTGTAATCTCCAGGCTTAAAACCGGGGTACTTCAAGGGCCAGATGCCGGGGAGTGCTATCAGCAGACAGATATCTAGTCTTGTGCGCTCCCAGGGGCATCAGGTGGGGCCACTGAGAAATACAGGAAGATGGACTAGATGGGCCTTTGGCCTGATCCAGCATGGCTCATCTTACGTTCTTATGTTCAGATGTGCCTTGATAGGCTGTGTTGGTGATTATCACATCAAATCATCCACCTCTACATACTCATGTTGTTAATGACATTTGTCTACTTCTCTGCTAAAGTGGAATTTTAGAATGGCGGTGGTACTTTTAACATGCAAATCACCCTGTGGTAGGCTTTTAAGTTTAGAGAGAGAGATGCCCAATGTCATAAGTGAGCTCAATGAATAAATGAGAACTGAAAATTTAGATTCACACTCCTAGATAAAAACCCTCCTCATCATTACAAGATACTGGCAACAGTGCCATTACATCATATGGCCACATAATACCAAATGTATATGGATCATAAAAAAATAGGAGTCTTTTAACGGCTACAATTCAGTACTGATTAAAGAGTAGGCTCATTGAATGAATGGAATGCACATAGTTCTTCACTCACTATATCCCCATGAATTCAAAGGGTTATTCTATGTGAAATAATAATGGATTTTAGCCAACATCTATCAGGTGCTCAGAGGTTACAAAATGAAGAGCATTGTCAGCAGTGCATTTAAGATGCAAACAATCAAACCACACCTATGTAACTCCTACAACATCATATTTCTTTAAGGAAAGATTTTATGACCCCTCATGCAGATCTCTACTATATACAACAGTAAAAAGAGAAAAGGTTGCATAGTCACATTCATCAGAGGCTGAGTTAGATCAGGGTCCTGGAACCACCCATACTTCTTCACCAAAGATAGGATAATTCTTAACCTTCAAATTTATCCTGTTACCACAGGCATGTCCAAACTTTGGCCCTCCAGATGTTTTGGACACAGCTCCCACAGTCCTTTCTCATTGGCAATTTAACCTTAGAATTCTGAGAGTTGTGGTCCAAAACATCAGGAGGGCTGAAGTTTGGACATGCCTACCTTACTCAAAGGACAGCAGCTTCACAATGTATAAGAAAGACAAACAAATATATCCTAGGAACACAGATGAGATAGACCACTAGTTCCACAATGCTTGGGACCTTGGATGTTCATAGAATACAACTCCCAGCTAGTGGCGAAGGCATCTTGGAGTTTTAGTCCAAGAACATCTGGGGACCAAAGGCTGGGGACCACTGACACAGATGAAAATGGAACATATTGTTTTTGCAACTGAGTATCTGAATCTATACTGAGGACCACCTGCAACCACTCAATTGAGACACACAGGCCTGGTTACTGAATTGCACCACTAGTGGGCAACATAATCACATTTCAGACACTTCTCCTGGGAGCCCCCAACACCACTTTTTCCACAACTTAATATTTAAATTTTAATAATTGCTTTTAATCCAGAATTCCCCCCAAAAGATGTAGTGTTCTCTGGCTGATAGGTCTATAGATGCAATTATGTTCCACTCCCACTATACCACACACATACACCTAAACTACTGATAAGTACTCAGCCTTAATTTTAATACAGTTGCTTACCATTGCAAAGCAAAATGTTTTGTCCATATAGTGGTTTTTACATGTATAATTTTGTGAAATGGCAGCCACTTATAATCAGTCCTTTGATGAGCAGCCACTTACAATCAATTCAGGAACAAAATAAGAGAGAGAGCGTGCAGAGTGGTTGCAAGGAGGAGGAAGGAAAAATAGATGGCAACCACCCTTGTAAATCTATTTTTGTTCATGACTTTCTTAGATTCACACCAGGATCAAGCCTAATCCAGCTTGGCAACCATAGATCACTAAACGAGGAACAGTTGGGAACTTTTTCAAAAAAGTATTCTGCCACATGCTACTAAAAAGTTTCAGCTACTAGCATTTTCTTAATACACTCATCACCGTTTTCTATGAGTGTCATGAACTTACCTTGTTTTTAATATATTAGAAACAGCTGGTCAGAGTAAAACTTAAAATACTGTACAAATTGTGAACTCTTAACATGCAACTCCTGTTAATCTGTTCCATTTATCTTCACACAAATATATATTTTCACATGTATTTACCATCCTCGATCCTGTCTCCAATCCACAGAGGTTCTGTTCAGGGTAGATAAAAATCAGTGATTTTTTTAAAATCAGCTGAAATCAAGATTTAAAATTGAAAAATCATTTTTATGTTCAAATAATCGAAAGTATCTGATTTTTAATTTAACTCATTATTTAAATGGTGATTTAAATCAAATCCACCTGAAATCTGAGGTTTATGGCAACAGATTCATCTACCAATGAACTTCTGAAGCTTCTGGCAAAGATCATCCTCTTTCTCAACAAAGATTCTTAAACCATGTCATTTTTCCATAATGAAAAGGAAATACAACAACTTATAATGTTAATGTTAAGAACAGGAAAAACACAAAGACAGAAGCCTAACCTTTACACAAAACAAGAGATACCTAGCAGGAACTGCCTGTTGGAATAGAAAGACTTTCACTAGACTTCAAAAGACAGCAAGGGGAATCAGTCTTTTCAGAGGGCAAGGTGTTCTACCATGATGGAGCATTCACTGAAAATGCTCACATTCTCGCTGCCACTGGCTATGAGCTGGCCTATAATGGAAGGAAACATTCTACGTAGGATTCATGTAGACCAGGGCTGTTCAACTTTGAACAGGCCAAGGTCTACTTTGTCCAGCCCAAAGTGCCTGGGGGCTACTACACTAAAACCTCTACTTACGAATTGTATCCGTTCCGAGCACATGCTCATAAGTAAAAACTTTTGTAAGTAGAGCA
The DNA here is from genome assembly GCA_037367245.1 of Phrynocephalus guinanensis. Taxonomy (NCBI): domain Eukaryota; kingdom Metazoa; phylum Chordata; class Lepidosauria; order Squamata; family Agamidae; genus Phrynocephalus; species Phrynocephalus guinanensis. The sequence continues at coordinate 58,051,525 of CM074742.1, read as the reverse complement.
GTGGTTTCCCATAGGAATGCACTGAAAACCAATTAATGTGTTCTGGACGGAACAGATTTCAATGCACCATGGCCCTTGAACTGCCCCACCTGGCTGAGACAGCAGGCTGGCAGACCCAGAACTTTTCTGGGGCAGTGGTGGTCTTTGGGATGGGGGAGGGAGGGGTGGAGAACTTTTCCCCTCACTTTTTAAATTGATGGCTGGCAGGTTACTTTTGAACCTTTCGTGGGCTACCAGTAGCCCGCGGTCTACCTGTTGGGCAGGCCTGATGTAGACTTTCCTGTCATCATTCTCAGTGAGTGGGTAGAAATGTTGTGAGATGGGGCAATTCTACAAGTATCACAGATACAACACATTAAGGACTCTGAAAGATAGCAATTAACCATTTCCATAATGCTACATCACCATAATTGCATTGTGTGGGTGAAATATTTCAAATGGGCTATTCACATTTCACAAATACAGTGGAACCTTGACTTACATGCTGCTTGACTTGCAGCATATTGCAGCAAGAAGGGGCCTGTTTGATGTGAGTCGCAGGCTTTGACTTACAGCTCGGAGCCCTGGCATAAGGCACTGGAATTGGGCGGCAGCCACGACCCAGCATCGTGGCTGCCGCCTCCAAACTGCTCCTGCCTTCTTCCTCTCCTCCGGCAGCGGCAGCGGCAGCAGCGGCTTCGGCGAGGCCAGCTCTGAGCACCTGGAGCTGGTCCTCGGCCTCGCCGAAGCCGCCGCCGCTGCCGGAGGAGAAGAAGGGCCGGGAGCTCGGGGCTGGCCTCGCTGGTTAGACAGTCGGCTCAGTCTTGTAAAAAATCTGGCTGCAGAAGTCTGGTCCACAATGGAAGCATTTTAGTTGGGGAGCTGTACAGTTGTGGGCTTCTAATGGTAAGCATAGAGTTGTTCAGAACTTGGAACGTCAGGTTAAAAATCAGTAAAACTTAAATGTTAGACATTGTTGCTATGAACATTAAAAAGTGGAGGTGTATAACTTGTGGACTATAATTCCACTGCCTCCTCCTCTCTTTGAGGAGACATTTCATTTACATCCCCAGAAGGAATCTCTTATCCCAGTCAAATTTGTGTTAAATTGCTGTTTTCGGGGGTTTTTTTCATCATCTGGAACGGATTAATCCACTTTCCCTTTACTTTCTATGGGAAAAGTTAGTTTGACTTAAGTCATGTTTGATTTAAGTCTAGACCTCTGGAACGGATTAATGTAAGTCAAGGTTCCACTGTACTTTTTTTGTAGTACATAAAGTTTCAACATGAGAACTTCTCTGTAATACATAAAAATATATGAAGCTGGCCATGGACTGAGTGATAAACCTAAAAAGAAAGAAACCAGAGATTAAGCCAACCCTCTGTTTTGAAATCTTTTATCATACAAATCACCAAATCTTCCAGATACAATACATGCATGATCAAGACAAATCAATAACTTAAAAAAAGATACTACACTACACGTGATCTTAGCCAAAAGGCTGAGAAGTGTTTTTAAAAAGGTATTCTTTTGCACACAGTGAAAAACACCCGTTTCTCATAATTTCCAAGGTTTGATCCTAGCACGAGAAACATCACATGAATTAAATCCTAAATAAGTATGAGTCAAAGCAAGCCGCAGGCTTTTACAAAGGTCAAGTATAATCTCCACTTACAGATTTTTATTACTTCACTTGCTATCACTTATTCAATGTTTATCTTTCCTTCCCTAATGAAACCCTCCAGAAATATGGCTAGTAATTCACATAAAAAACACAAATGAAACCAGAAGTTACAAACTTCTACAATCACAAAGATAATAACACATTATATACGTGTATAATCTATGAATAGGTATAGTACAATCATTGACTAAACTCTGTTAAAACATAGTGACTGCCGCCTTGGGTCCTTTTGGGATGGGATAGAAATATTTTAAATCAACGAATAAATAATCTAGTAGTAAATTGCAACTAGAGGAGGTCTACAGAATCAATGGAACCTATAAGAGTATGATTCACCAAATGCCCACTGATTCAACGGGTCTCCTCCAGTTGTGCTATTTCACTGAAGTTCAGTCAGTAAAAGCAACATATGCAAACCACAGTCAATGACAAATGAAACATTTGCTTGTTCTCCAAAAGTTCGTATTATTGGATATGTTTTTAGCTCAATCTCTGACTGAAAGGAGCTCTATACCAAGAGTACAAACACTGAGAATGCCCTATCATGTGTGGTAGCCCTTTGCACCAGACAGCTCTTAGGCATCACAAGCAGGGGCTCCTCCGTTGTCCTCAGACCGTGAACCAACATCAGAGGAGACTGCTTTTAAAGCAGTCTCCTCGGGGTACAGTGGGTCAATGGCAGCCAATGCAGAGATGTCACTGCTGTATAATAGTATAGAATGGAGAGTGTCTCAAGGAAATTCAGAAACACAATTACAAGCCATAGCAGGATGCTCAACCTGAAGGTATTCTCCTCATCTTTCAAAATAAAAACAAATAATAAAATAGTTAAAGAAAACTGCAACAGCAAAACACTGACTACTGAGGACCAACAAGGTGTAGGATATTTAAAAACAAAAATTAAATGTATTTTTACAAGACTGGACTACGCGTTCAGAATTTATCACCATATAATAATAAGAATTATTTAAATTAATGATTTATAGCCATATAATAAGAAAGATAAAAGAAACTTCCCAGGTTCCAACTGAAATCCCCAAGCTGTCTAATCCAACAGTTTTCTAGGTAACCAGGAGCATAAGAAGTTGCTTTTAAGTGACATCAGGTGACTTTCCATCCAAATATGATAAACAAAAAACAAGGAAAAAAGTTTCCCTTATACCCTTCTAGGTTTTGTTTTGCTGTTAATTTTATTTCACATTCACAATCTTTTGCACCAGGGAATCAAAATCCTTTCCCCCTTTTAGAGTATGAACATCAATTCAGATTTGGAACCTAGCCCTCTGTTCTATTGAAATATGTGAAAACAAGAGGTGAACACAAATCAAACAACTCCAAATGTTTGATGGTCACATACCAATCAAGTGCTCTCACCATAGGTGCCTAGACCACCTCATGTCCTTCTTTATGTTATTTCCTTTTTCTCCTGTAGAGGCATCACAACAAGTAAATGATTATTATCTCTGCCTTGTCCATCTAGGAAAACAATAGTCCCTCTAATAGGCATTTTCTTTCTAACTCTTGGTTTCTCTTTTCTCTCTCCTTGCTTAATCTTTCTACCAGTTCTTAGAAAGACCACTAGAAAATTGGATGCATTACAGTCCTTTCCACACCAGGATGCCTACAGTCTCTTCTGTGTCAGATTAATCTGGTTACAGCATCCTAACTTTGTGGCAGTCATATCCATTCTCCAGGTTGACTTATTTTTATTTACTATGAATAATGTATGATACTTCACCTAATAGGAATATCTACAAATAAGTGCAAATATAGAAAGGGAAATGTATTTATTATATCTATGTATAGATACTGTTCTTGATGAAATAAGCAGCCATTAAGCATTAGGTTAAAATGGTGATGGTCAGTCCTGCAATACATTCTGTGATATATGTGACATACTAGTTTTAAAACCAGCTAAGAGAATCAGTAACTGGAAATTCTGTGCTTTTTCTTTTCAGAAACCTCTCTGTTGCCTCCTCCCTATTTCTCATACAAACTACAACATGGGGGCAATGGTCCCTGAGAGTTGACCTTTGGTGGCAAGCTGGACAGACAAGCTCAGGTTGTACAGTATAATGAACATGGTACCAATAATTCCTGTGAGCAACAGCAGAAGCCAAAATAGAAAGGAAGTGACAAGTGTGTTGTGTCATTAGTCATTACCGACTCTTTGGGACTCCATGTCCATAGAGTTTTCTTGGCAGGAATACTGGAGTGGCTTGCCAGTTCCTACTCCAGGTGCCTAGAGCACCTGGTATTCCCTGGTGGTCTCCCATCCAAGTACTAGCCAGGGCTGACCCTGCTTAGCTTCCGAAATCAGGCCAGATTGGATGTGCTTAGGGTATCTAGGCAGCGCCCTAATACCTGGTAGACATAATTTGGTTCTCTTGATATCTAGAGTCATGTTGCACTGTGTGTTGTGCTGATGAAGAAAAGGAAACAAATCAAACTCTGAACAGGATCCCAAAACGATAGAGGAAGCACTAACAAGAGGAGTCTTGCCACTTAAGAATGAGAAAGTAGCCTAGCCTAGCAAATTCAGAGTGAAAGGTATTCACAGAATTCCAGTTGATTAATGGTATTTACATCTTCCAGGCTCTCAGCAGGCAGCATGTTCTAATGCACAGACTTTACCACCTGAAGAATGAACATCCTTTTTTATATCCCACATAAAGTCTATGACAAAGACAGCCTTTTGTTTATAATGCAAGCCTTGGAAATTAAACAATCCAATATAAAGCATATATTTCCATTCATTCATCTCTAGCATACCTCAAAAAGGCTAGTAAAAATATCTCAGGCAAATTTATGCACCAGGATGGTGATGAAATTTAAAGTAAAACACAATTTCTTATGGACAAATATTGCTCTTTGCGCTAGAATTTTTAAAAAGAACTCAGCTGTTAAAATGCCTATTCCTTTCTACAGTTCCTATTGTACAATCTTACTACGGCCATTGTAGTTGTGTCTAAATGATGAGAGCTGCAAAACCAGAAATATTCAGTTACTGAATATGAAATACAAAAACAGAGGCTTCTTGGACATTGGAGAATATACTTTATAAGAATAAGGCCCCAGAAGTTTTAGCACAATTATTCAAAATATAAAATAGAGTGTGCATTGGGAGGGGAGGGGTTTGTCACTTTTAACAATTGATTCCATAGAAGCCCAGAATTGTCTTGAGCTGACAGTAATTCCTGCATCGATTTGCAGAAGTCCCTAAAATAATAAATAGTGACAATCAGAGCTTATTTTTCACTCTTTTTTGGACAGAGCATGTCCAACATCATAAAGAGATATCTCAAGTCTGTCTGTCTCACCATCACCTGCCAGAACTGGATATTTTGGAATTTTTAAGTAGAGAATAACAAAACAACTCACTCCCTTGGTTTGTCCTAAACCCCTGAGACATACCGCCTTAAGGCAGAGAGGTTCCAATGACCTCTCTTTTTGACCTTATTTTTTATATTCTGTACTCCATTCAAGTTATGGGGGAAAACATGCATTTCAGTAAAACGTTAATTTAAAAATATGAAAAAGTAAAAAAATTAAAAGCAGCCAGCAGAAGGGAGAAGGAACGACGGTCACTAGGGATGGGCATTTTGTTTCAGAACTAATAGGTTACAAAACGAACCACGCGAGCCCAGGTGGTCCTTGGAACCGGCTGATACACGCAGATCCAATTGGTTTACCTTTCTCTGTCTCGAGCAGAGTTAAAATCCAATGAGGAAGCACACTGCGACGTCATCTTTCCTGCTTCATGCTGCTGGCCAATGAATAGGGGGAGGCGGGATGATGCCTGTCCCAGCACAGCTCCTGATTGGCCAGCATCAGAGATCTAGCACAGATGACATCACAACATGCTTCCTCGTTGGATTTTAACCCTGCGTGAGACAGAGAAAGGTAAAGCAATTGGATCTGTGTGCATCAGCTGGTTCCGAGGACCACCTGGGCTCGTGTGGTTCATTTTGTAACCTACTGGTTCGGAAATGAAATGCTCATCCCTAACTGTCACTAAAATGAATCAATATATCTTAAAAGCCTCAAAAAGAAAGAATGGCTTTGTCTAGTGCTAGAAAGGAAAAGTTAGCCTTGGGCAAACATATCTGGAGAAAAGTTTCCCAAGCTAGTGTCCCACCACTAAAAAGGCCCTTTCCCTGAACTATAACTGTGGGTCAAATTATACAGTACAGACAGTTCACTGGGAGGGAACTCAAGTGTTGAAATTGGCACGGCAGGAGTCGGTTTTATTGCTGCTGCTGCTTTTGTTTGCAAAGTATCTTGCTTTAGTTTTATGACTAGTCACAAGCCTCCTTTTCCATTATGATTGCTTATTCACAACTGTCTCCCCAAATTGACACTCTTGAATAATAATGGATTTCCCACTCTAATAACTGTCCGTCTGCAATATATAGTTTGGTACTTGAGATAGTGAGGAAACATGGAGAAAAGCCTATAGCAATGATTGCAGAAGGATAGAAGGCACTCATAGGATAAAGCAATTTTTACTTGATGTGAGTCCTGCCCTCAAACCATAATGAACTTTAAAGATTAAGAAAGAAACCAGCATTTTAGGCATGGAACCAGTGCTAGAATAGTATAATCACAATGTCCATTTCCAGTTAGCACATGAGCAGAAATACTCTGGGCTAGCATAAATTTCTGAACAGTCTTCAGAGGAAGCCACATGTATAACACATGGATGAAAGCTTGACAATATTGTACGCTTATCACCATGGAAGTGGTTTGATCCTTTTTTTAAAACAACAAACCCCTACGCCAGTGGCCACCACTGTATCTTGAGACAGTGGTTTTTTTCTATTAGTGAATTATTCACTATATGAAGAATACTTTCTCGTGACTTCTCCAAAATCATTGCCAATCAGTCTTGCGGGTTAGGGTTTGCAGTATCAAAAACAATTACGCGGAAATGCCTACCCAGACATGAGAAGGATGTGATGCAAAGGTAAAGAAAAATACCATGCTTTGCCAATTATTCAGTTTTGCAGTGAACCATTACCTAGCACAGGGGTTATGTGCACTGGTTTTCATATGCATACCTATGGACATTTGTTCAAGGAAAAAGGATAGGTTTTCTGTCCAGTCTTAGACTTGATCTAAATGTCCAGTTTCACAGAGGTTCCCATTTCCTTTCTCCCAACAATGAAAGGGAGACAAAGCCCAAGCACTTATGGGAAGTGATCGGAGAACTGGGCACACCAATGCATTTCCATCTTTCTATCTTAGGAACCATGACTGTAGTGCACCCAAAGGCCCATGTGCTAAAACATTTGTGGCTAAAGCGTATCTTAAATGAACCTGGAGAACAACAGATGTTTTTCAGATGGTGAAGCTTTCATCTGTACTTCCAACTCTATTATGTTCTCCTCATTTAATATAAAGATCATTCTCACTCTCTTTCTGCATTTTGATAATAATAAATACATAATTAATAAATCTGCTGGGCAGACCAGTGGTTTTTGGTGTCTGGCTGCATAGCTAGAGGTTGGGAGTTTGATTCCCCACTGGCCCTCCTGACAGAAGCTGGTTTCAATTATCATTAGGATAAATTCCAGCTCTGCTGTTCAAAGATGATGGCGATGACTAGTACCGTCACTCTTGTTCTTGTCATTGTCATGACCAGGAAAAATGACGTTTCGAGTTGTCGTGTGTCGGAGCCGGCCCATTTCGGCTCGTTTCCATTTGTCGCGAAATTTTTCAAAAATTTGTCATTTCGTTTGTTGTCTGTCGTTAGTACTGGTTTGGGGGGGTAGGGTAGCGGGCTCCTGGAGGCACCTCTCTGGGGTGGGTGCCTCCTCTGGCCCGCTACGAAGGGAAGGCATTTAGCAGGCTCCTGGAGGCACCTCTCTGGGGTGGATGCCTCCTCTGCCCCCCCCAAAGGGAAAAGGAAGGGTACATGACCGTGTAGCCATTGCGTACCAAGTGGCACTGGCAGAGGCACCTCTCTTTTGGGTGCCTCTAGCTCACTAAGAAGGACAGCATACTGGCGTACAGAGTTTTTTGGAACTTTGGACTGGTGAGCGAGGTGAGAGAAGAATGCCTCTGCTGGGCGGCCTCTGGCTCACTAAGAAGGGAAATGTAGTGTGTAGTGCAATGCGGGTACAGATCTGGCTTAGGGTTGGGGTTAGGGCAAGGGCTAGGCTTAGGGTTATTACGGGTAAGGTTAGGGTGAGTTAGTGGGCTGCACCTCTGGGTGCCTCTGACCCACTAAGAAGGACAGTGTACTGGCGAATGGGTTAGGGTTAGGGTTAGGGCTAGGGTTATAGTGGGCTTTTTATGCCCGACTGGCACATCCCAGAAGTCTCAGTCAAAACCTGGCCAAGTGGCCATGTGATTGGTGGAATGGCTCCAAAAATTTGCATGGTCCCATCCCATGGCCAGCCCATCATTGCGCAGGTGTAAAAAAATAAAAATAAAATAAAATAAAATCAATGGGATTGGAGACAGATGTTTATTGCAAGAAAAACCCACTGCTGCTACTGTAAAAATTCAGGCAGTTAAAATACTTAATTTTCGCATGTTTCTCTGTGGTGCTTTGGTGGGTTTTTGGACCACGATTTCAAAAAAAATATTGTGGTCGCCCTTTTGGATCCCCCCGCACCGCATGGCATGGCGAGACGACGAGGATGCCCCCCACCAGAGCAGCCCAGGACAGGAGAGGGGGGAGGCTGGGGACCCCCCCCAGAAACCACCCCTCTGGTAGGTGCCCTCACTCAGGCAGGCATATTTTTGCCTGCTTTTTTGGCCGGGAATCGGGGGGTTTTTTAAACTTTTTTTCTGTGCCGCTTGGCATCGCGCGATCACCGCGATGCCATGAACGACAACGACAAATCAGACCCAATTTTTCTTTTATCGGTTCGAGTTCGAGTTCTGACGGCTTAATTGTCGTTACCGTTTCGGTTGCGTAACGGAAACGAGGAACGGAAATGGAAATGAGAATTTCGCCAAGTCGTGCCCATGTCTAATTGTCGTTGTCACCAGAACTGACTAAGAAACTTAACTGCAAGCAAAATTCTGCTAAATTTAGAATTATCTTTTTTTTAAAAAGAACACATTTTTTTCTAAATACAAGCTTTATGAGATTCAAATTCAAATAAATTCTTATGATGACAAAGGATTAAAAAACACTGGCAACCACCTTCTGGTTCTATTGCCTTTAACGTTACCTGTACTAAGAAAACAGAGTCCACCATTCTCTCTGAATGCCTGCCCACCTATGCTTTTGGTAGGGTAAACTGAGTACCCGTTAAAATATTTCACTTCCAATCACTTCTAGCTTTTTAGAACCTATCCATAGAAAGGTAAAGGTCCTCCCCCCCCCCGCACATGCATGCTAGTCATGTCCAACTCTAGGGGTGGTGCTCATCTCCATATTCAAGCTGAAAGAGCTAGAGTTGTACAAGTCCATGGCCACGTGGCCGGCATGGCTGCAAGGAAACAGTGTTTTACCTTCCCACTTTTTATGGCGGTACCTATTCATCTACTTGCATTTAGATGTTTTTGAACTGCTAGGTTGGCAGGAGCTGGGGTTATCAGTGGAAGCTCGTTCCGTTGCGTGGCACCCGGAATTCAAACTGCCAAGCTGCTGACTTTGCAGCCAACAATTTTCAGAGCCTTAGTCCACTGAGCCACCATGCCCATTTTAGAGCCTATCCATAAATGACATTAAAACCTAATGCCACTTCATCACAATTCATCACAACCTAATGTCACTTCATTATAATTTCAGTTCTCAACAAACTGTATCATGTTCATACTCTTTGAGATCTTCTCTTTTTCGCTCCCCCTCAACCAATTATGTTTATCAGCAATCTTACCTGTAGCAATTTATTTAAACAATCTGAGTCCAGTGTACACAAACCATATTCTGCTGGTTCAAGTATACAGTCTATGCATGTAGTCAGAGCCACAGGAATGCAGGCGCTAGGAAATCATATTTTGCTAGAGAGCTGCCAAAGCCTGTGCATGTCTGTTACCTGAAACAAGGGTACGATGTTTTATTCAATTCTCTGGTGGTGGTCAGGAATGGGACAGAATAATGAACATAGTTCCTTGCCTGGTTCCCCAAAAAACAGGATTTTTTTTTAAAAAAAAAGGGGGGGGAGAAGCAGTTAAATCTGGTAAGTGGCTAAAACCTGCTACATTGGTACCTTGTATAGAGGAATTAATTTGTTCCAAATGAAATTCTGTTAAGCAAATTTTCCTTATACTAATTTCCCATAGGTATGCACCGAAAACAGAGTAATCCCTAATTGTGACCTTCTTTATATTGTACGAATTCGCCCCATAGACGATTCTGTTAAGCAAATTTCCCCTATCTCCGGAATTTTTATGTTGTACAGATTTTATGTTAGACAAACCGTTTGTTATAAGAGGGTCCACTGTACTTGTTCCTTGATTGTGCGTGAGTCCTTATTATTTTTATCTAAGCTTCAATCTAGAGTTTCTAACTGATGCTCCAGATCAGCAGATAGGCAACAAAGGAAAATAAAGAGACAACATCGAGGGCGGGGAAGAGAGGGTATACTATACAGAAAAATGTGAATGTCTGCCAAGAACGTACAGGAGTTTCTTGTGAAGCATCTGTCATGGTACCACACACTTTCAGGGAGAAAATGAGGGATCCAAATTTTGAGTTTCCCAACCTCAAAGAGAAATACATTGCATGTACAATACTATTAAGTCCTACCCAAATATTCCAAATCAGTACCAAGCAAGAAGTACAAGGGACACTCCAACATTTTTGTAGTCTGAATTGGTACAATCCGGCAACAGATATTTTGGAAAAGATAACATACTATCTGCTGTGCTTCTGCATCAAACAGGCCATATCAATGACCAGCACTGTCTATTTGTGTCTGCGCTTAAAGGAATGTTATTAAAGTGTGTCCACTGTCACAAGCCTACAATGCACATAAAAGATTGAGATGAAAATCATAATATTTTGGGCAATACTCTCTCTGTCCCTTACCAAAACTTTACCACTTGCTTCCTTCTCTATATGTGACATATATTAAGGATCTTTCTTGTCTATTGATACACCCACACAGGCCCTAATTGTTGTGCTATGAGCAAAAATCCTCTCTGTGCTATTCCTTAACAGCATTTCCTGAAACCGTCAGACAGAACAGCAATTAGTTGCCTGTGTCAGAAAGCCATGGGTCAGGGGCTTCCAGAAGGCACCCCTGCGATGAATAAGAGCAGAGGTCTGTCATCTACATCACAGTCATGACATCAAGCACAGAAATCAAACTAACAGCTACTGCAAAATAAAGTTCCACTGATTTTTGGGCAAAACATGATTCAGAGCCAGGACTGCATGTTGGCTAGTCTGCCTTGCCTAGGGAATAAAAAAGGGTGCCAACATATTTAGCACCAGCTGCTTTCTCCTCCTGTCACCAAACACAGGCCAAATTCAGAAATATTGGATCTCTGAATAAGAGAAATTTCTTCATGAGCTCACACACGACGCAAGTTCTGTATGCCAAATTTGGAAGCCAAAGATGGGGATCGTTGATGTACGAGAAGGAAACCTATCAAGGAAATGCTGCCTTCATTTAAACGACTTTCCACATTTCCATGTCTACCCCCATTTATTTTTCTTATGACATTACCATTCCTTCACAACATAAATATTTATTTGCTCTGTAAGGCAGTGAAAAAGCACCCAATAGGTATGTTAAGCATTCAGTAAGATGAAAGTTGTTTCTGAAAACGTCAACATATTAATAATGCAAAAGGCAAGATTTAAGGTTAATTACACTAATGATACAGTCTCCCAGAGATTACAACCCACTGTGCCACTTGTGCTTTTTTTTACCATTAAATGTGCTTGTTCGTTTCAGTTTGCCTTGGAGAAATTTCGTATGTGAGGCTTCCATTTATAAACTCACAATGAAACTGAAAACACATGGCAGAACAGGAAGACCACAAGGACATTTTGCTTGCTTGTACAGACTGTGGTGCTGGAGGAGAGTCTTGAGAGTCCCCTGGACTGCAAGGAGATCAAACCTATCCATCCTGAAAGAAATCAACCCCGAATGTTCACTGGAAAGACAGATTTTGAAGCTGAGGCTCCAATACTTTGGCCACCTCATGAGAAGAGAGGACTCCTGGGAAAAGTCTCTGATGTTGGGAAAGATTGAAGGCAAAAGGAAAAGAGGACGGCAGAGAATGAGATGCTTGGACGGTGTCATCGATGCAACCAATATGGATTTGACCAAACTCCGGGAGGCAGTGGAAGATAGGAAGGCCTGGCGAGCTCTGGTCCATGGGGTCATGAAGAGTCAGACACGATTGAATGACTGAACAACAACAACAACAACAACAACAACAACAACAACAACAACAACAACAACAACAACAACAACAACAACAACAACAACAACAACAGACAAAAATATTTTTAAAGGACAAAGTGTGGTGCTTAAAACACTTTCTGGGAGGCTTACAACTTAATTAAGCAAGCTAGACATTGGCCCCTCTCCTGCAAGCTGGGAACTCAGTTTACTGACCTCAGAAGGATGGAAGGTAGAGTCAAACTTGAGCAGGCTATCTGAGCCCACCAAGATCAAACTCAGATTGAGAGCAGAGTCTTCGCTGTAGCAGTGCAGTGAAACCGCTGCACCACTAGGCTGCTTTAACCATGAGTCAACTCACAAGTAACAGTCCGATGCCCAACACTGGTTACTCATCAGATTACTAATACATCAGCTAAGATTTTAATGTGGCACTGCATTCAAGAATTCTATGAATAGTTCAAAAAGGGACGTTTATGCCAAAACATTTGATTTTCCTATGTGTAACATATGCTGTGGACATGAACCTACGTCGAGACAAACTAGAATCACAGAACAAGGGAGTTAGAAGGAATCTATATAAGGTCATCAAATCCAACTCCCTGTTCAACGCAGGAATCCAAATAACAGCAGATCTGACAGAGTGGAAATACGGAAAACAGGATGGTTTCCCATAGGCAAAGGGGTCTCCTTGTCCCTTCAATCTGTAGCCAACCATATCGAAAGATGGATTTGATTCAGATGACGAAAGAGTAAAATTTGATGAAGGCGAAAAGATCAGTAATGTAAGATATGCATATGACACTATTAGTAGCAAAAAGCAGACCTGAAAGAATAACAGATGGTGACCAAGTGCAAAAGCAGGACTGCGGTTGAATATTAAGGTGTCAAAAAAACATGACTACAGAAAAATTATGTAATGGTAATACTGACAATGAAAAAAGTCAGAATTGTCAACAATTTTCTATCTTTGGTTCAAGCATCAATCCAAACAGAGACTGCAGTCCAGAAATCAAAAGAAGATTCGTAAGCTTTGAAGGAAATAGAAACTATTCACATATGTAAAGATATGTCACTACAGACCAAGACTGAGCTATGATAATCCAGTTGGTATATATGGATGTGAAAGTTGGACAGTGAAGAAAGATACAACAAAAAATATACAGTGCATCTGAAATATGGAGTTGGAAGAAAGTTCTGCAGATAATATTGGCTGTCAGAAGCAAGTGGCAGCTAGATCAAATCAAGTCTGAACTCCAGAAGCAAACATAGCTAAACTAAAGCTAAAAGCTTGCATAAATAGACAAGAACGCTGGGGAAAGGGGTGGCCAATGGGAAAAGACAACTAAACATGTGATAGATTAAAAAGATAAAGGAAGCTACAACCTTGAGTTCGCAGGACCTGAGCAGGGATGTGAATGGTAGCAACTTTCAGATGTCACTAATTCATAGACTTGCCATAAATCAGAAGCAGCTTAATGACACATAACAAAGTAGCAAAAATTGCATCGAGGAAATAAGATTTCTCTGGTAGGAATTCTAATGAAAGGTATGGCGATCACTATCCAAGAATTGACTCAAGAGGACACGGGACTTCTTGAGTCAAGTAAAATATGCAGTATATATTAATCAGAATGACCCTGGAATACAGTAAGTTGCAAGTAATAGTAATATAATTACCTCGGATTTATAACCATGCAAGCCCCATTCACATCTCACTTCAAAATACAGAGCAATGCAGCCCAACAAAAACTTGAGGTGCTTCAGAGTTAATCAAAATTTATGCCGCTGAAGAAATATACATAGGCAATTCTTGTCACTGCTATTGGGCTGATGACATATAGTAAAGATACCAAAAAGACTGCATCTAAAGCAAAAGTTTTTTCAACTTTTTAATCTTTTTAATCTACTTTGGTCTGATCCAATTTACCTGTTAGTACCAGTACATTTCACTCACTGTTGGTCTCCTGAACACAGAGTATTTATTTATTTATTGGATTTTTAAACCACCCATCTGGCAGTGAGGTCACTCTGGGTGGAGAGACCTACTTTGATAAAATATTTTATGCCTAACCATGATTCTTTTTGTATTCTCGAAGGCTTTCATGGCCTGGATCTGATAGTTGTTGTGAATTTTTCGGATCGTTTGGCTGCGTTCTGGAAGTTTTTCTTCCTGACGTTTCACCAGACTCTGTGGCTGCCATCTTCAGAGGGCAAGGAGCTCAGGGAACAAGGGTTTCTCTCTGTGCTCTGGGGTATAGAGTGAGTGAGACTGGGGTTCTTAAAGTTGTGGGAAAGAGGAAGCTTGTCCTATGCAGGACAATAGGTGTTAGTCATTGTATTGTGATGGCAGGATTAAGAAGTTTCAATGTAATCAGGGGTAGCAAGGATCCTAATATGTAGTTGATGGCTATTGTTACTTGTTCTATTGTGTGAACTGATCACCTTTGCTTGTGGCTGGGTGGGAATAATTGAACTTTGACCTTTGTGCACTCTGCAGCTTTTAGTACTGGAAGCCAGGCTTTGTTGATTTTTAGACTTTCTACTTTTTTGTTGAAACTATTCTTATGTTTGTGGATTTCAATGGCTTCCCTGTGTAGTCTGACATAGTGACTGGTAGTGTTGTCCAGTACCTCTGTGTCCTGGAAGAGGATTTCCTGTCCAGGTTAATTCAGGATATGTGGGTCTGGCAAAACGTCAGGAAGAAAAACTTCCAGAACACGGCCAAACAGCCTGAAAAACTCACAACAACTATGATTCTTTTTGTTTCATGCAATTAGGCTTAATTTTATCTAGTTAATTTTTAACCTTATAGTTTACAGTTTGTATCTATATCATATACTGTATCATAGCCTGTGATGCCACTGCACATTGTAGCTAAAGTCCTGCCATGTAGAGTATCATGTTGCACTAGAGTAAACACACTGAACCAGCGGGGACCTGGTGAGTCAACTCCGTGAACTCCCTTGAGTCAAATAGGCCTATTCTAGATGCAACTCGAGTCAGTCGTAACTAGAGTAGGCCTATTTGACTCAATGGAACTTACAGAGGAATTAAGTCACCAAATACACACTGATCCAGAAGGTCTACTTTACTGGAAATTACTACACTTTGCAACAGGATTTCAGACCACGTATCCATAGTTACAGACCCTTTATTTACACCTATATCTACATGCATAATCTGTTTATATTTTAAAAATCTAGTAATTTAACCGATTAAGAACTCTAAAATATAATAAATAAGAATCCATCTAATAAACTGCTATAATCTATTCAGTCATTTTGGACTACAGCAAGTCACATTTCTTTTTCAAAGGATAAAATATACTTCTTGCTTTTTTGTCATTTTGTGTCTCATTCTCATTGGAATTTCTCCCAGTACAATAATGTAAAAACTCTTAACGAAAGCCCCAGTTCACCTTGCTTCAATGCTCAGCCTTCACCTTTTTCCTTTAGGTGTCGTTCTGCAGTATTTCCCCGGCATGTGAAATTGTTTCCGTGCTGTTCATAACACTGGACTGCTATGCAGGTCTCTGAACACAGAACAATTTGCTATGGTGTATGCTATAATGCCAAACACTTTGACTATCCCAGCTTGTCAGATGCAATTAGTCTTCTTCTGAGATGCTATTTGAACTTGTCTTGTGATCTGATACAACTGCAAAATGATCCTAAGTGTATCATTTATTAGATTCCACTGTTTCTCAATATTGTTTGCCCCACTTAAGAGCACTTGGATGCTAAACACTAACCAAAGGGTGTACAAATTTGCTCAGTTCAGTAAGCTATAGACATAAATGTAGGGTTAACAGGTATTGTATACACAGAAACAGATTGGGCAATACCAGGTTTGACACAAAACTATATGTAGAAAACCCAGGAAACACACTGTCGTTGGATGAAACATTCTGAAAAATATTTGTCAAAAATAATTTGAGCTGAATTAAATAAAATATGGAAGGGAGACAGGCTATTAAAACTCACAAGAGTTTTCACAGGAGCTCAAAATACATAAAATGTCACAGATTATTTTGAGTCAGGGGAGAGCTCACCCTGAATTAATGGTGCTTAATGCCTCAGAACCCACCAATACTTGATTTGAAAGCTAAAGAGTCACTACCATTGACTTGAAGTTATGAAAGCAATTTTATTTTCACAAGCCCCTAACAAAAGGTAAAACCTTTTAACTCAGATCTCTAGAAGTACAAAGTAGTAATGATTTTAGCACGAACCTTTGAGATAATTGATATTTGTATTCACTTGCTCTCAATTTTCTCATATACATGAGTACACTGTTTTCTACCAAAACCTAATGAGTACAAATGGATGTAAGAGAACTGTACCAACGTTAAAAGAAGAACAACAAGAACTACTACTACTACTACTACTACTACTACTACTACTACTACTACTACTAGTAGTAGTAGTAGTAGTAGTAGTAGTAGTAGTAGTAGTAGTAGTAGTAGTAGTAGTAGTAGTAGTAGTAGTAGTAGTAGTAATGACTACTGACTTCAACTTTCTACTTTTCCAGGAATATTAATTCCATCAGCTGCATACAATTTTACTGACAATTACTAGTGACCCAACAGTTTTAACCTCCATATTAATCTACCCAGGCCTTGTGCTCTGAAGAGGCTACATCAGCTTTGCATGCACTGTAGAAACAGCATGAGACGAGGCAGTTACCTGGCCTTTTTAGCCACACTAGATGTTGCTTCAGGACTTCTATACAGAGCACAATACCATAGTCTCTCGAAGGATGCCTATGAAAAGTTTATGTTTACTACTAAAGTTCCCTGATTAAAAAAATATGATGCTAGCAAGGTGAGTTGGCATCATTTTGCCCACCATAGCATTGTGCCATGGAGGGATCAAAAGCCAGAGCACAGTCAGAGCCACACAAAAAACATCTTGGAACAGAACCAGCAAAACACCTCCAAAGAGCAGCAACTATCAATGCAGACTTGCCATTAATAAACTGGCCACTGAGGGCACAAGTGACAATAAAATGACCACTAACTGGCTGTGTTTATACACTACCCCCCCTTGCAATCCAATGATTCCTTTCCTTTATAACTCTTGGGTTACATCACAGAAGCTTCGAAGCATGCAAAAAAAAAGACCAGCTCTGTCTCGGAAACTAGAAAGCACCTGCCAAGGACTTCTTTACCGCTTTGGTCGCAAATATCACAGGATGGTAAGGGAGTTTCCAGGATACTAAACTGATTCTATCCACGGTGACAAAAATGCATAATTGCAATCAACAGCTTTTCCTTCTTCTTTTTCTTACTCATTTGTGAAGAATGTAAGTCTGTGGCAAAAGAAATAAAAACCTCTCAACGTTCTTGGCTCTGTCACTGATTTAAATTGATTGTTACACGTGCAATTAAGCAAGAATGCCAATGTATTTAAATGAACATGAAAATAGATGATGTGTGTCCATCCATGTGCTGCATTCAATGTATATGTGATCCCTCAAATTCCACTGTATTCCATAAGGACTACAGAAATAGTCACTTGCTAAATTAAAGACTAGCTTTTCCAAAACAGCAAACACACATACTATATGTGCATTTTTCTGGAGAAAAAAAACACACACACACACACACACAATTCCAAAAATATAATTCTGAATGTTCAAAGTATTATGTAACTCTGCCGTTTTATATTGCAGCGGGTGACAACTTGAAAGGTTCTTTGATGGTTGACAGATTCAGCTTCTTTAATTTATTATTAATGAAGTCTTAAATGCTTTGCACTCTGTTTGCCAAAAGGAACTGGATCAAGAACACCATACGTATATGAATACTTCTGCTGGGGGGGGGGGAGACCTGATACCAATCGGTGCACATTAGATTTTTGCTTCATAACACTCATTATGCTCCAACAACTATGGGCTACATGCACATCATGGTTATTACAAAAGTTTTTGATGAGATTGTGTACACTCTGTTGTCCAGTAATGCTTTACCACTAACTTCAACAGAAGTGGCATTTTCTCCTAAAACACAGTCTTAGGACAACAGCACCGCAAGCATCCATTCACTCATAAAGATTGTGTCTTCCTTTTCTTCCCATTTTCTCCAATGCAGCAGTCAGAACCATACGTTTTCCAATCACAGCATGTATCAACAATATTCAGAGACTTAAGTCTGGATTAGCAGGACAGATAGATGAGAAGGGCTCTTGTTAAACCCGGAAAAGTATATTGTTAGGTTTATATAGCCAATACAGACTGTTCTTGCCAATTGAATTTAAATACTGAATTCCTTACACTTATATCATATGTCATATGGAAAATACACATATATCATATGGAAAATGTGGATTAAACACATAAGCATAGGTTTGCTGTTAAGGCTTGCAAACACAAATACATTCCCCCCAATTTTAGATTCAAATTTCATGGAAGAGTACTCAGACACAGATCTCACCCAGTCCACGGAGACTTATCCTTCAGTAAGCTTCAGAACGTGGCAAAGACTGGTAAATTGGAGGATTGCTTTTTAGGAGTTTTGTCACTCTTTCCTTAATAACCTCAGGCAAAATCAGATAATGATTACCCTGCCAGTATACTGCTCCCCCCCCCCCAATATGATGGAAACCACATTATGCAAACATCATGTTTCCTGTGTTTTATGTAATGGTTTAAGTCACCTGTATAGCCACAGGCTAAGAGAGCCACACTGAACAACACATGCATTAATCCAAATTTCCAATTATGAAAACAGTTTGAATGATCGCCTATGGCTAACTTAACACTCAATCCTGTTCTGGACACATTTCAACGAGATAAAGCATCTCTAAAGGGGAAAACATCTCTAAAATGGGAAAAATCATAACATTACTTAGTTGACAGGAATTCATTATTCTGACAGGCTCTTTCTTGCTGTTTTTCCAGGTTAACAGAAAACTACTTCCCGATGAAGTAGAAACAGGCATACATTCTTTTGTTCCTTGGTTATTTATACACATACATTGTATTTTTGTTCCAACTGAATAAAGGCAGATGCATGTTGAAATGGAGAACACAAGATCAAGGCTTCCAACAAAACCTGCATATTAATTCCAACCATCTGAAATTTAATATTACAACTGTTCTAGCAAGCATCAATTGATGCTAGGTGGGTGGGAAGGCTAGTCTATTCAAAAATTAGATTTAAGCTCTAATTCTGCACTTACTCACTTGGAATAAACCTAACTGAACTCAGTGGACTCAATGAGCAGGCATGTATAATATTGGACTACTGAGATTCAAATATTTAAAAAGGCAAATCTAAGCATATAGCATTAATGGTTATTTCTTATTTTAACTTTTTTTAAAGGAACATAGATGGAAATAAAAGTAGTAAAGCAAAAATTTCATTCAGCATCTGGATTAAAGATTTCTATTAAACAAATCAGAGCTCATTATAAAATCAATATCAACTTAGCCAGTGTGCCCCAAGAGAAATGACAAAAAAGGTCATTCCGAGAATTTCAAACAATTTTTCTGCCGGAAGAACATGATTTTAATCACAGATATTATTAATTAGATCCATCCTAGGTAGGAATGTCTTCTTATCACAAATACTGTATGTATGACTTCAGATTGTTGAATTTAAATCCATTAACAAAATGGAAACACCTGTTACCCCTTATAATTCAACACTGAATATGCCTAAATAAGGTTTAGCCACAAATACGAGTCTACCAGTTTGTTTCTTAAACAGTTTATGGGTTTCAACAAATGGATCTACACTGCACTAAAAAGCTGCCTTGCCCTTCTACTTTTCTCTGATAATCACAGAGGCTTTTCCCTTGCTAATAACTTGGCACAGGTTTGAATCCATCACTTTTTGTGAAAATTTCATTGAGCTCATGCTGTTTCCTTCCTCAAAAGGAAAAAGTACTGTCAGTACAAAAATGAGTCCAGGCAGAGAAATTAGAGAAGGAAAGTGGATCTGTATCAGTGAGATACCAGATTGTGCATACTGTGTATGGTACCAAGTGTGTTTGGTCTTCAAACAACACAGCATGCCAAAACAACAACAGTCGAATGCAACTTAATAGTGTTTCTAAATATTTGGTAATGTGAATGCATAATACCTATTCCTGAAACAGGACTGTAGAGAAGAATCTGATTGAATACGGTGTGTATTAGTTCATTAACACCAAGTTTTGTTCAATTACATCAACTATTGAGAGCGATATCAGATTTTTTTTCATTAAAGCAAGAAAAAAATTGTACTGCCTCAAATAAGCTGCTAGTCTACCATCCAAGTTTTTGAAACATTACACATTTTGCTTTCCTTTTTAAAATACATATATACTGGAGAAAATTCATCCACACTGTTCTTGCCATCTGCAGCCGCTGCCCTATTAAATAAAACAGGTCTGGTTTTGACTTCCCAAGCTGCTGCAAATTTATTGGCCTTATATTCCAATTTATCTAAATAATGGGAGAAACTGTCAACTGCGTAGGTCAAAGGTTCTTTTCATATCAGACCTCCATGAAGGCAATGATTCAGAGAGAGAAACGCCTTCCGATAACTGTGTGATCCATGCCTCATAAATTGCAACAACTGTTTTTAATATCTACACTTCAGTGACAGATTCTAGATATCGGTGTTATTTTCTTCTTCTTGGGAGGAACTGCAACTGACAACGGCTTCTTTTAACGTTTCTAATTAGAAGCCCATTTACCCCAAACTACAAGAATAGCCAAGATTAATAACCAGCAATAAAAGCCTGGTACACTCCATCACAGGAATATTAATGGAGGAACTCCAAGTAAAGCATTGTTTAATGAGGGGGAGGGGGCATCTCATCTATAAACAAATAAAAGCAACACTCTCTCCTATGTAGGACAATAAATGAGGATTTAAGTATCCAAGAAAATTAAAGAACCAGAGCAGAGGAGAAACCAGTGCCTTACCTGATAAGCAGCAGTAGCATCAGAGGTGCTATCCGAGCCCAAGCGGGTCAACTTCTCCTTCAGTTTGTGATGGGAGCCATGGCGGAGGCAATAGATGACCCCAGAAGCCACAAGCACTCCAAAAATGCAGACAATAGAAAGGAGAGTCAGAATGATGAATTTGGTGGTATCTTCCTTTTCCTGTGCATGATGGGGCAAAAGCTGCAGCTTGTTTTTCTGTACCAAAAGCAAACAAAAACAAAACAACGACAATTAAGCCTCTTTATTTACAAATGCAACCTATTTCAAGAGGCCCGTAAAAAAAGAAAGAAAGTGGGTTTTTAAGACAGCAACTATCACATGTTTTAGAGATGCACCACCAGTTCACAAAATTTGAACTAACCATCTCTTTATAAAACTATGACTGCAGGTTTTATAAGCATTCACAAGGAACATAAGCCCTACTGAATGCAGTGGATTTTACTTTTTGGTAGATGTGTCCTGGATTACAATTTTGGAGGTGGGCTGGGGGTTATACTTCTTAATCACCATTGTAACGGATCTTCTGGGAGACACTATGGGGAAAATTCAACTTTTAAGTCCATTCCTACACTGAAAAATACGGCGCCAGTGGTAGACAAGCAGGTTTTACACTTGTTCATTCAGAAAATAGTCTCACTGGGTTATTAAGCAGAATAGCAAGTTTGAATGAAGAAGACCAACCTAAAAAATAGAAATCGTTCAAAAACGTATCTGAAAAAGAATAGGGAAGCTTTCACACCTTATGGGTTTTAAATTAAAGAGATACAACACATACCTTGTCTCACTTTTCACCAATTATTTAAATAATTAGTGAAGCTTCATGAAGGATACTATTAAAATCACTACAAAACAGATTCCAACAATCTTCTTGATACACATCACAGCTACTTCTTATCTTTTTAATATAATTGGAATTCCTTCTGCTTGACAAAACATCCTGAAATGAGTTAAATGGCCTCCTGAAGCAGGATGGTTTTCTATTAACATTTTGTGGGTTAGGTCTCCGCTAGGTAGGGAGTCAGAGGATGGGAAATTATTGTTTTATTTAATGAGGGGCGAGTTTTCAAGTGCCCAGTCTCTCTTTTTCTTTCTTTCTCTCCCTTCTGAAAACCAAACCAAATAATTGCACTTCTTCTTCTTCGCTCTTCGGAGACGGGAGAGGGGAGAAAACGGACCCCGGTTCCAACCTCGAAGGGGGGGGGGGGCTCGGCTTGTTTTAAACAAACGCGTCCTTTTATATGGTTGGGTAGGGGGGCGCGCGCGAAGGGGGGGCGGGAACGCGCAGCGACAGGCACGAAATCCTGGCCGTGCCTTCCCGTTTGTCTCCACGCGCTCCAAAGTTGTCCAATGATTTCCCCTCATTAGCTTCATTAGAAGCCATATTAGCGACAATTAAAATCGCAACATGGGCTGTGAAAAGCTTAAGCACGCAAAGATTGCAGGCTCGCTCCTTTTGGCCAGCGCGCCTCGCAATTACCAGGGAAATGAATGGCCAAGGACGGCCCTGCCTCGGCTCTGGCTGCTCCAAGATGGGGACAATCATTAGCCGGATCCACTCCACCGCCACCTCATTCCGCGTGGTGACAAAATAGATTTCCCCCCCCCCCACACACACACACACCCGTCCCCCGAATGCCCGGCCCGGCCTATTTATTATCTTGCCTCTTTCTAGTAATTTTCTGCGCCGCATCCTGGGGGTGGGGGGTGGGGGCGCTCCGTTTCCTCCCGGCCAGCCACGTACCCCGGCGGCTCCGGTGGCCGCCCCGCTCCGGTTCTTTTTTTCTTCGTCTCCGCTTCGCTTTTAAATCGCGGGATCCGAGAGGCCATCGAAGCAATTAGCGCTTCATCCGGGGTGGGGCAATAAATGGCTTGCCATTAATTAGCCTCCTCGCTTTAGAAACGTGCCCTGTTGGACGCGAGGCTCTGGCTGGATGGAACGGAAAGGCAGGTCCGGGCAAACTCTTCTTCTTTCTCATCATAATCATCATCATCTTCTTCTTCCTCCTCCTCCTCCTCCTCCTCCTCCCCTTCGCCGCCTCGTCGCGCAGAAGCAAAGGAGCGCCGTCCGCCGGCTGGAGAGCCCGGAAAGACTGATGGAGGAGCGGGCCGGGAAGGCGGCGGGCTGGGGCTGGGGCTGGGGCTGGGGCTGGGGCTGGGGGGGGGGGGGGCGGCAGTGGCGCTCGCCGCCGGGGCTCCAAGGTGGGGGGGGGCTCCCCCTGCCTGCCGATCGCGCCGCTGCCGCTGCGGAGGCTTCTCTCGCCGCGACGCCAAAGCGCTGGAGAGACCAAAACGGGGCCGCGCGGGACCGCGCCCGCCTGCTCCTCCTCCTCCTCCTCTGCCGGCGGGAGGAGTAGTTCTCACCAAATCTCCACCTGCTTCTCCTCCTTAAGCCGCCGTCGCAGGCCAAGGAAGGGAGGGAGGGATGGGGGGAGGGAGGGAAGACCGACCCCTCTCCGGCGTGCAAATTCTGCACGAGGGCGGGGGGCTCGGCCACATTTTCAGCAGAGACGCTCGCCCCGCCCGCCGGCCTCCGGTCCCGCGTTCCCTTGGGAGCACCGCTAGGCCAGGGAACGGACGGGCTTTAGGCGGCCCGTTTCATGCCACGGCAGCCCACTTACCACCGAGTTCCACCGCGCGCGATCGCCGGGTGGCTACCCATCTGCGTGGCTTGGGGGGGGGGGGGGCGCTGATCGCAGCGGCCTTTTCCCCCCCTATGGTCCCCCCCTCCCCTCGCACTGGATCCCAGGTCTGAAGCCAAGAACTGGACGGAGAAATCGCTCACCCCCCCCCCGTGATTTCCACGGGCTCTCTTGTCCCCGAGTAAGCAAGCACGGTGGCTCGAATCTCGTGCTAACGTTTCTGATAGAACATTCACTTTTGGGTATCGGCGCCGCGCCGAACTCTTTGGATCAAACTTGCTAAGGCCGCTGGAGTTCGGCGTGCCTCTCCCCCCAGCCCCTACCCTCAAGTAACGTTTGTGTTTACTCGTGCATAGCCCTGTGCACCCTGTGATCCCAAACCGTATTAGAATAGGGTTTCTTTGCTATTCAAAAAGAGCTTATTTCTGAGAGACTACCCAGTTGAGGAGGGACGGGTTTCCTTGAACCATAAGGCATTGCATAGTATGCGCACCTGACGTGGAGAACAGGACTCCGGTGTCTTTTGATGGCTGTAGAGAAGAGCGGAGTTCAGCGAAAGTAGCTGGACACGGTGTCCATTCAGGTGCCCGAGCTGAAACTCTCTCTTCTGTACGACTGAGGCACAACAGGAGCTCAAAGCCTTCTGATCCTGCGGCCTCTCCAGGGAGGCGGCCGGCTACCAGGCGAGCCCTCCGTAGGAACTGGCTAGGGGGAAAAAAAAGATGAAGGGAGCCCAGAAGCCCAATCAGCTTTGACAGCTGGGGGCTTTGAAAGTTCCTGAGCACAGCGGGTGAAAGTCCTTGACTGCACGTGGGACATTTTCATCCTACGCCTCTTTTGTCTGCTACACAACACCTGGAAAGGGAAGGAGCCCTACCCACTTCGCCAGCCGGCCAGCTCTCCACGCTGATAGACAGACAGAGCCGAGCCCTAAAAGAGGAGTATTTATTTTCATCTTAACATGACGCGAGCTGCATTAGTCCTCCTGACTATTGCAATCCTAGGCGCGAGCTCTTGGCAATCTCCCTCGACGGAGCAGAACTTACTTCCGAGGAAACTGCAGGTCCAAGGAGCTCCTCCCGGCGCTCGCTCGCTCGCTGGCAACCCCTCTCTCCCTACCGCTCCACGACCCCCCCCCCCCAGTCTCCAGAAGACGCCCACCTCCCGCGGGCTCCGCTTTCTCTTTCTTAAAACAGCCATCTATCCCTCGACTGGGCTCCGCCGCCTGTCCAGGGGCGGCTCTTTTGCTTCAGCTTTTCAAAACCTCTTAAGCTCGAGTCTCTCGACTCCGCGCCGGCCGGCCAGAGAGCCGCGCCCTCCTTCCCTCCCTCCCTCCCTCCGGCGTCTGCGCTGGAGAGCGCCTTGCGCCCGAGGCCCTTCCAGATCGGGAGAAAGGGGGGGCGGGTAGGAGGGAGGGAGGGAGGCCGTCCACTGCCTCTTTTCCCCTGGGCTGCGGGTGAAAGGGCAAGGCTTTCCCCTCGGGGTCAGCCCGCCTGCTCGCCGGGGCCCTTTGGCTGGACCTCAAGGGCTGGCCTTGGCTTTCGCATTAGCATTTCAGTGAAAGCGCCTTGCCCGCCCGCTGGGAGAGAGAGCGGAGCTGGCCATCTGCACCGAAAGAGGTTTGAAAAATGATCTCTTCCCCCCCCCCTCCTCCCGCTTTTCCATCCCGCCAGCCCTCGGGGTCCAGGGAGGGCCGAGCGGCTCTGAAGGCCCCTCAGCACCCCAAACCTCCCCCCCCCAAAAGGGAACTGCGTCCACTCTACGGACCGTCCAGAGGGGCCCGCCAGCTGCGCTGCCAGCCAGGCGGAGGCGGAGGCCACCCCCCAACCCCTCCCCCCCCCCAGCTTTTCCGGCGGTCCCGGAAGACATTGCCCGGGCTAGACCATGGTCGGGCCTGATCCTGCATAGATGCTGCCCTTGCCTCTAGTTGTGCGCACCTCTCTATGGACTCCCGCCGGGTTTGCCACTTGCTAACCCCGGGCTTGGAAGGGAAAAAAACATCAGTTTGTAAACCCCGCTCAGTGGGACGCGGACAAGTTTCAAGTGAGGGGAGCGACTATACGGGCAACACCTGCAACCCAAAGAGGGATAATTTCGCCTGGGAGGGGAGGATCAAGGAGGCGTCCTTCCTGTTTTTAGCACTCGATATACACCGACACACGCCCAGCGGAGCGCGGAGGCGTATCCGCCCGTGCGCAGGCCCCACGCAGGCCCCAATCTGCGGCTACAATCCTAGACGATAAGATTTACTCCTGTGTAAAGGCTCAAACCCAGTAACAAAGTCCCAAGCAGAGCAGGCCCCATTGAGTCAGTGGGGACTTCGTGGGTCGTCTAACTAAATCCCTTCGAGGCAGCGGGCCTACTCCGTTTGCCACTCGCTCCTGAGCTTCAGCCATATAAAATTATGCCCTAGAATGTATTTCGTTCCCTGCTGACATTAGTCTAATCTACGCTCCCATCACCTGCGCTCAAACATTGGGTAATCCCACTCGGTTCTTCTCTTATGAGGAAATATACCTAAAAGCTAATGTAAATAGGTACTCTCGATCATTGCATGTTTGGTAAAAACCGCCCTGACCCGACGTCAGGTGAACAGCCCGGTCCGGTCCTTGTTCCACTCGGAGGGTTAACTCCCAAGATTGCAGTCTAAATATAGTCAGGATCTGGCTGATAGATGGCTCCGCAGGCGCGCGCCCACGCGTTATTACGTGGTAATGTGTTACCGAAAGGGCATCAACCTTTCTTTTATTTTAAAACCTTCTATAAAAGCGAGTGTTGTGTTTGCTTGCATGGATTGCTCTGTCATCAACGCAGTCTTTATAATAAACAAGCTCAAAGAGATAGACTGGTCGACTCTTGGTCATGTTTACAGTCCAGCTTATTTTGAGGGCTGCTCTTAACGCCGGAGTATTAAGGCGGGTCTATCCGCTTCTCTCTGCCTCTCTCCCAGGGCCTCAGTTTCCCATCCAAAAAAATGGGGCTAACAGAGTCGGATCTTTATAGAGTTATTCCAAAAAATGAAACTTCAGAATCCATCGGGCGAAACAGCCACCTCCTCCATTTGATTAAAATAATAATAACGGTAATACAATCAAGAACTGTCATGCTGTCGCCTCTACGGTCACACGATCCTTCGTATAAAATATAATGGGCTCCTTCTCCGTATCTTTGGTTCAAAACCAACCAACCAGTAGCAAACTATTGGGGGGGGCGAGGGAGGGAGAGGAAACAACCCAATCACATATTGCTTTTTTAAAACTAAAAAGCAAAACAATCCCCTCCCCCCCAAAAAACATTGTCACATTTGGAAGCATTAAATAAACGAGGCGAAGAATTTCTTTCTTGTTCATTGGTAACATGATAAATAAAAATCGCTTTTTAAGTTTTCGTAGTTTTGCATGGCCGTTATTAAATTTTCATGATGATGCCTCTCTCTCCCTCCGACAGTCGGTCTGAAGGAGCTTTCAGACGGCCTTTACAAATTGGCTTTCATTGTTTAAAAAAAGGGGAAGATACCGGAAGCCACTCAAGCCGGGCTTGTGATATTAACCTCCCCCCCCCCCCCCCCCACACCCCATAATCCGCACGCTGAGAAAGAAAGCTTTTGGTAAGTTTTTAAAGCCTTGAGATCGCCGTCCCAAACAACAGGCCTAGCCTGTGTGTAGACCTTTCAAGGTAACCAGCGCTCCAGCCTACACAATGGAAAGCAGGGGCGGCGGGGAGGGGGGTGTGAGTGAAAGGAGGCGCAGTAGGGCCTGGAAACCGTGAGTCATAAATATACGCGCTCCAACCTGAGATATGGAAAAGGAAGTGCCCAATTTCTCTGCCACGGGGATTGCCAAGGGGGTGTGGGGGGGGGCGGCGCGACGAAGTTCTTGCAGGAGGTGTTTCTTTTTTTTTTTGAAACGGATCCAATTGTGCCTCCTTGCCAGAAAAGCGCCCAGCAAAATACAAAGGGAAAAATGCACACAAACACGGGGCGGGCTTTTTCTTGCTTCTAATGCCTTGGTCGCCTGGCCTTAACGTAGCTCTTTTCCTCCGCGGATCTTGCCCCGGAATAGGTCCAGGTTGAAGCGCAAAGGGCGCGCCAGCGACTTTTAGGCACTCTGCTTTATCAGACGATAAAGCCACCTTTCCCTCTTCTTCAAACAACGCCGCCCCTCGATTTAAATCTCCACATTTCTAGCCCTCAGGGTTTCAAAGGGGGGGGGAGCCCAGCCCCACCCACGTCCCCCAAACTTCCTCAGAAATACAGATGAAGGAGTAACAAAGAAGAACTCATGGAAGAACAGGATGGTCGGGGGGGGGGGGGGATGCACTTGTATTGTTATTTGTTTGTATGTCTTAAAATTTCAAAAAATCAATTTAAAAAAAGGAAATAAAATAGCATTTTCGAAAGGTGTGTGATTCTTTTCACCAATATCCGTCTCAGGACAGAAGGCGATGAAAACACGAACGACCGTCTACTACGAGCTGGAAAGGGCGGGCCGCTCCGTTAGATATTTGGCACGCAAAGTCTCTAGCCGCTCCGGGTTTTTGTTTTTTCTGAGTTATTTTGTGCTGCTCGAAGCTAAGGATGCTTTTCATCCTAGGAGCTCTTGCTGCCAATTCCCGCTTTCCTTACTCGGCCCATACGATCCCTTTTTATGCCCCCTAATCCTGCCGTTCGCCTGCAAAGCTTTCGGTTTTCGTTTCAATTCGCATTCGATGGATGCCCAGGTTTAGCGTGTGTAGACCGTCAGGGTACCAGTCCGGGTTTCAAAGAAGGGCGTCGCAAACATGGCGGCGGGTTTTTATGGGACCCACTCTGGCAATCGGAGAAAGAGCCACGCTTCCCAGTTGTACAAAGTCCTTTTATACCAAACAGAACACAGGGAAGAAGACATATGCCGCTTTCAGGGTGACACGCTGAGACTGGGCTGTTTTTAATCTCCAAGTCTTGCCAATATCCTAGGAAAACATGACCGTCTGAGACCCTTCTCCCAGAATTTTTGCGCCCAGTAATTATGGGTGCGATTCTGATTCATCAATTGGAGTTCCATCCCAGGCAATTAACTCGCATTCGCCTGGTTCTAGTGACATTCAGAGGTCCGGTTGCAAAATTCAGTCATGTTCCAGGAACACAATTCAGATTATACTCATGATACTGATTCAGACGTGCTCTTTCCGGGTTTCCAACCAAAGGAGAGGGTTGCATTCCCGCGCCCCCACCCCCACATCCCGAGAATAATACTGTATGCAAAACAGGCATACATCGCCAGCGATCTGAAGGGCAAAACAGGATTCTCAATGACCCTATAGAGTAACGTCGCAACCGTCCATCACGAATTGGGGAAAATTCTATTATGGTCAATATGGCCTCTGCTCTACAAATATGGACGGAGCAGGATGAATTATCTTCAAAGGAGTGCCATATTAAGTGATGGCACTCATTCAGAGTCAGTTAAAGAAGGCAAGGTTATGTGCCTGGCCTCTTATAGGAAGAGCCATGTAAAAAGTGGTCCTTGTTTGGCCCAGAGTGGGTAGGATTTGAATACAGGACAATTCCATTTCATTAAAGTTATCACTATCCCATAGGCCAGCATCAAAGGCAGGAATGTGGGCGGTGAGGACGACAAGTACATTTTGCCTAGTTCGGCTGAGTAACTCAGAGATGAACTTGGCTTTTCCTTGATCCTGAGACTAGGCTTAGTTTCCTAGGGGCCTGAGAGATACCATTGGTTTCCTTCTTCCCTTGAAGGGAAAAAGAGACTTTAAAAAGTGAAATAATTGCAAGTCCTCGGGCTGTGTCCCTTGTACAGCAACTGCCTCACGTACTGGGAAATCAAAGTTTTTAGCCAAGTCAAGTTTCTGATTCTAGAACGGATTGCCATTTCAAATCCTCCTGTCCCAATTCAGAGCAATGGGAGCGTAAGCAGCCTTTTAACCCAGGAGCTCACAATGAAGTCCCGTTTTGCCTGAGAGGTCCCCTCCTCCCACCTCGCAAAACGCCTCGCTCGGATCCAGTAATCGACTCTCAGCCCGGAACTGAATCCAGGGTTAATTAGAGGCGCCTTGTCAGAATTGACTTGAAAAGAGGGGGGGGATCTTTAAATATGTATGAATTTGACATTTACAGTTAGATGTCTTTTAAATCTCAACACCAACACCATCCTTTGTCTGTGGCTGGCTTTATATAGGCTAGGATGATTGGGGGAGGGGAGGGGAGGGGAGGAGTCAGGACAATAGCTATTGCGCAACAAGGTAACAAATACATTAGCTTGTGTGGTGTGTCCCCCCCCACACACACACTATTTCTTTTCAAGCCTACCACTTATGAGCAATGTTGCTTCTAAAATCAGGAAGGTGAGAAACAGATGATAAGGATCAATCACTCTCTATAACTTTGGAATAATCATCCTCGGGCATTCCACAGTGTGTTTTAAGACAGGGTCTCTCATCTTTAGGACGGTAAAGTAGAAACTATGGTACTAGTTGAAGCCTATTATACCATCGCAGCTTGTAACAATTATATAAACACAAATTATTCTCCAAACAGGTCTCCAACCCATGATTCCCACCATTCATAGTACAATATGGTTTCACAACAGTGACATAGCTTCAAGGTATGTCAAGACCCACCACCACCTTGCTCCATTGTTCCTCTCCAAAATATGCTCAAAGGATCCAGGTCTCCAGAACTTGGTAATTTAAACCATTAATGTAATAAAACTATGATGTAATCATTCAGGCAGGTTTTCACCCTAAAGAAGGCCGGGATAGCCATCTCCACATTGTTACTGAGGAACAACAAACTGAGTTTATGTCAAGAGAAAGTATATGGATTGTTGAAATCCAAATCTGACCTGAAGATTCTGGCCCAGAATCCTCAGAATACATTCTGATGAAGCAACTATTTGTACACTTAATACAAGCACGTCCAAACTCGACACAGCTTTGAAGATACTTCCTTCAGATACTATTATAATATGTGCTGTGTCGTTATAGTCGTGACCGACCCTTCATGACCCCATGTCCATGGAGTTTTCTTGGCAGGAGTACTGGAGTGGTTTGCCAGTTCCTACTCCAGGCGCCTACAACAGCACCTGGCATTCCCTGGTGGTCTCCCATCCAAGTACTAACCAGGGCCGACCCTGCTTAGCTTCCGAAATCAGGCGAGATCAGATGTGCTTAGGGCATCTAGGCAGCTATTATAATATAGTATACAATAAGATGTCAACCACATCCTACATATTGGGCACGGATAACAATTCCTCCTTTTAAAAATGAGATTTTTGGAATTTTCACCAGCAAACTTTAGTAATGGAAATGCTATTCAGCTAAGGATGAGAGAATTTAAGCCTCCAAACTTCAAAAATTGCTAGGTTGAGATAAGGACACACTTGGCTGGCAAGTAAGTGCACACAGCCTTTCTACTTCTGTGAAGGAAAAATGCATTTCCATGATTCTTTTTAAAAAAAATAACTTGGCAGTAGTATTTAGTTCCATCGGAGAGGGTCCCCCCCCATATTTTTGATCATTTGCTGTTGATCATACATTACAATAGATTTGCACACAAATAATGTACACCAGACATCTCAGTGTGCAGAGATAGGAAACTTTAGAATATATGTTATCTTAAAATATGATTTTTTTAAAAAAAAGAAATATACCTCAATGCTATTTTTAATTGAGAATACACTCCAGAACCTAATAAATGGGAGAAGTCAGGCAGAAATAATCATGTATTAATTCTCTACATTACAGAATCTTTTCAGAAGCTATTATCAGAGCAAGAGGCATTGTGGTTGAGATTCAGGGTGGGAGAAACCCTTTGTGCAACTGAAAGCTATTGTTCCTCTGTGCTGATGAAATTGTACTTGCAAATCTGCCATTCAGGGAGACCAGAAAAAAGTGTGTGTGTGTGGGGGGGGGGAGAAGATGGGGGGGGGAGAGAGAGAGTCCCAAGCAGAAGAACAGAAATGACAATAAAATAATTATTCTTGACTATAAACTTCTATTAATAAACATTCGCCCCATCAGGAGCCCTTTTAAAATATGTATTTTCTCTCCAGACTGACACTGAAGCATTATCGACAAGATTACCATTATTCAAGATAATTCTGCTGTAATAAATGGGTTTTATGGTAGAATGTAAGCATGTACATTATTGGTCGAAATGAAGAAAAAAATATCTGCACTTTAAATTGGCCATGATGCTCAAGTGAACCATAAAAGACAATATTTGGGGAAAGAAAAAGTGCAGAATAAAAATGTTTAATTATTTTTAAAAATGTTTTTTTCAAAAAGGTTTGATTTTTTTTTAAAAAATCATCCATACAGTAAATGGGAATCGTTATCTTTGCTCCCATTCTTTAAATCATTCTCATCTTTAAATGGCGATGATGATTATTGCAGTGCTAAACATATTTTTATGGCAGTAAATTAATCCATCAGCTTTAATGGAATACACCTCCAAATCTGTATGATAAGAATCACACCAAGCTCTTTAGACTGACACTGAGACAAACATGTATTTAGGCAGGCTATGAAACAACACCATTGTCGGAGCAAGGCCTGATGGTATGTGTGTTTGTATTGCTTGGGCATATATATATGTTGTTGTTGTTGTTGTTGTTGTGTTGTGTGTGTGTGTGTGTGTGTGTGTGTGTGTGTGTGTGTGTGTGTGTGTGTGTGTGTGTGTTGCTTTTAGTGGGTTCTATATACTAGATATGACAAAACAATAACATTTATTTTCAGTGTTCCAATTTCAGATCAGATGCTTTTGAGATCAGAACGAGATTTGGACACAAGGCATGGGGAGAACATCTATGGACCTCCTGTCCAGCATCAACTCATCAGAGGTTGCTTCAGAATTACTTTCAGCAGATGTCAGTTCATCACCTGAAACAAGGTCAATTTAACATTTTTACTTGGGAAGGAAGGTGGGGGCAGCTGCAGTCAGATGGGAAGGTACTCCCCCACCCCTTTATTTGAAACTCTGCTGAGAGGTTGGCAAGATTAGACAAAATCGAAGCATACAAAAGGCAGATGGATTTCTGGGAACTCCAGCTTATTCAAATCACTGAGAAAGGTCATAGTGAGAACCGCAGACCTATTCATCTGGAGGGGCACAATGATCCTTCCTCAACCTTCAACCCCGCAAAGCACTGGGGGGGGGGGGGACTTTACCATTTAGAAGGATTAATAACCTCCAACAATGAAGGAATAGAACACAAGGATTCACTCAAGTTTTAAGGATACCAGCAGCATTGGGAGATACTTCTTGTCTCCTAAAAGTAAATTAATGTGTTTTGTTAATTATCAACCGAAAGAGGGAAGAGTGAGATATATGGTACCTATGAAACTGTCACCACTGGGTTTATAAGGACATCTATTTTCTTACAATGAAAGGTTAAATTGTTAACAATAGTGCAAAGGGTTAAAAGAAATTTGGAACTGTGTATAGGGGTATTAAAATGAGAGGGAGGAGGAGTGAGCATGACATTTCAAACACCCACCTAGGCATCTTTTATACAAGGGGGGGGGGAAGCAAAAAAGCAAATATTCAAAGCATAACTATATGCTGCAAGAGCATGTCTGTCTATAAGGACACACTCTCAAGCTGATTTCCAGCCTTTCGGAAATACATTTATAGTCAATGTACAATCAAATTAGACTAAATAATTTGGATTTCAGGTGAAGTTCAATTAATTTTGAAATGACTTGGCCTATTCAAATCCCAACGTAAATACAGTATCCATTGACTGGTATGTAGTCTCCTACACACATATGCAGAGTATATAGCTATTACTGAATTATTATAGGTAAAGAAAGTGTCTGTGAAATTTCTTTCCCTCTCACATGCTTTCCCAATCAAGTACATGTTTTTGGTTCTTTAATTAATATATACAATCCTCAGAGAGACCGAGAGAAATTAGTGACATCTGTTTTTGCCATTTTCTGTCCTCTTGTCAATAACCTGGGTTGCCTTTACGATGCCTATTACACCCTAAGATCTTTATTGACAAACACCTGTTTTAAATAAGCATATCTTCATTTTATGGAAGCTACCAAGTTTGTAGATCAGATAACCGCCCATTTTCTGTATTAAGCCAACAGCCGCTGAATAGATTGCCTGTCTGGAAAACAACTCAGAACCTCTAAGCCATTTATCATGTGGAACACACCCTCATCGGAATAATACTATATATGAAAATCATAAGCATGGGTGAGTGGAGCTGCATTATATAGCCTAGTCAGGAAGTTGCCATTTAAGTTCTCATATATAGTTCTCATATTTCAGTTCTGGACATATGGGAAGCAGGGAGAGGACTATAAAAGGAAAAAGGTACAACCCAACTTCTCTTTCCCTCTTGCTAGACACCAAAGCAGGTCAGGATGGAGTGTGTAGAGAAAACTCTGCTGAACAAGCTTAACCATCATCAGCGTCAT
Organism: Phrynocephalus guinanensis; assembly: GCA_037367245.1. Classification (NCBI taxonomy): domain Eukaryota; kingdom Metazoa; phylum Chordata; class Lepidosauria; order Squamata; family Agamidae; genus Phrynocephalus; species Phrynocephalus guinanensis. Next base: position 58,017,529 of record CM074742.1, on the reverse strand, counting down.
CATCTCCTTCTCCTCCTCCTCCTCCTCACCTCTCCAGGCCTTGCTAAGAAACCCAACCTAAAGTTATGGTGACTTTTAGGCCCACAGGGGACGTTTGGATCCAGGAAACAGCCATTGCTGAGGTCAGTGCAACCCAAGAGAGAAGAAACAGAGAAGTTTTAGAAGCATGTATCCTAAATCAGAGGTTTACTATAGAAGGGAGTGAGATACGCTGAGTAACTTGCGGAGGCAAGGTGATAATAGCCCAGGAAGGGGGAAAAATCTCTGAAGGCTGGACACAGCCTCCTCTCAGCGGAAAGACGGGAGAAATCATCTGCAAAACCACAAAGCTCGCTCCCTCTCAAAACTGGCAAATGGAAAGAAGAAATAAACGTTTATTCCTTAAGTACCCGGCTGGCATGTGCGACCCTGTGAGATCAGACCCCACTTTGGATCCTCTCTCCGTGGGAGCAAGGGGTGGGTGGGGTGGGAGCCCATCTCTGTCGCCCACGTGCACTTGTGATGCACGGGAGTCTCTCGGCATAGCGAAGTTGGGGACAAGCCAGAGCAGCAGCAGAGGGAAATTCTCTCGCGAAGCACAGCATCATTCGCCAGTTCCGGAAGCAAAAGAACCCCTGAGCATCTTCAGACACAACCCCCCACCCTGGTCCCCTTGAGAACAGTGGCCAGCTCGGGCCACATGGGTGCAAACACCGCGCCGCGCCACCGTCCCGCCGCGGCTCCTGGTTCACGCGTGGGACTTTTCGCCCAAGAATTTATTTATTTATTTATTTATTTATTTATTTATTTATTTATTTATTTTTCAGATTTATATACCGCTCCTACTTCCCAAGCGAGAACTCAGGGCGGTTCACATACTCCCGAGCGTGTGCAAAGCGCCCTTGGACGCCGCCGCCGATCCCCGAGCGCCAGCCCCCCCCTTCTCCCCCACCTCCGGGGGCAGGCGCGCGCGGATGGCAGCGGCGGAAGGAGCCTCCGAAAGGCTCCCGGGGAGCCGCTGCCCGCCTTCCCCCCCCGCCCCCCCCGCGCGTCCTCCCCAAGGAAGGGCTCGGCGCCTCCTTTGCAGAACCGGCCACTTACCTGCCGCCATGCTTTCGGGCTCGCTCAGGGGGTCCTGCCAGGCAGCGCGCTTGCAAGCCTTCCTCCTCTTCCTCCTCCTCCGCCAAACTTGGCTCTTTCCCCCCTCGGCCAGCGACCCGAGTCCCTCCCGGCCGGCCGAGCGCACACAAGGGCGCGGGAAGAGACGCGGCGCGCTCGCCGGCCCTCTGGCCTCCCTGGAGCCGCACCAGCCGCCGCTGCCACCGACGACGACAACGGCGACCCTTTTCCCCGGGGGGGCCCGCCTCCCCCCCCTCTCCTCGGCCGTGTCAACGGAGCTGTCCATCACGAGGCGCGAGTGCAGCTCGGAGTGCGGGGGGGGCCTGCACGTGAAGGGCGGCGGCAGCGAGGTTGCAAAAGGGAGGGAGAGAGGGGCGCGCGCGCGCGCAAAAGAGAAAGATGGGGAGCCTAAGACGCGGCCCCCGCCTCCTTTATATCCCGCCCGCGCTCAGGGCCCAGGCGGTCGGCGGCGAAGCACCTGGGGGCCCCTCCGCGCCCCCCCCCCGCCGCCACCGGTTGCTATAGCGATGCCTGCTCGCCACAGGTTGCTGATATAGGCAGCCATGGGTGGACGAGGCCTGGGCGCCTCCCGAGAGCCCCACCTTCACCCCCACCCCTCGCCTCGCCGGCGTGAAGAGAGGCTATGAATGGAGCTCGCCTTTTGTCACTCATTTGTAAAAAGCTGCTGGAGAGGTTGCGGCTACCCTCCCTTCACCCACCCACCCACATATATATATACACGTGCGCGCACACACACAAAACGCGCACGCACGCACGCGCACACACACACACCGAGTCCGGTTTTTGTGCCACTCTTGCCGAAGGGGAGCTGAAGGGAGAACAATGAGGGGGGGGGCGTTCGTTTCTTCGTTCTCCCCCTCCCCCTCTTCTCCACCCCCCCAAGCTGAAATATCAGTGACAACATCTTTTTTTAAAAAAAATCCACCGATTTGCATGAAAATATAGCACCCAAAATGACCCATCTCTTCTGTTCTGGCAGAGACTTTTCCTCAAGAGGGAACAATATTGAGAAATGGAAGCCACTCTTCTCCACATCGCATATTGAAGTGTTTTGGCGTTATAAACACAAGTCCTTTCGAATGTGGTTTCCCCCTCCCATTAAAAAAAAAAGTGAGAGCCTGTCATATAGAGGGCTGCCACCACTTTAGCAAAATGTCAGGGAGAGCTGTTAGACCTCCTGTCTGCAGAACTGTTCAGTTGTTGAAGGGAAAACTCCACCTAATTTTATTAGTGTCTTGGGGACTGTTAACTGATTGTAAAGTGCTAGACTAAATTAATCAGTGTTGGGAGAGCAATTATATAACCAGCTAATACTACGATATAATTGATACAAAATTCATAAGTAAAGAGACATATTAAACTTTGATGCAGATCTGAACCATGGGTCTCACAAACTTCATCTGTTGAGCGTATGGTGCCTCTTTATGTTGAATAATCATAATCATAATAATAATCATAATAAAGAGTTGGTCCATCTAAGTCATCACAATCTACTCCAACAAGCGGCAGCTCCCAGACAGCAAAGTTGGGCAACTTTGCCCCTCCAGGTGATTTTGGCCTCCAACTCCCATCAGTCATAGCCAACATTGCTAATGGGAAGGTTCGTGACAACATCCAATCCAAAAGCATATGACAGACACCACAGCGGCCTACTCCAGTTGGAAATGGAAAATCAAAAAATGATCTTCCAAACTTCCCTATCCAAAATGAGTATTCTGCTGCTGAGTGTTTTCCCTTCTCCCAAGTTTTATAAATACCTCCTCCTCCTAGAAATACATTTTTTCCAGTGCCTAAAAAGAAGGGGGCACTAGTCAGTGACTACTCTATTAGTCTACACTTTTATGTTTTTCATAGCCCATGATTAGACCCAAGCTTGGAGAAGTCTTGGTCAACACTGCTTCTTTCCCTTCATCACCTTCCCAACAAGTTCTGCTCTTACTACCACAAAGGGCAAACATAAATCTGTGGCTAAAATGACACAAGCTGGGTATACAGGTATATGTGTCTGCCTGTAGGAGTGTGGTTATTCCTTTTTTAATAGCTAGGAATGTCCAATACAATTCATATTGCTGAATTCCCTGGAAAGCACCTGAATTCAAGTTTAAACAGGCATTGTTTGCAACCTTGAAAAAGTATTTTACGCTCTTTCCTAAATGAAAGTCATTGGAGACAGATTCCTGCCTCAATCGGTCTTTGCATATTTCTGAAAAGTCTCTGGTTGTGTCCTTAGTCTGAACCTAATTTTTAAAGCTGTCCCACACTACCTCTGTATACTTTCCATCAAGTGTTCCTGCACTTCTGAATTGGCCTGCAACTGTGTCTAATGCCTCCTGCAGAGCTTTGTAGTGCTTGCCAAGCTAACAATGGGGTGGGGTGAGGGGCTTTGCCTTGCTGCTTTCCTCACTCTGATCCTGGAAACTGGACCCTCAGAGACTCCCCCCCCCCACATCTCCCCATAAGGGAGTAGTCTAAAACTATGGCAATTTTGATTCCCCCTTCCCTTTAGCTTCTATTTTCAAAGTGTTTGGTGTCTGCCTTTTAAAGGAATTTTGCAACTTATTTTTGGGCCCAACTGGACAAAGTAGTACTATGGGTATCAAAAAGAAAATAATGTGAGAATGGTGATATACTGTAGTTTCCCACATACAAGTGAGAATCAAATGTACTTAAATCTCACTTATCCCAAATGCCTAGTTATCCAATTTCATCCTTGTATTTTTGAGGTGTAACATGCATAAAAACCAATTGCACTCTCATTGATCTGATTATGCAGATATGGGAGCTCAGTACACCATACTGAAAGTGTGTTATTTGGGATTTCCATCACAACCAAATCAGGATTGCTCTCACAGTCACTATCAGACATTGCATTTCTGTTGAGCTCCATTTAGGAATAGGAATCTTTATTGTCATTGCCCCCTTGCAGGAACAACGAAATTTCATACTACTGTTCCTGACATGAGACGGCTGATTACCATTTAACTAGAAGCTAAGTGTTTAGTCGGTGCTCAGTTAACTGTCTGAAGAAGTCCAGATATTAGTGACATTTAGACTCCTGCCTTCCCAAAGTGTAACATTTCTACAACCCACAGTGGTGGAGGAATGAAGGAGGGAGGGAAGGCGCTGCAGGTTAAGCCAAACATCTGTTTGCACAGTGCCTTTGAAAATCCCACAGCTGCAGCAAACAGGAGAAGAAAGGAAGAAAAGAAATGAAGGGGGGGGAGGAACTCTTGTCAGATGCAGATGACAAGTCTTTGGGAGGCCTCTTTAGTCTCTGGCACTCTTGAAACCACCACCTCCCCTCCCGCCTCTCCCTGCTATTGTTTCTCCCCTTTGCTCCGGCAGCTGGAGATGGCAGGCTCAAGCTGGGCCACGTAAGCTTCCACCTAACAAGCCCTTCCCTCTCCGCTTTGTAGGCCCCCAGCTGCAGAAGGAGGCAGCTAGCTGCTATGCCACCTCCTTATAACTCTGCCTCACTCTTCACTCAAGCCGCCTGTTGATGCTTCCTCTTTCCCCACCCATTTCCCAAATGGGATTGGAAACATAGAATCATAGAATCAGAGTTGGAAGAGACCTCAAGGGCCATCTAGTCCAACCCCCTGCCATGCAGGAACCCCCATCACAGTACTCCATCCAGCCTCTACTTAAAAACCTCTAAAGAAGGAGACTCCACCACCCTCCGTGTCAGCATCTTCTACTGCCGAACAGCTCTAACTGTCATGAAGTTCTTCCTAATGTTCAAAGGGAATCTCTTTTCCTGTAGTTTGAAACCATTGCCCCGAGTCCTAGTCTCTGAAGCCATGGAAAACAAACCTGTTCCCGCTTCAATATGACATCCTTTCAAATATTTAAACATAGCTATTATATCTCCCCCCCAGCCTTCTTTTAGAGAGGCTAAACATCCCCAGTTCCCTAAGCCGTTCTTCGTAAGACATTTCCTCCAGACCCTCAAGATCCTCCAGATTCTCTCTCTCTCTCTCTCTCTCCTTCAACATACTCAAGAACAACCGACCAAGCTCCTTCTATGGAGAGTGCCAACGTCCTGTGACATTTGGCTGCCAGCCAATGGAGCAAATTATCAGAAAGGATTATGAGGAGGTGTGTTCTAAGCATGTTCATCCTAGGGTTGGTATTTCTGCTTTACAAAACAGATTGATCTATGTCTTCCCTTTTGCAGCCCTGCTATTAATCTTCAGATGACCCAGAAGCAAGGCTGGAGCCAATGTGTCAAGTTGAAATGAAGATGTCCCAAAATGCTTCAGAGTTCCTAACTTAATAAATGTAATAAACACCTGGCATGTTAGGAGAACATAATGGGACCCAGTGATTACCTGACATCAACAGATAGGACTGAGAAGGGGAAAAGTTGTAATGTAGTATTGGGTAAGGGATATTTGGGTTTCCAGACATTCTGGGTTACAACTCTCACAATCCTCTGTGTGTGTGTGTGTGTGTGTGTGTGTGTGTGTGTGTGTGTGTGTGTGTGTGTGTGTGTGTGTGTGTGTGTGTGTGTGTGTGTGTATTGTGTCGTGACCAACTCTTCATGACTCCATGTCCATGGAGTTTTCTTGGCAGGAATGCTGGAGTGGATTGCCAGTTCCTACTCCAGGCCCCTACAGTGCCTAGTATTCCCTGGTAGTCTCCCATCCAAGTACTAACCAGGGCCAGCTCTGCTTAGCTGCTGAAATAAGGCGAGATCAGATGTGCTTAGGGCAGGCATGACCAAACTTCGGCCCTCTTGATGTTTTGGACCACAGCTCCCAGAATTCCAAGCCTGCATTCCCAATGGCAAAGGACTGTGGGAGTTGTGGTCCAAAACATCTGGAGGGCCAAAGTTTGGACATGCCTGGCTTAGGGCATCTAGGCAGCACACACAGTCCTTTACCACTGGCCAAATTAGCTGGAGTTTCCAGGAGTGGAACTTCAAAACCTCTGGAGATTCTTCACTCAGTGTATATTTAAAAACAACGTGATGTGGCTCAACATGAAGGAAGTGCTTATGTTCTACTTACTTGTTTCTATAATAACATAACATGAATAAAAGGACACTCATGATGATTATAGGCTCAATGTTTGCCTCTCTGCAGGACCAACCCATGAATCTTGAAAGCTAAGGTCATGTTAATGTCCACAGCCAAAACACAATGCAAGCATAACTATGCTTCTTAGTAATACTTCCAATCCATTCAAGGTTGATTAACTTTCTTTCATTCTCTCTCTTTTTTAATAATCAATCAAATCATTAATCATGTTATTAACACGTCCTGAAAGTCTCCTAGCACAATGAGTATTTGTGGGATAATGAAAAATGAAGTTTTCTTTCAAATTAAAAGTCATTTGTATGAGCAAACAACAACTGCATTCTCTATACAGAAGAAAGTAGGTTGTATACAACTTCATTGGCATTTTCAAAGGGGACAGTCTGGATCAAAATCCTATTATAAAAAAACTCTGTTAAAATTCAATCTCAGCCAAGGAGCAGAAAAAAGTTTGAATTAAAAACCTGAAATACATATGCACTGAGTAGATATGTATACCTCCCACCTACATAAAGATGAAAAATCCATATCTATATACAGTATTTCTCCATATATCTCTTCTATTTTGCTTTGCCTTCGTATTCGTATTTTATTTTATTTCATATACAGTGGTACCTTGTATAAAGGAATTAATTCGTTCCAAATGAAATTATGTTAAGCAAATTTTACTTTATACAAATTCCCATAGGAATGCATTGAAAATGGAGTGATCCCATTTTTATGTTGTACGGATTCTCCCCATAGGCAATTATGTTAAGCAAATTTCCCCTATTCTCCCCATAGGCAATTATGTTAAGCAAATTTCCCCTATCTCCAGAATTTTTTATGTTGTACAAATTTTATGTCATACAAGCTGTTTGTTATACAAGGGTCCACTGTACTTTACCTTTTGTTTTTCATATTATCATTATTTTTGTTGCATTGTTGTTATTTATTGTTTGCTTTTTAATGTTGTAAACTGCCCGGATTTCCTCCAGAATATGGGCAGTATATAAATTTATAAATAAATAAATAAATAAATAAATATTGGAAAGCAGAGCTAGAGGGGCATAACAGGGTATCTGCTACCAATAGTTAGTAATAATAGGTTCCCACCAATATCTAGTCTCTTCTTATAGCCTGCCAAGTTGTCATTGCATGCAGCAAATGGATAGTAAGGAACTGCTGCTTAAACATCATTTGAGCTTCCCCCCCCCCTGCTCTTGATGTACCTATATGAGAAAAAGGAATGTGATTTAAAATCAAGCCAATGTTTTAGCCCTTCCAGTAATTTTCCATCTCTTTCTCTTTGTGTGTGTGATGAGAGAGAGAGAGAGAGAGAGAGAGAGAGAGAGAGAGAGAGAGAGAGAGATGCTTTACCCTCCTTCCCTGTATGAAAGTTTCCCTTTGGTTATTAACAGGTGTCATATTTTAAAACACAAATCTGCCACCATGTTTTTTATTTATTTAAAAACATTTCTTCCCCACTTCAAGTCTAGGAGATTGTAGAGCAGCTAGCAACGAAACCAATTTAAAATGTGTTTTCCCCTGCTATTCCAACAGTGGATTTCATTTCACTGCAGTTATTCTAGAATACTGTAGCACTTGCAAAGGGGCACAGAAGCTACCAAAAAAGGGGAAGACCACAACACAAAGACAGGTTCCCATTGCATTGATCTTTGCTTTTCTACAGGGAGTCCCCGCCACACCTCATTACTCTCTGCCATCCTGTTCCTTCATCTGGAAAGACTGAAAAAAGGAACCTCTCTAATATCGAAGGGTTAAAACATGTTTAAAACACATGCAACACATCATTAAAGTTTTTGACTGAAAGAAGAAAGAGGTTCACAAAGCACGGAAGAGGTAAAATGGCGGCGTTCTGGCGGCTGTGGACCCTTTTAAAGGGGCAGCGCCAGTGAGAACGGTGCGCCTGCGCGAGCCGGCCAGTGCCCGGATGCCAGCGGCCAGAAAGCCTGCTAGGTGCCCGGGATTGTCTCTGGCACCCGGCGCGGCGTGGCTGGGTCCACTTGGCTGGCACCATCTCGCAGCTCCCGTTGGTCCGGTTGGGCAGCGGACCACAACACTGGACCCGGTAAGTCGGGTCCGATATTTTACACAACAAAACGGCTCTGGGTAGACAAAAGGTACTAATGAAATTTAGGATCACAAACCACATTATGGGATCACATCTAAATATAGCTTTGTGGCCTTATGGGCCAACATATAGGAGAAGCGGACAATTCTTTCCTTGCCATAACTGCAGAGTATGTGATGGCAATAAAGAACAGCACAACTTAGGAAGGATGACAACGTAGACCAGTGATGGCAAACCGTTTAGAGACCGAGTACCCAAACTGTGATTCAAAACCCAATAATTTTTCGCAAAGTGCCAATAAAGCAATTTCACCTTAATACAGGTGTCTGTGAAGGGGCGATGTCGGGTGCCCACAGAAAGGGCTCCGAGTGCCACCTTTGGCACCCGTGCCATAGGTTTGCCATCACTGATGTAGACTCATTAAAAAGGGGGCGGCGGCAAGATTTCTTAGTAATAATGGAATATAGATATATATTTAGGAGCACAGTGCTGAGGACGGTGACTAGACATGGGCACAACTCGGCGAAATTGTCGTTTCCGTTTTCGGTTATCGGAAACGGTAACAATAATTAAGCCGTCAGAACTTGAACTCGAACCGAAAAAAGAAAAATTTGGTCAGGTTTTTTGTTTCCGTTTGTGGCATCGCGGCGATTGCGCGATGCGAAGCACAGAAAAAGTTTTTAAAAGTTTTTTTAAAAAAACCCCGACTCCCGGCCAAAAAAGCAGGCAAAAATATGCCTGCCTGAGGCTTTGCCACCTACCAGAGGGGTGGTTTCTGGGGGGTCCCCGGCCTTTCCCCCCCTCTTCTCCTGTCCTGGGCTGCTTGCACCAGGCTGGGGGGGGGTCATCCTCGTCATCTGTCTCGCTGCATGTCATGCGGTGGGGGGGGGAAATCCAAAATGGCGACTGCAATTTTTCTTTTGAAATCGTGGTCAAAAAACACACCAAATCACCACAGAAACATGTGAAATTTATTTATTTTAAATGCCTGAATTTTATAGTAGCAGCAGTGGGTTTTTTTATAGCAATAAAACATCGTACTGATTTTATTTTATTTTATTTTATTTTATTTTTTTATTTGTTTAGACCTGCCCATTTGGGTTGGTCATGGGATGGGACCATGCAATTTTTTTGAACCATTCCACCAATGGCATCGCCAGGTTTTTGACTGACACTTCTGGATGTCTCGGAGGGCATAAAAAGCCGAGGCACCTTCCAGAAATCACAGTCGTGTATAGATGTGGTTGAGGGAGGAGGGCTGGCTGCTGGTACTGGTGTGATCCGATCGAGATTGAGGAGGGAGGCCGGAGGCTTTAGGATTTAAGTTAGGCAGGCAGGGAGGGAATTGACTTTAGAAAATAATTTCTTTGATTCCCTGCAGCTTTGTCTGCTGAAGGGAATAGCAGTTTATTCTTTATTTCTTCTCTTGCAGTTTGAGGATTTTTTTCTGATATTGGATAAAGGGGGAGGTTCGACTGGGAGTGGGAGGTGTGGATTTATTTTAAAAATATATTATATACTACCATTTATCTTCTATTTTCCCAACTTCAATTTACTTGCACACACACACATTTGGGGTGCAAGCCAAGAACAGAACCTCTATCCTAAGTGATATGCTAACTGCCCACTCGCCCGTCCGCCCGTGCCGCCACCCGCCTGCGCCCTGCGCCACCGCCTGCCCACTCGCCCGCCCACGGCCACTGTCCACCCATGGCCCCCCGCCACCGCCCCGCCCGCACCTCCACCCCCGCCGCCCATCCCCCCCGCCCCCCCGCCGCCTAGGGCGCAAAAACACCTAGCGCCGGCCCTGATTGCGGGACGCCCCTATGCTCTGGGAAGTCAAATCGCGCTAAATCGCGGTGGAAACGACAAACGACAAACGACAAACGGAAATGACAAATTTTTGAAAAATTTCGCAACAAACAGAAACGACCCGAAACGGACCCATTCCGACAAACGACAACTCGAAACGTCATTTTTTCTGGTTGTGCCCATGTCTAACGGTGACAATTACAGTTATCAGGAGAGGCTATGAAGAAGCTGCACAGTGTTGAGGCAGAGAATGACAAAAGCTAAGGTTCCGTTCACAAGTCTATAAATAAGTCAATAGCAATAGGCACTTCTGTTGTTCAGAAATCAGGATCCTATTCAAGAGTAGCAGTACACAATATTGTTTTTTCCCCCTCCTAGGACATTTCTACTCAATGACATTATATAAGGGCATCTCAGAGTTCCTTACCCCTGCTTCTTCCTGTGAAGCAAGCTTTTTTTTTATAGACATAGGCAATTTGGAAACAGCACGTAATAATCCTGTCTTGCAAGTTTCACTCAAAAAGTGTGAGAGTTATGGCAGTTCCATCCACAAACTGAAGGGATCCCCTTTGATTTTTTTTAGTTCCATTTGGAAAATCGGTTGCGGTATGAAAATATAAAAATAAATAAAATAAAGAAATAGTTGGACAATTGTGTTCCACTGTGGATTCCAGCCAAAGGAGCCAATCCTGTTAATTGTTGTTGTCGTTGTTGTTGTTGTTGTTGTTGTTGTTGTTGTTGTTGTTGTTTCATTACAGTCATGACCAACTCTTTGTGACCCCATGCCCATGGAGTTTTCTTGGCAGGAATACTGGAGTGGCTTGCCATTTCCTACTCCAGGCGCCTACAGCACCTGGTATTCCCTGATGGTCTCCCATCCAAGTACTAACCTGGCCCGACCCTGCTTAGCTTCCGAAATCAAGCGAGATTGGATGTGCTTAGGGCATCTAGGCAGCTTCACTGACAAGTAGCTGGGGCAATTGATTGTATTTCTGTTAGCTGTGGTTTCACGTGTTTAGAAAGGTGTCTAGCTTCAGGGTTAGGGTTAGGGTTAGGGTTGCTTAGCTTCCGAGATCAGGACAGATCAGATCTGCTCAGGGCATCTAGGTCATACACCGCACTAAAAAGCATGCCTGAGTCTTGATTATGCTGCTTCTCCCATGTTTTCAGCACAATTATAGAAGGTCTTTGACTCTTGCACAGAAAATAAGGATACATTTTGAAAAATCAGGACATGTTTGCAATGAGGAATGAAGGGTTGTGCAGCAACATGTGGTTGGAAGCTATTTTGATGAATGTGTTTTGGAGTCCCTCTCATCCCTCTGATTTTATGATAACAGGTACACTCTTTTCTCTTCCATTGTCAAGATCTGCTTTCCCATGCTACAGACTGATTTTAAAATGCCACAGACTACATGGAATGAGTATTTTAGAGTGAAAAATCAGGATGCCTTACTACTCCACTTTTCTGCAGAGCAAACCACCATGCCATCTCAATGAAATGACAGACCATCAGTTCTTCTCCATTCACTGAGAGCCAAACTAGATATTACATCGAGTGCTGTGTTAACTCTTTTGTGTTATTTTGGGTAATCAAAGTGATACCAAAAATCATTTTAGGATTATACCCCATGCCTTGTTTGGCCCTTGCTCTAGAACAGACCCATTCAGAAAATGGTGTATGAGGTACTCTTGACTACTGCTATTTTAGTTCTGAAAAAGTGATGTTAACTTTACTGTGTTATTTCTGTGTGATGGAAAACTGAACATATACTATTAATATATGGGCTGGGATTCTGTGGAATAGCTGCTAGGTCATTCAGAGTTGAATGCATGATACTGGCAGACACATAATAGCATCCAGCTAACTGTGCTTAGGCTGCCCACTCTTCTACCATTAAGAGTCCCTAAGCCAAGGGTGAGCAAATTGCCCTCATGCAGATGCCCCTGGATTGGAACTCATTCAAACCTAGTCATATAGCCAATAGAAAGGCTGAGAATTGCAATCCAACAACGTTTCACAGTGGTGTCCAAACTTCAGCCGTCCAGATGTTTTGGACCACATTTCTCACAGTCATTTGCCATTGGCAATATGGGCTTGGAATTCTGGGAGTTGTGGTCCAAAACATCTGGAGGGCTGAAGTTTGGACACACCTAGAGAGGACTCTCTTTTTCTCTCTCTTCTTCTAAACAATGGCTATGCCTGCCCAGGGGCACTGGTATTAGAAAACATCGATTACTTGACTGAAATGATGTTCACAGCCCATGAGCTGTGAAAATACCCAAATATACTATTGAAGCTATTCAAAAAGATAACATTATTTCTCTTTTGACCCTGCAGCTTTTACAAACATCTTAGATGCAAGGTTCACTGGAATTCAGTTAATAATACAATTGCATGGCATTAAGTTGATTCTGATAAATAGTAACACATCCCAGGGTTTCAGAAGTGATTTAACATTCCCTTTGTCTGGGGAAACTCTGGGTCTCTGTTGTTTGGTCTTGGCTGCACAGGCTACCTCTCTTACAAGGCATAGGGTGGAATCAAACTCCCAACTTCTGGTTCCACACCCAGGTAATAACTCACTGAATTATAGTTAGTCTACTCTCAACCTTTTCTCTGCTGAGCAGAAATTCACCATATGATACAGGCAAAGTTAGACATCTCCATGAATGCAGCAGTAGACTCATAGTTGCTATACCCATGGTTCTCTGGAAATTCCTGCTTTATACAGATACCCAGGGGTCAGATATTCAAGATGGATCAAGCTGTATATTCTAGCTCATCTTATCCTATATAATATATGATGCTTTTGTTTGAATAAGTAAACTTGACAAGTGTATTCTTTTTCTGCCTTTCCAATTATCTACGTATTTGGCACAATCTACAAAATCATTATGCTGGCGCAATTTCACCTCTATCATGAAATGATACCACCATCATGAAACTAACACTGATGCTTTCTTGTTTTGTAGTCAGGAAAATTTGCAATGATGCAGATCATTTTAAGGAGTAACTGTAGATATTCAGGAAAAGGAGCAACAGCCCAGTAACCTTTAAAGAGTTGTGTAAAGGTTATATAGATATGAAGCTGAAACTGCTTCCCTGTGTTCATGTTTGTAAATGTCAAGTCTCCTTTACTTTCAGACAAACTTCCGTGATCCTTGATAATACTTCCATGTGCCTGGATGGAGCTCTTCTTGGTAATATAGGGCCCATTTGCCTTCTGTTTTCCTTAACCCAGTTGGATTTGGAAAACCATGTGATTTTTTTTTTTTTGCTGACTATTTCACAATTCTGCATTTGATGTGTTGGCCTCATGGTCACTCGTGAACAAAATCACATGCACAGCCACAGCCAATTGGATTAAACAGCATGAAGCCAAAATAGGAAGAGCAGTAGAGGAGGGAAATATAATGAAAAGCAGTGGCTGGGAGAGCAAAATGAAGTCCTAAATAACACTGGAACAATGTAGATGCTGTCTGAGCTGAGTAATTTGTTCAACTGTGCTAATTTCAGAGTGGATATCAAAACCAGAGGATATTTGCTGTAGCCCTTGGTTTTATGTCTTTTCAGATTTCACAAGAAGAGAGGATAATAACATGCCTGCACCAAGAGCCCTAATTGTACACTGCTGTAACTAGGTGAATGAAACACACCAAGATAGGACTTAAAACAGATTGTTGTAAAGAACTTTCCATAGTTTATATCCTTTTGCTTGTATGAAGTTAAACTTTATTGGCTTCTGCAAGGCCTGTTGGACCAACACTTCTAGACACCCATGGATGGAATCCTAACAAAACACAAAGCCAGGAGAAGCTTGTGGACTGGAAAGAAGTCTCTCTCCAGAAAAAATTCAGAGACATTTTCTGTTCAAGCTGTCTATGTTGAACACTTCCTAAATCCAGTCATGACTAAGAAATAGGATCAGTGGGGGAAATTGATTCTTTTCTACAGTGTCATGATGAGAGTCCCTCATGGAATGGTCACAAGATTTATGACAAGGCAAAAGCAACATAGCTACAGTATAGTACCCCAAAACAAAGATATCCTTGAAGGTGAAGTGGGTAATGGAACATTTGGTGATGACAGAAACCCAAACAGAAACACCAAAGAGGACACTAGGTTGTTAGTGCTTGGACCTTTGGCCACTCCAATACAAAATAACATCATCAGATTTTGCATACTTAAGTAGTTAAGTAACATTATTTTCTGCTAAGGCAATTCTTAGGTGCTAATTCAAATCTAATAAATAATAAGCAACAGCCAATGCAACAAATTGGAATCCCACATTAATGTAATCTAGGAGGCTACAAACAATGCAGCCACTGGAATATCAACAGTGGAAGGATGGTACAGTGGTCCCCCGCCCTTTCACGGTTCATATACTGCTGTCCCGCTATATCGCAGGATCACAGTATATGAAAAAAGGCCCCTGGGTTAAGGAGGGAAAGGCTGTTTCAGGCCTCCCATACGTACCCCCAACCTGGCGCTGTCCCAAATGGGTCTGTGAGGGCCTTCCCAGGCCTTCTGGAAGCCCCAAAAGGGCCTCTCTGTGAACCAGAAGTGACTTCTGGGTCGCTGAAAATCATTTCTGAGGCCTCCGGTAAATACAAGAGCCCCCAGCTAGGCACCCCAGGGCTGACCTGACCTGCATCCACATATCGCGGATTTTCGATTATCGTGGGTCAGGTCAGGTCCCTAACCCCCACAATAGGTGGGGGATCACTGTACATGGTTTCTACAGACAGTCATTTCTAAGTCCCACTGGGACCATGGGAAAGGCTCCATCCTGAGCAATACTGTACCCCAACAAGCTTCATACAAGAGGGCTTCTCCCATTGAAACCTGAGGCTTTGATATCTCACCTAATCCAATTAAGATTATATCCCAAAACTTTTACTGCTTCTGATACTCCTTACACACACCAAATGATATATTATTTGAGGAAATAACATCAATTCTATGACTCTGGATTTCAGTTTAAATATTTTACAATGCCATCAAGAAGTGTATAGAGCTTATTTTGCTCATATTTAGGGGTAAAATGTAATGGTTTAGAGTGGGAGGAGGTAACTGGAACTCTATTTAAGCAGATTAGCATTGTTCTTGATTATTGCTCATACATATACATGACCTGAGTGGACAGATGGGCAGAATAGAGATATAATAAATAAACAAATAATCTTGTCTTAGACCGAATTTTTAAAAAAGAACTAGTTCTTTACAATCATGGAAATGTTTGCAATATGTTTTATAAAAAAAAAATGAAATCCACTATATTTATTGCAACAGTGAAAAGACGTATGCCTTGATACTCAGATAAATGTTGACATGATTGGAAATGATTGTCTGACAAATTAAGGGTTCTGTTTTTTACCTGGAAGTCTATAATGTCCTGTAGGACTTTTAGGAAGGGGTTCAGGTATCAGACTCCCTGATCTGAGACAGATCCTTTGAAAAGGGATTTTTTGAAAAAGGAATCTTTTAAAGGTTTCCACTTACTTGTTTTGTTGGGCATGCCTAAACTATAAGTCTGTTGCAGTCTCATGTCATATATCAATCACGGCAAGTCACAATGAATTTATTCATTCACCTCCTCACTTTGTAAAGGAGCAGATGGGTTGATAACATCCACACTTCTATCTCATGGTAGCCATTTTTTCCATTAATCTAGTTACATATCACGAAACAATTTTTTTTAAAAAAAACCAAAAGTCCACAGAACGGTTCCTGAGAGGGCAGGCAAGTCACCATCTTCTTTGAAGACGAGATCTGTCATCCTAAAAATACCAGACAAAAATGCTGATTTCAAAAATGCCATTGAGAGATTGACTTTGAAATTAGATGTCACCATCTCCTCAAAGCTAAATTACTTTCCTTATTCATGTTGGAGTGATATTAGACTCTGACATCCTTTTTGTGTATTTCTCCCCAGTGCCAAAGTATTAGTAGCTGAAAGTGGAAAGAAGAGATTCAACCAGATGAGGAAGAGAAATAAACAGTATCACATTAACATAATAGCCTAGCGCATATGCTAAATAAATATTTGTCTTGTTTACCTTCTCCAGTCACAATTTCAGAAATCAGTCTTTTAAACATCATTTTACAGTTACATAATGGACAGAACTGTTGGTGAGGCTTCCTGTATGCTTTAATTGTCTGCACAGTTACAAAAGAGTAAGCCCTACTGAATAAAGCAGCAATTACGTCTCGAGTAACCATAGCACTGCAGCGTTAAGTTGCAACTTTGTTTTGTACATTTACATCTGAGGAAAGATGTGCTCTCACTGAGCCAGACTGGAGAGGATTTTCTTCAAATAAGCTGCAATAAGTCACTCTCTCCGTACAAAGCCTACCACACAAATTTATTATGGGGAGAAAACTAGAAAACCCTCATATATATATACTATTTGGAACTTTCTGAAGAAAAGGCAACATAAAAACATGACATTATATACAAGCTTATGTTCCACTGATCAGGTGGCTTGCTTAATTAAAACATTCTTAGTTTAAACAATATACTAATTTAGCTACTGGCCAGTGTTATTTGTGAATTTGTTTAAAGAAGTATTATTTCATGACAAGAGCCAGGTTGGTCCAGTGGTTGAAGTGTGGAACTGGGACTTCTACCTCACAGAATTTTATGAGAATAAAAATGAGGCAGAGAGTCATATATGCTGCCTAAGCTAATTAGAGGAAGTAGAATATCTATCTATCTATCTATCTATCTATCTATCTATCTATCTATCTATCTATCTATCTATCTATCTATCTATAAGAAAAAAAAACTTTAAGTATGATTGTAAATATACTCAGTTGTATATCTATTGAGAGGACATTTTAAACATTGAAAGATGACTGTATGTTTCCACATGTACAAAGCTGCATTCAAGGAAACAAATTACTGTGAGAAAAGTCCATCAAGAAGTTTCTGCTTTGATTGTAGTTCACTTGTTTGCTGAAGCGTCCATGTAGCACTGCATGAGCTTTCACCTTATAAGGAGAAGCAATTCACGTCAATTCATTTTTATTTGAAAACCAGCATTTTCAGTAAATTCTGGGGTTGATTTATTCATTTCAGCTGATTTCCTGATCAAATTTTGTTTCCAGATGACTATCCTCCTCTTGTACTAAGCCAGTGTATGACTGAAAATATCAGCTTTGGACAACAAGGATATGAACTTTCAGTTACAGGATAAAGAATGTGAAATAATCTTAAGTACAAAAGCAAATGGGATCAATACTTCAAATCCTCATGGAACTGTCCTCGCATGCTGCTGGACATGCAGAGACTGAAGCTGACTAGCTTGCTTTAAGGCCACCTTACATGTTTGTGGCAGCAGCCTAGATGCCCTGAGCACATCCGATCTCACCTGATTTTGGAAGCTAAGCAGGGTCGGCCCTGGTTAGTACTTGGATGGGAGACCACCAGGGAATACCAGGTGCTGTAGGCTCCTGGAGTAGGAACTGGCAAACCACTCCGGTATTCTTGCCTAGAAAACTCCATGGACATGGAGTCATGAAGAGTTGGTCACGACTGTAATGACATAACACATGCACACACACACACAAGTAGAGATGGGCACGAAATGGAAAAAATGTGTTCCGTTTCCGTTCTGTTCGTGGCCCATCTCCCTCCGTTTCCGTTTCCGTTTCCGTTTCCTACGGTTTTTAAAAAAAATTCGTTTCTGTTTTTTTTTTTTCGGAAACGGGGGTCTTACTTCACCGCGGCGGATGGCAGCACCCTGTCATCCAGCGTGGGAAAGATCCCTCTCTCCACCCTCTGCCTCGATGCATGGCATCCCTGTGGGCTGTCATTTCCGGGGTGGAGATCGCTGGACAGGGGGCTCCGATCTGGCCTCCGCGTGCAGAGACCGGATTGCAGACCCCTCCCATCACCCACCGCCATGCATCTCCAGAGGGCAGAGAGAGGGGCCTGCAATCCGGTCCCTGCGCGCAGAGGGGGGATCAGAGCCCCATGTCCAGCTATCTCCGCCCCGGAAATGACAGCCTACAGGGCTGCCATGCATCGAGGTGGAGGGCGGAGAGAGGGGGCTGAGATCTGGTGTCCACGCACGGAGACCGGATTGCAGGCCCCTTCCTTCCTGTCCAGCGATCTCCGCCCCGGAAATGACAGCCCGGCGGGCTGCCATGCATCGAGGTGGTGGGCGGTGAGAGGGGGCTCCGATCCGGCCTCCGCGCGCAGAGACTGGATGGCAGCCCGTTCTCAACTCTGCCCGTAACTGGACCAGGAAGCTGGAAACTGGAAGACTGGACCAGGCAGGAAGGCCAGCAGCACCAGGAGGTAGGAGGACTCATTCTCCTCGTGCGGCCAGGCCAGTAACGGAAACGAACAGAACGAAGAAAATTTTCTTGGTTTTGTTCGGTTTGAGCCTGGCCCGTCCAAATGGTAGTTAGTCGTACCGTTACGTAACGGTAACGGTAACGGAGAACAGAAATGAAAAAATGGTCGTTTCGTGCCCATCTCTACACACAAGTTTGTGGCACTTGGTGAAATTTAGATCAGCTCAGGGTACATCTGGGAGACGAGATCCCGCACTGGTCCACGTCAGTGGTATCTTAAGTGGTACCTCTGTTTCACAAAACTGTTTCCTCACCAGTCCCCCCAAGAAACTACAGCATTTATTTAAAGTATTTATTTCACACTGTTGAGCTGGAAAGACTGTCAGAATAGCTTAACTGTCTTATATTACCTCCCCCACCCACTCACATACAAACATACAACTAGATGGTCTCTTCCCTCAGGATTAAAAAAACAACCAGCACAACACAAAAAGAAAAGGTGCAAGGACTTAAAAAGAAAACAAGAAAAATGGTACTAATACTGTACAAGTGAAGACATCATGCAGCCAGACATTCCCGCTCTTCTTATCACAACCAGCTAGAATGGAAACAGTTCAAAAACGACATGAACCAAAATGTGAGGCAATGCAGTGACACTCTTCCTCTGCTTCTCTCCTCTGCTTCTTGGAGGTAATGAGTTCAGGATGAAGGAGGAGAGGGAAAGTTTGATGATGCTGGTTATACCTGCTTCCCTTCCCTTCCCTGCTACAGCTCTTAGCAAGGTCAGATAATCAAAAGCTTCTGGATGTATCCTCAGACTTATTTCCCTGCCTAGAATATTCCACCACTCCTTAGACACTGCAAAGGAGGAACTGCAATTATAGCAAATAGTTATCTTATACAGCAATGTGGCCAGAAACTGTTATGGAGAGTGGAGGTATAGTAAGGCAACTATGCAAGTATGCAGCCTGTTGCTTTTATTCCACAAGGACACCTTAGGAGTGGCCACATTTATTTATATATTGCATTTACATATCCTGCCCTTCTGGCTAAAGAGGCAACTCTAACTGAATATGCCAGCTTCTGCTTAGCTTTGCTGCCAGATGGGCAGTATAGGAAGGCAATGAATGAAATCTGCCATTTGGAATTGGCAATTGTTCACTGGATCCTTGGTATATGTGCTGAGTCTGACATCTATATTCTGGCAACTTTGATATCTAGTATGAGATGATTCTTTAAGTGAGGAGTGCATGCCCCATTCCCATGATCCTTGATAATTGACTATGGAGTGTTAGCAACAGGTATCCATTATCTGAAGGACCACCGATTCCACACTCCTGCTTCAAATGAGTCAGGGGCCTAAAACCACAATCGAAAAATAGGAAGCAATCCACTCATGGTATGCATAGCCTCTTGGGCTGAATGTATATATTTTGTGGACTTCTTTATATTTATATTGATTGTATTTTCTTTTTTCCAATTTCCCTTTCCTTCCTTCCTTTCTCTTTTTCTTTTTAGTAGTAGCCTTTTAATACATTGATCCTACAATGAAAGTGACATATGTCTAAATAAATGGTCTGAAATTTGGAGCCTTAAGTTTGAACAAATATTCCTTTTCTCAACATAAAGTGAGGTCCTGACACATACCTAGTAGTTGGTTAAAGCATCTAACCATTCTCATCATCATCTTTATTATGAACAGTATCAAATATAGAGAAGGTCCATTATTCCTTTAATTTGCAGAAGGGATTTCAAAGCCATTGATTCTTCAAGAACAACCATGCAAGTTGTGACTGCTGTCATTACTAATATTAATATTTACATAACAATTTTTCTTAAAACAAGACCTGAAGAACATACAAAGGCACTTTTCCCATGGCCTTTCTTTGCTAACGATAGAGTAACTGCTTTCCTATGGGATGATGGTCTACAACAAGAATGGAAAAGGTAGGACTGACTGCTCAAATGTTGTTTATTTGCAGCTCCCAACATAACCTGCCATTGGTGGTGCTGGCCAGGTCTCATGGGAAATGTAATCTGTCAGGATCTGGAAAGCTGCATTTCACCTACCTCTATACTACAGCATAAGTTCCTTAGTTAAATGGAACCAGCTTGATTTCAATCCCTGAAAATCCTTACATGTCTCCAAATTAACCTATATATCTGTTTCCTTGTTTTCAGCCAACAGTCTTCAAAGCAGCAAAGTCAAAATATTGGTGGTAGGTAAGCTTTGTTTAGTTATCATCACTCTACCTGCTTTTGGGTTAAATTAATTGGGGCATGAGGAACAGGCAGACAAATGGACAGAAATAAGGTAGGGGGAAATTGTACAATAATATTATACAAATTTGTCTTTTAGTTCAGTAGCAGTCAAAACAACTTTCAAGTTCCCCGCTAATTCAAACTGGATTTTAGAACCACAAAGTCTTAAAATATTTGCACCAAACTGAAGAATTACCTTCTTATCTTATCCTGATAAAACCCTTTCAGTATTGGGATTTGTAATATATTTTTAAGATGACTTGAATTATAAAATTTGGTCCTTAAAATGTGCCAGTCTGGAGTCCAGTTGCCCATTGTCAAAAGGTAAAATGTCTTGTGCTATTGAGAAAAGGATTTGCATAAATTGCTTTCACCTGCTGGCCATCCCAGGTTAATGAAAGTAAAGGGAACAGAGAGAGCAGAAGGAATCAAGCAGCTTTGTGAGACTAATCTGTTGTAACTCTTCCACTGCCACATAATTCATCTTGAATCTGCTGAATCTTGAGACACAAATCACTGGAGGAGGCATTGCTACAGGTCTAATTGGAAACGACGACTTGTCTGGCTGCTGAGCAAACCCTTTTAAAAGGTTGTTTTAGGTAACAAGTAGAGATGGGCACGAAATGAGCAATTTTTTGTTTTCGTTTTTTCATTTCATTACGTAACGAAATGAAAAATGAATTTTGTCTCCAAAATGAAACGAAACGAAACGAAACAACAGAAATTTTGTTGTGCGTTTCGTTTTCGTTGCGGCAAATACATTGAACTGTAATGAATGCTAACGAAACAGCAATTTTTCATTTTCATTTTCATTTTTTGTTTTCGTTTTTTCATTTCGTTACATAATGAAACGAAAATGATTTTTTTTGCAAAAAAATCACGAAAAACAAAAACGAACCGAAACGGACCCCGTAAATGACAAACGACAAACGAAACACCATTTTTTTGAGTCGTGCCCATCTCTAGTAACAAGCATGTTTTAGTTGTCATGGCGTTATGTCATTGTGAGGCACCTCTGTCACAAATGAATCTGTCTTCACAAGGGGCCAATGATACCTGCCACTGTAAAACAAAGTCTAACTCTTCTTCATCATCCTCACAGTTTATATTGAACTATGTGTGATAAACACTGGAAACTCTTCACAACAATAGGAAGGGGGTTGAGTTTGTTCAAGGGAATTAGGAAGGAGCTGGAGAAAAACATCGCTGCGTATTTTCATCACAAAATTAAAGTGAAAGTTGAAGTCACATGTGGTTTCAAGCACGGACCCTAGCAGCATGCAAAACTGGCCAACGAGTGCTCAGAAAATCCTGACCAATAGTCTGAGTCCTGTACATTTCTGATTGCTTCCAATTTTTGTCAAGTTGCAAAGGGGCAGCTTGCTTTGCCCCCTCCTGAGCACACAGGCTGTTGAGCCAGCTCCGATGTTCCATCTGTCTATTTCTGTAACACTTATTGACGCCTACATATGGAAAGAAAACATTTTCATCTACATTCTGAACATATGGCTGATTGCTGCTAGTACCAAAGAAGAAAGGGAGGGAGGGCATGAGTGCAAACATGAGGAGGTATCACTTTAAAGGATTACCAAAGGAAGGTACAGTAGGACCCCGATATCCGCTGGGGATTGGTTCCCAGACATTCCCGTGGATAATGAAAACCGTGGATAAGAGAGAACGCCTGCTCACCCACCCCCAAACTGCTGTTTCCTGGCAGTAGCTTGCTTCATGACTGCTGTTTTGTGACAGTAGCTTGCTTTACAGCTGCTGTTTGTAACAATAGCTTGCTTTGTGGCTGCTGAATTATTTAATATTTTTTCCTCTGCCAATTGTGGATAACTGAATCAGTGGATAATGTATCTACATTTGAGCCAATGTGTGCCATTCAATTCGCTCTCCATTAAAACCCAACAATGTTGTCTTCTATCTGCAGGCCCCGTTTTTCCTATCTGGTTCACCTCTATTTGCTTAGCCTGAGGTGGAATGCTGCATGTCTTCTTCCTAAACCCCACAGGATACTTTTCTCCTGACCAATCTGTACATTCATCTCTCTCACAGCAGTTGCATTTTTGCTGACATTCTATAACCATTAACCAACTCTTCTTTCTATGTTGTCAGAATTGCTTCTGAATATTAGGTAGCATCTCCCGGCCAATGAAATCATGGTGTCTCAGGTAAAAGGCAACTAGGTTATCTGCATAACATAAAATATATCAGGCACACAGATAAAAATATGTACTGAATATGGTAATTAGTATCTTTTACCCTAGTTTCTATTGTTTTACTACCTTAATTTTTTTAAAATCTTTTGAGTAGGTTTGTCCCATTGGTACTGTGCAATATTAATACTTCAATCCCAAAAGAATCGTGTACTTGAAGCTCTATGGCTTCTTTGTAAGGTTTTACAAAACTCTAAATTTATATTTATTTTTATATCTATATATTTTAAATATTGTTATGCCCCCAATTTCTCTTGCAGTTGAGTGACAAAACATCTTGGCTAACTTATAAAAACCTCTTTTGTTCTCTTGACACCATTTTGTTCTCTTGACACCATTAAAACTATTTTCTATTTTCTAGAAACTGATTTCTAGTAAATTTCAATATGTATTTCAGAAAACTATTTTGCTTTATACTAACAATGTTTGGCACAGTAAATACTGGAAAGAGTCTAGACTAGGATTAAATTTGAAGTTGTCACAGTGATGGAGATTTCTGTGTGATGTTAATTTAAACGAGAGAAATTAAACAAGTCAGATATCCAGATTATGCGAGTCAGTGCAGAAGCTGCTATAAATTTTCCTAACCTCACCACCAGCACATCTATTTATGTGGAAATAGGTAGCACTCTGCTAAGTGGATACAGTACTATCATGTAGCCTTAATGTCTAAAACAAAAAAGGTCCAGGGCTTCAGAAAATCAGAACTGTGGTCTCACAGTCCTCCTACATATAACGCATGGTGTTTTTGTTAGATCAGTGAGATAATCATTAAAATCAGTAAAATAAACAATGTCTCACTTGTCCCAAATGCTTAGTGTTTGGTTACAATCAACCATGGTCAGGAAAATGGCCTTCTGCACATACGTTAATGCATTTCTTACCAAACCATACACTACCCAAGGTGGCTTAAAGATTAAAAACAACAGGGGGAAAAAGCATTTCTATTTTACGTATTCTGGCACAGAAAACGTGTTCTTTAGGGCTGTCTTGGTTATTTAACACCCAAATGTGCAGTCTAATGCTTTGATGAAGGTCTTGCCCCCGGCTCCTCACCTTCCTCTCTCACACTTTTGGCGTTATCAAGAAATAAGGCACTCAGCCAGAGAAACACGTAATTACATCATCTGTAGCAGGAGCATTACATCATATCAAAACTGGCTCTGCAGAAAGGCATCCTGCAGGGAGGATGCGGTTACCTAGCAACTTCTGAGATGTGATTAACACTTTCTGAGCATCTCTCTCTCTCTCTCTCTCTCTCTCTCTCTCTCTCTCTCTCTCTCTCTCTCTCTCTCTCTCTCTCTCTGTCTCGGTCTCTCATACACAAGCTAGAAAATCACAGACACAGACACACACACACACACACACACACACACACATTCTGCTTTTTGCTTTACAACCTACATGTTTGAGCAATGAAAAGGAAGTGGGGGAGAGCGCGCTCACTTAATGCCTTTCCCCAGGTGCTTTTTGTTTTGTATACTGAAATGACCCCCCCCCAAAAAAAGCAGAAGGGGAGGCAATTCTGAAAGAAGAAAAAGTTCAGAGGAGAAAGGCATTTCCTGCCCATAGTGCCCTCAAAACCTGAGCTTTCTAACCTTTAAAAAATATTTAAAAGGTAGGAGAACGTGCCCCAATAGACATCACATTTTATCCTTTGGTCCTAACCTCAGCCAGCTCGGTCTGTTGTGAAACTCTTTGAAATTGGACAACAATGTCACACAGCAAGAATAACAAATGAAGATATTTTTGCTGTAAATATGGAGGTTTCGTGATCAAATATGTATAAATGATAACTTTTGAAACCAGTAAAGGTACAGTAAGGTGGTGTTATCTGCATATCTTAACTTATTGGTGTTTCTTCTATCGATTTTCATTCCTCCTTCATCTGAATCTAATCCAGCTTTTCACATGATATGTTCTATGTACAAATTAAACAGATAAGGGGATACATAGCACTCCTGTCTGACACCTTTCCTATAGGAAATCATTCTGTCTTTCCATATTATCTCCTAATGGTAGCTTCTTGTTCACAGTCGAGTTTATACAGGAGGACAATCAAGGACTGAAATAACAGCTTAGATTCTACCATAAAACCCAAACTGATATAAAGCATTAGCATGATGTTGTAGGATATAATATGATGATAGTTAAGCCCATTAAAAATCAGGTAAAATACATGGTCAGCATCAATAGATCTTTCAACATTCTGAAAAAGGTTCTACTAAACCAGATTGCCTGCAATCCTAATTTTCTTTAAAATATTTTTTTTAAAAAATGATGTAGAAGAAGTGAGTTTTGACATCTATTTAACATTTATTAAGCTACAAGGTTGTGCTAGGTGCCATTTAATGTACTAGTATTAATATTTCATACTTTAATGTTTCTCTGTTTTACTTCAGAACTGCTATATCATTTCATTGCTAAAAATAAACAAGCAAACAAATAAATAGATAAATAAAATGCATGAGCGATCTTTCTGCAGTAGATCAGTTCATGGGATTTAAGAACAAGTGAAATATCACAGAAATTTAACATTTCAATGCCATCATATTTATACATTTAAGCTATAAACCCACATCCCTTGCTGCTACCATAAAGTTTGCTTCTAGAGTCAATAATTACTCTCCAGACAATTATATTGGTACATAGTTTACTGAAGTGATTGGGAATTAGCTCTGAAAATCTGATCAC
Source organism: Phrynocephalus guinanensis (assembly GCA_037367245.1). Lineage (NCBI taxonomy): Eukaryota > Metazoa > Chordata > Lepidosauria > Squamata > Agamidae > Phrynocephalus > Phrynocephalus guinanensis. The sequence goes on along the minus strand of CM074742.1, from coordinate 57,992,002 downwards.
TTGATCAGCACAAAGAGAAGACTTTGCCATGATTTCAGATCCCTCAATAGCTTACATTTCGGATTAGATGGGTGGCTGAAATGTTTATTTTGCATTATAGTGCTGATGGTTATGACTCTGACCTTAGCAGTAGCCAGAAGTCTGGCAATGAGAAGGAGAAATGCAGATCAGGAAACCAGTGGTACAAGCCCTAACCCAGAACAGCCCATATTACCAAAGTTCACCATATCCTGAGCCAGATATACCCGAGAAACTGGTTATACTGGGGGTTTCAATTCATGTAATGTCTGATTGTGATCACAGCCAACCCATAAGGTAGGGACTGATAGAAAAGTAATGGAGAGGTAGTATCCAAACTGCCTATTTAAAGCTTCAGAAAGGGAGGATATCTGGAATGCCACAGGAAGGATAAAACATCTGCACTGAGCAGCAGAACTTGTAATTATCCAAGGTCCTGAAACTCCAGTCTGAGCCTACATGTCTGAACAAGGCAAGCCTTCCAATTCTGTTATGTTTTGCTTGTGATTTTTCTGTGATCCCATAAAATAAAATAAAAAGGAAACACTTAAGACAGAACTTGCAGCTGATGGATCACATTTTAAACAGAGAAAGACCAATAAAATTTTTTTACGAACTTAGCTTCAAAGTAAAAACTTTAAAAATGTGTAACACAATTAAAAGACCAAGCTTTTGGCATGTATACCAGTCATGCCATCTTCAGGATACCAGGAACGAGAATTACTGACTAACATTGCAAGTTAGATACAGTAGGACATTCCAGTGGACCTGTTTGTTCAATTACCTTACTGCTGATCTTATGCAATTAATGACAGGCAGCCATGAGTCACTAAGTTTTTGCCCATCCTCCCAGTTCACCACATTCTCATTAAAACTATCTCTAAAGATTCCCTTCTCAGCCTTAAATTCCACGTGTGAGATTGGAACAGCTTTTTTTTTTGTTTTGTTAAAGCATTTGCTATGCCCACATGGCTACTTTCTTTGTTGTTTCTGAATAAGTTGCTCTCCCACGTTTGCTATGGCCTAAAGGCTCCTAATTGTTATCTGCACAGGAGGCTCACCATTTCTATTTCTGTAAAAAAAATGCTGGCATAAGTTGGGATAACTTCTGCCTATTGCATAAAGTATTTTATCCCAAGCACAAAGGGCATCATGACCTGGAATGAAACATGATAGAGGAAAAACAAGAGAAGAAACAACCCACTGAGAGGATTCTGAGGCCCACTGGAAGAGAAGGAAAGCTGCTGAGTGGAAGCAGAGCTACTGAAGGCACAGGGAGAAGGTGGACCTGCAAGCTCTAAGGCACATCCTTTCTCTCTGCCTGAGGTGGCGCTTCCTTTCCTCACAGCTTCTGCTAAATCCTGCCTGGAATTACACCTCCAGTGCAAGAAAATTCAGCATGGATGGGGGCTTTCCCACCATTTTTAAATTAAAGAGTTTTATTGATTTTAAAGGGAAAAGGAAGGGGAAGGAAGGGAAAGGGAATGAAGGATAAAATACAAAAAGTTACATTGAGTCTATCAAGTCAAACGCAGGCCTGCCCAAACTTCGGCCCTCCTGATGTTTTGGACTACAGCTCCCAGAATTCTAAGCTTAGATTGCCAACGGCAAAGGACTGTGGGAGTTGCAGTCCAAAACATCTAGAGGGCCGAAGTTTGGGCAGGCCTGAGTCAAAGTAAAGGATTATACATATCGAAGTCTGATAACATATCGATTCACTAGTAAATTTACTGCTTCTTGCCATCTTCTTTTGGTAATCTCTTTGTAGTCTCCTTTCAGATATCCAGAAAGCCTGTCAATTTCGATACCTTCTCTTATCTTTCCCCAGAAATTTCTCTCTGTAGGCACTTCAGGTTGTTTCCAAAATTTCATGTACAATATCCTTGCTGCAACTATTACATGGTGGAGTACATATTTTTGAGCGGTGAGGGAGGAAGGGGACACCCACCTAGCGAGCCAGATCAGCTGAATCAACCCTGGTGATCAATGAGGTGACAGATGTCACAGCCAGATCGCCCTCACATCCAGGGGCCTTCCCACCATTGTGTCCAAGTCCCTGCTGGCCTTTGCTCCATTCCCCATTGAAGAGCACCAGTGGAGCCTCCCAGGAGTTGGGAGTTCTCTGCATTCATTTGCCCCCGTCTTCCATCCATCTGATCCAAGGGAGACCACATATGCAAAAGGTCCAAAGCAGACAGGAGGGCAAATGACAGCAGGTGCCAGGAAAAAGGGACCATTAAGGGATGCCACTGTGGCTGCTCAACAGCTGCACTTCTTGCACCCAAGTGTCAAGGAACATCTGGAAAGACATATCCAAAACCTGACATTGGACCACTGATGGCGCCTCTCAAAGTTAGTTTATGAGTCTTTGAGGGCACTGATTCCTCGAGATAAAGTGCAGGAGGAAGAGGAGGAAGAGGAGGAGGAGGAGGAGGAGGAGGAGGAGGAGGAGGGAAATGAAGATGAGGAAGGCCACTGGGCTTACCGCCACCTGGACCATGACATCTTCACAGGCTTCCCACCAGATGAAGACCAAATCCATTTCCAGTCCAGAGGATCCCCGGGGATACCACTCACAGCTCTTTCACGAGGTCCTCCAGAACAGAGAAACAGCTTCCTGGTGGGTTGCTGAAGAGCCAACCTTCTGCCCTGTTACAAAAACATATCATTCCCCAGCAACCCCTGAGAGAAGCTGGCTGGGCGGAAGAGAGACTCATATACTGCAGAGGAAACATGGGTTGAATTTGCACCCAAAGAATAACCTGTTGATGCTGAGGTCAATGGTTCCTCAGAGCAAAGATTCTGAATTGAGGTCTTTTCCTCTGGGATCCCTCTAGAGCTTCTGACCAGGAGCCTGCAGCAAGGAGGCCTCCTCTTTTCCCCAGCGAAGATGGAAAAAGAAGGGAGATCCAGGGAGTGTTCAGATACACAAGGGCAGAAGAACACAGCAATTACCTTCCAAAACTTCCCTCCGGAAGAAGAAGATCCATTGGCACCAGCTTCCAGGCAAGGGCAGCCAACAGACCCACACCAGGGAGATGGAAGGAGCCTCTGTCCCAGGAAGACTCCATCATGAGCTGGGAGTCGGTGGGGTGCTGTAATTTCTTCAGGTGCCTTTGCAGTTGCCATGCTTCCCCCTCCACTGCTGGCTCCAGATCTTCCGTGCAGTCTGTTTGTCAGGAGGACGTTCACACAGAAGAACGCAACACTAAAGCGGAAGAAGCCAGCAAGAGTTCTTCCCTCACTTTCTCCAAGGAAAGTGAAACTCCTAAATCAGGGTCCGCAAAGCAAAGTGAGGAGGGCTCTTCTTTGCCCTCAGAGGACAATGAATATCTAGAATTGCAGCATCTTGGCTGTTTGGTTTGGGAACCCTCTCAACAACAATTCAAAATCTCCAATCAGGTGTTCCACCTAAATGCCTGGAGGAATTAGAGGATCACGTCAAAGCCTAAAGGATCCAGTTTCCCCTTGGGAATGCAGAGATGCTCATATCCTGCGCTAGAAATAACTTCAATGGGCGTGACCCAAACTAGACAAGGCACCACCTTAAATATGAGTAGGCGATATAAAATTTTGCCTCCAGGGACACCATTTCTTCAAACCTGCCAAGCCTGGCCAATCTGCCTTGCAAACTAAGCCCATGTGGAATACAAAATCTACATGACAGTTCTGTACAATGAATCTACAGTCCTTAAATACAATGAAAACAGAGCAGTGAAAACGTATGGTTCTTCTATGTTTGTCCACCACTGCATCTAGCCAAAGAAGGAGACATGTTCCCAAGGATGGAGAGGTCTGAGACCCACCTAAATCCACGAGCTTCATTCCATTATTTTGCTCTGGATAAATGTACGCCTTTGTGGTGGATTTTACTTTCTGAAGTGAGAGATCTATTTTCCTGTTAGCAACGCATGCAGGCTAACTAGCAGCAGACATATTAGGGAGACACAAGCGTAAAAGCTGCAAGGATATTGATTTCTTACTGAACTTTGTGTATATCATGGTGTTTTCCTTTGCTCAGGGTGTTTCTGGGTAAAAGTTCCTTGGGTGATGGGGGGGATTCCCCCCCCTTGCTTGACATAGCTGATGAACAGAAAAAGCAGCACCAAAGACAGTAAATCAGGATTTATTTGCGAATATGGTAACTTCCAAGGATATGAAGACAAGCTGCTTTTTATGGCGAGTAATACAAAAGTCTACTTTGAAATACAAACTGCATTACAAGGTTAGAGCCAAAAACCTCCAGAACATGGCCAAACAGTCTGAAAAGCTCACAATAACTAGCTAGGCTAGATCCAAGCTTTGTAATTAGAACATTTGATCTCTAATCCCTGGCTTTGCAGGTGGCCATGAAAGAAGGTAAAAGAATGGATGCCAGTCAAAGCAGATAAGATTGGACTAGCAGTGGTTCCCAACCTGGGGGACGGGACCCCTTTGGGGGTCCAAACGACCACTTCACGGGGTCACCATGAGTCAATGAAGAAAAGGCACAAACTGCTTGAGTCTGGAGCAGGAGGGGGAGGAAGGGGGGGTAAGAGTGAGTTACAGCTTGATAGGTTGGAGGGGATGTCAGTCAATGGCACCAGAGAGTGCGATTGGCTGAGGGTGCCTATAGAGGGAAGCTATCTATGGCACCTGCGTTAATGGCCTGCCAAAGGGGGCTTGTGGCCTCTTCCAAGCAGGGCAAGGGGTCACCAAAACATGAGGCACTGTATTAAAGGGTCGCGGCATTAGGAAGGTTGAGAACCAATGGACAAAGGGAATCTGTGCCCAGACGCATTAGAAAATATATCCAAGTATGTCCACATGAAATAGATGCCTGGCTCTACTTAAAGCTGGGAATTGGCCTACGAAGGAATCTCCTTGCTGTTTAGACTGTAGTTGAGATGCATGAGATGTAGTTGAAGTGCGGCGGGACCAGCGAGGCCAAGGCGGCCACCGCCGAGACGCAGCAGATCGTCCAGGAGGTGAAGGCATAAGTGGAAGAAAAAGAAGGCAAGACCTTTGATGTGTTTGACGCTGTTGAGTATAAAACACAGGTAGTGGCTGGTACTCTCTTCTTCATCAAGGTCCATGTTGGCAATGAGGAGTACCTTCACCTGCGAGTGCTCAGAAGCCTTCCTCATGAAAACAAGCCACTGACACTCACCAGTCACCAAAGCAAGAAAGCGAAACATGATGAGCTGGCTTACTTCTAGAATAATCTTTGAAAAGTCTTTTATTTCTTTTCTTAAAAAAAACAAGCAGGATTTGTTTTTCACATGCAGATTAATAAATGTATCTCTTTTCTGCAGTTGTCCTTTCTACAATTGTATTGCTTTAAATTTGTAATGGTTTGACTATGTTTTAGTCCTGTTATATCTGTGGCATGATCATAATGTTCAAAACAGCTGTATCTGTAGATGGCATCCATTTGTTTTGGGTGTTTCTATGGTTTTTTCCAGACTACTGCTGATTCGTCATACCACCTCTTTTCCAAATCTTCTAGGGAAGGGAACGATATTATGGTCTTCAAAAATGTGCTGCTATGTATGCCTGAAAATGTTTCTTCTTGTGGAACCAACTGAAACCAAGTTCCTGAAAGGCAATTCAGAAGCATATGGAAATGCAAAAGAGGGTTTAGGATAGACTGGACCGCCTTGTGAAGGCAGTGTTGATTCTCCCATCCTTTTGGGAAACACAGTTGAGCCAAGAGGGTGGTAATCATGGCATAATACTCTGAGTGGGCAAGTCTATTTCAGGTTCCTTGAAGACAGTGTCATTCCCTGAGAGGTCTTCTCTGTTTCACCTGGAGTGGTGGAAAGCAGATGGACTACAGCAGTGGTGGCCGGGCTCCGGCCCTCCAGATGTTTTGGACCACAACTCCCAGAATTCCAAGCCTGTATTCTCAATGACAAAGGACTGTGGGAGTTGTGGTCCGGGGCATCTGGAGGACCGAAGTTTGGGTACCACTGGACTACAGTCAGGCAATGGAGCCACTCTGTTCTTCCATTGCTAAGGCCAGTCTACAAGTTCATCAGAATGAAACAGACATAAGTCAACAACTCTTGCACAGTTTAAACTGAGATTTTGAATGAGAAATCCTCAATTTCTTTTTCTTGGGCTCGCCGCCATCTTGCCCTCCGCTGCCTTATTGCTTGTAGCTTTTATTGTTGTTTTATGTGCTTTTACTGCTGTTAGCCGCCCAGAGTTTCCGCCGGGAAGATGGGCAGGATACAAGCTTACAAATAAATAAATAAATAAATAAATAAATAAATAAATAAATAAATAAATAAATAAATAACCTTTCCACAGGAAAACAGCACCTCAAGGATACTTAAGCCCCTCAGGGAATCTTGGCTGCAATGTGGGGTCAAGGTGCCCAAATATTCGACTGCAGTAGAGTTAGTTTTCACAATGTTTGCAATACATATTTTTCTGCTAACATTCCAGACTGTATAAAACTATGGTGTTTTTCTCTGTAAAGCTAAGCTCACACATAAGCAACAAGCACAACAGACACGTGTCTCTTCAGGCAAGCTTTCCCCGAATGAGGGGCTACCCAGTATGTGACTTATATGGATTACCATACATGACTGCATTGACTGATTTCATAAGAGCAGCAGTGTTTTCCATGTTTACTTTCCACCCCTCATATTTTTTCTTTTGCTCTTTGTAGCTCTAATGTTACCTTTTCATGTTCTAAGATGCCCTTCTAATTTCCTGTTCTTAATTTGAATATGCCTTAAATGTTCTGGGCTGCATATTGTCCCTCGTTATTGTAAGCCACCTTGGGTCCTTTTCCAAGGAGAAAGGTGGGGTAAAAATATTTTAAATAAATAAATAAATAAATAAATAAATAAATAAATAAATAAATATAGTTTGAATGCAGAGAGACAATGTATCTAGTGCTACTACAGGTACTGTAAACTGACAGTTCTTCATTTTCCAATTCTATGCATTTTATAGAAATGAACACACAAAAAACCCCTCATAAAAATCTGTAGACAATTGGTGGCCCACCACAAAATCTACCACCTCAGTGACTCATATCAAGGATCTATCTTTTTTAAAAGAGTTGTCTCATTTACTGCACGGCAATGAATCAAGTAAGGATTTGCATCCCTAGCTGGAAGTTATGCCTTGCTTGGATTTAGTGCCTCCTGGAAGAGAGAATGTGTGTGTGTGTGTGTGTGTGCGTGTGTGCGCGGCGCGCGCGCACGCATGCATGCAGAGGGTTACTGCTTTGGAGAAAGGATGTGTGTAACATAAATATAAAGGAGCATATTTAATATTGGTACATATTGTGTTGTCCTGGATAGAGTGACAGACCTGGGACTGTCAGACTCAGGAGACCTGGGTCCAAATTCCTGCTTGGCTGTGTAAATTCACTGGGGTGGTGGGTGGTGGGGTAGAACTGTTAAAGCCATTCATTTAAAAAAATCTCACATTGAAAACCCTATTACTATTGCCATGTCAGATGCAATTTGATGCCATGCAACATGTGCTTCACAAGGTCAGGCCAAACATCTTTTCAGGTGTCTACCAGTTAAGTACAGCTAGATTTTGCAGAATTATGGAGAAGTAAAGGAAGACACAAACCTAGAAATAAATGAATGTGGAGGAAACAGGGAACTGGAAACCATAGTCATAATGTGCTTTGATAATGATTTGGAGATAGCAAGCAGGAAGCCTTGGGTAGGATGAGGCAGCAAAGAACCAGATGGAGGCAGGTATAGGGCTGACGAGACTTTTGGGGTCTCAGATTTGCAAGGAAGAGGCACTAGCTCATAGAAGACACCAGTTTTCTAATTCCTGGTTTGAGACTTTGCTGAGTTCTACCTCCAGCACAATATGTTACCAGAGGGAGCAAAGGCTGATGTCTGGGAATGATGAGCATTCAGTGTTCCCAATTATGTTTTTTTATTATGGCTTTTATTATTATGACTTGTAGGATTATGTTCTCCCAGGCTAAACACTTCCCCTCCCTTCGATGTATTTTATATATTAAATAGCTTCTCTTGTAAATCAGAACAGTTGCCAGTTCCTAATTTGTGACTGTTGCAGACTGAACCCGGGTGAATTTGCCCTCCTGCTGTTCCTGGGCAAAATGATGCTAGCACATGTCTGTAGTGGCTGGGGAACAGGCACCTTCTGTTTTCACACAGTGTATGCTCTTGAATACCAAGGACTAATCTAATGCCACCTAAAGCTTCGTTCACTTGTCAGCTTTACAGCTGTCCAATCAGCAGGGTCTCTTAGCCAAAGTCACGCTGCCCTGCAAAGGAGGAAATCAATGGGGGTTAAAAATGCTCACACATAGGCTTGGTGTTGATCCGTGCTGCCATTAATTTAAGCCATTTGGGAGGGCTTAAAAAGCAAGCTAATTATTTTGTGTTTGCGATTCTAGTGCCGGACTAATGCACAGAGTAGTGGTTAGTCTATAAGGAAATGTAAACCTGTCAGTGGACTGCTAAGTCACCCAGCTTATGCAGCAGCTGCAATTAGAAAGTTATTAAGCCAGAGTTCCTTCAACTGGAGCTGCGTCTGAACGGCTATGCTGTTAATACAACCCATTAGACTGCTCCCATTTATAGATGAATTGGAGCGCTATCAATTTTAAACAGTATTAGCCCGAACAATAAGCCAGCACGGGCTGTCCAGACTGCTAACCCACAGCTTAATGTTGACTAAGTATATACATACAACATATTTATTTTAGAGTAATTTTGCCCCGACAGTCTCGTCAGGCATACACAGGCATTTATTTCATACGGTGGCGCTTTAAAAACACCAGAAGAACCACGTCAGCCCATACGTTTGTGATATACAATTTTTTGCATGAATTTTGCCCTTTCGACGGGATCAAGAAGCATTTTATTACCACGTAGCATTAAGTATGTGCAGGTTCGTGGCTAGCAACACCCAGAACACATTTGTTTCCTGCAAAGAGTTGGTGTCTTACATATTGCTATCCTACTGAGGGATTCTGAGTCAGATGCTCATTAGACAGACTATCGACAAGGATACAAGCACTGGCTCTGACTTGAATTTTTCTCTCTTCGTATAGTTCTTCTGTACACGTAGCTGCCTGCATGGGGTAGATAAGTATAGCAGGTTTCATGCAGGTTGATGCCACCGTAGCCATTTTCACAGTTGCAGAAGTTTGTTTTTTAAGTGCGTATGTGTGTGTGGCGGGGGGAGGGTTGCCTTCACTGGGTGTTTTCATGGGTGCAATTTTGGATTTGAGACAATACTTATATTTTTAAAGTAGCATACATTTTTGGGGAAAAAACCCAACAATCTAGTAAAGACAACTCCTGTCCTGTTTCCAGACTGCAGGTTTCTGTTAAAGTTGGACTCTAATTAAATGCAGATCAAAGCCATTCCGCCGTGTGAGCAGCTTTTGAAATCTAAAAAGCTATTTAAAAAAAAAGAACCTGACAAAATGAAGCTTTAAAATCAGAAATATAAAACAAAGAACTGCTGGATAGCTTGGTGACTTGGGTATCTGGCGGTGGGGAGTTCAATTCCCTACTGTGCCTCCTTGAGAGAGGTTGGATTAATGAACCATAGGGTCCTTTCTAGCAATGCAGTTCAAAGGTTATTGTTGTTGTTTGAATTCTAAAGAGCATTAGAATTCTACATATTGTATGTTTCTCCCTAAGAATGCTTGCATTTTTATTTACTCCCTCAGCCTTAACTTTCCATCCTAAATGGTTGCCTATTTCCATCTTTTAGAATTAAGGTACGTCTTTATGGTGGGTAGATCCTCAAACAAAAAAGCAGGTAACAGCAAACATGAATAAGGATTTTTTAAAATCAAAATGAAAAAATATGTATATATTGTAGATCAAGAGCTCCATATATAATGGAGTTCTTGATCATGTTTAAAATATTGTCTGTTCAATAATTATATTTTTAAAGTATGGAAAGGTCAATTACAAAATTCTCTCTTTGCATTTGTCAAATAAATGCCCGTTAACAGTAAGGCAAGGTGTACTTTGATTAGTATGAATTTATTAACCGCGGCATGTATTTGATGTAAATATTTATCCTTCTGTTCCAGTAATAGTGGTTTTCATGTTGCATAAATCTGTAGAATTGCAAAGGCATTTTCAAACATTTCACTCAAATTTTAATTATTTGCTAATCATAATTACCGATGTGTTAAAACATTATTTTCCTTTTGGGGAAAATTATTTTTTGCTTTGCTGACATAATATGAATGAAAATGTAATTTGGGTTAGGCAGGGAGAAACCTCTAAACAAGCCCTTATGTACTTTATTCTCTAAAATAATAATAGAAAGTAATTTGAATCCTTTAAAGTGGGCTTTTACAAGATGTTTGAAGCATAATCCCATTAGTGTTAATTTGCACTGATTCAAGCTATGGCCTGAAATGTTTATGTCTTCAAAAACAAAACAGAAGGGAGATAGCACTGGAATTTATAAAAGCAGAGCAATGTATTTCTGTAAACCCTTGTTAGCAAGCTAACCCAAGCTGTACAGGGCAATTGATGTGGGCCAGACTGATCCTCCATTCTTAGAGTAGTTTGGCAGCAGATCTCTTCTGCTTTGTTGGCTGACAACTGGGGAACTAGACGGTGCTGATCTGAACACGGAGCTCTTCACACCATAACCAATTTCCCTTTAGATTGCCACAATGCACATGAAACAGGGGTGACCTTGAAGAATGTTTAGAGGTTTCAACAATAATACAATGCGGTGACGAATTTGCTTTTTGGATATTGTTCATTGATTATGTTACCCCAGCTAAGTATTAACTGCACATGTTGCCCATTTGTTTCTGGGCACATTTCAAGGAGTTGGAGTTTACCTATTGTAAAAATGTCCTCAAAGGCTATGGAGTTGCCTTCAGAGCCATTCTTGGGTGCACTCTGCACCCCAATTCACTAACAAATAATTTCTCCAGACTACCGCCGACAACTCCACTGAAATCCCTAATGGAAGGGGAGGAGCAGAATATCAGAGCAAGGGCTACCAAGGCCAGGAAGTCAGTAGACGAGACATAGGACCCAAAGGAACGGGTAGGGTTAGTTCCTAGAAAGGAAGAAGGAGTGTGAACTAAGAGGAAGAAGAATGATGGAGACAGAGGTGGTTACTTCACATCCTTCTTCGAGCCGAGGTGAACTTGCCTCCGTGTTGAAATCGGTTTTCAACACAGATCGATAAGTGGATTGAAAAGATTCCCGAGCTCCAGGATGGGAATCTCTCACCCCGCTTGGAGCGCAGTTCAGGGGTGTGTGGTCGGGGTGAACTCGGATTGACCCCACAAGGACGTGAGGTTACGTTCCTTTGAACTCGGATTGACCCTACAAGGATGTGAGGTTATGTTCCTTCGAACTCGGATTGACCCCACAAGGACGTGAGGTTACGTTCCTTTGAACCGGTCTCCAGCGGGGCCGTGAACTGCAGCGAGAGGTACGTGAAGTATCAGCCAGACTGAACTGGTGGCAAGGAGCAAACGAGGAGGAACAAGAGAAACAGGAAGAGAAAGAGGAGATCTGAGTGGACTTGTTCAACTGGCTGCAACCAGAGCCACCCAAGGAAATGGTAGAGACTAGGGATGGGCACAAAATGAAAAATGAAACACATTTTTTTCATCTAGGAATGAAATGATTTATCCTAGAGGAAATGACAGGGGAGCTTCCTTAAGCTCTTCCTTGTAAGCCCCTGACATTTGGAAAGGTTTGGGGATCAGGGGGCTGAGTGATGAAGCTCCAAAGGGGGTACCCCTAGGAAAAAATATTTCTAATTGAATCTGGAAATCACAATAGCCCCCCTGCGGGCGACTGATTCGCACAGCTGCGGTTTGGTTTCCAAATCTCAATTCAATCAATTAGAAATATTTTTTCCTAGGGTAACCCCTTTGGAGCTTAATGACTCAGCACCCTGACCCCCAAACCTCTCCAAATTCTGGGGGTTTAAAAGGAAGAGTCCATACTTGCTCCACAGTGATTTTGGTGCCGAAACATGGCTGCTGCGACCAATATTTTGGAGCACTCCAACTACAAACATGCACTGAAACAGCCCTCAATTCTTCACAGCTGGGTTTCTAGAGAAAACAGGGACATCACTGGCAATTACAGCCAAATATATGCACCATACAGCAGATAACCTCCTGTTCTCAAGGACAGGGAAAGAGATAGGAACAGTTTTGAGGACATAAGAGGGTGGAATAACCATGCCTCTCGTTGAGACTGAAAGGCTGACCCAACCGAGACTTCATAGAAGTTGTTTAGTGTTGTTGTTGTTTGCAATAGTTACAGTTGTTTTATCATCTGTTTTTTTGTAAAATGGAGTAGCAAAAGAAATCTGGACCCCAACTCTCAAGTCTGCTGGGCCAGAGGTTCAGAGGTTCATTCCTTACTGTGTCTTCTTGACAAGGCCTGGACTTGATGATTTATAGAGTCCCTTTCAGCTCTGAAGCCCTAAGATGATGATGATGATGATGATGATGATGATGATGATGATGATGATGATGATGATGATGATGATGATGAAAGAAGATCCATTGAATAAATTACTAAATAATAAATTAACATTTATGAATCTGTTTTAGACTAGAAACTGGATTTAAGCTAAAGGATAGCATATCACTGACAAGTGTGTGTGTGTGTTGTGTCGTTACAGTCGTGACTGACTCTACGTGACCCCATGTCCATGGAGTTTTCTTGGCAGGAATACTGGAGTGGTTTGCCAGTTCCTACTCCAGGTCCCTACAGCACCTGGTATTCCTTGGTGGTTGCCCATCCAAGTACTAACCAGGGCCAACCCTGCTTAGCTTCCGAAATCAAGCAAGACTGGATGTGCTTAGGGCATCTAGACAGCTTCACTGACAAGTAGCTGGGGCAATTGGTTGTATTTCTGTTAGCTGTGGCTTCACGTGTTTAGAAAGGTGTCTAGCTTCAGGGTTAGGGTTAGGGTTAGGGTTAGGGTTACGGTAAGTTTCAGTTAGGCAAGAAACCCAAATGGCCGGTGCTTAAGGTATTTCATATTTGATGGTTGCAGGCTTAAAAGTGTAACACTTCAAAACAGGTGGTAAGGCTGACATTTTGCTACCTAAGGGAAAGTACAAGCCCCTACCATTATATATTTCTAAGGGTGTTTATACATGACCCCTAAGCTCCGCTGCAAATGGCTCCCAGCTCCGGAGCTTAAAAATGTTTCCCCACCAGCTCCAGAGCTAACAGAAAATTAAGTGCGACCATGCCCACTTTAGCGCGTCCCAGCACACTTTTCTTGTACCTGCTCTGGGAGAGTGAAAAATCTTGATACGGAGAGTGCCAGGCTCTCCTTGCTTCTTTTTGCTGGTTTTTTTTTTTTGCCTCCCGCCCCTTTAAGAGGAACCAGGAAGTAACCGGGGCTCGGAGCAACTTCCACCGGCACCGGAGGTAAGGCTTTATTCTTTTGTCCCTTTTTAAGGCTTTTTTTCCTCCCTCCCCTCACGCAGACAGAAGCAAGGAAGTGCGGAGTGGTGGGGAGGAAGGAAGAGTGACAAACCCTCAAGATCTCTGGTCCGAATTTAAGGGACCAGCGGATCTTAGGGGTCGTGTAAAAAGGCCCTAAGTTGACAACATTGTCAGGTTACTTCAACACGGATGATAGCATGGTGCTCTTCCACAGTCTGTCAGGGCAGCAGATCCATTCAGAAAAACAAAAAAACAAAAAACAGGACAGGCTGTTTGGTACACGCTGCTCCTGGTTACAAAACAAGGGAAAGACCCAGGGGCTCAGGAATTGCCTCAGAGTCTGCAATGGTCTGCCCCACTATCTGCCGCCCCTGTGCTGATGATCTGTTTGGTATATTCCGCCACAGATCTAAATCATCCCTTATTATTCAAATGCAGGAATGTGGAACTGCAAAATTATTCCTACTATACATAGGAGACGAGAACCAGAACAAAATTGGGTTTTGTGCAGATTAAGAAGATTTATGCAACTAACACTTTGACACAAATAAATGAAAAGTGTGCCAAATGACAATAGTGTAAAATGCAGGTTTTGCACAGTATGTAGTAAAAAAATTTTTTTTAAAAATAATTCCAACTCATAAGCTTAATAGTTTGGCAGAGTCAATCAGAGTCATACATAATCAACTTGAAAAACTTAGCATGGGAAATGAGGGTATGTTTTAGTGTGGAGAAACAGGAGGCAGACAATAATCCTTGTGGCTTTTCCAATACTAATGCAGGAGGGTTTATTTTGAATGAAGGCAGTATGAGTTTAAATTAAATGTCAAATATAATTTAACTTTAAAGCATGAAGTGGCTGAGTGTATTCGTGGAGGAACTGGCAGCCCTCCTGAGTGGTTAATTGCCATCCACCCAATAACGAGCTATAAAAAGATCACTCATTTTCACGACTGAGCATTCAGTCTATTTGAGGAGAAACTATCTTACATATTTTAAAATCAGAAAATATTCTAGTATCCAGAAATCACTGCTGTCTCAAGACTAATTTACTATACTAATGTTCTATATTAGCATGATCAAATTTAAGGGGTAACGGACAAAATACAATGGTAAAACAACCATGCGTGGAAGGAAATCATGCAAGTCCCTATTCCTTGCTGGGTCTCCTTTGTGGATTTCACAGTCACTGCAACATTAGGTGCACAACAGAGAACATGCCAAGGGGAACAGAAACTTTGCAACTAGGCATCACTAACAGCAGAAGTAAGCAGAGTTCTCTGGCTACTGGAAGACAGATTCCCCCATGTTGGCTAGTCATATTGGAAGATGGATCTTCTAATGCAGGCATACCCAAACTCCGTCCCTCCTGATGTTTTGGACCACAACTCCCAGAATTCCAAGCATGCATTTCCAATGGGAAAGGACTGTGGGAGTTGTGGTCCAAAACATCTGGAGGGCTGAAGTTTGGGTATGCCTGTTCTAAGGGGTTTGCAGAAAGTGTGGGGAAAGAGATTTGCCCATTATTTCTATGCAAAGGCACAATAATATGTGGCCTCAGACTAGTAATGAAAATGGAAAAGTAACTCTCTCTCTCTGTGTAGAAGTTTCAGAGAGGGTAGCCATAAAACCATAAAACTATACAGCTCTAACTCACTCTTCTCACCATTTAATGTTGTCACCACCTCTACTAATTAACTCTCCCTCCTCTGCTCCCACCTCCTCCCTCCCCTCCCCTATCGGCCACCACCCCCAACGCTATATGCTACAGCCAATATCTAGGCCACAACCCATGAATATCTGGTATGAAATGTATATCTCAGCTCATTATATCTCACACCTCATTCTGCTGAAGTGTACGTGTACGAAACGTCACATTAAAATATGAAAGTTAGTCTTTAAGGTGCCACATGTTTGTCTTTTGTTTTGTTTTGTTTTGTTTTTCTTTGATTTTTGCCTGAAATTCTCTCTCTCTCTCTCTCTCTCTCTCTCTCTCTCTCTCTCTCTCTCTCTCTCTCTCTCTCTGTGTGTGTGTGTGTGTGTGTGTGTGTGTGTGTGTGTGTTTGTAGTTTGCTAAATTTTCTCTTTGATTCATATCCTTGTTGGTTAGGTATTTCCCCTACTGAAATTGATTAGACCATTCATTTCTCAAACTCAGCCCAAATCTGAAATATTAGCAGTACGTCTTCTCTTCCAGTGCCTTATTTGAAGTTCCTACCAATCTACAGCTAGCTGCACCTTTAGCACTCTTTTCTCTGAGGCTGTACCATCTTTTTGATCCTCTGTCCCGGATTTCTCTCCATCACTGATCTTGCTGTCTGAGCTTCAGAGCCTTGCTTCCCTTTTGCACTTCCTCATCCTCTATTAATGTTTTGATGACATGTTTTGATGTATTTTCCTTGGCTTTTGTAAATTTCTTTTTGGAACCGGTGACTATAAAAGCAAAAGGGATTAGAGATCAATGTAATTGAAGCCCATCTCTCAGTACAGTATAAACACCTGGATCAAAGCTGCAACAAACTTCATGTATTTTACAGACAAAGTATTTAATTCAACCAGTTACTGACACAGAGAGAAAGATAGGAAGAAAAATCACAGGACTGGGTGAAACTGAGCAAAACAATCTGTTTTATAGACATAGAGCTTAATCCATCACTCCCTTTGTCATTTCACTAACACAGATAACAGCAACAAATGTACAGTTTGGTTAATTAACGAAACCAATAACAATCAAATGTTGATAGCTTATTTCTTACTTTCTTTTTAGATCTGTCATAAAGAAAGGCTTTTCGGGGAGGCTGGTAACTGTTATTGTAAAACAAGTTAAGGTAAATTCTAACCAATTGTTCCTGATCCCAGTTAAGGATTTTAAAAAAGTATTGATCCCTCAAATCTGCATAGCGAGGACATTCTATTAGAAAATGTACCATGTCCTCCATTTTAGAGCACCTTGCTGGGCAATGTCTGCTTGTACCTTGTTGGTCCATATATTGTCCGTGAATCTCTTTCAACTGTGTCAAGTTCAATCTGCATTTAGGTAACAGTGGTCTCAGCTCATGAAAGCGAAGGGCCAAAATATGGGTGGCACCTTTCCAAAAGGCATATCTAATTGTAGCAACAACTGCAGATTAGAGATGGGCATGACTCGAAAAAAAAAATTCGAGTTGTCGTTAGTCGGGCCAGTTCTGTTTCGGGTCGTTTCCGTTTTTCGCGAAAATTCGCAAAAATTAGTCGGTTCGTTTTTTCGTTTTTTCGTTTTCGTTAGTACTGGTTTGGGGGAGTAGCGGGCTCCTGGAGGCACCTCTGTGGGGTGGGTGCCTCCTCTGGCCCGCTATAAAGGGAAAGCGGGCTCCTGGAGGCACCCGTGGGTGCCTCCTATCCTCACCCACTAGGAAGGGGAAGCAGGCTCCAAGAGACCCCTCAACATGGGGGTCTCCCCTCCTCACCTGCTGCTGCAAAATGGTATGCAATAGCCATATGGATATGCATACCAGTTGCAGACAGTGAGACCACGCACCGCCATGTCTCACAAAGAAGGGAATCGTACTTGCGTGTAGTGCAATGCAAGTAGATCTGGCTTAGGGTTAAGGTGGGTTAGTGCAAGGGCTAGGGTTAGGCTAGTGACGGGTAAGGTTACGGTGGGCTAGTGGGTTGCACCTCTGGGTGCCTCTCTGACCCACTAAGAAGACAGTCTGTGATGTATGGGTAAGGAGTCAAGGGTTAGGGTTAGGGTTAGGGGGCTAGGGCAGGTTTTAGGGGGCTTTTTGGCACATCCCAGAAGTCTCCATGGCCAAGTGGCCATGCGATTGGTGGGATGGCTCCAAAAATTTGCATGGTCGTCCACTCCCACATGGCTGGCCACCCGGCCAGCCCATCATTGCGCAGGTGTAAATAAAATAAAATAAAATAAAATCAATGGAGGACAGAGGAGGAGAGGAGAGACATTTTGTTGCAAGAAAAAAACCCACTGCTACTGTGAAAAATCTGGCAGTTTATAAATTTTCGCGTGTTTCTGTTGTGCTTGTGTGTTTTTGGACCACGATTTCAAAAACAATATTGCGTTCGCCGCCCCATTTTGGATCCCCCGCCCGCACCGCATGGCATGGCGAGTCCGGCTGCCCAGGACGGAGGGGGGAGGCGGGACCCCCCCCTCCAGAAACCACCCCTCCGGTAGGTGCCCTGCGCCCTTAGTCAAGCAGGCATTTTTCCGCCTGCTTTTTTGGCCCGGGAATGGGTGGGGGGAGAGTTTAAAAGTTTTTTCCTGTGCCGTCCGTGCCGCTTGCTTGTGCTTTAATTGCGGCAGCCGGCGGCGAGACTGGGCTTTTTGCTGGCTGCGAGCCTGCGGCGAGTCCCACCAGAGCAGCCCAGGATGGGGGATGGGGGGGGGGAGGCCGGGGACCTCCAGAAACAACCCCTCTGGTAGGTGCCCTGAGGCACGGCAGGCATTTTTCCGCCTGCTTTTTGGCCGGGAACCGGGTTTTTTTAACTTTTAAAAACTTTTTTTCTGTGCCGCGTGGCATCGCGCGATCGCACGATGCAAGGAACGAGCACGACAAATCAGACCACAATTGTTCATTCGTCGGTTCGAGCTCGAAGTCTGGCGGAGTAATTCCCGTTACCGTTTCCGTAGAGTAACAGAACCGAGTAACGGAACCGGTACGCTGATGACACGCAGCTCTATATCTCCTTTTCTACGTCTGCAGAGGAGGCGGTTCGCTCCCTCGATCTGTGTCTGGAGGCCGTACTGGAATGGACCACAGATAACCGGCTCAAGCTTAATCCGGAGAAGACGGAGGTTCTGTTCTTCGGGGCGCCTTCGTCTCGGTACAATGGCCCCCTCCCTAGTCTGGGGGGTACTTCCCTCCAGCCTACAGACAGGGCCAGGAATCTGGGCGTGGTCCTGGATTCGGCCCTCTCCCTGGAAGCCCAGGTGATGGCCGTCTCCAGGGCCGCTTTTTTCCATCTCCGCAGGATCGCCCAGATCCGTCAGTACCTTGACGAGTCCTCCCTGAGGACAGTTGTGCAGGCCCTGGTGATCTCGAGGATCAACTATTGCAATGCCCTCTACGTGGGGTTGCCCTTGACCCTGGTCCGGAGGTTACAGCGGGTGCAAAATGCGGCGGCCAGGCTGGTGGTGGGTGCTCGTAGATTCGAGCACATCACCCCAGTCCTGGTCCGCCTGCATTGGCTCCCCGTTGTCTTCCGGATCAGGTTCAAGGTTCTGGTCTTGGTTTTCAAGGCCCTCCACGGCTTGGGACCAGGATACCTGGCGGAGCGCATCTCCCTGAGGGCATCCGGATCCAGACCCACGAGATCGTCGCAGGCGCGCTCCTTGAGAGTGGCCACACCCAGAGAGGCGCGGAAAATGCGTACGCGGACCGCGCCTTCTCTGTGGTGGGGCCCTCGCTCTGGAACCATCTCCCTCCTGAGCTGCGCCTGCTGGAGTCCCTGCCCGCCTTTAAGAGGGCTTTGAAGACCTTCCTCTTCAAAGAAGCATTTGGTGTCCTCATTGGTTAGTTTCTCTTTCTTTTCTTTGCTCTTACCGTCTGCCACCATCTTGCCTTCCGCTGCCCTTGCTTGGTGGCCTTGTTATTTTTAGCTTTTTAGCCTTTTTAGCTTTTTAGCTTCTTGCGCTGTTAGCCGCCCAGAGTTCCCGTTGGGAAGATGGAGCGGGATATAAGTATTTAAATAAATAAATAAATAAATAAATAAATAAATACCGCTAAGTCGTGCCCATCTCTACTGCAGATGCTGCGGTGGTAGTCTGGAGATGAATGTCATATCGTCTTTTAATAATATATTTTCAGGCAGCCTCATATCCCCTCCTGTGACGGTAGGCTGCGGAGTAACCCAGCTTTGATATAACTGTGGATATCTTAGCTACCAAAGACTCCCTAACAAGAGTCTTCATACGTCAATAAGACCAGAAGTGAGGCCATATGGAAATCTATCTTGAGCCAGAACAGCACGGTTGCTTTCTTAGCAAAAGTACTCCCCAAGTCGCATGATGTCTCAAAGCAGACTGTGGCCATAGAAGTCTATCCTTCCTTTCGCAGAGCTTTTCCCAATACAAATAACATCTGGCCAATCCTCCTAGCAGCTCACGATTTCTAAGAGTAAGTTCAAATGTCACATTCTCTAGTGGCAGTCACAGCATGTGAGGGTGAGACTGTGCTAACTACTGTCCTATGGATGCAAGCTTGCACAGTTTTACCCACAATATGTCACTGAGTAATATTTCTGATAGGCTGAGTCAACTCAAAAACTAATAGCCACGAGTCAGTACCATATATAAAATCTACAGAATGCCTATAAGGAGTCAATAAAATCTTTATCACCAAGTGCTAGATGATGGACTTCAGCAACCTTGAAGTTTTACTTTTGCAAATCTTTATACAAACCGTCTGTGAAGATTCTCAGTCATCCAGGTGCGTTTATCTGGGAGTTGAGTCATGGCTACTGGACTTCTTTTTTGAGAGATAGAAACGTTTCGCTGTTCATCCAAACAGCTTCATCGGTCTGAATACAGCTAGTGCAAGAGACCTTCTTATAGTCAGCTTGACCTCTTGTCCCCTTGTCTGATTGGCTCATAAGATGAACAAAGCCTGAATAGGCTCGTTAGGGAGACATTAGTGTCCATGGCCTTAAGGTAAACAATGGCCTAAGGTGCTGAAACCCATCAAGAATGGGTCGTTAGCTGTCAAGAATGGGTCGTTAGCTGTGACCTGGTGGTGAAGGCTCCTTGATTTGCCTGGGTACTGTGGAAAGTACAGCCTGGTAAGTAGCAGCTAGACTATGCCGGAGCCCCCCACCTCTGTTGAGGGAGGGATTTTCAATGCTGACATGAATGGCTTCCCTTACTCCTCTCTCAAACCACCTCTCTTCTTTGTCTAATATGTGTACATCCTCATCTTTGAAAGAGTGGCCTTTTTCCTTCAAATGGAGGTGTACTGCTGATTCTGGTCCTGAGCTGTTACCTCTCCTATGTTGGGCCATTCTTCTGTTTAATGGCTGTTTAGTTTCTCCAATGTAGAGGTCTGAACACTCTTCACTGCATTGGACTGCATATACTATATTGCTCCTTTTATGGTTTGGTATCGGATCCTTTGGGTGGACAAGTCTCTGCCTTAGTGTGTTCATGGGTTTGAAATAAACAGGGATGTGGTGTTTGCCAAAAATCCTTTTAAGCTTCTCCGACACTCCCGCCATGTAGGGAATGACCAGGTTCTTCCATCGGGTCTGGGTCTCAGACTGATCCCTTGTTCTTCTGGGATGGCCCACTGCTTTGTTGAAGGCCCACCTTGGATATCCACAGGCCTTAAGTGCTGTCTTCAGGTGCCTGTCTTCCTTCTTCTTGGCTTCTGAGGAGGTGGGGATGCTCTCTGCTCTGTGGCTTAGGGTCCTGATGACTCCTAGTTTGTGTTGTAATGGATGGTGGGAGTCAAACAGTAAGTATTGATCTGTGTGGGTGGGTTTCCTGTAAACTTCTACTCCTAGGCCACGGTCAGGTCTGATGATGACTGCACAATCCAGGAAAGCCAGCCTGTTGTCTTGGGTGTCTTCCCTAGTGAACTTAATATTAGGATCCACTGCGTTGATGTGGTCTGTAAAGGCCTGTACTTCCTGCGTCTTTATTTTAACCCAGGTATCATCTACATACCTGAACCAATGGGATGGTGTTGTCCCTGGGAAGGTGTTGAGTGCCTTCTTCTCCACTTCTTCCATGTATAGGTTTGCTACAATTGGTGACACTGGGGAACCCATGGCACAGCCATGCTTCTGTCTGTAGAAGTCCCCTCTGTACATGAAATATGTGGTGTTCAGACACAGATCCAGGAGCAGGCCTATCTGGTCTGGGTTGAGGCGGCTTCTGGAGGTGAGGGTGCTGTCTTCTCTTAATCTTCTCTTTACCATTATTAGCGCATCAGTGGTGGGTATGCTGGTAAAGAGTGATGTAACATCAAAGGATACCATGGTTTCCTCTGTATCCAGTTTGAGCTCCCTGACTTTAGAAACAAACTCTTCTGAGTTGTGTACGTGGTGGTTCGTGTGTCCAACCAGTGGGGCTAGGATAGTTGCCAGGTATTTTGCGATGTTATAAGTCACTGAATTTATACTGCTGACAATAGGTCTGAGGGGGATTCCTTGCTTGTGGATCTTGGGAAGTCCATAAAAGCAGGGGACTGTCTCTCCGGGATATAACCGGTGGTAGGTCACCCTGTCAATTGCGTTTTCCTGCTCCAAGAGTTTATACAAACCATTCCATCCTTTTTTCCAATAGGCTCATTCAGCAAGTTTTACTTTTGCAAATATTTATACAAACCATTCCATCCTTTTTTCCAATAGGCTCATTCTTGGGAGCAGAAGAATCTCAGCTAAGGATAACATCGTATGGGGTAATGCGCACTGTGCCCTTCTCTAGCTTTTACTCACTGCTGGACTTCAGCAATAAAAGGAGAATTGCAATCATGAATCACAAACACTGGTGTCTTAATATTATCTTTCAAGAACAAGAAAGCCAAATACAACTAAGATGAGTCCCTTGGTCATGAGTGACTCCTTGAAATAAGTGTTTCTCCTTCTTAAGCAGAAGACTTTTTCTTAAAGTAAAGCAATTGAACAACAACAAAAGCCCCTTGCATATAGCTTTTCCCCCTTTCATTTTAGTAGCTCCAGGATTCAGGATACATTTTGAAGTACTCTGTAGAAGCACATGCTTTTTCCGTTCTCAACAGTGTTGTGGAATACCCAATGGAAAAAAAAAACCTTCCCCAGTCTTGAAAGAAATGGAGGAGTAGCTGCATAAATTTATTGATTCACAGAATCCTGGTTAGGTTTGGATCCTGGTGTCGTGTATAAACTCCCTGATACCAAAGGCAGTACATCTTTTGTTTTCGTCCCATCTCTCAGTGAGTTTTACAGATAATGTAAATATGCTAATTTGCAAACCTACACAGCCAAGGTATTGCTGGTTCTATCAATAGGTTACATGTCTCATATTCAAACTATTTTGGTAATACTGGCCCTGAAAAATCTCCATTTCAGGTCCATCACAGAAACTAGCAAGTATCATCCTATCAAGAAATTAGGTGTTATTCCACAAGTTCTTCTACACAATATATGAGTATGTTGCTTTGTGTTCTTTGACGGTAATATAGAAAAGTTTGGGTGAGACTAAAAGCAAGACTCAAGGCTAACACATCCGGGGACTGCCTACTACTGATCATCCTGGCCCCAGATGTTCAAATCCCAATTGGTAAAAGTGTCATTCCCATCATAAAATATCTTTTGTTTTCTATGAAAGGTTGCTGCTTTGGCATCACACCATAAGCTAGGGTTAGTGCCATCACAGCTAAAGAGAAAGACACAGTTGTGGCTTATAACATGGTGCCAAGTTTTGTTCCTAAGCATATTTATTTGTATGTTCATTTCAATGGACTCAATGGACTCCAGTAAATACATGTTTAGAACTGAGGTGCCAAATCACTGATAGGGTGAAAACATTAGGGGACTAGAGAAGATTACAAGGCAGAAAAACACCATTCTCAAGCTATTAAAAGAGCTATTCTCTTTGTTTTTGCAGTAAATAAAACATCATTGGCTCCTTTAAACCATTCATTTGCATCAAAAGATTCATTTGCATTTGTTTATCTAATCCAGAAAGAGCCTGCTAGAATAGAGCACACTCCCGCCCTCAATAAGGCTATTCTTTGGAGCAGAGCAGTGTGCCTTCGTAGCAGCAATGCACTCAAGCTGGATCTTGGCAGTTCTGGGAGCAGTTCAATAAATGAAATTATTTGATGTGTTTTTAAAAAAATGCCATTTACTGTGTTGCTTGGAAGAGTATAATAATTACATCAGTAGGAAAACCAAAGAGTTAAATGTATGAACTCTGGAACTAGGAGAACCTACTTCTATTTGTGCACGTTACAACTCCAGATACATCTGAGACAACAGACCACAGTTTCCAGGTAACATACAATGCCAGGCAGACAGTTTTCAGTGTAGCAGTAGATCTGCTCAAATGCTAGTTTGAATAAACAAAGGGTTGAGAAATGATCCAACCACAGATGCGTGGAGTGTATCCATACACATACCAGGATAAGGATAGGCACTTGTTAGCATATTCAGGGTGGCCATTTTCCAAAATATTGCACCATAAACACAACTCTTTATGTGTTACCCATAGATATACAAACAGAGATTCTGTCAACTTTTGAAATCTTTCATTCTCACCTGCCAGTAGGAAATAAGATTTACTTTTCTGCTGCTTCTTAGGTATGCTTACAAAGTGATATGCTGCCTGCATGTAAAAAATACAGAATGGTAAGCACTATACAAGTGGGAGAACATGCTTGCTGCAGAAAAGAGTTTAGCTCCATGTCGCCATTTACATTTTTCCTGCTTTTGCAGAAAATAAAATCCCATATTTTTTCAGGTAAGGATTGGGTGGATTGCATGTTCAAAAACAGGCAAAAATATTTTTTTTGTACTGAATTTTTTTTTGCGAAGCAAATCACTGAAAGTTTTAATTTTCCTATAGAGCTTCACAGTCCTCCTTCTCTTGCAACACAACGGTGGCAAGAACCATGCAGAAGGTCTAAAATTACTTGTGGGTTACACCTTCCAGAATCCCACAACTACCTTGGAAATATGACTGTGGGCAGCAAATAAGATATTTGTTTATTTATTTATCTGACTTTTATACCACCTATCTAGCTCTAGGGTTACTCTGGTTTACAACATAAAATCTCAACATAACAATAGCAAGAGTTAAATAACAAAAATGCAAACAACACAATGTAACTAATTATAACCAAATAAATAAACAAGAATAAACTAAAATAAAAATAGAAATAACCAAGCAATTGATTAAATAACAACAAAATTAAAGATAAGTGATAAAGGAAGGATAGCGTCTTGCTAGGTATTTAAGAAGTGAGGAAAGGCCATTCTATAAAACCATCAGTAGTTTTTTTAAAGGTTTGAGGTGAGGGTGCCAGACAAATTTCTGGTGGTAAGTGATTCCATAAATGGGGAACAACCTCTGAGAAGGCCCTATTCCTTGTCACAGCTTTCCGGGCCTCCCTCGGGGTTGGAACTCCCAGGTGTCCTGCCCGGCTAGCTGGTGATCTGGAAGCTGATGCAGTAGTGTATCAGCAGCCAGTGCAGAGCTGCCAGTACAGGGGTAATATGATGGCGCCTTCTAAGCCCATTAATAAACTGGCAACTGTATTCTGCGCTAGGTGCAATCTCCGCATTAACCTCAAGGGCAGCCCCACATAGAGAGCACTACAGTAGCCTATTCTTGAGATTACAAGTGCATGAACTAATGCAGTCAACGCCCTGACATCAAGGAGGGCCTGCAGGTGAGCAATCCTCTGAAGATGATAATGAGCGGAACGGACCACGTATGCCACCTGGGTTTCCATGGTAAGCCCTGAGTCCAACAGGACACCTAAACTGCGGACCCCATCCTTCACGGAGAGAGTCACTCCCCCACCAAAAAAATTGAGGGAGGTCCCCAAACTGCAGACCCCAGGGGGCCCCACACGAAATATCTCCGTCTTGCCCAGGTTCGGCCTCAAGATTAACAATTCTATACAAGCATGAATGGAAAAAAGACAGATGCAGCAAATGAGAATGCATGCCATTTCCAGTTCACATTGCACCATATGTGAATGCATTACAGGATCTAAAGTTATAATCAAGTTTTCTATGCAACGACACTGTTGGAATTTTTTTTAAAAAAGTCAGGTCCCAGGTCCCAGCTTAGTTTATGTAACACCAGCTCCCATTTGGAAAACAATCTTTGTTGTTAAGGATTGAGATGCTTTACACCTTGACCTGGTTGTCTTGTAATGAACGCGTGTTTCACTATGGGTACAGTTGACACTTGATATTTGAGTAGCTTCTTTCTAAATATGATAAAGTGATGCAAAGACCTGATATTGTATTGCCTGGCAGCTTCGTGGACTTCATCCTTTAATGTGCCTGTAAAGGGCTGAATGTTTCATGTTACACTCTGGCATAGAGATGGGCCATATAGAGGCAAACAAAAGGATGGTGGGCCGATTTCTGGAAAGTATTTGGTTTACTGCAATAGCAGCACTGCTGGTGAGAGTGCTCCGCGAGTTAGCTACCAGGCTGCAAATCCAGATGTTGGGAATTCAGTTCCTCACTGTGCCTCCCAATGAGAAGAGCCAGGCTGTGTAACCTTGGACAAGGTGTTCACATGGAACTTTCAGATTACAACAACAGGAATGAGATGAAAGATGTGAAACAAAGGAAATATCCACATGAAACTTTCTAGCTGATGCCAAAGCCCCAAGTATTTTCAGAGAAATCCACGTAAGGTTCATATGCCAAGTGGTTCATGTTCTAATAGAAAAATCATATAGAGCTAAAGCAAATAGTGTCAACTGTCAAGCTATTTAGTTAGAAGTAATCCCACATATTTTCATAATGCTACTCTGATTCAGCATATAGAAAACGACTGTTGTTGTAAGACTTATCTTGATTGGGTTTGTTCTGCTTACAAAGAGGGTGGGGCTGGCGGAACACACAGGAAGCTTTCCATTTAATTGCCAGGCTTTCTTCAGTAAACAATGCAAAGTGATTAGAGATGTTTTTGGCATGAACAGGCCAAAGCCACCTAGTGAGAGTTCAAAGAACAAAGCAAAGGCTCATTGGAAGAAATTATGCAGCTAACTAAACTTGTGTATCTTGGAGCTTGCCATGTTGCCAGCATCTTTGCCCCATTTATCAAGGCACAATTACTGTCACCATTGTGTGGTGTCATTAGGCATAAGGTTACAAGTGCCAGGCGGAATAAAAAAAAATTTGCAGTTATGTTGGCATAATTTTTCATTATCATCTTCATTAACCAGAGCGAGTGGGAGTAAGAGTTTATCCTTGCTCTTGTCATTGTCATGACAACGCTTCCAAAGCTTGTCTGCCAAGAGTCCACCCAATACAAAAACAAAAAACACACACACACACGCACACACACACAAACCCCTGAATGTCCTCATTATTCCGCCTATCACATATTCACCCATGCCAAGGGTGGTATGCATTGCAGAGGGCCCTTGATTTATCCCCTGTGATTTCTCTTGACAGCCTGGTATGGTGTCTCGGCTCAAGGCAATCGGTCTGATTTCACAGTTTAATTACTGCTAATCTGAGGGAGCGTGGCCAATGCTAATGAGCCAGCAGCAATCAAAGCAGTAATGGCTAAACTGACCCTGTTTCATTCTCTTTCTCCAACTCTGTGAAATAAGCAAGGCATAACCCCACCCCTGTAGCACACTGAGAGATGAGAAGCCAGCTATATACAGTAGTTATGAAATCACGCTGGCTGGAACACAGTCGATAAAGTATTGCAGCCTCACCCTGCCCTTTTGCTGAAGAGAAGTTTTCTGCTCTGTTGTCAAAATGTTTTCCAGTTTTGCAACCACGTTGACCCTAAAACCATGTATAATAGTTTTCAGTTGAGTTGGGTTTTAACAAAATGGCAAAAGGCATAAATTTTTATAATGTTGCAGAAATTAGCTATGAAGACAAATATGTTCTACATTTTCTTAACATTTTATATCTATCTATCCTTTGGGCATGACAAAACCTTGGGTCAGGTTTTCTGACATTTTCCTTTCAACATGCTTTTAAAACACAAGCAGTGATGTGATACACTGAAAATGGGCACAAGGAACAACCAACAGCTAAGTAACAGCATTCAGGAGACAGAAAAAAAAAACGTATTAAGACTTTAATAGGGCTTTCAAGGTCAGTCAGAACATGCCCAGACAGGCATATATTTTTGGACCACTTCTACCATGAGATCCAGAAGGTAGTAGCTTGGCCATCTTCACTTCAGCCTGGTGGAAACCACCTGAACAGATACAGAATACATAAGACAGCGATGGTGAACCTTTTAGAGACTGAGTGCTCAAGCTCTGATTCAAGACCCACTAATTGTTCACAAAGTGCGAATACAGCAATTTAACCTGAATACAGGTGGCTGTGAAGGGGCGATGTCGGGTACCCACAGAAAGGGCTCCGAGTGCCACCTTTGGCATGCATGCCATAGGTTTGCCAACACTGCCATAAGAGATATAAAGAAGACTCACTAAATTCTTTATTCCCATCAATTTAGACTTCCTCAGAACAATGCGAAATCTCAGTCTCGAAAGCTTAAAGCTTGTGGCATTTCTGTCTTCCAAATGAAAGCAAAAGAAGCCCTATTTTTCTCCCCCCCCTCTTCTTCACTTAAGTCTCCTTAATTTGTGCACACCATCTCTGCGAAAAAAATAATGTTCTTTACTTCTGAGAAGAAAAGCTTACCCACAACATCAAGCATGGATTGACCCACCAATTTTTTTTAAAAAGACACAATTTCTCACATGCGTCTAATCCTGAAAATGTAAGCAACAAAACAGCAGCTGTTCCCATTTTGCACAATGGGCATTATTTGTGTTAAAGAGTTATCTGCACAATTCTAATTCATCTGCACAATAATAATTCTTGTTCTCATTCTCTTCTCTTGTCTACAGCACCACAAATTATCTCTCTTGGCGTGAGGAGAACAATTCTGCAATTCTTCATCCTCGCATTTGAAAAGATCTGTGACAATTTACATCTGTGCCAAGCAAATCATCACCAGTTGCACATAAATCATTTAGTATATATCTTGAGCTCTAGCTACCTACCAAGGCAGGTTTTACCACGGACCGAAAATTACACTCTGGCATAGAGATCTGCCATATAGAGGCAAGCAAAAGGATGGTGGGCTGATTTCTGGAAAGTATTTGGTTTACTGCAATAGCAGCACTGCTGGCGAGAGTGCTCCGCAAGTTAGCTACCAGGCTGCAAATCCAGACATTGGGAATTCAATTCCTCACTGTGCCTCCCAGGGAGGAGAGCCAGGCTGTGTAACCTTGGACAAGGTGTACAGTTTCAGAGCACACCCACAAAAGGGGAATGGGCAAACCCAATATCAGCGCTCTATACCTAGAAAAAGCTGGAATGTCAGAGGTCAGAATTGAGTTACTGTGCCTTCAGATTCTTGCAGATTTGGCGATCTGCATTCTATATTGGACTGCGTGTATGTTTCCATGTGTATGCATTTGCATCTTGCTTGCAGATTTGGCGTTTTGCTGCATAGCCGCATTCTATTCTGGATGGTCTGCAGTCAATTCTGTGTAAGGTATGGCCTCGTTCTGTTACAATCCCATTCCCTCCCTCCTTCCCTGTTTTGCATCTGGTTCGGGCATGGCATTTCAAAAGTGTATTTTAAAAACTTATTTATTTATCTTTGCTGCATAGCCGCACTGACTGACTATTTAATCAACTTGTTCTATAAACCAGTATGCTCTAAAAGCAGTTTTCCCCTTAGAGTGTTCCTCATTCTGTTCATATCATTTTTGCCATCTGAAAATTCACATCACCACCACAGGACACTGCAGCATAGTAATGTTTAAGAATATAATAAACCACCACCTCAGCTACAAAACAACAGTCGAAATCCACGCCGGTTCTCAATTCATTCAGTGGGATTTACTTCCAGGTAACTGTGCAGAGGACTGCAGCATTAGCAGTAAACTATATTCCTGCATCTAATTATGCATGCTGCTGACTTGTGAATGAAGGTGGTGATAAAGGAGTTTAGTAATAGAAAGAAAAAATACCTACACACCAAAAAAAACAACAACACATTACAGTTAGCTTTCTACCTCTGGACCTTTTCACATGACCCCTAAAATCCGCAGCAAATGGCTCCCAGATCTGGAGCTTAAAATTGTTTCCACACCAGCTCCGGAGTTTACAAAAAATTAAGTGCGACCACGCCCACCTAAGCACGTCCCAGCGCACTTTTCAAGTACCTGCTCTCCGGGGGTGAAAAATTCCTGATGCGGATGTAATGTAGTGAGTGCCAGGCTCTCCTCACTTCTGTTTGTTGTTGTTTTGCCCCCCGCCCCTTTAAGAGATACTAATAGACTGGAATGCTGCCGGGAGTAGAGCGAGACGGCAGAACGAAGGTGAGCCAGCATTCTTTTCTTCCTTTTTATCTCCCTCCCCTCACGCAGACAGCAGCCAGGAGTGCGGAGGGGGTGGGAACACAGAAACAGTGACAAACCCCCAAGATCTCTGGTCCAAATTTAAGTGGCCAGCGGATCTTAGGGGTCGTGGTCAAAGGCTCTAAGAGAACCAAGCAAAGACAAAACTCTGCACGCGAATGTATCATGTTCATAAACAACATTGCAGGCAACGGCTTAGCTCAGGGGTCCTCAAAGTTTTCAAACAGCGGGCCGGTCCACCACGCCCCAGGCACCACTGGGGGCCGGACCACAGTGGGTCTTGCCGTGTTCCACTTTGAATGCCCCACTAGCCAGCATGCTAGATCAGCATGCTGATCATCTGGGTGGTAGTTGGGGGGAGTGGGAGAAGTGGCATAGCTCACTGCTTTGAACTGCCTCAGCAATAGAAGCAGCTGTGGAGGCTTGCTTGCTCACAAAGCAGGGGTAGGTGGGGGGGTTGCAATTGGTCCCAGGGGCTGGATTCAGGACCTTGGGGGGCCGCATCCGGCCCCGGGGCCTTAGGTTGAGGACCCCTGGCTTAGCTCATATGTTTCTTTGTGTTTTGATAAACATTTGGAAAGTGATACTAACATTAACAAAACTGAATTATTTCACCATTGAATGTCTGTTTTAGTACATGTTTTTATTCCCCACAGAGACTTTAACCTACCAATAGCTTATGCTACTTTTCAATTATTGGTTTTATTTTATCTTTTCATATCTGTATCACTCGTCTTGTAGTGACTAGAACATGTAATGCTGTTGAACCACAGTTTTCATATTTATTCAGATTTCTCTTGATATTCATCATACTCAAAATTACGTGATTAGGTCACGGTAGAATTCTGGCTGATAAGAAAAATAAAATTAATTCCCTCAGCCCAAAATAGAGAGTTTATTAAACAAATTTAATTAAATATTAACAGGAATAACAATCATTTCTGCATAATGCACAGGGGAATGAGATAACCAATGACACAACAGCATAGCAGAAAATGGTAATTAAAATACCTGAATACAGCTAGTCTTGCAACAGGGAAAATTCTTTGAATAAATTCTTATTTCATCTGAGATATTCACTTTTTGATTTTTATGGAATTAATTTGTGAGCCTCCCCCCCGTCTCTTAAAACACTAGGAGAAACGAATAAAAGGCATTATTATTTCTAAAATTCAACCCACCTTAAAAACACCTTTAAAAAAAAACAGAAAGTAGTCTAGTGGGCAGATTTTACGTCACACTGTAAACAGTTTTCTGGCTATATCTGGAAGTTGAGTCATGGTAACTGGGCTTCTTTTCTTGAGAGATCAAAACGTTTTCACTACTCATCCAAGTAGCTTCAGGATGAAGTGTGTAAAGATGATGAGCAGCATGTCAAAAGACTGTGTAGGATTGCAAAAGTTTACATTTTTGGACTCACAAAGAAAATCGCACATAGAATCCCACAAAGCAAAAAATAGTTTTCCAAGTGTTCTCCTGCTATGCCCACCCATGTGTTTGCATATACCTGTACGCAGCCTGACTTGGTGCCACTGTCACTCCGGGATGTTTAGGGGGGGGAGGGCACACACTCTTGCTTTTAGTGCTCTGCTGCCTGTTTGATCTTTCATATCCCTACTTGCCTTGTAGAAAGTGGATTTAACGGATTCTCCATATGGTTTGAGCTTTTGTGTTGCATTATACACTTCACAGAAAAAAATAAAATCACAACCTGTTTTTTGCTCTGCTTCTGCTCTGGCCAGACCCCACCTGGAGTACTACATTCAGTTCTGCGCATCTTAATTTTAAAAAGATGTTGACAACCTTGAACGGATGGTTAAAGGTCTGGAAGAAATATCTTACTAGGAGTGGCTTAGGGAGTTGGGAATGTTTAGCCTTACAAAAAGAAGGCTGAGAAGGATGTCATATTGAAGAGGGGACTGGTTTGTTTTTCATGGCTTCAGAGACTAGGACGCGGGGCAATGGTTTCAAACTACAGGAAAAGAGATTCAATTTAAACTTTAGGAAGAACTTCATGACAGTTAGAGCTGTTCAGCAGTGGAAGATGCTGCCACGGAGGGTGGTGGAGTCTCCTTCTTTGGAGGTTTTTAAGCAGAGGCTGGATGGCCATCTGTTGGAAATACGGTGATGGGGGTTCCTGCATGGCAGGGGGTTGGACTGGATGGTCCTTGAGGTCTCTTCCAACTCTATGATTCTATGTTTGTTTGTTTAAATAAATGTACACAAGTGATGTGAGTTTCTAGATGATGATGAGCAGTTAGCACCCATTAACCCTTCCGCAACATCATATATGACTCACCTACTTGAGTCAAAACATCTAGATTCGAGATATATGGACAGAGTTTATGACTAAACTTAACACACAGCCTTACTCCCTCTGTCTCCCATCAAGATCAGGGTTGATAGCTACAGTTACAGGTATGCCTGCACACACTCACACATACATCTCAGAATATATCCCAGTGGCTTGCAGTGGACTTATTTTTGAGTGGAATGTTGCAAGATTACAGTATGAGGCAATGGCTGTCGGTCACTTGCATAGCTGGTTGTGAAGCAAGCCACCACACCGGTCTTTATGTGCAAAATAAATAAAAAAGTGTTCTGCTTAAATACCACTCCATAGCGCTTCAAGCACTCTCTGGGCAATTTACAATTTAATTATGCAGGTTACGCATTGCGCCCCCCCTCCAGCAGGGTGGGTACTCATTTTACCGACCTTGGAAGGATAGAAGGCTGAGTCAACCATGAGCCGGCTTCCCGGGACTGAACCCCATGTCATGAGCACAGTTTTAGCTGCAGTACAGGCATTTCGCCACTGCACCACGAGGCTTTCGTGCAGGTATTAACATTTCAAATGGGTTTAATAATAGTTTCAAGCCATCATCTACAAACTGGAGTTTGCTGGATTAAGGCACTTGCAATTTGACACCTTTTTAAAAAATCCTTTTAATTCATCTGAAAACTTTACTGAAACATTTCGGCAAAGGCAGCTGGGAGAGAAAGGCAGCAAGAATTTGTGGAGAAGTCAGAGCAAGCAGTCTGGCAGCTGATATGTGAGTGCTTTTGAAACATTGTTTTAAAATTTGGAAGAGAGAGGGGCAGCTCCCATCCTGGATGAGAAGTGTGCAAGTGGTGGGTATCCTTTGAAGTAGTAATTTCTCAAATAATATTCTGCTCACTGGCAAGCTCTCATGTTACTGAAACTGTATTTCTTGAATTGTTTGAACTGGTCCAATTTCTAACCTATAATAAAGCTGCCCTCTTCTGTTATTCTAAAGGCATGCTGTTCTTGTGGTTGTTGGGTATTCCCCCCCCCACACTCCAGGAAAGGGGTGAAATGGCAATGGACCTGCCTCTCTGTTGAAATAAAGAAATCAAGGGAAATAGACAAGACAAAGAAGGATGAGGTTAGATTTGCGACAAATCTAGATTGTCTAGGAAGAGGCAATATTAAGATGGGGGAGGGAAATTGGGAGGGCGAGAGAAGCCGTCCAGGCAAACAAACAAGAAATGTGGCAGAGGCAAACAAAATGGGAGAAAAAAACACAGAGTCACATTTCATCTCGGCATTCAGGATAATTCCCTTTCTTGTTAGAAAATGTCTTGAAAGGATAACAGTCCTAGAGAACTCTCAATTCAGCTTGGGTTAGCAGGGCTGGGATGATTAGGAGAATTCTAATACATTTTATTCATTGCAATCACTGAAGCCAGAATCCCATTCGAGTTAGGCTGATACGATACAATCCCTGAACGGGAGAGAAAAGGATATCATCTAATATTGATATCCTCCCACCAATTGACATTGCATAAAATATCAGGAGTCACATGGGGGCATGGCTTTCATTTTTATAGGTCACCAGATATCAGGCTATAGTTTGATTTAATTCACCAAAATACGTGAGGCATGGATTTCAAGCAGAAGTCTCAGCGATGTGCAGTGATCAGAAACAGTTTAAATTTAGATTCCTTTCAAAGGTCTGACCTTGTGGACTCAGAATACTAGTCAATATCTCAAAAATATTAAGGCATGGCACGGGGCAAGAAAGAACCATAACAAGAATTTGTACGTTCCATACAGGATCTGCTAAGGTGAAATATATCAAATATGGAAGACAAGGTCATTCCCCTGCTTATCCATAAGACCAGTCATGGCTTATAATTAGAAATAAAATGTTCACCATGCCTGATCCCTCAAGGAGGTGAAAGGGATGGTTTGCAGGTATAGGGCCTTTTCAGCAACTGCCCCCAAACTATGGAATACCCTCCCAAGTGAGACCCGCCTGGCGCCAACGTTGATAACATTTCGGCACCAGGTAAAAACCTTCCTGTTCCAGAAGTTTTTAAACTGATGATTGTGGGTCCTGATGGCAATTTTAGTGTTGTGTTTTAATTTATTGTATTTATTGTATTTATTTATATGTTTTTATTCTAATTATATTGTAATTTTGATGTTTTAATTGTTTATTTTGTTTGTGAGCCACCCAGAGACCAAGCTAAATAATAAATAAATAAATAAATAAATAAATAAATAAATAAATAAATAAATAAATAAATAAATAAATAAATGTGCAAGTGAAATGTTTTCACATATCTGTTTGATATGTGAAAACATCTAAAATGGAGAGGTATGGGTTGATACTGTCCTCACAGAAAGTATCAGCTAGCAGGAATCAGCTAGTTTGATTTTTGTTGTTATACTGATATGTCCAATCAAATGGCTTCTGACTGAAGGGGACCTTATGAATTATTACTTTATTTATATTTATTTTATTTCAATTGATAGCCCACTCCCAGTAGTGCCAAGGCACTACTCTGGCCGGTTACAACAGGTATAACCCCAAAATAAAAATAAAAGTAAAAGCACTAAAAGCAATTTACAAATAAACCTTAAAAACAGATGGCATAAAAACCCAGAGCAGATGGAGAAAGCGGGAGGGGGGAGCATGATCAACCGGGGTCAGTGTGAAAATCCTCCCTGAAAAGCCGTATCTTCAACAGGTCCAAAATACAGCCGCCAGATTGCTGGTGGGGTACAGAGATCACATTACATCCCCATTAAAGCAGCTCCACTGGCTACCAAACAGCTATCAGGCACAATTCAAAGTGATGACCTTAACCTACAAAGCACTGTATGACCTGGGTCCTAGCTACTTCAAAGATCGGATAACCGGCTCGGGTGTTCAAGGTCATCAGGAGACGCCTATCTCTCCATCCCACCACCCTTACAGGTACGTCTTGTGGGAAGACATGAAAGGGCCTTTTCGGCTGGTCTACTGTGCATGATTACATGGAATTTTTACTCTCTCTTTAACTGCTCACATTCTCTTGTAGCTTTAATGTTGTCTTTTAATGCTGTAAGATGTCCCTATATTCCCTGTTCTCAAACTTGAATATGTCTTAATTGTGCCAGACTGCATATTGTCCCTCATTACCGTAAACCGCCTTGGGTCCTTTTCCACGGAGAAAGGCAGGGTAAAAATACTCTAAATAAATAAATAAATAAATATCTTTAGTTGCCTCCTAAATATCAAAGGGAAGGAAGTTCTTCCAGAAACTGGTTCCATAAGGTAGCAGCCACTGTGAAGAAGGCCCTACCTCTTGTAGAAGACTTATGGGCCTCCCTTGGAGTGGCCACCTGGAGGAGCCTCAACTGAGACTTGATGACATCGAGAGACAAGAACTGACTGCCACAGCAAATAGAACCGGCTCACCCCAGGTGCACGGTATTCTTCCAGGGCATCGGAAACAAGCAAATTATCTATCTATCCTCGTTAGAAACTCCACAAGCCTGCAGAGCGTTTTGTTTGGCAAGACTCAATGTGCTCCCTTCAGCTATGCTTCAGGGTAGATATAATGGAACCCCACGCCAAGAATGTTTATGTCCCTGTGGAGCTGGGGTACCTGAATTTTTAACTCATACTCTTTTATACTGTACCTTTTACAAAGAAATTAGAAGAGACCTGATTTATCCTTTAATTTTTAAATTTCAAAGTTGTCCAGATAAGATCTTGGTAGAGTACTGCCTTTCAGACAAGAACTCATATATAACTACCCAGGTGGCTACATTCCTCTTTGCAGCAATTCATAGAGGGCTACCATAGTGGCAGATAAATGACACTGAAATCTACTGTTGGCAATGTTATGATATAGTTTTATTCTGTGTATTGTTCTGTTTAAACTGTTTTCAGGTCACATGACCGTAATAAACTTATGTATGTGTGTATGTAACTGAGATCCTATGGTGGGTCAAGCAGATGACATTAAGGAAAGACGCTCTAACAAGTAATCAATGACCTTCAAAAGGTCCTATCATTAAGTCATCTGGAAGTTGAGTCATGGCAACTGGACTTATTTTCTTGAGATTGACAGAGCTACTTTGATGTAGCAAAATGGTTCGATCGCTCAAGAAAAGAAGTCCTGTTGCCATGACTCAACTTCCTCACCTGGATGACCGATAATCTTCACAGACATCATTAATACTTCTGTTCATGACTTGCAAAGTCAAGGCTGTTACTTCCTTCACTGATTCAATACATCTGACATTTGCTTCCTCCCCCCATCCCTTTTCTCCTCTTGTCCTTCTACTGAGTCTCATCCTCTCAGATGTGCCCAAAGGATGATTTTCACATTTTAGTTATTTTTGTTTGTAGGAAGAGTTCAATCTTGCTTTGATCCAGCCCCTGCTTATTTGACTTTCTGATACTCCAAGGTCCCTGCAAAGAGATCCTCAAATACTAGTTTCAAATAAACCGCTTTTTGGCCTATCAGCTTTCTTGTTTTTCAACTTTCACATCCATAGGTAGTGACGGGGATTACCTTAGCATGAATGATCTTGACTCACCTTGGCACTTGAGGATTTTATGCTGCTTTACACTTGAGGATCTTTTGGCAGTATTAATAGTTAATTTATAACATGATTACCTGCATAAGTCTCAATCAATCAATTAATCAAAAGGATCTTCAATCCCATACACAGTGTAATTGATTTTAATAGGTAGTTTTCCTGGATAGACATTTTATTTATTTATTTATTTATTTATTTATTTATTTGACTTTTATACCGCCCATCTAGACCTAGAGCTACTCTGGGCGGTTTACAACATGTGATAACATAACAATTAAACAAAGGAATACATTTTAAAAACCAAAATACAAGGTACATAATAAAATAAAATATACATAAATCAACAAAAAAAACTAAAATGAAGCTAAAATGAAGCTAAAAATGGCAAGAGATTGATAAAATGTGTGTGTGTGTGGGGGGGGGGGGAGATGAGAAGAAAAGTGGTTTAAAATAGTGCCTTACTAATTTTTTAAAAGTTTGAAGCGAGGGTGCCAGCCGAATTTCAGGGGGTAGGTGGTTCCATAACTTGGGAGCAACCACCGAGAAGGCCCTACTCCTTGTTACAGTTTTCCAGGCCTCCCTCGGGGTTGGGACCCCCAGGTATCCTGCCTGGCTAGCACGGGTGGATCCTGGCAGTTCTTCTTGGGAGGAGCCACTCTGTCAGATACTGAGGTCCCAAAGTGTTTAGGGCTTTGCATGTTAACATGCCTAGGATGGCACTATAAATCTGGAAGTTGCCATTCTCAGTTTTTGTTCTTAGACCCGGAATAAACTTCAACTCATCCATAGGTTGTAAATAAAATAATCCAGAAAAATAGTCAACTAAAGATAATAAATTTATGTAAAAAGAAGCACTGAATTCCTTCCAGGACTGAACATGGCCAGTTCAGCCAGCATGTTAAAATGGTTACAACAGACCTGAATTTCTATGCTATGACTACAACACTGATTTCTCGCCGAAAGGTGAAGTGAAAAAAAGTGCTGTATCTATCTTTTTTTTAAAAAAAACTGTCCAAGATTATTCCTTTATCATGGAAATAAGAATTTCTTTTAAAAAGCTTTTAAACAGAAAGAGATCCACATCCAAATATTAGAAACTTCTGTAATACAAGACTTATTTGCATACAATAATGATGTTTTTTTAAACCCCACACACCATTTATACCTAGGAGAAAACAAACAGTTTCAGGAGAAACTCTAGTACCTAAGATATTAAGAAGAAGAAAAACACCTGCAACCCAAAATTTCCCTTAGTTTGCTTTGCATTGCACAGAATCAATGCTATACTCTGCAAAACACTGGACAGTGTGCCATTGTGACATTGTGTTTTCTTAAACATTTGCCTTCTTCCAAGTCATCTTTCCAGAGACAAATGAAAAATGTCATTAAGTGTTTTTTATAGTAAGTACTGATATCACCAATGCTTTGCTTGGCTTTCAAAGCAAATGTCTTTCATAGATTGGCAGCTGTATCAGAATGCCCAAAATTTAAATTTAATGTATTAAGGGGATGCAGACCAGCTGCAAAATAGCTGTTGTTGTTTTTCTGGCAGTAATGGCTACTTTTGAAGCAAAGAACGAAGAAGAATCATATGCTTGTATTCTGTACTATCTACAATGAATACAGCAGAAAAAGTAATACCAATGGTTTAAAATCTTATTCTTGGCATCTTAAGTACTTATCATGCTCCATGGAATCCAACTATGCTGGGGAAATATTGCTGATTTTATCATGCTAACCTTATATTGGAAGAGTGATGTGGATGGGGGGAAACTGTGACTTCCTCTGATGTACCCCTTTCTGCTAAGGAAGTGCCAAGTTTTCTGCTGGTCAAGCTTCCAGTTCCTTTCAGCATCTAAAAGATAACGTGATTCCGGTGGTGCAGATTCTTACATCAAACTTTATTTGTCAAACCCTTGATTCCTACATATCTGCTAAAAGTTCTGGAGCCTACCCAGGCATATATATTCTGAAATTGTGTTGGGTGTGGTCCTCCTGTATAAGAGGAATGATGTCATCATTTTGGATGCAATTTGGTCTCATTGGATATGAACCAACAAGAAAGAGAAAGAAAGAGACTAAGAAAAGAAGTCATCAACGCTGGTCAAAACAAGGTGATGTTGATGCTATTCCTATTGCACAAGCAAAGCTTGGCCATATCTGTGCAGTCAAAGAAACAAGTGTAATAAAGTGCTTTTTCTAAGAAGATCCTGCAGAAGTACAGTACTCCCCTATTGCAGGAGTTAGGTGCCTGACCCACTTGTGATAAAGGAAAATCTGTGAAATGCAGACGCCTGAGCAAACTGACCTTGGGCTGCTCCTGCTGGCATGCACTTCCAAAGAGAGTCTTTTAACCCCCTCCTGACACTTCAGCAAACTGACCTTGGGCTGCTCCTGCTGGCATGCATTTCCAAAGAGAGGCTTTTAACCCCCTTGTGATGCTTCAGCAAACAGATCTTAGGCTGCTTCTGCTGGTATGTACTTCCAAAGAGAGTCTTTTAACTCCCTCCTGTCACCTCAGCAAACAGATCTGGGGCTACTGCTGGTGTGTGTGCTGCCAGGAGCAGCCCAAGGTCTGTTTGCTGAAGTGTCAGGAGAGGGATAAAAGCCATTCTTTGGAAGTGTGCTTCTCTCAAGAAAAAATCTGCAATATACTGGGACCATAATATATGAACCACAATGTGGCGGGGGACTACAGTATGAGCAAAACAGAGAAACAAGTTTTCCAGCCTCAGATGGATTCATGGAAGACAGATCTATTAAAACCATTGTACAATATGGCTATATAGTGGACCTTATCCTCAAAGGAAGTGTGCCATTGGATACCAGGCATACTGCACTCTTGCTCTGCTGAACTAGGCTCCTGAGAGGTATTTCATCAGCCACTGTATGAAACAGAACAGTAGATTAGCTAGATCCTTGTTCCAAGTTCACTGAGATATTCTTATGATCTTAAATTAGAAAGGCTTGAGTGATAGAATTCAGAATGGGACCATCTGGAAAAGAATTCTAATTGAAGAATTGGTAGCTTATACATGCCTGCTCTATTACTGGAAGGCGGTGGACTACGACAATATAATTATTAAGAGATCCCTGCCCAGCTCTGGATAATATGACATTTCTCTGCGTGGGCCAAGTAACATTCCCATGGTCCATGCCTTAAATTGGCTTAGCTTCAAAATATACTTAAATCACATAAGATATAGTGAAGACAAGGTGACTGTATAGTGCCAATCATAAAAAGCCAAAAGAAAAAGAAAAAAAATGTTGCTGTGTGAAGAATGGTAAGAACACGCCCAGATAAAGATCCTGCAATTAAAATACTATACACTTCTAATTTTTTTTTAAATAGCAGTCTTAAGAAAGAGAATCTGTATCATATGATAAAACATCAGGCTAAGAGTTGACAAATGACTCACAGATAGTGTAACCTCTGATGACAGAAGAATTTATTTTGCAAATATTTTTAGAAACACTTATTAGAATGCAGAGTAGAGAATGCAGCCATGTACCATGGACATACTCTGCCTCCTTGTATATCATGCAGAATCTCTTATAATCTAAAAGCACACTTTCAGGGCATACTCATTTAAGACACCTACTATCTGGTTCTTTTCTGGCTTCAGATGCTAGGAACTGAATTTGGAATCTACCACCAAATTATCGGTGCTAGTACAGAATTAGTTATATTTTCATCTGAAGACTAGGTATTTCTTCTCAATATTGTGATCAAATGAAGACTTCTCAGCACATATTTCACTGGTTGGAAAGCAGACGTGATCATTTTAGAAAATAAAGCTCCGCTTACATAATCACATTAATCATTTTGCAACAGCAACTCTTCAATGTTCTGATTTGCTAAAGGTGTGAATCAGAGGTTGAAATGAACAGAACTGGCAGTAACTCCTTGGGATTGTTTTAATTTTGCCTTTGGGTAAGTATAATTTAACCAATTGCAATGTTATCTCTAGCGCTGGAGATAACCAGGAAATCTGCTTGTTGCTGCAAGAGGCATTTTTTTTAGCAGAGTTAAAACTCTGAGGTAGCAGCCTTTGAACCTCAACCATGTAAATAAGCCCTGTATGTCATGTACTGATGGAGCTATTATGCATCATTAGGAGGACTTGGCTTCTCTCCTAGATTGCCAAAGTATGTCTGGTGAAATGGGTAGAGCTACTATTAAAAACCACTTTAATCCACTCTGCAGTTAATGCATTTAGATATGTAAACAGTAAATTTGCTAATAGAATAGATGTACATTCACTTAGCATTTGTAATCCACAGTGGAACGTCTGTAATGTTATTGCTTGTGGAAGATATGGATGTTTAAAAAAGAAATTCTTAAATCTAAATATAAGTAGCATGGGGCAGAAACACGATCCAAAAGTAGATTAAACACATAAACTAGTAATCCACTCCCAGAAGGCTCCTAAAAAACCGCAAGTGAAAATACGCAATGGATACTAAACTACAGAAGAAATGACTTGAGAGAGTGAATATTAGCTTATCAACAAAATGCAAAAAGAGCAAGAATTAAAATCTAAAATGACAGAAGCACAGAACTACGCTTTCTGAAACACAAAAGGCCATGAAATAATCTGCATGGAAAGGGTCTTCACAAAATACCACATCTACATTCTCATTTATTAGTCATCTTTAGCATATCATAAAAGGCAGAACAATGGTGAATTTGGACATCTAAAGTGCAAAGAAGGCCAGTATGACAAATGCCCAGAATGGTTAAT
Source organism: Phrynocephalus guinanensis (assembly GCA_037367245.1). Taxonomy (NCBI): domain Eukaryota; kingdom Metazoa; phylum Chordata; class Lepidosauria; order Squamata; family Agamidae; genus Phrynocephalus; species Phrynocephalus guinanensis. Next base: position 57,950,904 of record CM074742.1, on the reverse strand, counting down.
AATTTTCTTCATCAAGTTCAGTGTATGTTGAGTAGAGATGGGCACGAAATGAACTTTTTTCATTTTTGTTATTCATTATTCGTTTCGTTACGTAATGAAATGAATAATGAACATTGTGATGAAATTGGAACGAACTGAACAGGACCACGAAAATTAGGTTTGTTACATTTTGTTTTTTGTTAATGGTGACATGCAATGAAATGAGCTGTTTTAAATGTTAAAAAAACGTCCTGGACATCCATAAAAATGCAGCAATAATTATTTATACTGCATGATAATACCTACTGGGGGGTTGGGGTCCTTAAAATATTTGTTTTTGTCTTCTCCCATCGCGATGTATTTTTCTTTTCCCTTTAAGGATGACAAAATGGATGTCGCCAGCCACAAAATGGAGGCAAGCCATGTGATGGGATTATGTAAATTCTTGGACAACTTCAACCAGTAGCATGCCCAGACTGCAGACTGGGCAGGTCTGGCAGCCACAGAGGGCATAAAAACCCCCACCCTCCTAGCAGTCTCCGGTGGGAGTTAGGGTGGGATTGCTATCTCTGCGACTCATTATTTTCAATTTAGGCCAGCCAAGCAGGTGTGTGTCTCTGTGTTCCTGCCGGCTGCAGCCTGGCTCTTAGGGGAGAGAAAGAAGAGCTTTCTCTCTAGCTTCAGTCCTGCAGCCTCCCTGTGTGCGTGCATGCGTACCTCTCAGTGAGTACCTCCCCTGCCCCGCAGTGCAGTCACTCTGCGGCTGCCTTGCACCCTGGGCAACGCTCGCCGCTGACTTTGCAGCCTCCCTGCGTACCTAGTCTATACTGTGTCTCTGCCAGCATCAATTTTTTTTAGTGTTTTCCCTCTGGTCTGGGGCATTGGGGGACGCCGACACACGGAAATTGTTTAAAAATCACACAAAAGTGGGTAAAAATGAAAAACGAAAAATGAATAAACGAAAATGAACCAAAACGGACCCCTCAACAAAAAACAAAAAACTGAAACACCATTTTTTTTATTCGTGCCCATCTCTAATGTTGAGAGCTGTGTAAGATCAGGGTACCTACAGTAACCAGAAAAGTCAGATAAAGTAGTAGAATGAAATACTTAAATGTAATTTGCGATTTATAAGAATCTACAATAAGAGCCCTGAACAATGATAAGGTATGGAAGCATCTGGAAAAACAAGTTGAGCTTATAATTCCTTCCTTTTTCACCTCCAACTGATATATCATAAATGAATGTTATAGGTAAGTGTATATGTATTTTGAGAGCATGTGGACGCTTTATGTTACTTGTTATATGTTTTTAAAAATGTAGTTATTTCTTTAAGCCCATTTCAGGTTTGTAAGCTGGGCTTTATGCCATTATTAAATACAGTAACCACCAAATAAAATCATTCTGATGGACTAATAGAGCTCTGATCTAGTCTAGTAGAAAGCAGCCAGGAAAATGATACAGAGGGCATAACTGAAGTAGCATTCGCCAGACTGTGAAATGAGAGGCATTTCCAAATGGTGAACCACACATTCTATTTTTCAGCTGTTTTCTTCTTTTCATACATAAGACATGCGGCTTGACCTGGGAATGGGACAGTGGTGAGCAAAATCCATGCCGGCTTGGTTCCATCTCTTTTCCTTTATGCTACTGGTTGAGCACACACTGATGGAAAAATGAAAACGGCACCTTGGTTGCACAGAGAGAAAACACACAGCTTAGCCGAAAGCTAAGCCTGTGACATACAAAGCTTGGCTCAGACACAGAAAAGAATGCGACTTCTTTTCTGTGTCTGGCTAAAAAGCTTGGATAAGACATGTTTTTGAAAGGTAACCAATGCTCTTACAATCCTCTATTGCACATTTTTGCTATTCCAGCATCTAATCCATATAATAAACGTTGAGAAAAGTACTGAAGTTGATAGGGCCATTTGTGCCAGAAATACTCTTGGTTGCCTGATGTATTTTACAGTTAATTTTGGCATAAATTGTGATGTACCTGCACGTTCAACAGTTGCTGCAGAATTGGTATACATGTTTATAACATTTGCTTTCTCTTTTCTATGAACATCCCTTCTTTGTTCATACACTCATTGCTGACATCCAGTTGAATTATACATTATCTGAACTCTATTCGTTGCTCTCTACTTAAACCCTTCAAAATTCTTTTAACAAAAAAAATAACCTCCTTACGATGTCTCATTAAATCTATCTGTTCCTATGAACAAATACAATGCAGTACAATAGAGCAGTGACTGGATCTAACTCTCAGAGCTTTCTTGCTATTTTGTTTCTCAAATTATTGGGAAGAATCTATAGGATTAGCAGTCAAATTATCAAAAAGACTGGTATTCTATTATTGCTTTCCAGTTATCCAAAACTAACTAAAATAGTTTATTTAAAGATTCAAATATGATACGCAATAGACCAAAGTAGAGATGGCACCAATTTTGGCAGTTTGTGCCAGTTTGACTAACAGCCCAACACATGTTCCACAATTCAGGGCAAAGGCCCCGCCTCTTACAGTGGGCACCCACTAAGAGCTATCACCCAGTGGAGGTGGGGATACCCCCCAACTGCTTCTGAGGGAGCACCTCCTACAAGGGTTGGGCTCTGAACAGCAAAACACCTGTTCAGCTGTCCCTCAAACCAAGAGTTAGCACTCATCTCTAGACCTAAGTAATGAGATCATGTACCCTCTATAACAGTATCCACTTTGCATTGCAAAAAGAGTCAAGCTATTGCATTTTGCATTGCTGTTGTAATGTAAGTTCATATGCCCTAGATCAGTGCTGGTGAACCTATGGCACAGGTGCCAAAGGTGGCACTCAGAGCCCTTTCTGTGGGCACCCGACATCGCCCCTTCACAGTCACCTGTATTCAGGTTAAATGGCTGTATTGGCACTTTGCAAAAAAAATCAGTGGGTTTTGAATCTGAGTTTGGGCTCTCGGTCTTTAAAAGGTGTGCCATCGCTGCCCTAGATATTGCAAAATACTTTAAACTTTCATTTGCTTTTTTGTAGCCTATTCTTCCTTTGCGGAGCACCACTTCAGCTGAGAGACATTTATTCAGACAAAAGGAGTAACTCATATTCAGATACCTCATTCATTAATTATAATAGTTTATAAACCAGAAATGACTTGAGGACATAGACCAAAAAAACCAACTGGTTTTAATGCTTTACCATATACCAAGACTCACAGTCAAAGCAACCAACAACCTTGGAGGCGTCTTCTAAGATGAAAAATGTGTGAAGAAAAAGTGGATGAATGACCACACTTTTAAAATGTGACTTGAAAAATGATGAGGGTACAGAGAACTCCAGTTTAGGGGATCATGGGTAATAATCCACTGAGATTCAGAGGTTCTGAATAATATAATATTTCTACTGAAGATCAGGTCAAGAGGAAAAATTATCACAACACTTAAAATACTGTCTACTGGGAGTGGGAGATGTCTTGTGGCATCGTAAAGTTTGGTGCATTTCATGGACTGTAGTCAACTTCTTCTGATGCATAATAAAATTGGCTATTATTCATATATAGTTAATGTGAAACAAAACCTGTTTGTCAATAAACTCCATCAGAGTTCCTGCTTGTTTATGTTTATATAACCTACTGTGGACCTGAGGAGAGAATATTATCTCCTCTTTTTCCTATTTCAAATCATTTTTCTGAAACCTTAGAAATAACCATATACAGTGGTACCTTGTATAAAGGAATTAATTCATTCCAAATGAAATTATGTTAAGCAAATTTTCCTTTATACACATTTTCCATAGGAATGCATTGAAAACAGAGTAATCCCTAATTGCGACCATTTTTATGTTGTACAAATTCACCCCATAGATGATTCTGCTAAGCAAATTTCCCCTATCTCTGGAATTTTTTATGTTGTACAGATTTTATGTTACATAAACTGTTTGTTATACAAAGCTCCACTATAAGACATATTTGTACATTATTGATTAGAACTCAAAGAGTGCAGAGCCAACCCTCTGTCACCAATCCCTGTTGGCGGAATGAAGCATCGCGTCCAGGTTTACACAGGCTGCAAGGAAAGGCCAATTGACTCTCTAATGGATCACAGGTAAAACATATGGAATTTACCATACATCTCCCAGCAGTAACATTTGACTTTTCAAGATGACAGCATGCTGTTAAAAGTGGCTAAAACCAAGCAACTAGAACAGAGGGGGGGAGGGAAATCCAACATCCCAAAAGAGAGGAAAATATCCTTGCTCTGTAACCGCTACATTCCCTGCAGGCGATAATAATCCCTTCCTTCGTACTTTGTTGGCACCTTTCCAGGAGCCGAACACGAGCAAAACGCTAATGGCATGCAATGTTTATGGGCTCAAATAATTGCATATTTCAGAAGCACAAGCAGGTTACACCTGGGGTCTCGCCATGTGAGGCTGATCTGCAGCTTCTAATAGCTAAGCAGTTTTCTGCCCATGTGGGCACGCAAAGAGAAGTGTATCGGGATACAGAGTTGGTTGCATTAAAAACCATCACCACCACCACTACCAACAACAACAATCGCCAGCACCACTACCAACAACAACAACAACAACAACAACAACAACAACAACAACAACAAAACAACACCCACCAAGGGCTTGTTGACATTGCAAGTTGAATATTTATTAAATTTGATTTAACCAGCAGCTGTTGGGCTCCACCTGTATATAAAACATCTGTGAATCATTAGAGGTATCACCTGAAGTTGCATGGGTCAATTTGCACTGCTTTGATGAGATGCAATATTTCCCTATAAAGTCTAATAGTGCAAAGCAAAAACTGAGCTAGACTTCTCAGTTTATTCCAGTCTTATCAAACATATTTACCTTTCCTTGTTGTGTTTCAGAAATCATGAACGTGAACCTTTAGAGTTAATTTAATGGAAGCAACCAATGAGTTAAGGTTATTCCTGAAATGTAGTAAAGATGGAATTTATTTGCTGAAACAAAGCAAAAAAGGAAAAGAACCACATTCATATTTTTGATCCTTGGAGCACAGCAGTGGAGAAGCAAGAAGGGTCAAAACACATATATGCAGAGATCATAAAAATGTTCTGGAGCAGAGTTTTTAAAAGTGGAAGGTTGGAAGGTTAACAGAGAGGTTAGTGCCTAAATGGGCAGAAAGATATGGAGAAAAGGCAGACCTGATTAAATGGCTATGGTTTCTGACGGATTTGGTAGCAGTTTATCTTCTCATGTGTCTTCATTTCTCCCTTAAAGTTCTGTATCGTACTATCTTTTATTTTCAAAGTTTTGCATAGAGCACTGCAGATGTACAGTTTGCAGGGCCCTTTACTCCTTAACTCCTGCCATATCCAGACTTACCATGAAGCACAGGAAAGCAGCTGCCTCAGACTACAAGCTTCTGGAGATGTGAAATGGCAGCAAGATGTTGGAAGACAGCTTCATGTACTGCTTGCCTAGCCACGTGACCCCTAAACTAGCCTGGTGAAAGTGGAGGATGCTGTCCATACATCTTGAATCTATTCCACTTTGGAGGAAGAAAATGCAGTTACATAGTATAGTAGCACAGAAGAAGGTTTTTCACATATTCAGAAGCACTCAAAATATTTTAGAACTTTTCACATTTGGCTCACTAACTGATCTTTGAAGCCAGTAATCTCTGCAATTTCAGTGTTTTTATTAACTTTTAATAATCTAGAGTGCTTGAAGAGTGAGTCAATGGCATTCATAAGACCAGCACATAGCACTGGTTTCTGACAGTCCCAAGGGTAGCATTAATATTGGTGGCTGACATAATGAAAAAAATGCAATGTTAACATAAGTCTATTAGTTTTGTGAGAGGTAGCCATGTTAGTCTGTGCAAGAATTCCAGGCAAAAACCAAAACAAAACAAAAGACAAAAACATGCAGCACCTTAAAGACTATTATATTTTAATGAAAGCTTTTGAGGACATGTCCACGTCTTCAGACATATAGTAGCAGAATGAGTTGTAAAATTAATGTACAATGGCATATAAATTACATACCAAATGTTCGTTGGCTGTTGTACAATTAATATACAATGGAAATTATATACAGTACCAAATGTTCATTGGCTGTTGGATTGGCTCTTGAGGAATTTTCACAACAAAGACCTAAACAATACAGCCTAATAACTGCATCAAATGCAGTGACTCATCCAACAGCCAATGAGCATTTCGTATGTAACTTATATGCCATTGTATATTAATTGTACACCTTCTTCTGCTACTATATGTCTGAAGACATGGATGTGTCCACGAAAGCGTACATTAAAATATAATAGTCTTTAAGGTGCTGCATGTTTTTGTCTTTTATTTTGTTTTGATTTTTGCCTGGAATAAGTCTATTAGATTACATCAGTAACAATTACCAGGAAGTATTAAGCCTCTTTTACTAGCACTTCAATCAAAAATGGTTGACTTTTTTTTCTGGGGTGCTCCAAGCTGTATAGTAGTGCAGTAGGACCCCCGTATCCACTGATTCATTAACCACTGATTCAGTTATCCAAGGCTGGCAGTGGAAAAAAAATTTAAATAATTCAGCAGCTGTAAAGCAAGCCACTGTTGTAGAACAGCAGCCATAAAGCAAGCTACTATCACAAACAGCAGCCATAAAGCAAGCTACTGTTGCAAAACAATAGCTGTAAAGCAAGCTACTATCACAGAACAGCAGTTTTGGGGGGGTGGCAGCATTCTCTCTTATCCACAGTTTCCTTTATCCACTGGAAGCCTGGAACGGATCTCCAGCGGATACCGGGGTCCTACTATATACTACTGTGTTTTGCACACATAACATATGCTACCAAAATTCAGTATGTACGTGTATGCTAAAATAATGAGATGTACAATGAGTGATGGCAACAGCCCCCCACTGCAATGCAAATGTAAGCTTTCTAGTGCCGTATTCATTCTAAGGTGAATCCTGTTGTTTGGAATTCTGTTCAAAACCAACCAAGCATAAAGCCCAACCAGTCTAGTAATGTGGGATCTCCTTTCTGTAGAGGTGAAGGTCCTTGCTACAAGCAACAATGGTGCAATGAGGTTCTGGTTTCCTCTGTAAAAACTACTTCTACTCCTGTTATTGTGGAAGTTGTCTGACCTAACACAATCTTGGCCATGATTTCACTGGGATTTCCTCTCAAAAACATATTTCTTTGCTTGCTGGTTCAGTCGGTTTGTAGGCAAACTGACTTAACAGGCTGTGGCTCAATTAACTTTAGGGTTCATCTCTAGAGATGGAATTGTACTTTTTTTCTTTTCCAACAGAGTAGATACATTTTTTCAGCCTTTCATATTTAGCAGTTTTACTCCAGCGAGTCAATAGAAAGGGTCAAAGTCTAAGATCAATACTGTAATGCTCTAGTATATGTTGGAGACAGTCTTCAAAGCAAGGGTTGAACATAAAAGGTGCAGGAATGAACTGGGTTAAGTCTCATCTCTTTTTTTTCTTTTTTCTTTTTTTTTTTTTTATTTGGAGCTGGGGAGCAGACCAGAAAGCAGAGTATGCCACCTAAGAAAAAGTGGGAACTCTTATTTTCACAACTAGAGTTTAATTTGGATGTCGAATCTACCGGTACTTACAAATTCTAATGCTTGATTATTAATAGGAGAATGTTATATGTACTTTTAAAAATATCGCAGTCTATAATGGCATTCATATTGCAGGAAAGAAAACTTCAAGGTGTTATTCCATACATGTTTAACGAAGAGTGAGCCCCACTGTTGTAAGCAGTGTAAGCAGTTGAAAGCAGGCAACTGGATGGAAATTCTGGGACTTAGGCTATTAAAAGGCCTATTGGTGATATGAGGATAGTATTCTGAGAAATCCCACTTGGATTAATATTCCTCATTCGATAGCTATTTAGATCCTAGGAAGTAATGATTGGGCTGTTTATGTTTGATGCAATCTATACCATCTCACATTTAAGCGCTCCTTCCATTCAGAGGGGACAGCTTCATCTGCTGCAAATTGAGTTCCCCTTGCAAATCCTGATAGTGCACTGAAAATTGTACCAAATAACATCTAATCTTATGTATGACTTCTCAGGAGGCTCAATGTTTCTTACCAGGATGGCGATCCAAAATGTTCTGGAGCACACATAAACAGTTTTGCAATTTTTTTATTCTTACCAAAAAATAAGACTACAACATATTTGTGGGATTTGTTGTGGATTATAGTTTATATCATAAAGCTTTAGACACAACCAGCCCAATGGATTCATAGACTTGAATCCTGCTTCCAAAACATTTCAACAAATTCTAATAGTCTAAAATGGAAAGACATTCCTGAAAATGAATATGGCTGAACTGTATCAACCATGGGCAGGGATAGAAGGAAAGGTTGGTACTGTGGCCAAGAAGGATGGGGCTATTATTTCCATTTCAGGACTACTGGGAGTTTCCTGGGAGTTTACCTCAATGAAGACCTCTCCTGGGGAATCAATACAACCAAAGTAGTCAGGAAGGCCCAGCAGAGACTGCATTTCCTCAGGGTCTTGCTTAAGAACAAAGTGAAGCAACAACTGATTATCTCCTTTTACCGGTCCAAAATTGAAAGCATCCTCACATATTGCATTACCATTTGGTATGCTGGATTGACAGCTGCTGACAGGAAGACACTACAGAGGGTGGTACGCACACCTCAAAATATCACGGGCTGTCCCCTAAGTGCACTGGACAACATCGCTAGGGATCGTTGCCTCAAGTGGGTTGAAAAAATTCTTAAGGATGATTCACACCCCGGTCAGCACCTCTTTACCTTGTTACCATCAGGCAGAAGATATCGTAGTATAGCCTGCCGCACCAACAGACTGAAGAACAGTTTTTATCCATGGGCTGTCAGACTGCTGAATGGGAAATAATCCCAGGACAAGTATAGAAGAACTGGCCTGTGGGCTGGCGCATTCTGTGTCAAGTACACAGGGTGCAATAAGACTGAGTGGTTGCTAGTGGGATGGGGGTGGGGGTGGGAAAGGGAGACTCATCCAATTTCATTGTGCACATGTTGTACATTGACAATAAAGGTATTATTATTATTATTATTATTATTATTATTATTATTATTATTATTATTATTATTATTATTATTATTATTATTATTATTATTATTATTACTGAAAAAGTCTGAAGAACAACTAGCTCAATATCTGTTGAACAGAACTAAGCAGGATTCATGCAGAGCCTCTGCAGGAGACAGACACAGTTCGGAGCAATTCAATTAAGTTCAGGGAATCCGGCCCACATATGTTTTGTGGCTGCGCCGGATTCCAGGCCAGACCTCCTCCTTTCTACTAAGAAGAAGAGGGGGGGGCAGGGAAGATGTGCATATGCACCCACAGGTATCTGGGCACACCCTTTACTATGGAATTGGGCAACCACCTTATGCAATATATTTCCCTCAACTATAATGTAACTTCAGTGTCCACCCATTACATTTTGATTTTAACTGATTAGCCTGCCAATGATGATGCATTGTTTTATGGCACATTAATATTTATTTTATTTTTGTTTTATTGTATTACTATTTTGTGGTTTTACTGTATGAATTGTTTGAATTGTTAGTTGTTGTAAACCGCCCAGAGTGACCTCGCTGCCAGATGGGCGGTATAAAAATCCAATAAATAAATAAATAAATAAATATGCAGGATCTAGCATTCCTTTTGAGGGGCTGTGATGCTCTGCAGATAACTTCCCATACATCATGGGGGAGAAATACCTATCTGAACTATAATTTCCAGATCTCCCAGCTAGCACAGTCACAGATTCTACAATTCATGTGTACTCTCTATCTGGCAAAGCAATCCTTTTTATTGAATTTTAGTTTATCTTATTTCTATTTAATAGCACGTTGCCTTGTTTCTGTTCTTTGACACTTAGAAAAAAGTATCTCCCAACTCATCCTCAATACTATTTATCACTTTCTATACATTCATCATGTCTTGTTTATCTTCTTTCTAGGATTAACAATCTCCAACCTTATTGGTCTTTTATCTAGGATAATTTCTCCAGGCCCTAGGTAATTTCTTTTGTTGTTCCTGTTCACCCCATTCTATGACCCTTTCCCTCAGCAGCAATATCCTTTCCTGGGCAATTCTCAGGATATAGTATTTTAGAAGAAAGTGTATCATTGGTGTTTCTGATACTGTGTCCTCAAACAGTTGTACGTTAAGTGTTTTAAAACAATGATTTACTGTAGTTTCTCTTCTGATACATTTTCTAACTCTACATAATCATGGGATAAAGGCATCCTAATTATTTAAAAAAAAGAGAGAGAGAAGGAGAAGCCACTTTTCTCTCTCTTTCCTTGTACACAAAAGGGGAAAAAGCCAAAGAAAAATACATATATTTAATGTCCCCCTCCCCCAAATCAGGACCAATGGAGACATTTTATTACTTTCTTTTTATGAAGCCCCATCCCCCTTCCAGAAATCCTTGTGAAGATTCAAGGATCTTCACAGAGGAGGGTGACCAGGATGGTTGAGGGTCTGGAAGAAATGTCTTACAAAGAATAGCTTAGGGAACTGGGAATGTTTAGCCTTTCAAAAAGAAGGCTGAGAGAGGATATGATAGCTTTGTTTAAATATTTGAAAGGATGTCGTACTGGAGAGGGAACAGGTTTGTTTTTCCATGGCTTCGTAGACTAGGACGCAGGGCAACTGTCTTAAACTACAGGAAAAGAGATTCAATTTAAACATTAGGAAGAATTTCATGACAGAGCTGTTCAGCAATGGACTATGCTGCCACGGAGGGTGGTGGAGTCTCCTTCATTGGAGGTTTTTAAGCAAAGGCTGGATGGCCATCTCTTGGGAGTCCTGTGATGTGGGTTCCTGCATGTCAGGAGGTTGGACTGGATGGCCCTTGAGGTCTCTTCCAACTCTATGATTCTCTGATTCTCTGATTCCCTTTTGGAGATGGGCATGAACTGGTTTGTCTTGATTCATAAAGGTGGCTGCTCCCCTCCCCACCTCCTCAGCCAACCTAGCCACTAATCTAGTCTAGTTCATTAGCTTCTGGCAGTTTCTCAACTGAGTTTTCACTCCCACCATGCTTCTCCATCCCCAAGTGAGTAGGTGGGGGAGGGGAGCAGCAGCACCTATGTGGCTGGATTTACGAACCAAGACAAACTGGTTCCTGCCCAGCTCTGCTCTAAATATATTCTTACTTTGACATTACTTTCCTTACTTTAATATTACATGCCAATTTATCACCAATTCTACGCTTTTTATATATATTTTTTTCATTTAACTGGATATTACATAACTTTACATCTCTTTGCTATTGTTAATTCAGCTGATGTTACTAGATTTGTGATGAATTTTCTTTGATTGTCCAATTCCACTGTTCACTCTCAAATATCAATAGAAGTGTTAGTTCAGGACATATTCCTAAATTTAAATTTAGTATTGCACTTATCTCTTTAAAAACCAACTTCAAAAACTTCATTATATATTCACATTCCTGACATATATGGAAGTAGCAGCAGCCATTTCTGATATGCTTTTGGTTTTCATGAACTTTCTTTTTCAGGAAAGAAAATGTTATTAAAAGCCAAACCACCTCTGCCATCTTTAGACAGAATGCAATTACATATAAGAATATCCCAAATGCAGTCCAGAATGGGCTCAGAGAAAAGAACGGGCACACATGCACCACTTTCGGATAGGCAAAATTATGCTTCAGTAGGACCCCAGTATCCGCTGGGGATTGGTTCCAAGCCTTCCCATGGATAATGAAAACAGTGGATAAGAGAGAACACCAAAATGTCCCCAAAAGCTGCTGTTTTGTGATAGTAATTTGATTTACAGCTGCTGTTTTGCAACAGTAGCTTGCTTTACAGCTGCTCTTTGTGACAGTAGCTTGCTTTGCGGCTGCTGAATTATTTATTTTTTCCTCTGCCAACAGTGGATAACTGAATCAGTGGATAATGAATCAGTGGATACAGGGGTCCTACTTTATTTGGCTAACCATAACTAACCAAACCGTAAACTGAGATGATTCTTAAGAATGATATACTGATACAAGCAAAGTTCACAAACTCAAGGTGAAGCTGGCTTGTTTCAGTAAAAACTAGACTAACTAAAATCAGATCCATTTTGGATATAGTGTTAAATTGCATTACAGGTACATGTAATTCCAGTCACATATGAGAAAAAAAGCTTCTGAAGGCATGCTGGAGAGGAACAGGGGAATAGCTTGGGTTTGAATAGGGGTGAATGCAGTGCAAGTGTCTCTTCACTCTTATGCAGCCTAAATCTGAAAAATATGTGCTTTCGGATTTGTGGCAGACCTCTGAAAATGCAGCCACAAGGATATTACTTCGCAAGTCAAGAAATCAGGACCCATGGTTCCCCGGTGACTTTCATAATGAAGAGGTGGCTTGGAGGAGTGAAAATTCCCCATGTTGCAGGCTGCATTTAGAAATTGAAAGATACCCATCCTCATGTTCTGAGGCTCATTCTTTACCTGACCTATAGCTGTACCTGTCACTGATCTGTATTCATCACACAGAAATATATGAATACGGCTCTGTCATTTATAGATAACATTAACAATAATGTATGATTCTCTATCATTTTTAAATGCAGCTACACTTTTGAAAGGCACATAATATGGAATTCCACTTTTTTAAAATAAAAGGAAAATGAAGCTGAACTGGCAAAGAAGGAATAATCCATTAAGTCCCCTCTGTATGTATTCCCAGGTGTACTGGATGGACTCCAAAGGGGGAAAATGTGTATTTTAATAACTTTTAAATCCCTATTGCTCTGATACTCGTTTCAAAACAAACAACCAAAGAGGCCCGAGAAAGCACTGTAACCTTTTCAATATTCTTCATTAAACTCTCCCATGTATGGCCCCCAGAGCGAACTGCATCATCAAATCAATGGCCCCAAAGCCGGCTCTGATTTATAAAAGCCCTCACCATGTCCTCTTCATATACTATTTATTTAAGCACCAAAATGTCTTACCTATAGATCCTTAAGTAATTACACAATGAAAAGACACACACAGTGCAGCTTTTCAAGCAAATGAGGTCGGCATTTCAGAAACAAAAGACTCTTGGCGCTAAATTCAACAGTACACCGTTAAGTGTTAGATATAATTTGTTTTCATTTCTTTTTAAATGGATGTTTTTAAAAAGGTCCTTGAAAAAAAGCTTCCAATTTTTTTAGTATTTCCATTACAGCACAGAGGAATCCCAAATCAGAAATACTGCAGCTACGTTTCTTCTATAGTGTTAAACCTCTCTCCCTCCTTTTAAGCACCTTCTATCCAGCTGCTTTCCGGATTTCTCCTGTCCATCTTACTTAACTTGTGAACTGTTATGGATAAAGGACCATACCAATTAATTGTTTCTTTACAGCACTTAGCATCCAGTAGACATTACAGTAAATGCATATAGTTTTTTTTAATTGTTTGTATGTTATTAGCTTTTTCATAGCTATGTGTGTAATGGACTAGTTAAATAATGCTTTACTATTCTGAATACCCACAGACCATAGGTAAAATATTTATGTAAAAATGAACAAAAGGGGAATTTGAGAATGTTGCTTAATGTAGTAAGTCATGCTACAGCAGGCTGTTAGATTTATTGGGGATTTGGTGAGCCAACTCCTCTATAGCTTCCATTCATTCAAATAGCCCTACTCCGAGTTAGAGATGTAAAATTTCCAGAAATTTTGAAGCTCAGAAAAAAAATCCATTTTCCCAGGGGGGTTTTCCAGAAAAAAACAGAAAATTTGAGAAATTTTTTAAAAAAATGCTACATTAGCATTGCCCCTCCTTTTACAGCTTGAAAGTCCTTATGTTACTTTAAGAACATAAAATATGACTAGGGACAATCTGACCTGTCATAAAATTATCACAACTAGCATATTAAAATATAGCGTATCCAAACAATTATTACAAACAGAATTTACTTTTTATAAACTGATGTAGCTAAATGATTTGATTTTCTGGAATCAGATAAATGCAAACTTTTACCTTTTAAAATTAAGTTAATTAATTTAATTCAATTAAGTATATACTTTCAGGTTCTTGTTGTTGCTTTGTATTTCCTTCCATTGTTTTGAGGCCTAGTGAAGAGGACAGAATGGAACCAAACATATCCACCCACATGCAAAAACAAAGTGAAACATTTTTATTTTTCTTGTGACAATAGCAGCACTTCCTAAAGTAAGAAATGCATCTTGTTCTTGCATTGGAGAGTTCACTTTATAACCTAAGACTTGCTTGTCCTCGGAAATTAGAATAATCTGATACTATGCATGTACTTTTAGAAATGATTTGGAAAATATTAAAACACCCTGTCTTAAAATATTTTATTCATCATGTTAAAATAAAACATTCCATAATCATTTTTTCTTATTCTTTTTTCAGTTTTTCCATTTTTTCAGGGGGGGGGAAATCCCCAAAAGGCTTCAGGGGAGAAAAACAACAGTTCCCCCCCCCCAAAAAAAATTTACCATCCCCCCCCAGGCCTTCACATCTCTGCTCTAGTTGTGACTTACTTGAGCATTGAAGGTCATAATTCAGGGTTGTCCAAACTTTTTGCCAGAAGGGCCAGATTTGGTGAGATGAAAATGTGTGGGGGGGGCGACCATTCAGCTGCATTTGGCCCCCTGGCCAGACTTTGTACAAGCCTCTAGGACATGCAATGAGGCAGGGAGGACGCTGCAGCGATGGAGCTGGGGACGGGTAGGCTGAGCAGGTAGCTGGGAGGAAGGATGGAGGCAGAGAGAACAGGCACACCATAAAACTTCAAGCTGACATCTCCATGCGATATGGGGAGGGGGCAGCTGGTTGGGGATGTGTGACAGGCTGAGCCGGTGGGGAGAAGAGGCTGCGGGCCGCTTGAAATTTGAAAACGGGCCACATTTGGCCCCTGGGCCTGACTTTGGACTTGCCTGTCATAATTAGAGTAAGCCTGTTTCAATCAATGGAACTTACAGAGGAACTGACTCACCAAAGCTACACTCAGTGCGTCTCCTCTATTGCAAATTACTATGCTAAGCAACAGCATTTCAGTCAATGTATACTTTCTCTAGTTATGGATGCAACATAGTCGTATGTACATCTTTCCTAGCCCATTTGTGCAGTACACATATGATTTTAAATTTTGCCATATTTAGCATTGGTCCATTGAAATGAGCAGGCTCTATGTAATTCACGACCAACTTTAATCCCACTCATTTCAATGTGTTGGATTATTTTCCATGTGACATAAACAGGGAAACAAGATGTCTGCTTGGGACTCGTGCTGTCTAAATGTTTGAAGGCTTCAATTTATAGTGTATTTAAAATTGCAAATGACTGTACACATAGATTTTATGCTAACACACGACTGTACACATAGATTTTATGCTTTGGGTAGTGGGCGGCATATAAATTGTAAAAATAAATAAATAAAATAAAAAATAAATAAATAAAATAAAATAAATAAACACTGTTCATAGGCACTAAAAATGGCTAAGAATCACGTTACAGCGGGATATTTCAAACTAGGGGTATGGAAATAACATATGTTTCAATTTTGCCTGAACTATTTGTCTTACAAATTACAGCTGAGGTGCTTTAAGTTGATTTGTAGCCCACTCAATTTAGTTCATATCTGAACATTTTAAAGCATTTCTACTTATTTGTATTTGGCCAAATGAAATTTGCTCCTTGTCGGACGCTTACCCTTCTGTGGATTCATCCTGATTTTGCTGGACCATGATCCCCACTCTCAACCACCCATGGATCCTCTGATATAGAGACGGGCACCTTGCATGTGTATATCCAAATGCCTCATTTGCTGTGGTGGCCCATTCCCTCCTGCCAGAACTGGCCCAGCCACTTCTCTGGGATGGTGTGCCACAAGGCTCTGTCATCATTGTCATGACATCAATCATGGAAGGAGTCCAGCCAGACACTTCCCACCTCCCATGCAGCCAACCACACTTTGGCTGAGCAGAGAGACTCTCTGCCACACCTGGACACTGAAGAGGTCTGCTGTGTGGCGAAGTGGAGAGGGGACAACTTCTGTGATTCATGAGACAATGATGAGGGCGGAGCCTGGTAAGTAGCAGGGCCGCTTCTTGGGGGAGGGGTTGGGCCACAGGAGCTGTGGTTCATATTCAGATCGCTGGAGATATGCATATATAGTGCCCATATCTACTCTGAAACACAAACTAAAATTTCTTTATTTATTTCTTTTTTTATTTGATTTATATACTGGAACCATCTAGCAAAAAAGCTACTTAAACAACTTAAAATAGTAAATAAAAACTAATCAATCAGACCAAATAATCAAATCATAATAATAAAAAGAATAAGCAAATAAGCACAAACACAACAAATCAAAATGATTTGACAATTCAAAATAAGAACACATGGAAAAAATAAATAACTAATAGAGAATTAACAAATAGAAAATAATAGAAAATAAACAAATTCTGAATCTGAAACATGTCTGTACTTTAAATCCCTCTTTCTAGTGGCACTGATAAACTTGTTGACAAATATTTGCTTTGCTTTGCTTTGATAAATATTCAAAACCATTTAACCAGCTGGTTTATAGACAAATTGTGAACAATTAGGTATCTTTAATGGCTTTAAGTTCAATTACAAAATTAACCACACCGTATTTAAAAGATATTTCCAAACATTATGGTAGATTAGTATGTACAAACTCATACTATGCTTCTCATGAAGGATGTGCCTAGCTCAGCAAGATTCATTTCCTATTTTTTCAAGAGTCCAGGGTTATCAAAGAATGATGGTAGAACCCACCATGAAATACTACCCTTTCATTATTGTCTACATAATCTGGAACATTACCACTGATGAATGCACATTTATGTGGTGTCATTGGGTCCTATCCCTCACTACAAGTCACAAGCACACCCTGTCTATCCAAGGACTGCAGCAGGAACGAAATAGTCAAAGCCCTGCTACCAGATCCTGATCAGAATACTTCTGTGTACGATTTATTCTAAAACTACTATTAATGGTAATTGTGCCAATTATATCACTTTTGCTTTAGACCTTCATATCTAAAAGGCTTTGTATTTGCCCCACCTCCACCACCACACACATACTGAAAGAGTGGTTCATTTGGTTAAAGCAGGGGTGCCCAAACTTTTTGTAAGGAGGGCCAGATTTGGTGACTGAGAATGTGTCAGGCGCTGATTGCCCCCTGACCCTGCCACCCCACTGCAAGCCCCACCCACTGACCCATAAGCCCTACCCAATGCAAGCCCCACCCACTGACCCATAAGCCCTACCCACTGATCCCTTGCAACCCCACACACAGGAAGGAAGGCGGGGACCAAGGGAGGAAGGGAGGGAGGTGGAAACCAAGAGAAGAAGGAAGGAAATTGGGGAACAAGGGAGGGAGGGAGGGAGGTGGGGACCAAAGGAAGCATCAGGATCCATGGCCACAGGTCGCCCCTTGGAAGAGGCGATCTGTGCGACCTTGCACCCCCCAAGCTCCCCAGCAGTGGCGACCCCAAAGCTCCTTGGCGGTGGCAGAGGCCGACTGGCCTGCCCGCCCCCACACATTCCCCTGCGGTGCCGGTGGCGGCAGACCACCTGTCTGTTCAAGCTTCCCAGCGGTGCCGGTGGCGCGACCCGCCTGATCACTGCACTGCCTGTGCACCCAACCTCATACATTCCCCTGCGGTGTTGCCCAAGCTTCCCAGCTATGCCGGTGGTGGCGGCCCGCCCGTGAGCCACCCTGCGCGTGCACCAAACTTCACAAGGTTCCCACTGGTGTCAGTGTTGGCGGAAGATTTTAAAAAAAACATGGGGCAAAGGAGGGGGAGGGAGGGGCGGGCCAGCCAGCCGCGGGCCACACATAATGGCCTGACGGGCCGGATTTGGCCCCCGGGCCAGACTTTGGGCAGGCCTGGGTTAAAGGATAACTACAGCATTGATTTTAATCAGATCACGGTATCCCTTAGGCTCACTGAGGGTTATGAGGACTGAGAAAAAATTACTCACTCAGTTTCCTGTTTATTTCCATAAGTGTCAAAAACCACCTTGACAGTGATATCCCCCCCCCGTACTTTCTGGAAAAATATTTATGATCAACACTCTTTTATTCCGCAGCATTTTTTTCTTCTTGCAACCATTCTCCATTTCTCTGCCTCCTTCTTAGATTCACTTTCCTTTGCTGTCATTTAATCTGATTTCCTGTGTCTATCCAGCTGATGTTGTCCAGAAAAGCACAATGCTACATAGGAAACGAGAACATCACAAATGTCTGTAACCAGAATGATAAGGTTTGCTACAGCTAATCAGATTAAAAGGCAGCAAAGACAAAGGAAGCCAAGAAGGGTGGCAGGGAAGAAGGGTGGCAGAGAATAAATGGTGCCCAGAAGTAGTACAAAAAGGCACTGAACAGCATTGAAGCAATATTAGGTGAGCATTAGGGGTGTGGGTGATGTTTCATTCTGTTGAACCTAATGAATTTTGAAGGAAACAAGAATATGCAGTGCACTGCTGATGTAGTTACAAACAGTTAAAATACAGTTAAAGACACTTTAAAAAGGAAACATACTAATCAATGGTAAGTATATACATTTTAAAAGGTATTTTCTCCCACTGTTTAACATCCTGTTCCTATGATTAAATGGTTTCTATGTGCAGACTGTACAAGAGAAGGCTTAACACTACCCGCCCTCTTCAGACACTGTCTCAGTTGCTGAGGTGGGCTACCATTGTGGTATATCTCCAACTAATAGTTTTATGAATTAGTTGTTCCATATTAAGGCTCTGCCAGTCTCTGATATTACTCAGCCACAAAATCCATCTTATGTATTCTTAAAGGCTTTCACAGCTGGGATCTGATAGCTGTTGTGAGTTTTTTTGGGTTGTTTGACCGTGTTCCGGAAGTTTTTCTTCCTGACATTTTGCCAGACTCTGTGGATGGCATCTTCAGAGGGCAAGGAGCTCAGGGAACTAGGAGTTCTCTCTGTGCTCTGGGGTATACTCCTAGTTCCCTGAGCATCTGGCCCTCTGAAGATGCCGGCCACAGAGACTGGCGAAACATCAGGAAGAGAAACTTTTAGAACATGGTCAAACAGCCCAAAAAAACTCACAACAGCTATCCAATCCATCTTATGTTCAATGATATATCATAGTATATTATATTTATTGTGATGAATTATGTGGTCAAGATATGAGAACTTCTGTTTCTTAATAATCAACTCTTTCCCCCCTTCCTATCCAACAAAGTCCCTCTTTGTTTTTTATCCTTTCAGTCCATGGGGTATGCCCACACTTCAAAAAGCATTTGTTCTATTGAACAGTCCAAGCCTCATATCTCTATAGGAGGGCTGACGATAGGTAATTCTGCAACATCCTCAGTCTCAAATATCTCTTAAACAATTAGTTTCACTCCCATCACTCTCTATGCCTTCCTACGAGTAAAGTCCTTTTGGGCCCATAAGCAATAAACAGACTCCTAGGTACTCTGC
This sequence comes from Phrynocephalus guinanensis, assembly GCA_037367245.1. Classification (NCBI taxonomy): domain Eukaryota; kingdom Metazoa; phylum Chordata; class Lepidosauria; order Squamata; family Agamidae; genus Phrynocephalus; species Phrynocephalus guinanensis. Next base: position 57,931,456 of record CM074742.1, on the reverse strand, counting down.
CTTACAGGATGAATCAGGTACGTGTGGCAAGAATGGCAGATGTGCAGAACTAATAACAAGGATTTTTGTGGTGTGTATACAGTGAGCTTAAAATTGCACGTCACCCACACTTTACACACGTTCACACTATATGCACGTTTTGTGAAGGCAGTTTACAATTTAATTATGCAGGCTACACATTGCCCCACCTCCACCCCAGCAAGTTAGGTACTCATTTTACCGACCTTGCAAAGATAGAAGACTGAGTCAACCATGAGCCAGCTACCTGGGATTGAACCCCAGGTCTTGAGCACAGTTTTAGCTGCAGTAACACAGTTTAACCACTGTGCCACAAGGCCCCTTGGCCAAAGTGGTCAACATATGTATTTGAATATGGTACTCCCAATTCATTGTCAATTTTTCTTCTGCCATCATTTGGTTTTATTAAATGAGTTTGAAATACATGCAATTGGTTTCATAAGATTCCACTTTAGTTTTTTCCTTAAACACAAAGAAAATGGGAACTCTGTCTATTCCCTCTTATATCTTATCAACATGTTTTAATCTTTTACACAGAGAAATGTACTAACTATAGCTGTTGGCATATTATTATACAACTTGCACAAGAATAATAATGAGTATCATTAATCCACATCAGCAAGATGCTATATTCCCAGTATGACAGCAGCAGGACCTGGTATTTTAATAGTTATTTCAGTGCCTGGAAAAGAGAGCAGGAACCTGGCTTTGGACTAGCTAGGCATAAAAAGTGTTGTGTGCATGTGTGTATAACACTGTGCGTAGGGGCAGGGAATACTTTAGTAGCCAGAAATAAAGAAATGGCCTCTACATTGTGAAAAGAGGCCATTCCTTTTAATGTCTATTATCACAAATCAGTCTTAGACATATGAAGTCCTAGGAAAAGATGGGGAAAAAAGATCCTAGTTGTTGTTTATGGAAGAAATGAAGAAGGGCTCTGATTTCTTCTCCTGGTGTGCGAAATTTCTAGTCAGGTGTGTCTGCCAAAGACATGACTAAACAAACACTTCACTAAGGTGATCTTCTGTTCAGCTTCTAACACATTAACACATTACTGACCTAAGCTGTAATAAAAACTGTTCATTTATGAGTTTGTTTCACATCTAGGCTGCCTTTCTGCTGGCAAAATGACCCAAGAAAGCTCATGGATGATTAAAACAACTTGTTTGCATAATTATGTTGTAAACTGCTCAGGGAGTGCTTTAGCACTATGGGCAGTGTAAAAGTGAAAACAATAACATAACATGTTACAAGATTAAACAAAGCAATTAAATGTATAATAATTAAAACACCATCTAAACATTTAAAAGCTTTAAAAATATACTTAAGTGAATTGTAACTCTAGATTACTATGTTTTATGGGCTTCATGATACAGTGGCTAAACCACAATAATGTCGTCGAAACTCTGCTCAAAACCTGATTTTGATTTCAACAGGTTCAGGTAGCTGGCTCAGAGGTGACTTAGCCTTCCATCCTTCTGCGGTCAATAAACTGACTTCCTTACCATCTGAGGCTGCAATGGCTGGGCCTCTTCACTCTTGAACGACAGTGCCTAAGAGGTGACCTGATTGAAGTTTATAAAATCATACACGGTATGGACAAAGTAGATAAGGAAAAGCTGTTTCCCCTATCACACAACACTAGAACTAGGGGGCACTCCATGAAACTTTTGGGTGCTAGAACTCAAACAAATAAGAGAAATTACTTTTTCACCCAGAGGATCACTGGTCTGTGGAACTCCCTGCCAGAAGATGTGGTGACAGCCGTCAGCCTTGACAGCTTTAAGAAAGGGTTAGGCAAGTTCATGGAGAACAAGGGTCTCAATGGCTATTATTATGGATGCCTAAGGACATCCTCCGGGTTAGAGAGATAGGCCTGCAATACCATTTGCAGGGAATAGTAAACAGGTGAAGACATCTGCTTGGGAATACCCTGAAGCAAATGGTGAGCCACTGTGTGAGACAGCTAACTGAATCACTGAATTTTGGCAGCACAGCAGCAAAGTGGGACTCCTACAAAAACGTTGCCCAACGTGAAATTTCTCTATCTATAGCTATCTGTATCTGTCCGTCTTCACATTAACAATTCCAAGATCTTGTAAATCATTTCCAGAATACAGTAAGTTTACATTTAACATATAACAAGGGAAACACACCTATATAATAATAAAAGAGAAATGGTACATTTATACTATGTTTTTTATTTCAGGTGCTCCATTCCCACAAATCCCTCCAAAAAACAGGTCCTATTTGTTTATTCTAAGCATACATTTCAACTCCGTACATCCAATATTTCTTTTAATTTTACATTTAGTTCATGCATTTGCTAGATAAAACTGTCATTACAGCCTGTCAAATTAGCCTGGAGCAAAATTAATGTGAGCCAAGAAAGAAGACTTAAGATGTTTATTCATATTCACACATTTGTTTTTATGCAGCACTTTATGCCACAATAGGGACACTTTTCTTTCCCATTTCCAGCATAGATTCATTAAGAGAAGTAGATAAATATGCTTGCAATTCAGAATTTGAGAAAGAAAAATGATGCTACCAGACTCTGGCAATAGGTGTTTTCCCCCACACAGTATCAACACATCATAGATATTTAGAACATTTCTCCATTATAAATTAAGGAATGCTGAAATGCAATAAAGGGGGTGAGAACAAAACAAGATTTTAAAGAATGCACTAAATTTCTAATGCAACGGAGTTGCAGAAAATAAATGTCACAGGAAGACATAAAGCAGTCCTCAATCCATTCAGTTTGACAGGTCCGGATATATTTTTGCTTTCACATAGAAGTATATTGGTTAGCAAAAAATAAAAATAATAATATAAAAAATGAAATCACCCCCCCCCCGCTCACTGAACTAATAAGATCAAAAAAGGATTAGGCTTCATATAATTGCATCATTTATACACAGCATTTCATCCTATCACTTAGCTGCCTAATCACGACCTTCATCAGGCCAATTTCCTCATGTCATTTATGAACACTATTTGCTACCAAAGCTTTTTGCTTTTTGCTTTGTTAAGCAAGGAAACTGTTTTAAGCACTGAGGCTGGGTGCACAGAATCATTTTAAACTGTCCAGTGTAATATCCTGAGTGCCTACATGATTCTGCTGTATTCTGTAAAATTCATTAGAGAGTGTGAAAAATGAGAGTCTTCTCAGCTAAGCAGTAAACCTTATTGTGCTAATAGCAAGAAGTATCCCCCCAACCTCAAATATAAAGCACTAGTAGCAACTTTATGCTTTTTGGTGAACAGTATTGGTGGTGTGAAAAAAAAATCCTCCCATTTTCAGTATTTTTAAATAATGTTCATTATAAAATGTTTGTCTCTTCATTATATTGTCCACTCCACCACTGATTTCATTTCTCTTTAGTTAAATTATCATATGGCCAAATCTGGATTATGTAGGATTAAGGTACATCTTCTTCATAACCAACATTGAAATCATCACTATGACTGATCCAAGTAGTGCCCTCTGTCTCAACTATATTATTAATTTTAACTAATTAAAATGAGTGCACCAGCTGATACCTGATTCAAAGAGCCATGATTCTTTTGAAATATGGTGCTGGAGAAGAGATTTGTGGATAAATGCCTGTCCTGCAGCTATAACTGTGCTCATGACCTGGGCTTCAATCCCAGGTACCCAGCTTGCTGGGGGCAGGGCAATGTGTAGCCTGCATACTGTAATTAAACTGTAAACCGCCCAGAGATTACTTGAAGTGGTATGGGGCGCTATATAAGCAGACCACTTTTTCCTTGGATTGTCAGAAGGATGAACAAAATCAACATCCAATCAAGTCTGAACTCTTTCTGGAAGCAAAAATGATGAAATGGGGCTGTCCTATTTTGGGCCCATCACGAGAAGGCAAGATTATCTGGAAAAGACAATGAAGATAGCAGGAAAAGAGGAAGACAAAATAAGAGATGGATTGACTCCCCCAAACTCACAAGTGTGAGCTCACAGGTGCCGAGCACAGCTGTTGGGGACAGGACCATTTGGACATTGCTCACTCAAAGAAACTCCATAAGTCTGAAGTGACTTAGGGCATTTATACACGACCCCTAAGCTGCGCTGCAAATGGCTCCCAGCTCCAGAGCTTAGAAATGTTTCCCCACCACCTCCGGAGTTTAGAGAAAATTAAGTGCGACCACGCCCCCATAAGCGCGACCCAGCGCACCTTTCATGTACTTGCTGTCAGCAGATGAAAATTCCTTGATGCGGATAAGAGTGCCCGGCTCTCCTCGCTTGTCTGTTGTTTTTTTGCCTCCCGCCCCTTTAAGAGCCCCTTGAGAAGGAACCAGGAAGTAACGGGGCTCGTGGCAACTTCGACCGGCACCGGCAGGTTAGTAAAGGCTTCTTTTGTCTTTTTTTTTCCTCCCTCCCCTCACGCCGACAGGAGCAGGAAGTGCTGAGGGGTGGGGATGCAGGAACAGAAACGAACCCCCAAGATCTCTGGTCCGAATTTAAGGGACCAGCGGATCTTAGGGGCCGTGTGAAAAGGCCCTTAATGGCACAAAACAACAACAGCAGGATGTAAACTGTAGAAAGAGATATATAGCAGGATGCTTAACTCATGAATACTTATCTTTTAGTATGATGTAAATGTCCAATTTGCTTAACCAATAGAACAGCTTGTGGGTGGAGCCAGTATGTTTATATATCCTTGTACATGCCTGGATAAGTTAGATAGGGACTAGAAATGGGCACCAAACGAAAAATGAAACACTGTTTAGTCATTTTGCTACAAAATGAAATGATAGAAACTGCTTTGTCATGAAACAAACTGAACCACCATTTTTTTGTTTGGGAAACAAAATGGGGGAGCTTCCTCAAGCGGTTCCCTTAATTATAAATGATTTTCTCCTAGGGGAACCCGCCTTGGAGTTTAATAACTTAGCCCCTAAACCAATTTACCCCTAAACCCAAATTTGGGGGGGGGGCTTACAGGGAAGAGTTTGAGTAAGCACCCCTGTAATTCCCATGCTGTTACATGTCTGCAATCTCTATTTTTGAGTACATAACAAATATGTACTCAAAAATAACGAATGGAGGTATGTACCAGCATGGGAGTAGCAGCTGAGCTTCCTCAAGCACTTCCCTGTAAGCCCCCCCCCCCCAAATTTGGAGAGGTTCAGGGGGGGTGAGTTATTCAACTGCAAAGAAGGTCCCTCTAGCTAGCTAATTGCAAAAATGTGTACAGCACACACCAGCAGTATAGGGGTTAAGCAAGGGGAAGTAATAAATTGACCTATTGCCAGTGCAGCACATGCACAGCACTTCCAATTACTGCTGGGGTGGGGGACCCTCTTTGCAGCTGAATAACTTGGAAGAGTCAAAAGAAGCTACCCTGTGATTTTGGTGCCTCTAGGACCCAGAGGAGCCATTATATAGCATTTTGTTTCATTCCAAAATTATTTTAAAATTTCATTAGTAATGATAATGAAATGAAATGAAATGAAACACTATATTTTTGTTTCATGCCCATCTCTAATAGGGACCTGAAGTGGTATAGTGTTAGTTAGCCAGGGTAATGTTTGTATAGCTAGATAGGTACTGTATATGAATATATGTGAATATAAAGTGATTGCTAAATGTATTCATCATGATGTTACCATAAACCTCTCTTACGTATTTTAAAAACAATCAGACTTGTGAGACTCCAATGATTTTAGTAACAGAAGAAATGTTAAAAGGTGGCAGCGTTAATACCCTAGCTCATGACACTGTTTATACCAGTTTGATACATATGACCTATTTTAGTTATGATAACTTTGTAGGATGGGAGCGACACTTAATTATATGATACCTCTGTTGGTAGATGGCAGAGATTCTATTAATAAGTCTTCAGTTTCAAAAGAAATATCCACATACCCAAACTACACAGATACTTTTAACACTTTTATGATGGAATCAATGCCTGCTAGGCTAGGATTTTGAAAAAAATACTTTATACTATTTTCATAAACATTTTCATTTTTAAAGCACTGCTGTTTGCCTTGAACCAATGAGATGGAACAAATAAGAAAATGCACACTACAAACAAAGGCTACTGCTCTACTATCTCTAAAATTATTTTTTTAATGACAGGGAACAGAGATAAATTGTTTTGTACAGTTATTTCTCAGTGAAATTTGAATCAAATTCAGATGATTCAATATTTCGCCTCCAATAAATTAAATGCACATTTTTCACTGAATTCCCTGCAAAGCTAAATGAATGTGCTATGAAACAACGCAGAGCAAAGGAGAATGGCAGCCCAGGAACCTCTATAGTTCAAGTGCTGTGATGTTGATGGATATTCCATGGCCATATGACAGGCTGTTATTGTAACAGGCTTGATGGCCAGTGTTGAGATTTTGATCTATTAGCTTTCTACTTCTTCTGTGGCATGCACAAAGAAAGCAGTCAGGTAGCATTTTAGCACAGGTATTTTATAGACACCATCTTACCCACGATTGGTGAATTTGAGAAAAAAATAATTCCTAATCCCTAACTATCTTGAAGTCTTAAAAACAAATTTAGGGCAGGATAGAACAAAATATTATCCCCAACCGAGTCATAGGAATTTAAGAAGCTTCTTTATACCAAGACTGTCTGTCCTCCACCCAGGACTCTACTGTTTCAATTGACTGGCAGCAGTTCCAAGGGGTTTCTTCTATTGCAACTTTGCTGATAAGCCAGCCCCAAGCAAACATTTCTGCCATTTTGCAGGAGACCCATTGTAACATTTTGGGATATAACCCAGTAATTGCACTCTGTTTGTGGAACAGTTTCAGATTAGGCCTTACCATAAAGTTAAAGGTAAAGGTTCCACCCAGACATGTGTACTAGTTGTGTCCGACTCTAGGGCCAATGCCTATCTCCGTATTCAAGCCGAAGAGCCAGTGTTGTGCAAGTCCGTGGCCATGTGGCTGACATGGCTGCAAGGAAACACTGTTTAACCTTCCTGCTTTTTACGGCGGTACCTATTTATCTACTTGCATTTTACATGCTTTCGAACTGCTAGGTTGGCAGGAGCTGGGGGTTAACAGCAGGAGCTCACTGCGCTATGTGGCACCCGGGACTCGAACCGCTGAGTTGCTGACTTTGTAGTCAACAGTTTTCAGTGCTCTAGCGCACTGAGGCACCACACCCCTCAGGCCTTACCATACTAGCTCCTTATCTCATCCACTCAGTTTGAGAAGGCAACAGGTTCTGTTTGTAACCTCTGTTCATGACTGTCCACATCATTTTCCTTCTTGCAGGAAGTTCATCATGGGAGTGAGAGGGGAGAGATATGCAGTCCTTACACTGTGTCTTCTAGCTGCTGAGACCCTTCTCTGGACATACTCTTAATACATTCTAAATCACATGCATATTCCAAGCTGACATATCCTCAATAAGCTATGAGGAAGAAATCAAAATAAGTAGAAATCAACATGGGTTTTCCCTATATATCATTATCCTGTACTTTCTAACAAAGTCCTATGAAATTACAGATTTAGTGAGTTGAGAGTTATCACAGACAAGAAACTATTTCATGGCATACAGAAAAGTCCACGGCTTGAAAGGCAGGAAATTAATTTTAAATTGCAAAGTTTATGCCATAAAAGTATAAAAACAAGAGCTGAACCAAAATCGGTGCTCCCCCTTTGTCAATTTGTTCATAGATGGAGAACATTTTACCATCTATTGCTTATCGCCCAGATTCACCCGTACCTTGACGAGAGCTCCCTGAGGACAGTGGTACAGGCACTGGTCATGTCGAGGCTGGATTACTGCAACACTCTCTACATGGGGCTTCCCTTGAACCTTGTTCGGCGACTGCAGTGGGTCCAGAATGCGGCGGCCAGGTTAGTGGTTGGTGCGCGTCGTTTCGACCGCATCACACCCATCATGGCTTGCCTACACTGGTTGCCTCCCGAATGAAGTTCAAGATGTTGATTTTGGTTTACAAAACCCTCCATGGCTTGGCCCCTGATTATCTGGCAGAGCGCCTCTCCCGACAATTAGATCCAGCCCAACCCACCCGGTCATCTTTGGCCCTTTCGCTCCGGACCGTCCCTCCGAAGCAGGCCCGCAAAACAAGCACTCGTAAGCGGGCCTTCTTGGTGGTGGGGCCGTCCATTTGGAACAGCATACCGAGCGACCTACGGCAGGCTCCGTCACTGGCATCATTTAAGAAAGGCCTAAAGACCTTGCTTTTCAGGGACGCCTTTAATAATGACTAGGGATCTTTTTTTCCCCCTCTTCCTCTTTTGCCCTGGCCTACTTATGTGTGTTTGGACTGTTACTGTGACTGCTACTGTTCCTTGCCACCTTTTAATCTTTTATATTTTTATGTGGACACGACTGAACGACTGAACAACAACAACATTTTTATGTGAACCGCCCTGAGAAGGAGCAGTATATAAATATGAAAATAAATAAATAATAAATAAATAAACATAAGAGACATTTGGGTGATTCAACCCATTTGTGTTAGCAATTGTGACTGCACACCCTTCTGTTTCTTGAACATAGAACATAGAATCATAGAGTTGGAAAAGATCTCAAAGGCCATCCAGTCCAACCCCCTGCCATGCAGGAACCCCCATCAAAGTACCCCCAAAAGATGGCCATCCAGTCTCTACATAAAAACCTCCAAAGAAGGAGACTCCACCACCCTCTGTGGCAGTATATTCCACTGCTGAACAGCACTGTCAGGAAGATTTTCCTAATGTTCAACTGGAATCTCTTTTCCTGTAGTTTGAAACCATTGTTCTGAGTCCTAGTCTCTGAAGCCATGGAAAACAAGATAGCCTCTTCTTTGTTATGACATCCTTTCAAATATTTAAACATGCCTATCATATTCCCTCTCAGCCTTCTTTTTGTAAGGCTAAACATTCCCAGTTCCCTAAGCTGCTCCTCATAAGATATATGTTCCAGACCTTTAACCATCCTGGTCACCCTCCTATGGATCCGCTCGAGGTTATCAACATGCTTTTAAATTGAGGAGTGCAGAACTGTATACAGTACTCCAGGTGAGGTCTGATTTCCGGAGCAGAATAGAGTGATACTATCACCGCTCTTTCTCTAGAAACTATGCTTCTGTTGATGCAACCAAGAATTGCATTGGTTTTCTTGGCCGCTGCATCACAATGCTGGCTCATGTTCAATCTGTGGTCCACCCAGACATGACTGAGAAGACACCAAAGTGACAGTAGGAAATATTGCTGTCTTCCCCTGGACTTTTTTTTTCATGACAGTGCCATTCAGATCATAATATTTGGCTTATCTAGTCATATCCAATAGCCAAGTGAGAGATAAGCAATGTAAAATCAGTGTATCACTGAAGACTGCTCAAAGCATTATATGAATAAACTTTGACAAGAGCAGGGGGGAAAGGAAAATGGGAGTGGTGATCTCATGCATATCTACATCTTACCATAAGAACTTTTGGTTAATCATTAAAAATAGAGCTCATTCTTTCTTTTATTGGCATTTTATGCTATAACATTACAATCATTAAAAACATTATTAAACAATCCTTGGCATAGTCATTCCCTCATATATCTTATGAAATCAGAAGGTTTTGTGCATAATGAGCTGTTTGGAGAATTGTGGAAAAGAAAAAGTTCTGGTTTTATATATCAAAATTTATCAATGCAACTGGCTACGATATCTTTTCATTTATACACATTTCCCACCTGATGCGAAATATGCTTTTCATCTTTTGTTGAAGCACCATTTATGGGGCATTCATGTTGCAGACAGACAGTATAATCTCCTTTCTGTGGAACTGACAGCACACAGAGATGCTCAGTGTAAAGCTCAATGATGTACAAGGAATTTGTCTGCTATGAGATAACTGGTCCTTTTCTTAACCCTCTCCTGATGGATTGTGGAAGGCAGGCAAAATAACAATCTGCTGCAGGACTGATATGTCATTTCTAAGCTGTTTTAAAAGGGGAGAACCCAGATGGTATAAAAGGTGTGTGTGTGTGTGTGTGTGTGTGTGTGTGTGTGTGTGTGTGTGTGTGTGTGTGTGTGTGCGTGCGTGCATGCACACACGTGTACACACACATTAGAGAGAGAGAGAGAGAGAGAGAGAGAGAGAGAGAGAGAGAGAGAGAGAGAGAGAGAGAGAGGGTAGACCTGAACAGGACTCATCAAATGAATGATGCAAGATGACCAAGACATTTGATATCATCAGCTTTTGTATATCTAATTTTAGGTCTCAACATTTAAGAGAGATTATTTTTAAAAATCCTTCTTTGCAAGTTTAAAACTAGGGAGGATATCACATCTGCCTATGGGAATTATGGTCCCACCACAGTCATAGAACAGGTTTTCAATATGGGTGAAAATATGAATTATGAAAAAGGAAGTATTTGCTGTCATCACTGGAGATCAAATTCGCCAATACAAATGTCATTAGAAGTGGAAAGCATGTCAGTGTCGTTCTGTCTATTCTTTCTGCCTGAGCAATCGGGCTTGCAAATGGAGCCGTATTACCTCCCAATGGTTACCGTAATTACAAAACAAAGCAAGACAACTTAGGCTGATACTTCATGTCCCTCTCGCTGCAGTTCGCGGCCCCGCTGGAGACCGGTTCGAAGGAACGGAACCTCACGTCCTTGTGGGGTCAATGTGAGTTGGAAGGAATGGAACCTCGCGTCCTTGTGGGGTCAATCCGAGTTCACCCCGACCACGCCCCCTGAACTGCGCTCCAAGCGGGGTGAGAGATTCCCGTCCTGGAGCTCGGGGATCTTTTCAATCCGCTTCTCAGTCCGCCCCCTAGGGGATGTGCGTTTCCTCTTAACCCGCATAGAGAAAATAGTGTGATTCCTTTTTTTTTTTTTTTGGTTGAGAAGGGGGGGGGAGGAACATCGGTATTTCGATGTATCGAACAACAGGAATTATAACTCCTTCTTATGAATCCATTTCCCCCGCTTATTGACCAAGATTCTTCCTCAAATAGTTCACCCTGGTTGTCAAGCCCCGCACACAGAACACACACACAAGCAGAGTTCAGTTCTTTGCCAAGATCTTTAGTGTAAAGCCAGATAAATCACAGAATCCAACTGCCAGCAATTACCAGTCCAAGTCAAAGCCAGAATATCTCACGGAAACCAGATGCCAAACCCAAGAGAACAGATCAAGCCGTTGTCCAGGAAGCCGGTCCGAACTCAGGAAACAGAGCCAAGGTCACAGATAGGAACGTGGTTGCAAGTTCAAATGACGCGTTGCTCCCACAGAGAGCTCAAGGTAAGGTTGCCAGCTTTATCCCAAAACAGGGAACACACCCTTACTTCTGGAAAGGCTTCTGCTAGTACTCAGGACTTCCTGACCTGATTCCCCATCTAGCATCAAAGACCCTTTCCCTAGCTCTCCTGGTAGCACGTCTGTGCAGAATCCTGCTCATGGCCCTTCTAGGAGGAGGAGATATGCTTTCAGCTGAGTCATCAGACCCAGCTGCCTGCTGAGTTGAGCTGCAAGGCTCCTCCAGCAGCTCTTCACCATTTAACCCCCCAGAGTCAGGTTCTGTGACAGGCAGGGTCCTGGCACTGGTTTGTGTTTGTTCCTTATCGCCAGGTAAGGATCGAGGACATGTGGTTAAAGTACTGCCGGTTTCAATCAGCATGCCCGTGAGTACAGAGAAACAGGGGCAGAACCGGCATTAGGTCACATGACTAAAACCTTTTTCAACACAGAGGCAAGTTCACCTTGGCTCGAGGAAGGACGTGAAGTAACCGTCTTAGAAGCTTGTTAGGAGGTGAGGAAATGACCCTGACATTTCTTCCAACCTTTAAGGAATTCCCATGCCTAGTGATGGAAATGGAATCTATAGCAGGCAGTCTGACTTACTGGTTTGACTGAAATATATTGACCCTCGTTTAAAAGACTATATAATGGCCAAAATCCTGCTGTGTAGTTGTACCAACATAACTGGAAGCTGTGGAAACAACTGCAGTCAGCAAAATGGCAGAACTCATATCCCACAAACAGCTCTGTCGGTGAATTCACAACAGTTAGATTGCTTGATCAGTTGCACAACTCCATAGGATGACTTAATGTCTTGTTGCCCTTCTTGTCTCCATATCCAACATCATTTGTGTCCAGATGGTTCACCAGTCTTCCTTCCATATCTTATCTACCCTTCTCACTTATGTGACATTGGAGGCCCTGCCCCATTTGCAAGGCTCACCCCGTTAACATTTCAGTGAACAGGACACTGCCAAGCTGGTAGCCCTAAAGCAAGCATATTGCTTAGTTTAGAGCAAGGTCTTAGCCTACTCAACGGATAAGCAGGCAGAAAGACAAAGCCAAATACAGTAGGACACCCGTATCAACTGATTCATTATCCACTGATTCAGTTATCCACGGTTGGCAGGGGGAAAATTAAATAAATAATTCAGCAGCTGTAAATCACGCTACTGTCACAAAGCAGCAGCGATAAAGCAAGCTACTTTCATAAAAAAGAAGTCTTTGAGGGGTTTTTTGGTGCTCTCTCTTATCCACAGTTTTCATTATCCACAGGAAGGCCTGGAACCAATCCCCAGCGGATACCGGGGTCCTGCTGTATATTGCTTGCTCATTAACCCTAACCCTAACCCCAATCCTAACCCTAACCCTAAACTTCTTCCCTCATGGTAATGGGGCTAAAGCCTTGCCTAGGGTTCTTAGATGTTCAGAATCTAATAAAGGGAAATCTTCCCTGTGAAACATTAGGGTTCTATCTAAGTAACTGGTCTTCCATTTCATTGTATTCACACATCACAAGTAATAGAAGATTTCCTGTAATTAGAGTGCTTCTTCTGGTCTAATGCTCTTTGTCCTCACCACTCTGCCGAAATACAAGCACTCATGTAGACTATAAAGGATAGTCTTGGGATCTAGCAGATATTTCAAACATGATTATACAGAGATAACATTGACTGAAAAAGCTAACTGGGGGGAAATGAATGTGGATATCTGAGCAGAGTCCAAAACATATGGGGAGTGATTCTGGATGCTTTTGAGGGTTAGTGCAGATCCAACACTGGAAGTTTATAATTTTAGGTTGGTCTGTATGCTGAATCCAGCAGTTTGAGGCATACTTAGCTATACAGTCCATCTCAAATGCTGCTTATTTTATTATTGTGTATCAAAACAAAAAAAACAACTTAACGAGCGAGCCAAACTCCCAGCCACAATACAGTACATTGTCCCATTATTTTCATGATTCATGTGCACAATTTGAAGGGATTTAAAGAGCTCTACACCCATCCAGTCAAGCAAGCAGAACTCTCTGTGTGCATTCAGTAATTCTGCTTTGTTGGGATTCTCAACTGCACAAGAACACATCTTGGCTATCTTCAGATTTTTAAATGCACAGATATACAGATGGTAGGGGTGGCAAACACCCTACAAACTCTAAAGAGGAAAACAGAGCTTGATCATGAGAATCAGACTTGCTTTGTTCAACAAAGCATAGATTTACAGAATAAAGCATGGGGCCTACAAAGACCAAAATGCACATAGAATCTGAAAGAAACAGTAACTCCAGAGAAAGGACTGAAATCTGTTCCATGGGCCTTTTCTTTTTAACACCTGTATTCCATTTTCAGAACAAAATGGCAAAATATTACAATGAAAGACAAAAGACTGCTCTTTGCCCCTCTTGCTTGCTAAGGGGAAAGAGCATCACCCATCAGGAATCTTTACTGAACATGCTACGCAGAATGAAAGAGAACTGGTCCAAGAATGTCATCTCACAGAAACAAATGAGAAACGTGCCAGAGGACAGTAAAGCTATTCATTTTGTTGGGGCTTGGGGAAGATAAGCTCCAAGTGGATGTGACGCATGAAAACTGCACCCATCATATCACTTTCTCTGGAATTTCATTTCTGCCATGTCTAATCAGAGTGTGAACTCCTTGGGAGAAGCGTAGGGATTAACTTTGGACTCCTTTGGACTCCAGCACAATCCTAATAAATATGATTAAGGACATATATTGGCAGTGTGGTTCAACATCTGTCCTCTGTACTTGAAATCCACTATATCGAACTAAAAAGAAGCATCTGAAAAATTACCTTGGTGCTTGTCGGGTGTGAAAGACAATGAGGACAGACAGACCCTTGACTGAAATTGAGGTGAGATTGTGGAAGATTATCAAGACATGTTATATCCACTTCTCATACAAGAACAAAACTGCAAACGGAATTAGTGGCAAGGCCAGGGGTAGGAGATCAACAGTGGCCTTTCTGTTGTCCCAGATTCTTTCAAATCAGGGCTACCCCTTTCAAATATTTTGAAAAAGACAAATACAGTACTATGTTTCTAAACCTCTCTAACATCATTTCACTTCTGCAAGAAGAGACAGCATTGGGAGGAACTAAAGGAAAGGCAAGAGAACCCTAATCCCTGAGCATGGTGGCGAACACGCATAGTAGCATCCAAATTGTACAAAGACGCACAGAAAATACGATTTCCAGTCCATCCCGGATTCAGTGGATGCTGCCAGTGCCAAATTATCCTAGGAGGCATGGTGAACAACATTTCAGAGCTTTCTTCGTGTCAGATGGTTGCAAAATACCAGTGCTTATTTTAGAACTGGAGAGCTCCAAGGGATTTTAAGGGCTACTTAGTCCAGACCCCTGCCAGTGCAGGAAGGCCACAGCTAAAGCATCCATGAGAGATAGAAGGCAAATCACTGCTTAAAAGTCCTCCATGAAGGAGAGAGGACATCTCCTGAGGCAGTGTCAGATGGCTCTCACAGTTCATAAATTCTTCCTCATATTTAATTGAAATATCCTTTTTAGGAACTTGATTCTATTACTTTGGGTCCTATCCTCTTGGGTTACAAAAAATTAAGCCTACTCCATCTTCCACAACAAACACTCAAACATGGTCATCATATTGCATCTCAGCCTTCTCTTCTCAATCTTCCGTACAGGGCTAGATTTCCATACCTATCCAGCCTTGTTGTCCTCCTCTGGGCATGTTCCAGGCTCTTATTGCAGCATTCACTCACAAAGCACAAAGAACCCTATTTCCCACAGCTCCCCACTCCAGTTCATGGCACTATATATGCTCTCACAACTGGAGCCCTGTTCATGCACTATTTCCATAGAAAGAATTACTAGCATGCAGCACCTTCTACCGTCTTCATTGACCCTTTCTCCATAATGTGTCTGCAGAGGAGAGATACTCCTTCTTATGTGTTCCAAAGATGAGTCATGGCAACTGGACTTCTTTTCTTGCACTATTTATCCACATAACAAGAAGATGATAAGGGAGGCAAAGAAAGATTTTGAGGAACGCATGGCTAGCAATATAAAGGGTAATAATAAAAGCTTCTTTAAATATGTTAGAAGTAGAAAACCTGCCAGAGAACCAGTTGGCCCTCTGGATGGTGAGGGAGGAAAAGGGGAGGTTAAGGAGGACTTGGACATTGCAGAGAAATTGAATGAGTTCTTTGCGTCTGTCTTCACGACAGAGGACCTTGAGCGGATTCCGCTGCCTGAGCCGCCCCTCTTGACTAAAGAATTAAATCAAATACAGGTTAAAATAGAGGAGGTTTTAGGACTAATTGATAAATTGAGAATTAACAAGTCACCGGGCCCAGATGGCATCCACCCAAGGGTTATTAGGGAACTGAGAAATGAAATTGCAGATCTCTTAACGGTTATATGCAACTTGTCTCTTAAAACGGCGACAGTGCCGGAGGACTGGAGGATAGCAGATATCACACCAATTTTTAAAAAAGGAAGGAGGGGGGACCCGGGAAACTACAGGCCAGTTAGCCTTACATCTGTCCCAGGGAAGATGGTGGAAAGCCTCATGCAAGAGAAAATCTTAAAACACATAAAAGAACATACCTTGCTGAGAGAAAATCAGCATGGCTTCTGTAAGGGTAAATCTTGTCTGACAAACCTTTTAGAATTTTTTGAAAAGGTCAACAGGCACATGGATTTGGGTGAACCGGTGGATATAGTCTATCTGGATTTTCAAAAGGCTTTTGACACAGTCCCTCACCAAAGGCTGCTGAGAAAATTGCACAGTCAGGGGATAAGAGGGCAGGTCCTCTTATGGATTGAGAACTGGTTGAGATCCCGGAAACAAAGAGTAGGTGTCAATGGGAAATTTTCACAATGGAGAGAGGTGAAAAGCGGTGTGCCCCAGGGCTCTGTCCTGGGACCAGTGCTTTTCAATCTGTTCATAAATGACCTGGAGACAGGGATATACAGTGATGTGGCCAAGTTTGCAGATGACACAAAACTTTTCCGTGTGGTAAAAACCAGAGAAGATTGTGAAGAGCTCCAGAAGGATCTCTCCAAACTGGGGGAATGGGCTGAGAAATGGCAAATGCGTTTTAATGTAACCAAATGTAAAGTAATGCATATTGGGGCAAAAAATCCAAACTTCATCTATCAACTCATGGGCTCTGAGTTATCCGTGACGGATCAGGAAAGAGATCTTGGTGTGTTGGTGGACAGCTCCATGAAGGTGTCTCCCCAATGTGTGGCAGCGGTGAAGAAGGCCAATTCCATGCTAGGGATTATCAAAAAGGGGATTGAAAATAAAACAGCGAACATTATAATGCCTTTATACAAAACAATAGTAAGGCCCCACCTGGAGTATTGTGTACAATTCTGGTCACCGCATCTCAAGAAAGACATAGTGGAACTGGAAAAGGTGCAGAAGAGAGCGACCAAAATGATTACTGGGCTGGGGCACCTCCCTTATGAAGAAAGGCTAGAACATTTGGGCCTCTTTAGTCTGGAAAAAAGGCGCTTGAGGGGGGATATGATTGAGACATACAAAATAATGCAGGGTATGAGTAAAGTGGATAGAGGGAAGCTCTTCTCTCTCTCCCAAAATGCCAGAACTAGGGGACATACACTCAAATTGAGGGCTGGGAGAGTAAGAACTGACAAAAGAAAATATTTTTTCACCCAGCGCGTTGTAAGTCTATGGAACTCCCTGCCACAGGATGTGGTGATGGCATCTGGCCTGGATGCCTTCAAAAGGGGATTGGACAGATTCCTGGAGGAAAAGTCCATCACAGGTTACAAACCATGATGGAGATGTGTAATCTCCAGGCTTTAAACCAGGGTACTTCAAGGGCCAGATGCAGGGGAGTGTTATCAGAAGACAGATATCTGGTCTCATGCGCTCCCAAACGCATCTGGTGGAGCCGCTGTGAGATACAGGAAGCTGGACTAGATGGGCCTTTGGCCTGATCCAGCATGGCTCTTCTTATGTTCTTATGTTCTTATGTTCTATTCAGACGAGGGTGGTGTGTGAAACCAAGGTAAACTATAAATACAGTGGTACCCCGACTTAAGAGCAGCTCGACTTAAGAGCAATTTGACTTAAGAGCGGAAAACTGTTGGTGTTTTAAATGCCACCTTACAAATTCTAGATACGGTCTGCTCGACTTACAAATATTTTATTACATTTTTTTAAAATTTTAACATATTTTTTTCAATTTTTTAGATAGGTACCCCGACTTAAGAGTAGTTCGACTTAAGAGCATCCATTCGGAATGGATTAAATTTGTAAGTTGAGGTACCACTGTATTGGAGGCCTTGTACCAACTTTCCTTAGCAAAAGCTACTGTAGCAAAACGTTTCAGTCTTCAATTTTTTATTAAGCAGAGATCCAGGATTATGACAGGCAGAATGTGTTACAAACACCCAGTAGATAATGTTCCCTTGTAGCATTAGGCATCCTCCATAATGAAATAAACCTCATGTGACTAGAAAGGAGGAGCTCCCCCCAAAAAACTAACAGTGTGGGGGAAAAGATTTTTCATCATTCCCAGGATATATGTTATCTGAAGTTCATGATCAAATAAATAGAAATATTGATCCAGAGGAGCTGTTTTATGGACAAACAGAACACTGTTCTTCACAATTGTTCTACTACCTTCTTTGTTTATTGCATAAATTCATCACAAACTTTCAGGGGAAAATATGTTATTCTCTAGCTATAATCAAAGTCTTTTAGACAGAGAACCAAGCAGACTGTGGATACTATACTACATATGCACGTTGCACATGTCATGTTTTGTTTCTACTGGCTACCTATATTTCTTCTGTTATATACTTATATTATTTGTGGTCATCTTTCGCTTTTCTTTTTCTTTTATCCCCTGCTTATGCCTATTTTATTGCTGTTCACTGCCCTGACTTGCCTTGTGCAAGCGGGCGGCATACAAATCATAAATAAAACTATACTAAACTAAAACTATATGCTTGAAAAAAAAACACAAAGGCCCCTGACACTATAATATTTCTATTGTCAGTAACAACAGATTGCAACTTCAGTCAATCTTTAAATTAGTTTTGCATTTTAAATATTGAAACAGCCTTTGCACTGGTACACTGTCAACTCTTTCATCCTGATTACTTATTATGTGATAAATCACTTAGTCACACCTCCCACTGTGCAGTGATTGAGATCATGGATACAAACATACTGGCCCCACACACAATGAAAATAATGCTGTGGTTTTTTTTTAAAGATATGAGTAGAGTGAAATGGGGTACTTTAAAAGGATTTTTACATTTCATTTGGATGTGCATATGACTGGTTTATTGAACTTTGCTTTAAATTTTTTTGTAACTTATTAAAAAACCCCGCCCCCACCCCCACCCTCTGATATTACTCCTAGTATCTGAGGAAAGTAATGGCAAACCTAGATAGCATCCTAAAGAGCACAGACATCACTTTGCCAACTAAGGTTAAAATAGTCAAAGCTATGGTTTTTCCAGTAGTGATGTATGGAAGTGAGAGCTGCACTATAAAGAAGGCTGATTGCCGCAGAATCGATGCTTTTGAGCTGTGGTGCTGGAGGAGAGTCTTGAGAGTCCCCTGGACTGCAAGGAGATCAAACCTATCCATTCTGAAAGAAATCAACCCCGAATGTTCACTGGAAAGACAGATTTTGAAGCTGAAGCTCCAGTACTTTGGCCACCTCGGGAGGAGAGAGGACTCCTTGGAAAAGTCCCTGATGTTGGGAAAGATTGAAGGCAAAAGGAAAAGAGGATGGCAGAGAATGAGATGGTTGGACGGTGTCATCAATGCAACCAATATGGATTTGACCAAACTCTGGGAGGCGGTGGAAGACAGGAAGGCCTGGTGAGCTCTGGTGTCACAAAGAGTCAGACACGATTGAACAACAACAACAACATCTGAGGCTTGATTAGGTAGAGGTGCTCCTGCTCAGTCATAGGTCCTATCAAGGAATAAGGATCCTGCCTGTGTTGGATGGAATTATGCTCCCTCTGAAAGCACAGGTGTCCAGCTTGGGTGTGCTCCTGATTTCATCTCTTAGCCTGGATGCCCAGGTTTCAGAGGTGGCCAGGAGTACATTGGCACAGTTAAAACTAGTTAAAAGGGCAGAGAGGCCCTTTCGTGGAGAGATCTGATCTGACACAGATAATCTAATCCTATGACTAGGAATAGTGAAGCCAGTGTAGGCAGGGAACAGTGGTAAGATATTGAGCAGCATCCCTATATATGATGTTGCCTTGCCTGTACATCCTAGGCCAGTGTTGGCGAACCTATGGCATAGGTGCCAAAGGTCGCACTCAGAGTCCTTTCTTTGGGCACCCGACATCGCCCCTTCACAGCCACCTGTATTCACGTTAAACTGCTTTGCGAAAAATCAGTGGATTTTGAATCGCATTTTGGGCACTCGGCCTCTAAAAGGCTTGCCATCACTGTCCTAGGCTGTCTTTATGGTACAGGATGATAGACCATTTAACTGTGGCCCCGTGGTGCTTGGGTTAAACTGCAGTCAAGCTTCTGCTCGTGGCCTGAGTACAATCCCAACAGATGCACAAAGCCATCTTGAGCTTGACTCAGATTTCCATCCTTCTGAGGCCAATATGCAAGTTCCAGTGTTCATTTAAGAGTATCATCAGATAACACACAAGACTCTGACATTTTTGTAAGAATATAGATACCCAGAACAACAACGTAAGTACTTAAGTACTATCTTAAGGGGCTTATTGTGCTTCAGCAGCATGTATGAGACACATGCAACACCTTTAAATGCCTGTTGCTTGATTATCACTAACATAAGAACATTAGAACAGTCTTGTTGGAACAGGCCACAGCCCATCCAGTCCAGCATTCTGTCTTACACAGTGGCTCACCATTTGCTTCAGGGTATTCCCAAGCAGATGTCTTCACCTGCTTAAGATTCCTAGCAAATGTCATTGAGAGATAGCCTGTCTATCAATCCAACCTGGAGGTTGTCCTTAGGCATCCATAATGATAGCCATTGATACCCTTATTCTCCATGAACTTGTCTAAACCCTTCTTAAAGCTGTCAAGGCTGACAGCTGTCACTACTTCTTCTGGTAGGGAGTTCCATAGACCAGTGATCCTTTGGGTGATATAGTACTAAGGGACTGTATGAGTCCATTATTGGGTCGGGGGTATGTATTCCCCATGTCTTGTACAGTCTTATTTGTACTACTGTTATGCCAAGTGTGAAATGTTCATTCTTCAATATACCATCATTACATTGTCTTCTTTATCTTTCAAGATTTCCTAATCAAGAGGTTACGGCTGCAACTTTTCATTATGGGCGAACTCTATAGTGAGTCTCAAAGATATAAAGCTATTGGGAAAACATATTATTTTAACCAAGACCTTGAAATATAGTGATTACAGCCCATAGATACATCATCATAGTTAACTTGTATAAGAATAAGTACATTGTGAAATATGTGATCTGTAAGAACTATTGTACAATGTTTCATTTCATGGCCAAAGCAAAACATTCAATACAGTTTGATTCGATATTCAAAACCTGATGATAATGTGTTTTACATATTCAGCAGAATGAACTTTCACAGCATGTATTGTATATACCATGTGCAGACAAAATACCCTTATCTTCCGGGAGGCATTTGGGTGACCCAAATAGTTTGTTTGTTTTTTTGCCGGTCCGGTCCCGCCATCTGCTGTTGTTGTTGCTTATATTTGCTTTTATTAGTTAGTTACTATTTATTTTTCTGTTTTGTATTTTGCTGTGTTTTATAATTGTTGTAAACCGCCCAGAGTTTCCTTGGGAAGACAGGCGGTATATAAACTGTATAAATAAATAAATAAATAAATAAATAAATAAATAAATAAATATTTTCTACAGGGAACTCTCTCATAGCACAGAGAAAACAGACTCTAAAAGGATATGTATTCTCGTGGCGCAGTGGTTAAAATGCGATATCGCATCTGTAACTGTGCTCACAGCATGGAGTTCAATTCCAGGTAGCAGGCTCAAAGTTCATTCAGCCTTCCATCCTTCTGAGGTTAAATGAATACCCAATTTGTGACAGAGACAGTGTGTGTGTGTATAGACTGCATAATTGCTTTTAAAGTACCCAGAGGGTGCTTTAAGCACAATGGGATGGTATATAAAGAGAACACAGCTTTTTTTTTGGCTTTGATATTATGATTGATATCCTATTACATTTAGGCCTAAATCCCTTTCCTTAATGTAGTGAACTATTTATGAATTAAATGGGTTCACTATTCATTCCCCTACTCTTGCTTGGGGAAACAAGTGTTTATTAAATATTTATTGAGACACAAAACATTTATAATGCTTTTCTGATGATGTAGAAAATAATGTGATAGTTCCCCAATAAATCTCATTGTTTTTACTCTGTTGTAAACCGCCCAGAGTTCCTCTGGTAGACGGGCAGTATATAAGTATTTAAATAAATAAATAAATAAATAAATAAATAAATAAATAAATAAATAAGGGTCTCAAAAATCCACAAAAATTATATTCACAATTAGGGGGAAAGACTTTAGGAGGCCATGAGGTTATGCTACATCAGGCCATGAGGTTATGCCACAGTCCTGAAGACTATTGATCATAAACTCTGCATCACCGAAGGGTTAAAAATCAGTCCATACTGCTAACCTGTTTCTTAAAAAATATGGTTACAGAGCAACATGTAGCACAGTTATGATAAACATAGCTAATGCAAGAATGAATGTTAGGCAGAAATTAAATCATGAATGTTGCCTCCCATTCTAAAGCATACCACACTCATTCCTGGGGTTGATTAAATTGATTTTTTTAAAAAAAAAAACATAGTTTCTGTTAGATTCAGTCTTCATTCCAGCCACCATCCCAGTCATTCATTATTATCATTAACATAAAATCTACATATTTAGATAGTACATGCTTATACATGTTAGACATTCCAGATAACACAAAAGGGATTACTCCCAAGTATGCTGAAGAATGTTGCAACCTAGGACAGAACACATGAGCCAGTATTCAATGGTAGCATTTTAGTATCACAGCTAGCAGACACATAATTACAGTAGGACCCTGGTATCTGCTGGGGATTGCTTCCAGACCTTCCCGTGGATAATGAAAACCGCGGATAAGAGAGAACACCAAAAATCCCCAAAACTGTTGTTTTGTGACAGTAGCTTGCTTTACAGCCGCTGTTTGTAACACTAGCTTGCTTTGTTTACAACAGTAGCTTGGTTTGTGGCTGCTTAATTATTTATTTGATTTTTTCCTCTGCCATCCGTGGATAACTGAATTAGTGGATAATGAATCGGTGGATATGGGGGTCCTACTGTATACCCTTTCTAATAAGCATGCCACACTAGTTTGTCTCTCGGTTCATATGTCCAAGACAGCATGAGTGAACAGTGAGTGTGTCTGTGTGCCAATAAAGGGAGAATGGGTAGGTTGTATGAATGCATAGACAACCACTTGAGCAACAGCAGATAGAGGTAACCAACCTGTCTTTCTTTGCATTGTTCTATGCTTATCATAGACCCAGGTGATGATGAGAAAGCTTGTCTAGTTGGAAGACAATAGAGAACATATGCAAAACAGTATTAGACAACTGATAGAACAGGAAGACAATATCTGCTATTCACTATCTTAGGGATGTGTAGATGGTTCCCCTTGTCTTTGAGTTTTCAAAAGGATGTACAGTGCTAGGATTTGCCTGACTTCTAAAAATAAACAAAATATCCAAAGGAAGTAAATGGTTTAGGATAAAAAGTGGGGAGAAACGATATAAGACAGATGGAATGGCAGTAGTACTTTGGAAACAGCCACTTTATCCTTAGGCTAAACAAGGTAAAACTCCTTAATAAGGTTTCAATGGGAGATTACTGAAAAATTACCCCAGAGTGTTGGGCTGTATTTGATTCTTTATGATTACTATCTGTTTGAAGTCTGTTCTATTCCTTATTAATGTTTTGGATTTGAAAGGTTGTAGTCCATAAAAAGGCATGCCCTCCACTTTAGAACTAGTCTCTTGACTTAGTGCTGTGGAACAATACCAGGACCATCTCACGAAAGTCACCTCAGTCAAGTGACAAGTAAATATCTGGAGGCACAATTTATATACATTTGGCAGAAATCATTCCTTCTCTTCCTACACTGCTGGCTTCTGAAAAATAGAAATAAGCTTGATCCTTTTTATCTTGTTCCCTTAAGGTCATTACTTTATCCCACTCACACACAAACGTTGGTTGTTGTGACCAAGAAATCTTGCTGGTTGTCAGTCTTGAGAGGCAAAGCCGAGATAGCATAACGTTCCTGCCCATTATATCAAGACATTGCTTCATATGGGATTCTTTCATACAAAATCCCTTCAAACTGGGATTGTTTTTTCCCATGTTATTATTTGTCTTTTATATTATATTACCATGCTGACAAACATACAAAGCCCATAGTAGGAAAGTTTTCATCATAAACAAAGCCCAGTTTCTACTTTGGTTCATACTCTGAAACAACAGGCTTCTGAATTTCATTCCCTTCCCCAGTCAAGCTAAATTGGACAGTCATATGACATTTGCATTTGGGGGGGGGGGGGGTTTCTTTGCTAATACAGTAAAAGCAAAGCAAGGCAAAGTGTTCTGCTTATATACCTCCCATATCACTTCAAGTAGTCTCTGGATGGTTTACAGTTTTTT
Organism: Phrynocephalus guinanensis; assembly: GCA_037367245.1. Classification (NCBI taxonomy): domain Eukaryota; kingdom Metazoa; phylum Chordata; class Lepidosauria; order Squamata; family Agamidae; genus Phrynocephalus; species Phrynocephalus guinanensis. Next base: position 57,907,493 of record CM074742.1, on the reverse strand, counting down.
AATTACAGTATGCAGGCTACACTTTGCCCCCCAGAAAGCTGGGTACTCATTTTACCAACCTCGGAAGGGTGGAAGGTTGAGTGAACCTTGAGCCTGCCACCTGGGGTTGAACCCCAGGTCGTGAGCACAGTTATAGCTGCAGTACAGGCATTTAACCACTGCACCATGAGGCTCCTACAGTACTGTATATGTTTTAATTGAGTGCTGTTAGAGGACACAAAGTCCAAAACCTTTTTGCAAATTATTATCTTCCTCATAACCTAGCTTCCCCCAGCCTCTTCTGGTATTCCAAAATAAGCTTGGTACAGTGATCCCCCGCCTATCGCTGGGGTTAGGGACCTGACCTGACCTGCCATAATTGAAAATCCACGATATGCGGATGCAGGTCGAGTCAGGCCTGGGGGGGGGGCTAGCTGGGGGCTCTTGTACTCCCAGCCTGGCCCTACCCTGAACGGACCTGTGAGAGCCTTCACAGGCCTTCTAGAGGCCCCAAAAGGACCTCCCTGTGAATCGGAAATCATTTCTGAGGCCTCCGACAGGCCTAGAAAGGCTCTCAGAAGCCTCAGAAATGATTTTCAGCGATCCAGAAGTCACTCCTGGTTTGTAGGGAGGCCCTTTTGGGGCCTCCAGAAGGTCCAGGTAGGCCCTCACAGGCCTATTTGGGGCAGCTCCAGTACTGGGGGTAAGTATGGGAGGCTTGAAACTGGACTTTCCCCCCTTACCCTAGGGGGCTTTTTTCATATACTGCGGTCCCGTAATATAGCGAGACTGTAATATATGAACCGCGTAAGGGCGGGGGACCACTGTACAGCTGTGAGAAATCCAGTAAGTATTGTTCTGCTGGCAATAGCAGACAGACCACATTCCTGTACGTTGCTGCAAACAGTCCAACTTTCTTGCTTCCGGCGTCTACCTTCTTTGTTCTGGTTTGCTCATTATCGCCACCAAGAGCCCAACATCCTGCCACCAGCTTCCCAATTTGCTCTATACCACAAAACACTTCTATGAATATTTTTCTTTTTCTCAAGCTGCTTAAGTGCTGCAATAAGCTCACCCTGGAAACTAATGTAAAATTGAATTATTCCAAACTGGTTAAGATCTACTGAAAGTGAGGAACGAAAGTCATCCGCAGTACTTTCTTTCCCCCTATTAAACTTTCTCATCTAGTAAGGAACCCCATTTCAGAGACGTGTATGTTTGGAGAATATAATTCTTTGAATCTTCGCTATTGAAGAAACACCGCAGGGAGAAATTAGTTGGCACAACCAGAAAACAGCACTGATCTTGAATAAACCAAAACAGGGATAATGCTGCACCAAATATCGCCTTCTTAAGAGCTGCATTTTGTTGTGATACCAAAAAATAAGCTGGCCCTGGATTCCTAGATGAACTCATTATAGCAACAAAAATAATAAATGTTACCAGTATAAAAGGGGAAAAACATAAAAGCTACAGCTAGTTAAATGTTTCAGCAAAATAATGCACTTCATATTATAAAGAGAGGCCATTTTTCTGCTGTTTCTATATACAAAACATTACCATACTATTTGATAATGACCTATCAGAACTCATTCTTTGATTAAAGGCAGCTGCTTTTGATTACAATCAATGAATCATTAATTTGTGCTCAGCTACAGAACAGTTGGATCCGATCTATTATTCATTCGTGGTGCAGAAATTCCATTTAGACTGGGGTACTGACTTTTCCTAAAGTTTTTGCTCTCTTGGCTATTAATAATTTCGTTTTGAAGTTCGCTCTCTGAGGTTCCTGTATGGCCTTCCTTTGTTATGCTGAGACTCTGAAATAATACATTCAGCTGCTGCCCTGGACAGTGCATCTATCTCCCTGGCTGTATGTCTAACATGGTCTGATTTAAGCTTCTGACAGTTATGAGATGCTCTTTTGATTCTTTTAAAACCCTGACATCTCTGTCCAGTTATAAAGAGAGAGAGAGAGAAAGGAGAGCTGCATCCCCAAAAGATTGATGCATTTTAGTTTGTGAACCAGTTTGTGAACCTATGGTACACTGTTTAACCAAGTATCCCTAAATAACAATAGGCATTTGTAGAATTCATGACGTCAGTTCCTTTCTGAGTTTGATTTATTTATCTTGCAGTATTAGATAGCATCCTAAAGAGCAGAGACATCACTTTTCCAACTAAGGTCAGGATAGTCAAAGCTATGGTTTTTCCAGTAGTGATGTATGGAAGTGAAAGCTGGACTATAAAGAAGGCTGATCGCTGCACAATCGATGCTTTTGAGCTGTGGTGCTGGAGGAGAGTCTTGAGAGTCCCCTGGACTGCAAGGAGATCAAACCTATCCATCCTGAAAGAAATCAACCCCGAATGTCCACTGTAAGGACAGATTTTGAAGCTGAAACTCCAGTACTTTGGCCACCTCATGAGGAGAGAGGACTCCTTGGAAAAGTCCCTGATGTTAGGAAAGATTGAAGGCAAAAGGAAAAGAGGACGGCAAAGAATGAGATGGTTGGACGGTGTCATCGATGCAACCAATATGGATTTGACCAAACTCCAGGAGGCAGTGGAAGATAGGAAGGCCTGGCGAGCTCTGGTCCATGGGGTCACGAAGAGTCGGACACGACTGAACGACAACAACAACAACAACAAAATTCTGTTTATCTTGAAAAGAAATATTGCTGAAACCAGTCTAGCAATCTATTTCATGCTACATAACCACATGACTTAAAATATGTGGTGTAATGCTTAAAGTCTGCTTGTCTGGTAACAGTCAAGAAAGCAGAAGTACCACATTGGTAACAGCAAGAAGCTAGAGTTCTTGTTCTTCTAACCTATTCTGGCAGAAAAGCAGACAGCAACGTATTCTATATGATTGCTATCTTAAAATGTAATCCAAACACAGAAGAGTGGAATAGCAGAATGTAGTTCATATCATCTCATCAGGCAAGAAGTTTGAGAATAAAGCCTAAATCCAACGTAACGTTAGTGTGGGGAAACGTACTCTACTGGAGGCTCTGTTGTTTGCTTTCACTTTCTCGAGCAATGTTGCACTTGTTCTTGTGGTTGTGAGGCACACTCCTGATTGTGCATCTAGTTGTGCTACAATTTGTGCAAGTAGAAGATGTATTATATCCCCCCTTGCACATAAGAACATAAGAACAGCCTTGCTGGAAGAGGCCACAGCCCATCTAAGCCAGCATTCTATCTCACACAGTGGCTCCCCATTTGCTTCAGGGTATTCCCAAGCAGATATTATCACCTGCTTAAGATTCCCAGCAAAGGGTATTGAGAGATATCCTGCCTGCCTCTCCAACCCAGAGGTTGTCCTTATAATGATAGCCATTGATCCCTTGTTCTCCATGAACTTGGCCAATCCTTTCTTAAAGCTGTCAAGGCTGACAGCTGTAACCACTTCTTCTGGCAGGAAGTTCCATAGACCAGTGACCCTATGGGTGAAAAAGTACTTTCTCTTATTTGTTTGAGATATAGCACCCAAAAATTTCTTGGAGTGCCCCCTAGTTCTAGTGTTGTTCACATAGTCGAGAGAGTACATTGTGAATACAATGGCATATGAGCTAGCAGAATGACACATCTGGACTGTAGCCTTACTTCTGATGTTGAGTCAGATTGCTACTCTTTTCAACTGTTGTTGTTGTTGTTGTTGTTGTTGTTGTTGTTGTTGTTGTTGTTGTTGTTGTTGTTGTTGTTGTTGTTGTTGTTCTTGTACAGTCATGACCGACTCTTTGTGACCCCATGTCCATGGAGTTTTCTTGGCAGGAATACTGGAGTGGTTTGCCAGTTCCTACTCCAGGCGCCTACAGTACCTGGTATTCGCTGGTGGTCGCCCATCCAAGTACTAACCAGGCCCGAACCTGCTTAGCTTCCAAGATCAGGCAAGACTGGATGTGCTTAGGGCATCTCAGCAGCTACTCTTTTCAATATGCAACATTTAAAAAGCCTACTTATTCATATCCATGTCTCTGTTCATACATTATAGAAATGTCCTCAGTGATTCAAACTGGTTCTAGTGTAAACTTGTCTACTTCACAAATCTGTTCAATGCTATCAGCTGGCATACATGACACCTTGTTTGATAGAGGGATGATGACTAAACTTGATATGAAGCCAACAATCAATATGTGCCGGTTTGCTATCTGCAGCTACTAGCACAGCATAAAATGTTTGACAGGAGGCAAGGAAGTTAATGTAAATTGTGAAGTGTCAAAATGCCCTGCTATTAGCCCTGCGTGTGCTAAGAGTGCTAGACTGATGCCTGTAATTTAAAAGGCTGCTTAATGCATTCAAGCCAAACCACACAAAAACTTCTTCATAATATTCTGCCAAACTGATAACTTATACTAAGATTAATAGTGAAATTATTTTTATTACTGATCTGTAATAGGTAATAGGTAATAACGGCAGCAAGCTTCTGCCAGTTCAGTTCCCTAATTGTAGTTAACATGCCTGCTGTTCCCTTATACATCATACCATTTCTTATTTTGAACCTTTACAATGATGGCTTTTCAGCTGGAAGCTTCCCATAAAGGGCATTAAGTCCCATGTATTTTGAATAAGGGAGTGGAGGAAGATGAGCGTTAAAAACATCTAGGCACCATCCTATCTCTGCTGGAATTAGTTTGCCAAATCCTTTGATTTAAGTATAATTTAGTCAAGCACATCTCAATGCCGGGAGATTTTAGGATTATGACGGCCTCTTTGCCTTCTGATGAAATCATCAGTGCTATTACAGAAGACTATCAACCAGAACATGATCAGCAGTTGTCTGTCCCTGAAAAGGTCTTGCAGGCCATGGGGGTGAGATCAAAGAAGGCCCCAAACAGGCATTAGAGGTAGTCTATGGCTGATACTTCACATCCATCTCATCATTGTTCGCGGTCCCACTGGGGACCAGTACGAAGAAATCTAACCGCACGTCCACTGCGGGACAAAGGGAGTTCGTCCCAACCATGCCCCCTCAACTGCGATCTAGGTGGGATGAGAGATTCCCCTCCTTGGACTCAGGAATCTCTTCATCTCGCTTCTTGTTCCGATACGAGAGCCCGTGAGGTCAGTCTCCTCCTGCAACGTGCCATTCTCTATCTAGTGGCAGGAGTACGAACTGCCATTCGTCAGTACATTCCCTATGGAGTCAGCAACGCAGTGCAGAGAGATTAAAAGACAAATGCCTCAAACTCATCTCCGTAACACATTGAAGGCAAGGCTTCGGAGAACTGAAACATTGAAAAACGGAAGGTCGGGCCAAAAAACCCAAAACGGAGAACAAAGGCATTGAATGTCACATTTCATCACAGAACGAGGACGTGCAGTAACAGTCATGCCGGTATCATCCCTCACGCCCGTGAGTACACGGGAATAAGGACAGAACTGCAAGAAGACCACGTGACGGCAACCGACATCAACACGCGACGCACTTCCTTCCGGGTCAAGAGTGGACGTGAAGTAACCATCTATGAGTCAAAGAGAGAAATCTTTGAATAATGAAAGCATCTGAGTGTCAACAACACTAGCATCTTCCACTTCTGGGATTAGGCAAAACATTTTACTTCATTTTGTTATTGGTCTTTAGGATTTAAGAACTGGATTTCTCTTAAGTCTGATTTTTCAGAAGACTGACTGACTCACTTCTCTGCAACATTAACTTGCTGTCTCTTCTAATCATGAGCTATTTAGAACACCTGTTTGTGGCCCAGACATTCACATTTTCTAAATTACCATTCCTTCGAAACATCTCTAAAAGAAACAGAATTCTGCCCCATAAAATGGCAAGGTCATGGACAGCACATACAAGTGCCAAGTAAAAAAACATAAGGAAAGGCAAAACTGAATAGAGTTTAGGAGTCTGAGTGTGTGTGTCTTTTGCTTGAAGCACCTCAATCTATGGTCCTGCTATAGAGATGGCCTTTTTGGTTTGGAAGTGGTCCTCTTCTGAAACAAACCACGGGAGCCCAGGTGGCATTCAGAACCAGAGGAACACTATCAACCAGTCCCTTACTTTATGCTGGGCTTGCATGGGGTTAAACTCCAACAAGGAAGAAGCCTCCAATGTGTCATCTCTCCTTCTCCCTGGCACTGGCCATTCAGACAGGGAGGTGGGGTGATGCATTTCCCTGCACAGCTCCTGACTGGCTAGCATACTGAAGAGGGGGCTGGTTTGTTTTCCATGGCTTCAGAGACTAAGACTCGGGGCAATGGTTACAAACTACAGGAAAAGAGATTCGATTTAAACATTAGGAAGAACTTCATGACGGTTAGAGTTGTTCGGCAGTGGAAGATGCTGCCATGGAGGGTGGTGGAGTCTCCTTCTTTGGAGGTTTTTAAGCAGAGGCTGGATGGCCATCTGTTGGCGTTACTTTGATGGGGTTTCCTGCATGGAAGAGGCCAGCAGCCGTGGCAAGAAGGAGCTGGGGGGGGGGCGATGTGCTGTCTGGTGGCCATAGAAACCCGGACCCGGCAGCCGCAGTGGAGGGGGTGGTGCTCCGGTGCTCCTTTTGCAAGATGAGCTCATTAACCAGAACAAAAATATTCTGAAATTTTTGCTTGCCTTACAAAATGCTGATAGATTGGGACACTCTTAAACCAAGGTATAGCTACCTCAGGTAGTGCAGTTTGCACTAAAGGGGTGGTATAGAAATCGAAATAAATAAACATATTCAGAATGCTCTTGGATTGTTTCAGAAACCATGGCCAAAAAAGAGCCACATGCAAGCACCCATGAGCTAGAAACAGAAAAAAGCATGTAACAGCCCAGTCTTAAGCAGCGATTTTGTCTCTGTCATCTCCTGGCATGCAGTTTTCATTGGATTATGCATTAAATGTCCAAGGACTCTGATCCTCTTAGAAAAGTACTGTTTTGTTTATGTTGTACTTGTTCACTACCACAATAGGTGTGCTACTAAATTATGTTTAACAGAAACGTACATTGAAAGGAAAAATAAATGCGGCAGTTCAAGGTGTTTTTCTTCTCTGAAGAGAAAAGCTGCGTATCTTACTAGCCTTATTGGAAAGCGACAAAAGAAAGGATGAGAAGAAAATATTGTGTTATGGGCTCAATACACCTCTAGGAAAACAGAATGGCTGAACGGAGCTGCACAGTAGTTCAGCTATAATGGACTGCAGCTTCAAAGGCTGCATAGGCCGCACAAATGTCAGCTTTCCATTATCAACAGCAGGAGGCCTTTGTAACAGAGTTGTTTCTACTAAGACTTCACGTCACCATTTGCTCTAATTACTGCTAAAATGCCATCCATCATGGCAGGTATCTTCAGCCTATAAACACATCTCAAGGTACATTCATGCTTGAAAACTGTTATTTATGGTAGTTGCACAGCCAGGACAGGATAGCCATGAAGCAACAACTCATCAAGTAATAAGAAATTGATTTGCAACGGGATACACGTTCGCACCACACATGGTCCTGATTATGCTGTTTTCATTGCAAGACTGGCAAGAAAGGGGATTCAAGATGGCACAGTCCCTGGATAAGATACAAAGTGTTGACCGTTCTAGTGACTTCAGCATGCAGTTCGAGCATTTTCATATAGCAACTAAACAGAGGCTTATTGTTCAGCTTCTGCAATCAGCCCATTGCATAAAGGAACCAGACACTCCCACTCTCAGAGCAGATGAGAACTCAACAGTTAAAGAACCACCAAAACAGGGTAGATGCCTTCATGCTTGCTAAGCATACATTTGCTAGTCAATATGGAACTTCTTGCCACAGGACATGGTGATAGCCTAGATGCCTATAAAAGGGGATTAGACAGATTTCTAGAGGAAAAGTCCATTGCAGGTTACAAGCTATGATGGGGATACGTGTTCTCTCTAGGCTCAAAATGCCAGGCGCAGAAGAGTGGTATCAGGAGACAGGTATCTAGTTGTTTCATGTGCTCCCTGAGGCATCTGGTGGGGTTACTGTGAGATACAAGCTGGACTAGAAGGGCCCTTGGCCTGATCCAGTACGGCTTTTATGTTCTTATAAAGCAGGTTATAAAACCAAAGGGGCTGCTTTTAGTGCTAAAGATAATGTGAAGGAATGAGTGAAAACCAACCATTTGCATTATATTAGCTAACTGTAGTCCACCACTTTAAAGTACTTTCTATTTCTTGATCACTTTCTGGATCAGAGTTGGTCAGAGGAAAATATTTACACAGTAGGGAAGCAGAAAAGCAGTGGAAGAGAACATACAGTGGACCCTTGCATAACAAACGGTCTGTATAACATAAAATTTGTACAACATAAAAAATTCCGGAGATAGGGGAAATTTGCTTAACATAATCGCCTATGGGGTTAATCCATACAACATAAAAATGGGATCATTCTGTTTTCAATGCATTCCTATGGGAAATTTGTATAAAGAAAATTTTGCTTAACATAATTTCATTTGGAACGAATTAATTCCTTTATACAAGGTACCACTGTATTTCCTTTAGCCTCTTCTACTTGTTATTTTCAGCATTCAATGGCATTTTAGTCATACTAACAAGTATGTATTTAATAAACAGGCAAACTTTTTTGCCAGATAATATTTTCTAAGGTAGCAAAAGGCTAATTAGAGTAGAGAGGCGAGCAGTTTACAAATCTGTTTCCCACTTTGCTCCATCTGGAATGAAGACATAAGACAGTAGTTGGAGTTAAATAAGGTCACAACTTTCTTAGTCAATTCAAGTAGAACATGTAAGAAAAAAACTGCCAATTGAAAGTGCAGGGACCTGACCTGCTGGAGACCAGACTGAAAATCAAGCTGTCTTTCCAGAGGTTAACACCACTCTGGCTCCAAGGACTGGCTATAAGGAAGTGCTCTGAGCCTAGCTCCTTTACTCCTAAACTGTCCAGCTTTAAAGTCTGTGATGGCTTTCAAACCTTCACCAAGAAGGTGCGCTTCTGTGTTCATCAGGATGTGCTATTTGCTTGAACTCCTTCCATGCATGCACTTTGTGCCAGATAAGACTAACAGAAACAGGGTAAAGAACCATGTAACTAAGTAAACTGGCCCTGAACAATTATGGTACAAATGGAAAAGGACAGCCCCAAATGTCCAACTCTGCATCACCCCAAAATCACTACTCACTCCAAAAGAGGTCTAGAACACTCTCTTACTATTAGAAGGAAATGGGTGGATGAGAAGTTACATGGAATTTAAAAACGTTCCTTTCCAAAACCATAAGCAGCCTTATATAAAGGTTGAAAAGAAACACAAACCCTATGGAACCATAAAAGGAGCCTTGAGTTTGCATTTGCTTGTGGATGTGTGTTGTGTTGTGTCTGCTTACTTGTTTTTGTATGCTGCTCACTGATCAAATGCCCTTGGAGCACTTTGCTAATATAAAAACAAGCTACCAAACTACAATGCAATGAGAGTACAGTATAATAAAAAGAATAAACCACTAAATAAATATGTAGCATTAGTCTGGTTATCTCACATGAAAGCAAATCAATTTCATTTCTTTCAGATAGATAACTTTAGACCAATGTTTAAAATAGAATGAAATCAGTGATATTTGTTCATTTCTGGAGCTTAGGTTCCATTCCTCGGGGGATCCCTGGATAGGTACAGTGGCTCTCTCCCTAGTCTGAGAGGACTGACCCTCCAGCTGGCAGAGAGTGTGAGGAGTCTGGGTGTTGTTCTGGATCCAACTTTGTCCCTGGAAGCCCAGGTAGCAGCTGTGTCCAGGGTGGCCTTTTTTCAACTTAGGCTTATTGCCCAGCTTCACCCATACCTGGACATGGATTCCTTTACTTAGGATGGTTGCGCAGGCAATGGTGATCTCAAGGATAGATTACTGTACCACTCTTTACATGGGGATTCCCTTGACCCTTGTGTGGCAACTGTAGCGAGTACAGAATGTGGCGGCCAGGCTGGTGGTTGGTGCGGGGAGGTTTGACCGCATCACCCCTATTCTGGCTCACTTGCATTGGCTACCCGTTGCCTCCTGAATAAGGTTCAGAGTATTGGTTTTGGTTTACAAAATCCTCCATGGCCTGGAACCTGACTATCTGGCGGAGCGGATCCCCACCAGATGTCAGTTTCGTCCTGACCAACCAGAGCCTCGCTCTCCCTCTTCCTCCGTGTGGCCGCTCCGAAGGAAGCCCAAAGGGTTTCTATCTGGAATTGGGCCTTCTCAGTGGCCGCCCTGGCACTTTACTCATGCCCTGCATAATTTTGTACATCTCAATCATATCTACCCAGGGTGACTTTTTTCCAGAATAAAGAGCCCCAAATGTTTTAGCCTTTTCTCATAAGGGAGCTCCCCCAGCCCAGTAACCATTTTAGTTGCTCTCCTTTGCACCTTTTCCAGGTCCTCTACGTCTTTTTTGAGATGTGGTGACCAGAATTGTACACAATACTCCAGGTGTGGCCTTAGTATCATTTTGTACAATGGCATTATAATGTTGGCTGTTTTATTTTCAATCCCTTTTTTTATCATGCATGGTCAAGTATGGTATAGGGACATTTCCAAATGGACACAAGATAGATCTATGAACCCTTTATTCTGTTACAGAGTGATCAGAGGGACCTATGTACATCCCAAATTCTAAGGAACTATCCAACCATTGATTTTTGCTGAGTCTTGAAAATGACATGGTTCCTTGGATAGGATTCATTATCCATACTTATACTCCTCCTGAAATGGTTTAATATCCATTCTTACAGCATAAAACACTATGCTTGTTAAAAAACAGGTATAGTTATTTGAAAACATGTTCATGCTCTTTGTGTACTGCACACTTTCCTTTTACTCTGTGTACTGTGAGCATAGAGTAAATCCCATTTCCACCTTTCTTGCCCATTTCCTGACCCCATTCTATGAGAAAACATTGATAAACATTTTAAAATTGTTTTTAATGGTCTCAGGCTTGTTTCTGACATGGGAGGATTTCTTCTTCTTTTTTTAAAGTGTCTGGGTTTCGATAGATGGCTGTGTGTGCATACCAGCAGTTTCTGTGCATTTGCAAACAACCTAGAGATTTACATTTTTATTTTTATTTTTATTTTGGTTCCTCAAGTAGTAATAACAACATTTGGGAGCCATAAAAGATGAAAGACGGTGAGAAAAGGGGCTTGAAAAATAGGATTGTGATAATTGCAAACAGCAGGGAGGGGTACTGGCTAAGAGACTGTGAGGATATAACCCTCCAGTACTTTTTCCGTAATGGGGACAATACAAGCAGGATGAACCAAACGGCACACACCAGTGCTGCTAAAACCAGTGAAGGGAGGAAGGTTCAATGTTATTTGTAAGAGGGGGGGAAAAACATTAATTTTATTACAGATTATGCAAAAGAAGAAAAAGAAATCCATAAATGTTTGCAAGACAGTTTGGGGCTTTATAGCTAACGGCAACTGTATTAATCATTGCAGGATCTGTTGTCTTGTACAGCATCTTCAGAATACAAAACAGTTTTGTTGTGGAATCTCTGCTGCTACTGAAAAAGATTAAAACACACTAAATCTATCATTTGAATGAGAATAATGCAAAAACTAAAGTCCTAAAGTGACTTGTGTTCCTCAAGTCATGCTAGGAAAGGGAGGGGGAAGAGGTGGATTGGTATCAATAGCAGTTCAACAGTGAAACAGATCACCTGGGAAAGTAGTAGACTTTGTACCTATGTGGGATTATTAAACAGAAACCAGACGGCCATCTTTTTAGGAGGCTTTATTTGTTGATATACTACCCTTGCAACTGGCTGGTCTAGATTACCCTAGTCCATTGTGACTCCACAGTTCTATGACTGTAGAGTACCTGCCATTTAATTCTTTGTGCATACAGTGGACCCTCATATAACAAGTGGATTTGTTTAACAGAAAATCTTCTTATAAAGGAAAAAAATTCTGGAGATAGGGGGAAATCGCTTAACAGAATCGCCTATGGGGCGAAGCCATACAACAGAAAAATGGTTGTGAGTAGGGATTAATCAATTTTCAATGCATTCCTATGGGAAATTTATACAAAGGAAATTTGCTTAACATAATTTCATTTGCAATGAATTGAATCCTTTATACAAGGTACCACTGTATTATGGTTTGTGTGAACTGACAAGTGTACCAACCTTGCTTTGAATTTCAGCTCGCTTGCCTTTTGAAAGCTAAGTGGCAAACACTAATTTTAGACATCCTGTTTACCCTTTCAGTTGGCTGGGGTGGGGTGGAGCATCCATGTATATTATTCCCTTATTGGGAAAGAGATGGGGAAGATAGGAGATTAGAACTGTAACAGGAAGGCAGAAGCATCACCCACCCAACAGATTTAGAAGACACCACTCAAGAAGATATACCTGCTGCTGCATCTTTGCTTTCCAACATGGCTAGAGTTTCATCAGCAGCAGGGTCGGCGCTTCCATTAAGGCGAACTAGGCAGTTGCCTAGGGTGCCAAAATGGAGAGAGGGCGCTGGACAGCCTGCTGCCCCCCCGCCACTGGCCACCGCCGTCTGTCCCCCCACCACCCGCCAGCCACCCGTCGCCCTCCGCCCATCGCTGCCCGCTGCCACCCCCTCCCCACCGCCCCCACGCCCATTGCCGTCCCACGCCCACCCCGCCCCCTGGCCCCCACCCCCACCACACCCCCTGTCCCGACCACCCACCACCCGCCCCACCGCCCACCCCTCACCTAGGGCGCAAAAAAAACCTAGCACCGGCCCTGATCAGCAGCACTGCTCCAGCAATCTCTACCTATGATGCAAATGTAAGCCAGTCTTAGTGTGCATCTGTAGCACACTGGGAAATGTAATGGAGGTATTGGGAGGGTCACAAACTGTTCACATTCTGAGGTTGCTTTCCCACATGGTTACAGGGTCCTCCCTAATCTAAACATAAAAATTATGAGGGATTTTTTTGTTACGATGACATGATTGTGTGTGCTGACCTGAAAACATTTAGGAATAGAGCCCACTCAAAATACATAAACTTCAGTACTTCAAAACCAGAAGACTATTTGCATAGATAGATAGATAGATAGATAGATAGATAGATAGATAGATAGATAGATAGATAGATAGATAGATAGATAGATAGATAGATAGATGTGTTATTTATTTATTTTTATACTTATTAACCCACTTTCTGTCAGGAACTTTAGGTGGTATACAACATCTTACAACGAAACAACCTATACAAAAGAAAGCAAATCCTAACAATAAAAATCAAATAAAACACAAAAAGAATAATAATAAAAGAAATAACAAACACAGAAAACAGCAGCCATACCACAAACACAAGAGTCTGGCAAGATAGGGCTGGGACAACTAATACTGTGTTTCCCCGAAAATAAGACACTGTCTTATCTTTATTTTTTCTCAAGAAGACACACTAGGGCTCATTTTCAGGGGATGTCTTACTTTTGTTAAGTATAATATGCTTCAACATCAGCCCTGCACACAACCATAGCCACACCCATCACTGGGTTTTATTATCAGGGTAGGGCTTATATTTAACAAATGCATAGAAATCCTGCTAGGGCTTATTTTTGGGGAAGGTCTTATTTTCAGGGAAACAGGGTACAAACCCACGGACAACAAACTATCATGCACTCTGTGATCAGTGAAGCTTTCCCTAAACAGCCAGGTCTCTTTAGCGCTCTCCTGAAGGCCAGCAGAGACTCCACCAGCCTAATCTCTGTCAGCAGTTTTATTCCAAAGTGCTGGGGGGGGCGGCTACTGAGAAGGCCCGATTCTGAGTAGAAACCTTTCGGGCCTCCCTCGGTGTGGCCACCCAGAGCGACGGGGAGAGCAAGGCTCTGGTTGCTCAGGGCCTTGTTTGATTGTTAAAAGAGAATCAGTCATTTTGTTTGTAGCTAATATGTCCTCTGCAAATTAGGAGAAAACATTAGGCACCTTTATAATGAGGCTTATTATGTAGTCGTGCTCTAATGGTAATAACTAGGAGATGATAAACAGTGATGAAGGAAGATTTTTGAAAAAATAAAAATGAACGAGCTGTTAAGGGTCTAGAAGAGAAATATAGATTTGTGTAGAACAGGGTGGTTGTTGTTTTTTAAAAGAACCCTTGATGACAATCTCTGAATGGAAAAGCCTGTTCAGTAGTCCAAATCAAAGAATGAAGATGGAGTTTAAAAACCTTGATTAAAGTAAAACTTACTTTCAGTAACTGCGTTGTGCACTTGTGTATCCAAAAAGTAAAACTGAACAGAATAATGGGTATGTCGTCCTCACCAAGCAAGTTGCCTTTTGAGTCAAGTTGCCTTTTCTGTTCTTTTTATTTCAATCCCAGAATTTCAAATATTCTTGCTATTTAGTATGTTTTTGCAACAAGGGCTGGGAAGAAGAAAATTAAGCACCCATGTGTGTCTCATAGAAAGTAATGCTTCGTTCCTCCTCGTAGATTTCAAATCTCTTTAGGCATGCTGCAGTCTTTCCTATTACTAACTCACATATATAGGAAAAGATGCAGAGCACAATGATGTTTCTCACTGGTCTAACCTTTATCGGTGATAAACTTCAAAGAGATTTTCTTTACAAGGGCATCTAGCTAGACAAATGGAGTGGCAGACACATAAATTAGCTGGAAACTACTACAGGCTTCCTCCCTAAATTGTGAATTTATTTAAGAACTAATGTCCCTCCCTAATTTCATTGCTCCCAGGAAAAGGGGAAAATGGCTATTTATTTACTTGTTTGTTTATGCATTTCTAGACCGCCCAATTTCCCAGAAGGAACTCTGGGCGGTTCACATGAAAGCCAAATACTACCCCTTCTGATATTCCAAAACAAAACAAAAAATAAACCAGCATTGGTATGAAGCTAAGCTGCTAGGTATTTCCCTCTATATTTTCTCATTCTAGGAGGCACAGTAGAACAACGAAGATTGGGAACAGAAGAGAAACTGCAATACAAATATGACCTACCAATGTAGTTTTGTTCACTTATTTGCCATTTGTTTATACTGTATGCTTTTATTGCAAGTCTTAATTGAGATTAATAACTCCCACTTTCCTTCCCTGGCCTGCTGTGAGGGTATCTGCGATATACATTGTGCTGTACCTCCCTCTACTGTTAACACGGAGGCTACATCCACAATATATTACAGCGAGACACCGACGTGGCCCTGGAGTAAATGTTGATACTGTAATATATTATTGGTCGGTAAGCAGGCAATTATGAGGTCAAGGCAGCAGGTTCTAGGTCTCTGAATTTTCAGTAAAAGGTTGACGTTTCTATACTGTATATCTAAAATTAGCTCTGTTGAACATGAGCTTTGTATCCAGATTGTGCCTTTCTAATATCTGTAGGAGAGGCTGACTGGACAGAGTGTCACACAAGGACCAAGGCGCCATGAAAGCTCACAGGAATAGCAGCAATAGCAAGACAGTCCTTTGAAAGCTCTGTTTGAGTTGCCCTTGGGTCAAAAGCAACACAACAACCTGTAACAACATAGAGAAGCTTGTTTCTCCCTTTTCCTTATTCAATATAAAAACAAAGAAAAAGAAAAAGAATTCTCAGATTGCTCTTCCAAACCAGATAAAAGCCGAAGTGGAAACATCTTCCACTCAAAAAGAAGAGCAACACACATTTCCTAGGAATATAACTAGATGCATTGCAGTCAGAAGAGGTCTGAAGAAATAGTTCATTTTAAATATTATTAGAAAGGACCCAAGGTAACTTACATGATTAAAAGACAGGATGGAAAGGTAACAACAGCAAGGGTACAATATCGAAAGAATCAAACAAATAGCACACTTAAAATGGAAAGCAAAAGCAACACCAAAACACACAATCCATGAAAGTTCACACTGAAAAAAATTCACACGAGTTTTTTCAAAAAAAAAAAAGAAGAAGAAGAAGAAGAAGAAGAAAAAGAAAAGAAAACAAAGGAGTTCATTTTCCATTTTCCATTTTCCATTTAGGACAAGTCCATTCTGAATTATGGTGACCCTTTCCAGGGTATTCTAAATATAGAATATCCAGAAGGGGCTTACTGTTCCCATCTTCTGGAAGCATCCTGGGACTGTGCAGCTTTCCCGTGGCTCTTCTCCTAGAGGCAGAGGGATGAACTGACCTCTCAGTATCTGACTCAACACCCCAGTACCCATCTCACTTAATTATCCAGCCAGGTCTATGTGGTGCTATATAGATAAAGAAGTACAAAGAATAACATTAGGTAGAAATGACTAACTTGAAGGCCTATTGATGACTACATCTTTGGACGTGCCATCAAATTTCTATCGATAGGCATAGGATTTAGTTCACTTTGTCATTTGTTACACATGGAAAGCCAAAACATAACAACTACTGTACATCAAAAAGTTAAACTTACACCTTCTTGATATATATTCAGGTAAGCTAGTGTGCAACCTAGGAAAAAGAATAGTGGATCTTCTGTGGTTTCAAATAGGCACTCCAATAATTGCTGAGCAAAATGTCTTTGATTTCTGACCACCCAGGTCTATGTGACAATGGCATTTTCTCAAACGCCCAGAGATCTCTTAGTAATGGGGCAGCTAATTTTAAAAAAAATAAAGAAATAAAGAAATAAAACCATCCATTTACAGGTATCTATAATCAAGATGCTTTGGCAACACCGGTATCTAGGATGGCAACATACTCATCATCAAAAGTACACGTATCACTAAAAAATGAGCATGAATAACTATAAAAAGGTAAAGGTTCCCCCCGCACATGCATGCTAATCATGTCCAACTCTAGAGGCGGTGCTCATCTCTGTATTCAAGCCAGTGTTGTGCCACTCCATGGCCACGTGGCCAGCATGGCTGCAAGGAAACACTGTTTTACCTTCCCGCTTTTTACGGTGGGACCTATTTATCTTCTTGCATTTACATGCTTTCGAACTACTAGGTTGGCAGGAGCTGGGGTTAACAGCAGGAGCTCACTCTCTGTGTGGCACCCAGGATTCAAACTGCTGAGCTGCCGACTTTGTAGCGACAGTTTTCAGCGCATTAGTCTGCTGAGCCACCACGCCCCCGATGAATAACTATCCTGATTAGGATAAAAATTTTAAAAGGTTGATTGTGATCTCGCAAGCCTTCTATTGAAGGAATGTATTTCATACAAGAGAACATGTGGCCACCTTGGTGACATCATGAGCGGAACTCGGTGCCAACTGAGTGCGAGAGGAGTTTTCTAAGTACTGCCAGCAATACACTGAATGTTGTTCTGCACATGGCATCAGAATGGACCCTCCATGTCTGTCAACACTATCATGCCAGAGCAGTCACCGGTATAGGATGGGCAATCTTAGCGGTACAAAGCTTTCCGTTTCAGTACTCGGTTCCGTTACTTCTTATTCGGTAACGGGAATTACTCTCGAGCTTGGCTAAGAACCTGGCACTCGTTACTTGCATCGCGAGATCGCGCGATGCCACACGCTGCACAGAAAAAAAGTTTTTCTAAAGTTAAAAAAAGCCAAAAAAGGCGTGAAAATGCCTGCCGTCTCAGGGCAATTCCAAGTCATTTCTGGAGGTCCCCGGCATCCCCCCTCATCCCCTAACATAAAATGCTATTGGGACTCGGCGCAGGCTTGTTCCAGCCAAAAAGCCCAGTCTCGCTGCCGGCCGCTGATTAAAACAAGCCATGGCACAGGAAAAAACTTTTAAAACTCTCCCCCCACCCATTCCCGGGCCAAAAAAAAGCAGGCGGAAAAATGCCTGCTTGACTAAGGGCGCAGGGCACCTACCGAGAGGGGTGGGAGGGGGGGGTCCCGCCTCCCCCCCGTCCTGGGCAGCCGGACTCGCGAGTCGCCATCGCCATGCCATGCGGTGCGGGCGGGGGATCCATCCAAAATGGGGCGGCGAATGCAATAAATTTTTTTTTTTTTGAAATCGTGGTCCAAAAACACACAAGCAACAACAGAAACACGCGAAAAATTATAATCTGCCAGATTTTTCACAGTAGCAAGCATTTTAACAACAGTTAAATAAAATGCTATCTCCTCTTTTTCTTGCAACAAAATGTCTCTCCTTAGTTTATTTTATTTTATTTTATTTACACCTGTACCAGTGGTTATTATGATACAATGGCCAAGTTAAGAGCCATTGGATTTTATTTCTGCTAATAACTAATCTTGAAACCACAGTTTAAAGAGGCTTTGCAAACTGGGATTTGAATTAGCATTAACCATAGTTGACTGATTCAGACATAATGCCAAAAAGGCCCCATTTCTCTGCTCCAGAGTCAGGGATATTTACTCTGTCGAAATCATCTGTCCATATACCAGAAAAACGCATGTTGCCCTCAGCATGTTAGTATAAATACAAGGAAACACCTGGAAATGTTAGGGTGAAATTCTGTCAAAGAGAATGATGGCTGAAATACTGTACTGAAATCCAGTAGTATATCAAAACTAGTTGGCCCATTGGATCAATGGGGATTTGGTGAGTCAACACCTATGTAAATTTTGATTTTTCCAAGGTGTCTACTGTAGTTGCAACGTATACTAGATTTCAGCCATTAATCTTCACAGTTCCGTTCATTACATTACTTTTGGTAAAAGCAAGATTCCTTTAATTAAATATGCGCTGCCAAGTCAGGTCTGACTAATGGAGTGACTTCCTGAGTTTTCTAGGTGTGAACTCCTCAGAAATTATTTACCTGCGCCTCCTTCTGGTAGTACTCTGAAGTCACGAAGCTTTTTCAAGGTCATTTGATGGCAGGACACATAAAAACATGTGCTCTTTAGCAGCTGGCAAGGCAGGGTACCTGCATGTGTTTGAGGCCTCAACTCACAGTGAATCTTCATCTGACTCTCCTCTCGCTGTCCAAGTTCAGCAACAACTGGATCTTAGATGTCTGAATTATAGCCCCACCCCACAAAGCTGATCATCCCAAGAAAAACACTTTTTAACCAGCTGGAAATCCCAAACCGAATGAACCATGGAATGGTTCCTTTCATTGGAAAATTTGTGAACATTCACAGTTCATAATTTGTGAATAGTGACGAATCATGAATCGTCACAAACCACTGTTTCCCCGGTTTGTGCCGATCTCTGTTCTTGATGTTTCCAGCTATTGGATGAAAATTATCTAACAGATTTATTAATTCCAACATAGTACCTCTGACACAAACAAAGGAAGTTAGATATTTATGAAAAAGGCAGATTTCTTGTGTCGTTCCTCTCTATACATTTTAATAGCAATCCTCCTCTTCTTTCCTGTTTACTAAAGAATAGATAGGAATGTGCTAACGCTAACATTTTAAATTATTTTCTTCTACCCAGATGATGAGGCACATAAGAGAATACCCTAACACACAGTCTTTCTCTCAATGGGCAGAAAAACCACCTGTCAGGTTTGGGGCCGCATGACTGAGCAATCTTGGAGCCTCTTTGCAAAGTCAGGCCCCACTCAGGCTGAGGCTAGTCAGGGTGTGCAGCTGGTGGGCCTGCTACTGGCATAGAGCCATCAGCCAGCACTCCCTGTTTCTTGTCTCAGCAATGTGAGATCTTCGGCCTGGCTACTTTGAACTTTCCTGAAACTCTGTTGCTCTGTATGTTTTCCTGTTTGGCATCCCCTTTCCTGTTGGACTGTTTTTGGGCGTTTATACACGACCCCTAAGCTCCGCGGCAAAGGGCTGCAAGCTCCGGACCTTAAAAATGGAATGGTTCCTTTCATTGGAAAATTCCCATTCCAGTCATAATTTGTGAGTTTGGAGACAATTAAGTGCGACCACTGTTTCCCCGTTTGTGCCCGATCTAAGCTTGATGTTTCCCTAGATGCAATTATCTAACAGATTTTGTAATTTGCTTTTGGGAGGTGACAAAAATATTTGATGCGGAGCGTGCGTGAAAAAGCTCTCCTTGCTTCTTTTCTGTTTTAATTTCTTTCGCCTTTCCCCTTTAAGAGCAACCAGGAAAGTAAAACCGGGGCTCGGACATTGTAAATTATTTTTTCCACGCAGATGATGAGGAGGTAAGGGTACCCTTCTTTTGTCCCTGTCTAATGGGCAGAAAAAACCCCTCCCTCCCCCCTCCCGCAGACAGAACAAGGAAGTGCGGAGGGGGTCAGGGGACTAGGAGGAACAGCAAGGAACCCTCAGAGCCATCGCAGGTCCGTTTCTTGTCTCAGCAAGTGGATCCAGCTGGCTACTTTGACTTTCTGAGGGGTCTGTGTGAAATCCCCCCTGTTTTTGTGCTGATCTTGTACTTGGACTGCCTGACTACCATCTCTGTGAATCTTCAACCTGGACAGGCTGACCACACTCTCTATCTCATCCCCATCTGGCATCTGGAAACTCCCTGGTCCTGGCCTCCTTGCTAATATCTTAGCTGCCACCCACACCCTTGCCGTTACACCATCAAGCATCCAAGCTCCAAGGAGCAAGCTGCTGCATTTCTGAAATACCATGTAACTGATGCCATTAGAAAATACAGAACACATAATGTTAGCACAAGCAACTTTTTAAAAAATATATGCTCCCTTCACCTTTTCTATTTTTAATAAGAACAACATTTGTTTTCTCCCAGAAATGTATTCCAAAGTTTGAAAGTCTAAACAAGGTCCGTTTTAAAGCAGAAGCCAAATACCCAAGACTTTCATGTTAAATTGCTGAAGGTGCCTACAGAAAAACACACGATTTGTGGCTGATTTTATAAACTCGTTATTTGGGTGGTTGCTTCAAAAGCAGAATTTCCATATCAAAAAAATCCTGGCATGGAACCTTTTCTGGAAAACACAAAAGGCCATAAATGCACCAATTTGGTACAGATCTTGTACATAGTAGGATATTACCTTTATCAGTTGTTAAGCTGCCTTTTCAGTACAAATGCCAAGGACCTAGGATGGTGTTGCTAATTGGAATGTGGGATAGGAAGCAGCCTGTCATATCAATCAATGCTTTGTATCCATCACTGTCTCATGATGATGCCACTGATTCTCTGTTTGTTCCAGCAGCTTTCAGGCTTCTCTGTCATGTGTTAAAAGTAGAGAATCGTTTCCCTATAAATCCCACAGATATGGCTGTTGAGTTTTGGGATGACCCAAGGCAGAGATAGGGTACAAAACTCTGTTTATTTGCTAAAAGCATCAGAGGCCAAAAAAAACACACCAACACTGTGCTGAAAAAATGCTAGTGCTAAAAGCATCGTGGCCATTGATAGCAGCAGTGCAAGGAAGTCACTGCTGGCTGTTCATCAGCAAGCTGCCGACCCAGCTTCCCTATTGCCTTGCATGCTGTTTCTTTTTTCCCCATTTGTGATTATACCCTTTATTCTCTCCCTTGACAATGAGCAGGAGATGGATATGTCATCTGGATGAAATATTGCTGGGCCTTGCGAGATCACTGCTGTGCATCCAACATGTTGTTATAGTCATATGATGTTCCTCCATCAAACACTGCCAGTTCCTTTAGTCAGAGCTGGTAGAGGACTGGAGGCGCTCCCTTATAAAGGAAGCACCTGAATAGAATCCCCCATCCATCGATCCATCGATCCATCAATTGATCCATCCATTCAATTTTTATTCCACCCATCTGGCTGAAGGCCACTCTGGGTAGCTAACAATCCATGGAAACCAAAAAGAAAACCAAGATTTAAACATAACTAAAAATAGATAAAACAAAAGCATAAATAGGCCAATCAATACCACAGAGAACTTTCCAATGCATTATGAAATTTCCAATGATTATGAAATCCATATGAAATCTGTAAATTTCATTAAACTCTCAGATTTCCAAAGCTTTTTTATTTTGAAGGATCTCTGTTGAAAAGCCACGAAGAGTCCAAAAATGAAAGGGCTTCCCCCAAGTTTTTCCCATTTGGGTTAACCCCAAAGTTCCAACCCTACTAATCAAGTGGTGACATCTTTCATTTGTGAAGTCAAATCCCGTCCTGCCTCAGGGTTAAGGGACTAACTAAATAAATAATGTGAGATCCAGTATATGATCAACCTGATTTTGTAAATAAATAAATAAATAAATAAATAAATAAATAAATAAATAAATAAATAAATAAATAAAAGCAGCTTTGCCACCTTTCTGCCGGCTTGGAGCTGTCACATTGGCAACAGAAGTTAACCTCCCACTACTTATCTTGGTGAAATCTAATACATTTTAGGGCTGAATAACTTAGAGAATAATTTAGAATGGAGAAATGGCAATGGAACAAACAAGAAGAATTTATTCAGTACTGCTTTTCTGTTGGTCCAGGTAATAAAAAATACAACCAATGATCCTCAAATAGAGGGGTGATCCAATTCCTAGTTCCAGTGGTGGCCTTGGTAGCACCATTTTTTGGACATTAAAGAATTCACCCCAGCTCCCAAGGTGCCTAAAGACTGGCCCAGGTCCAAATGGGGTTCCAAGAGAGTATGAGTGGGGGACAGAAAACTTTTAAAGGCTGTAGCAGTCTGTTCATTAGAAAGGAATAGATTTCCCCCATATTTTCAAAATATAATATTTTGAATTATACTGCCCAAATTATCCTGTTGGCACACCACCACATAAACAAGAGCTATGCCATCAAGCTTCCGGCTACTATAGGGGAAGGGAACCAAGATTCTTTAGCCAAGGTATAGCTAGAAAAGATTTCTGTCTATTTTCTCATAAAAACAAAAGAGTGTTTGATCAGATTGCATTTCTATTTTAATCCCTGGGCCATAGTAGCCAAACAAAGACCTAAGGGAAACTCACAATTAGGGTATAAGGAGGATAGCTCTTTTTTGCTCTTGTTTTGGAATCAGGCTGCTTTACCTCCTGCAACTAATCACACAATTCCAAAATGGAAATGTGGAGGAAAAGAATCCCTTTATAACTAGCGATCACTGATAGCGTTATCTGTTTCATCCTTCTTGAAAGTCACCTACCGTAGAAGCCATCAGCATTCCCTGTAGTAGCAAATTCCATAAAAGTACTTCTGCCTCAATTTCTTTTTGTCTTCACCAAAAATTTCATCAGATGAATACAAAATTAAGGTTTCTTTCTACTTCTTCAAAGAAACTGACTTGATAGCCTAGGTCTAGCAAGTTTTTTTTCTTATTAAAGCTATGACTTATGAGCAATTTAGCCAACAGAAGGATCTGATTCATGTGCGCAAGTAGGTCAAAGGGGTCAGGTAAAAAAGAAATAGATAACCTATCATAGTTGTTTTAATATTGGGAGCTGCTCTCCTTTATCTAGAAAGAACAACTGGTTGGTTCAACAATATGAAGTTGCCCAAAATATCTGATATTTTGAAATCTCTTAAAAACAAATTTGACGTTACTCTCCCTTCTGCTCTGATATCCAAAAAATTAAGTTAGATGTATCATCAATGGAAGCGCTACCTAGATGCCCTAAGCACATCCAATCTCTCCAGATTTCAGAAGCTAAGCAGGGTCAGCCCTGGTTAGTACTTGGATGGGAGACCACCAGGGAATACCAGCAGCTATAGGTGCCTGGAGTAGGAACTGGCAAACCACTCCCAGTATTCCTGCCAAGAAAACTCCATGGACATGGAGTCACGAAGAGTCGGTCACGACTGTAACAACACAATGCACACACATCGTCAATGGAAAGTCACAGTGACACTGACTGTTAGGATGACACTTCTGTTAGGATGTTAAATTCCCCCCCCCCCACTCAACGGAGGATTGGAAAAGTTTGCTGTACTATAGAAAGTCATCATACAGGTAGCAGCCTAACTTGGCAATCGGCCCTACTGAAACTAGTGGGACCTTACGTCCCAGTAAATACGTCTATCATTGTGCTGTGAAGGGCTTAAAAACAACCTATCTGTGTTGACTTCTATATTCTCAAAAATCAGTGTAATGTATTATCATGGAGAGTACTAGGTTCCCTTTTTTAAGGAAATGGAGGAAACAGTGTTTGTGCTCAGACTTGCCCTGTTTCTAGTGGGTTTTGGAGTGCTAATGGTAATGAGTATGCTTTGAAGGAGCAGATGCTGAATTTAAATAAAGAAGTGGAGTACTTTCCTTGTGACAATGAATCACACATTAAGCGTAGCATAGGTTTGCTGTTGTGCCAAGAAAGGCTCAAAAAGAAAACCAGTCAATTATGATGATGATGATGTGTGTGTGTGACTGAGTGTTGCATGTCTTTCAAATATCTTACAAATCAGAAGTGTTAGCCAAGCAATTTGGCTAAGGTTTAGAAATAACAGAATGCATGCTACTTGGGTTTGTAAGATGCTAACCGTTCCATTCGTTCCCAGAGTCCTTATTATTCTCTTTTAAAATAAAACTTTCCGTGAATGGCTAAAAGCAAAAGAGCAGAAGGTAAGTGAAAACAAAATTACTAAAAGTAAGCCTTCTTTCTATGAGAAGAATATTTAGACAGATGTAACTGAGAAAGAGTAATACTGTATTTCAGAAACACCAAGTCCCCATTTCAGCTTATAAATAAAAAGAGATTTCATGCTTCCTTAAATATAAGATAAAAGAAAATGTGATATTAAAAAAAAGCACTTAGTAGGTCCAGACAGGACCATATTCTTGTAGACGTATATTTAATTTGGCAGTCCCCAAAATTGGCAGCTAAAGCAAACATAAAAGAGAGCTGCAGGTTTTAGAAATTCTGATTATATTTGGTGACCTTGTCAGGCCAGTTAAAACTGGCATTTCAGCGAGGAGAGTCTTTGTATTTTCTAGCCTGAGAAACTTTGCCTCTGACTCATGTATTATTCAACGGTAAAAAAGGACAATGAATGAAACGGACTTTTAAAAGTGAGAGGGTGTTTTTCTAAAAGGAAAAAAAAAACACTAAGGATAAGTAATGGTTACCCAATTTTGCTGTATAATTTATGGAAAAATTGCACCTTTGGTAGTGCTTGATATGTTCTTACTTGTTATTACAGGGACACCTTCAATTTTGCACATTTCTCCATGCTGGCTTGCAGTCCGCAGGGTGCTCGCAGAACAGCATATGGTACAATGCGGCCTCTCCCACTCTTTATAGACCGGCATAGGACATGCTCTGGCAGGAACCAACAGAGGAATCATCTTCAAAGACAAGGGCTTTGCTTCTAACAACGTTCAGTGCATTTAGAATTCCACAGGTCTTGTTATATGATACAGGATGGATGGATCACTTAGAATATAGACTATGTCTAATGGGGTTTTGATTAATATTGAAGAGTAATGTGTCTAAAACCACACATATTGTGATAAATCTCACTAGTCATTCATTTCATTACCTGATCAGTGTCCTTAAACCTACGATAGTGCTATGACACAGATATTGTTTTGTAGATATTGATTGTGATTGTTTTGTAGCTGCTACTATTTTGTTAGCCCACCTGTTTGCCCGACTTCTTGCCATGCTGGAATTATCCATATTGCTTTGTTTTTATTGGGTTTATTTTTCTTTTTGCTTTTGTATTTTGCATTGTATATTTATTTGTTGTACACCACCCACAATTTCCTTTGGGAAAGTCGGTGCGGTTAACAAGTAAGTAAGTAAATAAATACCGTATATACTTGAGTATAAGTCGACCCAAGTATAAGTCGAGGCCCCTAATTTAACCCCCCAAAACTGGGGAAACGTATTGACTCGAGTATAAGTCTAGGGTGGGAAATGCAGCAGGGCCTGGCAGCTCCTCCTTTGTGAGCTGGGGGAGTGGTATGTGATGTTTAAAATGACTTTTAGCCAGTGATGCAAATGCTTGGGTCAGTGGCTAAAAGTCATTTTAAACATTGTGTGCCACTCCCCTGTGATGCGGGGGGGGGGGTCATGAGAAGTGGCCCACAATGTTTAAAATGACTTTTAGACACTGTTCAGTGGCTAAAAGTATTGACCCGAATATAAGTCGAGGGCCCCCTTTTTTCAGCTGAAAATTAGGGCTGAAAAACTAGGCTTCTATTCGAGTATATACAGTAAATAAATAAATAAATAAATAAATAAATAAATAAATATGTACAGTATAGGTGTGTGTGTGTGTGTGTATGGGTGCGTGTTAGCTAACGATTTGCACTAACTTTCTTTAGACTCATATGAAATAGAAATGAGAAACACACACACACACACACACGGGCTATAGGAGACTGACATTTTAAAAGTGAGCCGTTAATGCTTTGCCCTGCTGTAAAAGAGCTGGAACAAATTCCAAAAAGAAGCAGATGGTATAATATTATGTGCAGAAGTCATATTCTTTCTTACTTGAACAGCACAGAAGTCACTCTTCTCCACGTGCTCGGAATGAACTGTCCTTTTCAAACAAGCATGCTGGGATCCTACATGCCGACTACGTCTTTGTAGCCAATGGCAGAATGAATTAAATGCCTTGTGAGTACAGTTACACTTTTTCAGGGTCAAAATAGATTTCAAGCCTATGTATGAAATTTACTCAGCACTGTGAAACATGTCTATTCTTCTTCTTTAGCTCTGGAAGTGAGCTTTTCCTGCGTTTTATACCGCTTATCTCATGGACTGCCTGAGACCTGCCACCTGTCACTTTGGCATACTTGGCTGCCAGTGTACGAGAGCACATGGCCTAACTGTCTGAAAAGCAAAAATAAAGCAATAGGTACAGTTTTAATGTTGCAGTTTTCTTACAGTATTACTGCATATTTGATGGGTTTTTTAAAAAAAAAAAATAAAACCCTTACTCTTTTCATAACACTGTAGATGGTAATATACAAGATAATATGAGAAAATGATACAAGAAAATAAAACCGTTTTGCCAAGGAAGGTGGGGAATCCATCTCCAGGGTTCAACCTATAAATCTGTATTGGTTGTCATGAGCTACACTGTACAGAGCAAACCCAATGTCCCTCTTCAACATATGTGGGCAAAGACAATGCATAAATAATGTACAGCATTAGCACACAAGGCATATTCAGGTATCAGGGATGTAGCTAGGGTTTTCAGCGCCTGGGGACAACGTTAGTTTTTGCCCCAACAGGGAGGGGCTAAGGTGCCATGGATAAGACAAGCAAAGCAAAGTGTTCTGCTTATATACCGCCCCATACTACTTGGAGTAGTCTCTGGGTGGTTTACAGTTTTAATTACAGTATGCAGGCTACATATTGCCCCCTCCCCCCGTAAGCTGGGTACATATTTTACCGACCTCGGAAGGATGGAAGGCTGAGTCAACCATGAGCCTGCTACCTGGGATTGAACCCCAGGCCGTGAGCACAGTTTTAGCTGCAGTACAGGCATTTAACCACTGCACCACGAGGCTTCTAAGGCAGCGGCAGCCAGGGAGCTCTCCATGCCAGCCCTGGCAGGTCACCCTTGATGTGCCTTCCTCCAGCTCCTGGGCAGGGAGAGGTTTGGCACCCAGTTTAGAGACCCCAGATGCGGCACCCAGGGACAGACATCCCCCAAGCCCCCTAGTTTTGTCACTGTCAGGTACTAGAAAGTGTGCAGAATATCTGTATGAGTGTATGTGTATGTGTAGAGGGGAGCATTCCAACTCTGTCTTTTCTCATTATTCCTTCCATCACCTTCCTGCAACGGAACTTGAGAAGTCTTAATAGGGGCAGTCTCCAACTTGAGGTGGGATCCTGGAAAATGAGGGTCTTGATTCATGGGTTTCAGATATGTCTCTCTCCATGTGCAGACGGCAGTGAGCGGCTGGCGGGCGGTGGGGGGATAGATGGCAGTGCCCAGTGGAGGGGGGGGGCAGCAGGCTGTCCAGCACCCTCTCTCCATTTTGGTGCCCTAGGCAACTGCCTAGTTCACCTTAATGGAAGCGCCGGCCCTGCCTCCACCCATATACGAGCAAATATACCGGTAAGCCCTCCACTGATCTCTTGAAATTCCTGCTGTCAGGAGCAAACCAAACAATTACACAGTCTGTGGCCAAGTTTTTATTTGCGGCTCTGAGAATCCGCAAAAGTTATCACTAGATAGCCATATGATAGGGACTAATCTTATCTGAAATATTTTAACGTTTTATGTATTTTATGTATTTTATGTATTTTATATACTGTATTTTATAAGCCTATTTTAATTACTCGGGTCAATGACCGTATAATAAAATTTAAAAAAATTACAGCTCCTCACGGATCCTCACAGCAGAGACTTCTTTGAGACTTTCTTTGGACGTTTTGCAAATTTACAGATATGGCACGATAGTGCCATGGCACAAAACTGGCGAGAGCTTCCACATTCAAACAATCACACTCTAAATCACAATCACAAACTGAACGACTAAGCTAGAATAACTGAGTGACTTAAAGTACAAAAAGGACTGGGGAGATGTGACAACTTCAACTAAGCTAACAGACAGGAAATCACTTGATTTGGTCTCTACCCATCTCTAAAATCATGCTCTGTGCACATTGTTATGACAGTGAAAAACAAGACTTTTCCCTCCCCTGTAAAATTAAATGTCACTCTTGATAGCATAATATTAGGAACATCATCCTTCTGAGTCCACACCAATACGTTACACAGAAAATTAAACTCTCTCTGTTTATTGAGTGGATAATACAGTCTTCAAATGTGTGAGAACCCCTGCTAGGTGAGAAATTAAAAACGGGAGTGCTGTAAAGTCTAATGGTATGTATGAAATACAGGAAAAAAGGTAACTTAATTGGTAATCAGAAGAAATCATAAAACTAATCATGCAATTAGTGCATTAAAAAGCCAGCATATGAGGTGCGTATAATTACCAGAAAACAATGCCATGGTGGTTTCTGGCATTAGTGAATTAACTATTATGTTAGGAGGGGGAGATGGAGAAAGGAAAGATGGTTATGTGTGAAATGGATTCTTAGTTTTACAGGCAGGTTTGACATTTATGTGAGCTGCTACCACAGTCTGGATATTTAAACACACACAGCTCAATTGGTCTGAAGTATGCAGTAGAGAAAGCACTGTATACAAGTCTGTAATTTTAAGCAACTGTACGTAAATACATGTTTTCTTCTACAAAAGTCTCAGAGCTAGTTATGGAGACTTTAAATACCAGTTAATGAACAAAGGATTGACTGGGGAACCTGTAGCTATTCTCTGCACTCTGGTGTAGCAAAAAGGGATTTTACCCAAAATTCAGGTCTCGGAAACACTCCATGCCCTTTCTGATAACTCTTGTGCAGAAAATGCTTTCATTCTGTGTAGGGTACTGTAACAATCTCACAAATTTATGACAAGTTTAGCATTTCTTCTTGGGGGGGGGAGATCACAAAATCCCAGAAGATTTGGTGCAGGTGGAGAGGAATCTTGGGGCGGAAACATGAAAATTAAGATCTCTAGACTGTACGGTGGAGTGAGAAGAGATCCCGCCTCAATACGGCAAAGACATATTCTTTGAGCAGAACTGCATCTGGTACGGGTAGGGGATCCTTTCCCTTCAACGTCTACCCCAACCAGCCCCTTTTAACATGGACACTATCCATCTGCATAGTATTTTCAAGTGGATTGGATTAGTATTTTCAAGTGGATTCGTATTTTCAAGTGGATTGGAAGGCCGCTTTTGGAAAGCCACGTCATAGAAGGCTGGTGAATGTGAGGAAGTTTCGGAGAAAGAACAATACCCTTTCCCCCCGAAAATAAGACAGTGTCTTATATTAATTTTTGCTCCCAAAGTTGTGCTAGGTCTTATTTTCAGGGGATGTCTTATTTTTCCATGATCATTTTAAGCGATTCCCCTCCCCACAACCCTATGCCAGTGGACACCTTCACCAGACATCCCCCCACCCCTTCATCAGACATTTCCCCCCTACCTCAGTCACCCCTGTGTGTCCACGCACGACTCAGTGTCTAATTGTAAGTCACTCAGACTCAGTCAGGGCCTAGCAAGCAGCAGGCGGCAGCTTGTCCTGGTGGCGGTGCGGGGTCTCTGATTAAAAGAGACCTCGCACTTCCTGTCTATTCCGGCTGTGCTGTGGCCAACAGTGAGCTGCACGCCAGCGCCCGCCGCTACGGTCCAGAGTCCAGAGTTACGGTAGCTTCGGTGGACCTTATTATTGGGGGAGGCCTTATGTTTGGGGGAGGCCTTTTTATCGGGGAGGTCTTATTTTGGGGGGATGCCTTATATTCAGCAAGAGGCAAAACTGTAAGTAGGTCTTATTTTCGGGGGATGTCTTATTTTTGGGAAAACAGGGCAGTTTTGACGTCGCTCCTTGTTTTCTGTTAGTTAATTGCTTTTACCAGCAAACCTTCCCTGTTCTAAAAACTCTTGGAATTGGAATGGAGAGGCAGTGGAAGCTGTGCACAAAGGGTTGTTTCAAAGGAATTCATTCTCAGGTTGAGCTACAGAAGTTGGGCCTTCAGATAGGTGCTTAAGCAGCAGCTGCTGCTACTAGAGACTTCTGGAATGAAGATAATTCTGGAGAGAGGAGCCAAAAAAGACTTCACCAGGAAACAGTTTCCACACAGAGGGAAGTGAGAGAAAGAAACAAAGTGACAGAAAAAAATAGAAAACCATTCCCGACTCCAGCTATCTAATGGAAGAGACCCATGCAAGAAGAGGAGAATCAGAAGAAACCTTTACAGATGGCATTCAGAAATAGAGAAGACAGGCTCTCTGCCAAGAATCTATGCCAGGCTTTCCCAGCAACTTAATTTAGCTGCTTTGATGCAATTTCCTTTCTGAACTTTCTTACTAGCTAGGATCAAAGACTTCCCACCCTGACTTATTATCATGTGGTATCGTCGAAGACTGCTTAGGACCTCTGGAACGTGTGTTCCACACAACACTGCAGAGATATAACAGTGTTAACATGTTTTCTTGAGGAAACACAAAGCAAATTCCCTTCTCCAGACCTTTGTCTCTCTAGCCTTGGGAGTGAGAATAAAAGTAGTGCCTTGAAAAAAAAAAAACCCAAACAAAAGAGTACCAACAGCAGTAAAGACAGATCATCAAGACATGTGTTTCAGAAAAATATACAACCTCACAAGTCACCCAATTAATGATGTTTAAAAGAATCTGTTAGAAAAGAAGGCTTACCCTTTGGGGGAAATGATGTTCATTATTAATTTGCTGATAATTTAAAAGATACCACCCTAATTTTTTTAAGGTATAGAAGAAACTGAAAAATTACAATTTCTCTCCAGCTTATGCAAGCCAAATCACGCATACACTTCCAGAGGGACTTAAAATGAATTTTCAGTAAGGAAACTCATGGGGCAAAGCACATCAACACCCCAAAGCCTAAAGAATAGCCCAAATATATTATTTTTGCTGCTTTCTTTCAATAGGACATTTCTTGGCTAGTCAGTTCCTCAATGGGAGACTATGAGAGAGCACCATTTAGGCCTTCCAAAAGGAAAAGTTTGATGTACACATAGTAAATACTAGGTCCAAACAAGTAATTTGGTTTAATCCCAAATTGAATCAGAGCAATTTAGATAGATCTAAATAAAGTCCCAACAGGAACAAAACAGAGGTTCATCTAAATCACCAAATTAAACCACAAAACACACCGGCATTAAAATGAATCCACTGTATTCACTTGATTTGTGGTTTAAGGCTATTGATGTACACTATACTTAAGAGAAATATGAGATCGGGTCAGAAGATAAAGGTGAGGGCTAAACCCCACTTCATAATTATCATTAGAACATAAATGGCTATAGATTAAGCCTGGCGTGGTATAGTGAACAGAATGTCAGACTAGGAGCCATAGGTTCAAATCCCCACACAGCTATGGAAACTCAATGGGGATTGCAATGATAAAACCACACCTTAAATGTGGTTATTAGAGTAACCATAAGTCAGATGCACACCGGACAGCACATAACAAATGAAATCCAAAGCAGACATTTCAATGGAACTGAGCAGGAGCAGAGTGGCTTTATTTAATAGCCAGGGTGGCAGTGGCTGAACGGATGAAAAATATTTGATAGGGCCAGGTACATAGCATGGCTTTGCTTCAAATATCAACAGCCTTAGGCACATCAAGCTGTTGGCCTCATCTCTTTGACAGAATGGTTTGGAACTTTTAGCAAGAAGGAAAGGTATAAAAAATTAGCAGTGCCAATTTATCTTGCAGCAAATTAACACAGCTTAGCTATTTTTCATCAGGGTCAGACATTTGAACGCTGGAATGGAATATTTATGAATGCAGGTGAAACAGAAACAAAACATTTTCCCCAGTAGATCCAACAATGGATTAACCCACCTGGGTGAGAATGGTAAATGCAAATGTGCAGTTTGTATAATGGTATGCCGCTCTGGGCTCCTCTACTGAGTACTCAACTGTTGGTTGTTTGGGAGAGGCACATGCTCCTTACTTTTTATCTCATCGGCATCATCCCTTTGAATGCTGACAAAAGAAAAAGAAATGGCAAAAGCACTGTGTTGGACAGCTCATCAGAGCAACCCAAAGAAGGGATTGAGGCTGTGCTGCCACCTACAGCAGCATTTATCTACTGCTGCTTCTGAAAGTGTACAGTATTGCTCTTTGTTTCCACTTCTGACCCCTCCAAACACCAAAGGAATCTGCTAATGCATTGCATGATCTGTTGGAAGATCCAAACCCATTGGATTAGGTTTGAAAGCTTTGTTGTGCTCTTCTTGTGATGCCTTCCTTCAACACAGACTCTACCAACAGATTGTACCCTTTCACATTGCTGCGAATGTGCTTCTGTCACTCAATTCATAGAAACTGGAAAAATGACAAGGTGCAGAGGTAACCAAGTGTATAACATGTATGTATGCATGTGATTTCATGAACTCCATGGTTGCTTAAAAGTTAAGTTCTTCTCCTATTTTTTGCCTTCATCTAGATTAATAAGCAAAAATCTCAGAAGAAACCATTTTAAATATTACACAGTGAAACAAAAGGAGAGAGGCCGCTGCAACACTGCAAGGTGTGTAACTGTTTCTAAAAGCTGCAAATGAACACACTCTGTGCAGTACAGGACTGAGAGTGTGAGGGGTCATGGCCAACACAGAATTATAATGTTGAAGTATATTTACTAAGGTAACAAAAAAATCCTACTTTCTTGGAGCATGCTAAAACAGAGTACACCAATATCAGTCAACACAATGAAAAAGATCTACAAAAATTTTCAAGAGTTAAGGTTCCAAGTTTTAAAAAAAACCTTTAAAATCTTTAATACAGTTAAAATATCAAGCTTTTGACATGTATACCCGTCATGCCATATTCAGGATATCAGAAACGGCAAATGCATGTTAGATATAGCAGAACATTCAGGTGGACCAGTTTGTTCAGTTACCATACCTTACTTCTGATCTTATGCAATTATACCTTGTATAAAGGAATTAATTCGTTCCAAATGAAATTATGTTAAGCAAATTTTCCTTTATACAAATTTCCCATAGGAATGCATTGAAAACGGAGTAATCCCATTTTTATGTTGTACGGATTCACCCCATAGGCGATTATGTTAAGCAAATTTCCCCTATCTCCGGAATTTTTATGTTCTACAAATTTTATGTTATACAAACTGTTTGTTATATAAGGGTCCACTGTACTATGATAATGCTGGCAGGTGCTGAGCTTAACAGTACAGATACAATGTCAAATAGAAAGTGCACTGAATTTTTTGGATCTCTGGACAAGCCACTCATATGTCTGCCACAATTGTACTAGATGATCTTTCATCCTTCCCTTTTTCCTTCATTGGGAAACAGTAAGGTTTTTAAAGCATGGACTGTCTTTATTTCATTTTGGCTGTACTTAGAACAATGAAGTCCAGGAGGAATTGCAATGAGATAAATCTGTCCTTCAAGTGAATGTGTCTCCTAACACCCTGCTTCACAAGAAAGAATAAGAGTTCCCAGCAGTGTCTGAGTTAAAATCATGTCAGCGAGAAGAATTCAGTGGAGAATTTCCCATCATTGTCGTGAATAGAACTTGCTAAAGCGAGAGGGCTTAAATGATCTTGCACAAACACCTCTCCTAACTTGGCTATACTTTTCTAAATGTTACATCTAGCTATCCAAAGCACTTTCCATGCTTCAGAATATGAGCTAATATGGAATTCGCAGCTAATATGGAACAGCCAAAGCGGAAGCATCCAGTTGTTAAAATGAGTGAGCCAACTGAACTGCAAACCTCCAAGAAAGTTAGCAAATGCCATATTACGAGGTGAGCAAGGCCGGTGCTAGGGTTTTTTGCACCCTGGGCAGGGGGGGGGTCGGGCGGCGGGGGCAAGGTGCAGCGGGGGGGAGTGCTGGGCGGCAGCGGGGGGCGGGCAGCGGCGGCGGCAGCGGCAACGGGGCGGCAGGGGGCGGCAGGGGGCGGCGGGCAGATGGCGATGGGCGGGGGGGCAGACGGCAGTGGCCGGCACCCCCTGTCCATTTTGGCACCCTAGGCAACTGCCTAGTTTGCCTTAATGGACGCACCGGCCCTGGAGGTGAGACGTCTTTGCTGAATCACCTGTACAGTGCCTTCTTTCATCCAAAGCTATTTGGTGATGCTGAGACATTCCTCATAGTTCCCCAGCTGATCACTGAGATACCAGTATCCTTTAAACTCCTGTCCCCTCTTAGTGGGAAAGGTAGTAACAAGCACCAAAGAGGCAAGGAGTTGCCACCCTGAGGTGCCAACTGTTTATCTCAATGAATGAAGTAGGGGCCAAGATTTCCATGAGACAATCACATAGTCTTGCAGGGTGGGCTTGGGCAAGCCTGTTCTAAGATCTAGGTCAGAGGTGTAGCTAGGATTTGGAACGCCTGGGCACAACGTTCATTTTTACGCTCTTCCTGCCACCGCCACCCATATCACACTCACCCAGCAACAGGGGGCCGAACCCTGCAGGCATGGGGTGTGTGGGTGCACGCGTGTGCATGCAGGCAGATGGGCAGACGGGCCTTACACATCTCCCACCAAGGCAAGGAAGAGGAGGAAGAGGGCACCACAACCACTGCGCTCCTGCCTGCCTGCCTCCTTCACCGCTCGCCTGGCGCATGTCAGCGGAAGTGGCGGAGTGGGTGCCGTCACCAAGCCTTAGGGGAAAGGAGGACTGCTGGGTGGTGGGAGGGTGCATGGCTTCCTCCTCCTGCTCCCCCTCCTGGCACGCCCAGATTGCTGCGCCCAGGACAGATGTACCCTTCTGCCCCCCTGGATACACCCCTGTTCTAGGTACATGTAACCTAATCTCAGCCAAGTCTGGGCAGGCAATATCTGCATCTCATTTCATTGCTGCAATGGTTCTTACTTGCCATTTGCACCCTATACCCAGACATGACAACAAAGGGAAAGAAGGGATATTGTGCTGGGGCGTGCTGGGGCTCTACATACATGGAAACAGCGCACTTTCCTGACTGTTTAAGACCACACAAAGTCACCAAAATTCTGAGTTGGTTTGTTGCAGAGCAATGAGCTTCTGCAGAAAATGTGGAGACAAAAATGTCCCACAGATGTCATTGACTGATTCAAACCTTTCATGTCAATTGTAATCTTGAGATTACAATTTCTGGTTGAAATGGAGGAATGAGAGGACCCAAGAGATTACAAGAAATAGTAAACAACCATTCATCATGTAAAGGAGAAGGAAAAGTAAATGACACAGGTTTAATGAATATAAATTAATTATTGAGGTACACCATATATTTCAAAATGTGCACTGTAGTATGCTGTAAAACAGTATGTTCATCCAATTTGGAAAATATTACAGAAATACACAAACAGCAATTCCGCAACAAAAGGATTGCTTTCCTAGACCGGTGAAAAAAGTCAGCCCATTCCAGCATTCTATTTCCAACAGTGGGTCCTTTCCAAGCACAGCATGGTGGACATCCTTGGCCAGTAATTTCAAGCCCTCCCCTGTAATTTCAAAACAGATTATCATGAATTTATAACAATGTATAAAAATTGCAAGGACAGGAAAAAATCAAACCACTTAAACTTGAATGAAAAATAAGACACAGTAGTTCTTAAGCTATTTGCTGACTGAATATTGCTCGACGCTTAGCCATAAATATAAATACTCAAGTATCCACTTGCACCAAGCCAAAACAAAGCCAACACAATTTTTGCTGCAAAGTTGGAATAACAGGTTTTGTTACTATACAAGGATCCTATTGATTTGAATATATTACCTGCCACGCAGTTTTGAGCTTGCACTGTACAACGTCAGCTTCAGAACACACTTTTCAGCACATAGCTCTGCATTAGCAAAAATCTAACTTGAATTTGACATCTTAAATGCATGTTTTCAACATATGATTTTAAAATATAAAGTATTTTTAACATCATTTAAGCTTTGAAAGGTATTCCCAACTATTTCCCTAATAAGGTTGCAAATGACACAGCTATTTTGATTTGGAGGATAGAAAGAAGTTGCATATAAAAACCCATAAATTTGCTGGGCAAAAAGAAAAAAAAAGTGGGTAAAATTAAAGCACACATTGCAGAATTATTCAACCAGAAAAACAAACATATCTGTTATATTGCCCTAAACTAATCCACTAAAATTTATCTTTCTGTCTAGGATAATTATAGTCTGTCCTTTGGAACCAAAACTTCTAGTCATTGTCTGTTGTAAGTATTAGAGCAGTTCGATATTCATTTACTATAACAAACATGAGAGTAGAAGAGAGACAAAATTAGTAAAAATGACAATTTTATGGTCAGAGCTGCACCCATTTTAAAAATTTGCTACATTATAAGAAATGACAGGAGTAAAGCGTTAGTCACTCCTGATGAGTTTATGTGGAATTCAAAATGAAGCATACATTGCGACACGAACTATCTGTGAGCTACATGGGAGATATCCACCATTATTACTTTTGATTCATTACTAGGCACTATGGGCATGAAAGCTGCCCAGCTGCCCTAAGCACATCCAATCTCGCCTGATTTCAGAAGCTAAGCAGGGTCGGCCCTGGTTAGTACTCGGATGGGAGACCACCAGGGAATACCAGGTGCTGTAGGCGCCTGGAGTAGGAACTGGCAAACCACTCCAGTATTCCTGCCAAGAAAACTCCATGGACATGGAGTCACGAAGAGTCGGTCACGACTGTAACGACACAACACACACACACACACACACACACACATGGGCGCAAAACAAAAAACAAAATGCTGTTTCGTTGTTTCATTACATAACAAAATGAAACAAAATGAAACAATGAAGCAGCATTTCATTAGAGATGAAAGGAAACATTCATTTTAAAAGCACTTGCGGGCAAGTTGGTTGGCGGGAGATAAAAAAAATTAAAAATTAAAAAAAAAAGTGCCAACCCGGCCCATGGGCCAGCTGAGCAGCGCGAGATTTTAAAAAGAGAGAGAGAAAGAAAAACCAGCTGGTTGGTGGGGGCAAAATGCAACCATGGCCCCAACAGTGTAAAAAGAATAAAAAATAAAAAACACAAAATGAAACAACATGAAATACAAAATGATTTTTTAAAAAAAATGTTTTGTAATGAAATGAAATGGGAAGAAACAAAAAAAAATGAAATGAAATGCCATTTTGGCATTTTGTGCCCATCCCTATTCATTACCTACCAGTTTTTGAAGCTGTTGACTACCATATTAATCTAACTCTGGCCTTTTTAATGAAGTCAATGCTTGGGCAGCATGGTACCTATGGAAAGCAATCATCACAGCTTAGTCCCTTGTATTTAAACCCTGTGCCAGGAAGTTCATATACTACAGGCTGTAAAAATAATTATACTTCTTCAAACATTGTCTTATTTCAATATGCAATAAATTATATCTCTGTCTAAATAATGTTTATAGACTATAGTATCATTTTAATTTTAACAGTGTGCCAGAGAAATTTGCTTTGTTGTGAGGTGCACGGATTTCTCTAAGGTTTAAATGTTTCAGCATAGGCGATTAATTTATGAAGAGTGAAATGCATAGTGCTAAAATAGAATCTGTAGTATTTTCAGTATATCCATATTCATATATGTGTCAATATCTATCTATATAGCATAACAAGTGATTTATTACAGGAAGTGCACACAATTATTCAAGTATGCCCTTACATCAAACTTAGAAGTACACTAGGAAGATACAGAAATATTGGTATGGTGTAACTATGTTTTTCCTAAGCATAGTTTATCTGTACGACTCTTCAGGGAAACAAAAATACCTATGGGAAATATCAACAGTTGGATATTGAGAATAATGTGGCATTCCTTTTTTATTCTTTTACAACTGAAATGACTGAGATGATGGCCATATAAAAGTAAGCTGAAAATTAATGTATGAAGTTCAGCATACAAGAGTAATTGCATCATATGAAGTATGTCTCTAGATTTCACGGCATTTAACACAGTGGAACTATGTTTTAGATAGCAGATGATGGACCCTACATGAGAAATTTATCAGATGGCATCTATTATTTAAGTTACTTCTAAATTGAGGGCTTTTTGCTTCATCTATTCAAAATTCTATACACAAGAAATCCTGGGGAATTTATTATTATTATTATTATTATTATTATTATTATTATTATTATTATTAACCACACAGCTAACTACTCTGGATTTTGTAATACAAATCACTAGTCGAACGCTTCCCAAGTGTTTAGGACTATGTGATGTATTGGTGAATTATGCGAGCAGATCCCAGTAAGGCGGCTTTCTGAAGCTGACTGACGGTGACTTTGTCAACTCCAAGTTCTTCTAAATACTTGCTTAGCTCTTTAGGCGCCGCACCCAGCGTGACGATGACCACTGGGACCACCTGTACTGGTTTATGCCAGAGTCTCTGAAGTTCAATTTTCAGCTCCTGATACCATCACCTGGTATAGCAACATCAATGATCCACACTTTTTTCTTCTCCACAATCACAATATCCGGGGTATTATGCTCCAAAACCTTGTCTGTCTGTATTCGGAAGTCCCAAAGTAATTTTGCATGCTCATTTTCAGTCACTTTTTCAGGCTTATGATCCCACCAGTTCTTTGCTATGGTTAGCATTAAATGAGGGATTATTATTATTATTATTATTATTATTATTATTATTATTATTATTATTATTATTATTATTATTATTATTATTATTATTATTATTATTATTATTATTATTATGCCAGAAAACACTAAAGATATATGCAGTAGATGCCTGATGGATGTACGCTTCCCATTGATGACTATGAAGACGTGCCCTGTATAGTGTAGTCACCAGAAAAACAAGAAACCAGCCCATTCTCAAGCCAGATCAAACTGTGGGACAAATGTCTCTCTGATCATACCTTCTCTTTGCATGTATTGTACAACTATAACTCGTGACACCACATATTGTTAACTAATCACCTGAGTTGAACAATTATTCTATCAGGTCTTTTGAGCATCTTATAATGTTGGCCAAATGAGAACTATTAGAGAAGAGTGATTAGTTTTATTACTGGTGTCCCTGTGGTAACACTGACTGCATGAGAGTTTCTGTTTCAGCTGGTTGTTGTTGTTTTTTTGTTTGTTTTTTTGTTTTTGTAAAACTAGGTCATACATGCTGACACATTGTTTCTATCCAGAAGTAACGGACTTTAGGCACTTAATGAAATATCAAATAAACAACATCAAGGGATACAATGGTTCTCTCTCTCTACCTCACTCTCTTGCGGAGTAGCAGTCGGATTTACTGGTCTCTTGTCCGAGTCTAAGAATTCGAAGAGATATGGGATCACAAGTATCCAGGCTTAGGTTCTAACAAATAAACTAGTAAACATTGTAGGATCAGTGATGGAGGACTGAAGGGTGGTTAATACGCTTCCTGCTAAAATTACTCTTAGCCCCCTTCTGTCACTTGCCCCATGGCCAGGGTGCTCAGATGAAAAGGGAGAAAAGGGATTCTCTTATCTTTTAATAGTGGGTAGGGGAGGAAATTTCAGAGGGTGTCATTTACATTAAAAGCTGCACTTCTTGACATTTCTTTGTCTATGCAACTATTAAAGTTACAGGAACCCTGTCCTTTTTCTCCTCTTTTCCCTTAGCACCGGCAAATCTCTGCTAACTATTTATTTCCACCCACAGACCATGGATGCAGAATAGACTTTGAATAACTGGCACCCACAACTCCGTGAATGGGATTTCACTGTTCTTTTAGCTCTTGCTCTATGGCAGTGTTTTTCAACCACTGTTCCGCGGCACACTTGTGTGCCGCGGGATGTTGCCTGGTGTGCCGTGGGAAAAATGTTTGACCCCACCCTCCGCCAGCAGGTGCGCCACACTCATCAGGGGGGCACCCTCCACTTTTTAAAATCTCTCTCCCTTTTTATTTTTAAAAGCCCCTTTGGCTGCTTCCCTCCCTCCTAAGGACGGAAGGAGCTGAAGTTTGGCGCGCGCAGCGGGGGTCGGGGTGGTGGTGGTGGTGGTGGTTGCAGCAGCAGCGGCGGCGGAGGGGGGGAAAGGTGGCTTCTTGGCCGGGCGGGGGGTGGTGGATGGTGCCGGCTGCGCGTGTGGCACCCAGAGTGAGCCTGCCGCGACTTTGGGGCTTGCCCGATCGCTACCGGCACCAGTGGAGTGGAGTTCGCCCACAGTGATGTGCAAAGGAGGAGGAGGAGGGCTGAGGAGGAGCATAGGCGAGGTGTGTGTGTATCTCTCTCTCTCTCTCTCTGGAGTGGGAGGGGCAGGGTCCTTTTTAATTGGCATTAACACTTCCCTTCCAAGACACCGGGGGTGTTGGGGATGATGTCCCGGGCGGCTGCCTGGGACATCATGCTGGGGGATGGGTGGCCGGAGTGAGCAACCAGAGGAGGAGCGGGTTTGATCGAAAGCAGGAAGAGAGTAAGTCGGGTTGCAAGGCAAGGGAGACTTGGGTGAGTGGGGGGCGGGGGAGAGAGAGAGAGAGACCCGCCAGCTCTTGCTTCTCTCCCCCCCCGCCAGCCAGCAGCTGTCAGGTTGCCAGGCCTTTTTAACGAGCTGGAAAAAAGGTGGTGTGGCGCGTGGCACGCGTGTTTGTATGGGGGTGGAATTTGGCATTTTAACATTTTCTAATGGTGGTGTGCCTCGTGATTTTTTTCATGAAACAAGTGTGCCTTTGCCCAAAAAAGGTTGAAAAACACTGCTCTATGGGAAGACATATTTCCCAATTAAGTATAGAAAGCAGCCAAGAATGACAGAGCACAACATGCTTATTAGTAGTTCTAGCTGATAGGGCACCCTGACACCAAAGTAAAAAATGGCCTGGGAGAAGGGGAAACATGTCATGAAGAATAAGGAACATGTTTGGTGTAGAAGAGGTATCTCTTTTACCAAAGTGCAATTGACTGCCATAACAGGATATTCTTGGGCACCCACAGCAAATATAAATAGCATTTCCTGAACTACTAACCCAAGATATATTTTTTTTTGGTCCAGGCAAATGTCTGTTTGTTTCCAAGTCTATTTGTATCAACAAAGTGATCTGAGCAGGTGTGTGTTTGTGTGTGTGAAACAAAAATGTTCAGAGGAGAATGGAGAAACGTGTAATTGTAAACTGTACAAATAAAATTTATGGAATAAATCATTTTTGCAATGTGGAGGCAAGGTGTCTTCGGTAAGAAGCACAGACTCTTGACAACATGTGAGCATGTAGGGCAAGAAACAAAACATCTCATCACAGGGATGGGGGTAGATTTATTCTTCCTAAAAAGTCAGAAGAGAAACCTTGCATTGGTACTTTCATAAAGGTAACTATGGGTATTTGTACACAACCCCTAAACTCCGCAGCAAATGGCTGCCAGCTCCGGAGCTTACAATTGTTTCCCCACCAGCTCCAGAGTTTGCAGGAAATTAAGTGCAACCACGCCCACCTAAGCACATCCCAATGCACTTTTCTTGTACCTGCTCTAGGAGGGAGAAAATCCC
Source organism: Phrynocephalus guinanensis (assembly GCA_037367245.1). Classification (NCBI taxonomy): domain Eukaryota; kingdom Metazoa; phylum Chordata; class Lepidosauria; order Squamata; family Agamidae; genus Phrynocephalus; species Phrynocephalus guinanensis. The sequence continues at coordinate 57,865,932 of CM074742.1, read as the reverse complement.
CAGGTCCGGATTTAATCTGGTGAGTGCGGGGCTCTCCTCGCTTCTGGTTGTTGTTTTTTTGCCTCCCGCCCCTTTAAGAGAAGGGGCGGGAGGCAAAAAAAACAAACAAACAGAAGAGAAGGAAGCAGGACGGACGATGGGGCTCCAGGCGGCTTCGGAGGTGAGCCTGCTTCCTCCCTCCCCTCACGCAGACAGGAGCAAGGAAGTGCAGAGGGGTGAGGATGCAGGAAGAGCAACGAACCCCCAAGATCCCTGGTCCGAATTTAAGTGGCCAGCGGATCTTAGGGGTCGTGTGAAAAGGCCCTATGCTGGTCTTTCAAGTGCCTTGTCTTGCTTTTGCTGAATGGAAGGACAAGACATAGTGCTGCAGCATTGGAAGATGTTTCTCAAGTCTTGGCCAATGATCCCTAGCAGTCGTGCTGGCTGGGGTTTCTGGGGGTTGCAGTCCAAGAACCCATGAGTTATCCAAGGTTGGGAACCAGTGTTTTAGATAAATAAGAATCTGAATTCCATCTCAATCACAGATGTATTCCCCCAGGAGTTTTTTTTACATGCCAGAGGCAGAAGAATCATATTTATCTAATCCAATACGTTTTATTTATATGAACACCGAGAAGACAGCATTTTAATTTACCCCTCAGTTGCTACTGTCATGCACATTTTGACCTTCAAAACAATTACTCTCTACACATAGGCCTACTTAAAGCCAACTTACGAGTTCAGAAAAGTGAGTTTTTTGGTAACAAGCAAACATTCAGCCAATTAGAAGCAATTTCCCAAAAGGCTATTTTGTATTAATCATATGGTGTCTTTTCTCCTGTTCCAATTTAGAAATGCCAGGAATTGAACCCATGACCTTTTACATGCAAAATATTACCTTACCATTGAGCTATGGCTCTTTATCCTTTCTGTGACAACCAACATCAAGGGAGGATTGTATGACAAAATTAAGTTCTCTTGCCTGACCCTCAGCCAAAGAAAGAGCTTAGACTAGAACTGATTAAAGTTGAAACACAAACCACTCTATAAAATTGTTATACTTCTCTCAGAGCATTTATTCTTTCATAGACTGTAACCCCTTTTAAAAACGCAATTAAAATATTAATTAAAAAAAAACTTCTAGAGCTAAGAGAACATATTAAGGTATCAAAAATTAAGGAACAGCAGAGAGAAGTAGTCTAATTTAATCCCAAGTTATATTATACAGATCAGTATGATAAACCAGACTTGTTAGTATTAAGGTTCAAGATCCCTCTAGTATTGATATGTTTGTATTAGCACTGACATGACATCTGTGGTATTGATTGCAATACATCCAATACATCTGGTTATAAGGTAACTAGAGTAATAAGTAATGTGTGAAGAGTCATGACCAGGCAGCAAGATCATACATATACTGTACTGCTGTTCTTGTTACATGCTATCAAGTTATCTATGACATATGGCAGTGATGGCGAACCTTTTAGGGACCAAGTGCCCAAACTGTGATTCAAAACCCACTAATTTTTCGCAAAGTGCCAATACAGCAATTTAACCTGAATACAGGTGGTTGTGAAGGAGTTCTGTTGGGTGCCCACAGAAAGGGCTCCAAGTGCCACCTTTGGCACCCATGCCATAGGTTCGCCAACACTAGCATATGGTGACCCTATGAATGAAAGACTTCCAAAATGTCTAGTTGAACATTAAGAAGACAAAAATCCTAACTACAGAAAAACTGTACAACTTTAACACTGACAATGAAGAGACTGAAATATAGACTTTGTATACCTTGGTTTAATCTTAAACCCAAATGGAAACTGCAGTTGAGGAATCAGAAGCCAGCTGAGACACAAAATGGCAGCCATGAACATCGTGTTCTATTTCCCTACTTTGATTGTAATGTTGGCTACTGTTTATCCTGTTATATTTTGTTTATTACAGTATTTCTCCATATAAGACTATATTTTTGTCCAAAATTGTTAGACTATAAATTGAAGGTTGACTTATACACATAAGTGAGCTGAGGAGAGAAGCACACATTTGTGAAATTTGGGGTTGGAAAAGTGGGGTTTACTTTATGGGGGCATCTTATAGATAGAAAAATATGTATGTTGTATTGTGTTATATTGTTTTATTTAATTATTAGGTTACCTTTGTTGAATTGATTGATGTACTCTTCCCAGAGCAGCCCCGTAACTAAGTGGCAGTAAGTAGGTAAGTAAGTAAGTAAGTAAGTAAATGAAAAAAATATAAACAAATGAGAGGATGTAACACTGGAGAACAAGACAAGATCACCCACACTCTTGTATTCCCAAATAAGGTTCAAAGCATTGGTTTTGATTCATAAAACCCTCCAAGGCTTGGGACCAGTGTATCTGGTGGAGCGTATCCCCCAAAGATCAGCTTTGGCCTGGCCCACCAGAGCTTCACAGGCCCTCTTACTTCAGGTTGCCACCTCTAGGGAGGCCCAAAAATCCTCCACTCAGTGTTGGGCCTTCTGGGTGGCTGGCCTGATTCTTTGGAGCCATCCTCCAAGCAGGATAAGGCTTGCAGAGTCCCTTCCAGCATTTAAAAAACATCATAAAAACTGGCTGTTTAAAACCGCCTTTGGCGATTGCTGAGATTATTGTGTTGTCCATATGTTAGTTTATTGTTTGATGCTGCCATCTTGTTTTTGCCTGTCTTATTATTTTTGTACTTGTTATTATTACTTGTTTGTATTATTTTCCCTGTTTGTTCACCACTCAGAGTTCCTTTTGGAAAATTGAGCAGGATATAAATGGAATCAATCAATCAATCAATCAATCAATCAATCAATCAATCATCATATTAGATGTGAAAGCTGGACAGTTAAGAAAGCTGACAGGAAAAAAAGAGATTTGTTTGAATGTTGGTGCTGGAGGAGAGCTTTGCAATCATCCTGACCGAACAGAAAGACAAACAAGTGAGTCCTAGAGTAAATCAACACTGGATGAAAAAAATGATTAAACTAAAGCTGTCATGCTTTGGTCACATCATGAGTAGGAAATATTCTTCGGAAAAGACAATGATGGTGAGAAAGTTTGAAGTCAGCAGAAAAAGACGAAGACCCAATAAGAGACAGTTTGGATTGGCAATTGGCCTTGAAGAGGGGGTGGGCAATGCATTAACGCCCATTGCCCAAGGTAAAGAATTTCCCTTGCTTAAGAAGCTGGCTATCCCGACCAATACAGCAGGATCTCTGGATAGCTTATTTCACTCTCAACAACTTGAGAGGACTCCTGCAAAAGGTATAACTGCAAGTCTGTGCTGAGCAAATTCAAAATTAAACACCTGCATGCCAGACACCTGTATGCTGGAGCAGCTGAGCCATCTGCTATATACGACACATGTTTTCATTTTATTACTTTTTTCTAAAGGCTGGGTTGTCAAGGGAAATCATTAGAAAGGGAAAGTCTCTGAAGAAGATTCTAGACTATGCTGCCAGCACAGACGGTACAGAAAAGGATGCCAGGTCTGCCAATAGATGTTCCTTGCCTTTTCTTTTCTTATTTTAGTGCCCAGATGACTCATTTACCCATGACCCATTGACATGAGAACCTGAATTATGCAAAATAAACAATTATTCTAGAAACAATTTATGATACAACTGGATAGAAGATAACCTGTCAAGCAATTCAGTTAGCAATGCAGATTCCCCCCCTTTCTATTCTTCATCTTCTTTTGCTTCAATAATTATAATGATATTCAGTATACATATAGGATCAGCCTAAAGAACACACTGTACTATTAACTCTGTACCTCAAAGCACTGCCCTTCCCTTGAGGTTCCACAAAGCAATGGTTTAGTTCTGCTATATTGAGAGTATAAGAATGACCCATTGCTTGATCAGACTGAAAGTCTTTCTAGTCCAGCATTCTGTTCCCACAATGGCCAATCAGATTGTGTGAGAAGCCCACACTCAGTGCATGAGTACGATGGATCCTTCCACTTATATCCCCCAATAAGTGGAACGGAAAAGGATACTACAGTATCCTACAGAACCAGTCCAACTCCCTGGAATGAATTCAGCCACTACCTTACCTTACGTTGGGCTCATGCAAGGTTAAATTCCAAAGAGGAATAAAGCTCCAACGTCATTTTTCCTTCTCCCTGGAGCTGGCCAATCAGACAGGGAGGCGGTATGATGCATTTCTCTGCACAGCTCCTGATTGGCCAGAGCCAGGGAGAAGAAAAGATGATGTTGGAGGCTTCTTCCTCGTTGGAGTTTAACCCTGCACGAGACCAAAGCAAGTTAAGGGATTGGCTGAATTTGTTCCAAAGGGTTGGACTGGTTCTGAACACCAGCTGGGCTCCCACATTTTGTTTCAGAACTGGCCCACTACCGAAATGAAGCAGCCATGCCTACTACAAAGTCAGCTAGATGCACTAAATGAAGGCCATGAAAAGACCTGTTTAGTTTCTCTGGCCATTTCATCTACTCCTGGTTGAAATTAATACACAGTAACTTTATTACAGCTATGATTGTTTACTTGTTTTATGTGCCAAAGTGTTTGGACATTTACAGGATTATGTACTGAGGTGTCTAAGATAATTATAGTCTTAGAACTGCAGAGCCAAGAGGGACCCAATGGATCAATGAATCCATCCCCTGTCAGAAAGGCACAGTAGGGAATTGAACTCCCAGACCCTGGCTCCATAGCCAGATATCTAAACCATTCCTGCATATCTGGATCATTCCAACATTATGTATGTATGCATGTATGTATTTTTGTGTTATTCTAATTAGGCAGCCCTTCTGAACTCTCTGGGACTTCACTGAGATATAATTAAAACTGTCCAGTGATTTCAGTGAACCAACTCAAAGTATGACTCGGTCTGGATCTAACCAAGTGTTTGTTACACTTGGATGTAATTATCACTGAGTTCTGCTTGAAGCTATACTATTAGGTAGCCTCTTATGAATAAACATCTATGACTACTGCAGCAAATGAATATTAACTGTTAGATAATGTAATTATTAACACTTTGTCTGAAAGTGGTTCTGAAATGTGGCATTTCTTAGAACTGATACATAAAACATACAGAATACGATGTTCCTTATAATTTCAGTTTAAAGCAAAACAATCACCTATACACCTGACTGCACAGAATTTTTTTAAAAAAGGTAGTGTGTCCTTTAGGATCTTGCTGAGTCTGCACATGGCTGTGCACGGGCACCAAAATGTAGAAACATAAACAAAACACCCCAAAGCGACATATTGTAGTTATCCTCCCATTTTAAAGTCATCCATATTTCATTAAGCATCTTGCAAAATGTTGTCTGATTTATGGTAATTGTCAACAAAAGCAGAATGGGGGAAAAGAACCCACAAATAATTTTAATCCTATGGTCGCACAGGACCTGTGTGAAAACATGTATGTATGTATGTATGTATGTATGTATGTATGTATGTATGTATGTATGTATGTATGTATGTATGTATGTATGTATTTTTGCATTATTCTAAATTTATTTATATATTCCATATACTCCTGGGAAGCACATTTCTTGACAAGTTTATTCTATCTCTCTTACTCTCCTCACTCTGTGCAAATTGTTGTCTGCAGTAACAGATGCCGGAAGCAACATCTGATGCACTGGCCACCTCTAGTGTTATCCCAGCATGCTTATGGCCTGGAGGACTTGGAGTGGGACTAATTTCCATATCAAACCCAATTTAGATGAAACATCTTGGTTTAAAAAAAAAGAAAGAGGGAGCGCCAGCGCATCAATAGCCCCTTGATTAGATTTTTATCTCCCGAGCAGACAAATATGAATATTTATTACCATGAATGCAGATTTTTTTTTTGCTCTTTCCATTGCTCTGATCTTGAATATTATCCATTGCTAATTTTTATGAAAATTTGGGCAACATAATGTTTTCACATAAACTGACAGTTCTTGAGATAATCCCATTATTGTCTGGTGGAAAAATGACAGTTTCCACTTATTCATGTGTTAACGAGGGATTAAGTATTGTTTTTTCCCCCCATGCCATAATCTAACATAGACTGGAAATTAAAAATTGAACATTGTGTAGGAGAGAAGAGCTTTTGTGCACCAGAATTTGTTTGCATTCTCTTTAGGGGAATCTGTAAATTAGCAGTTTAAGAATCAGCATCTTTTATGTCCCAGCTGAAAGTGGCCTCATGGAAACATCAATAGTATTTATAAAATATATTCATTACCTTCCCTGCTCAGTGGTCTGTCAACACACAGAGGGAATGGGAGAGGGAGGGATATATACATCCCTCCTACATGTACGATAAATAAATAAAATAAAATAAATAAAATAAAATATCGTACACACACACACACACACACACACGATAAATAAATAATTTATTTATTTATTTATTTATTTTTACAACGTATATATATACATATAAGATGATCTCGCCTGATTTCAGAAGCTAAGAGGGTCGACCACAAGGGAATACCAGGTGCTGTAGGTGCCTGGAGTAGGAACTGGCAAACCACTCCAGTATTGAAGACTTGGTCATGACTGTAATGACACAACACACACACACACACACACACACACACACACAACATATATATTCTCACAAAAAAGGAAAATAAAACAAAATACAGTGTCTCTGACTTTGGCTCTGACTGGGACAAGTAAAACATTTGGGACATAGAAAAGGTGTGCCAATTTAGTGAAAACATTTTCCTCAGATGAGCACCTCTTGTCTTCTATTCATTTTATTGTGGTTTCCTATAGCACAATGGAATAGCAATATGTCAAATGAGCACTACAGTTTCATAAATTTTTATATATTACTTCAGTGCTATGCCGCTTGGCAAATTTTGTTTTTTGAAAAACAGATGTAAAAGATATCAACGTTATTGACATAGGAGGGTGGACAACCTGCAATTCCAGTGACAACTATAGCAATTTGAGGTGCAGTGTGCATTGTTGATGCAAAAATTGCCCAGATCAATTAAATATTGGCAACAGCAATTTAACTGCCACAGAATATTTTAAAAAACTAAAATCAACCCAGCACAGCCTTCCTCTGAAGTTCTTTATTGCAAATTCTGGAAAACTTTTAGTTAAAAATGTATACCCTGCTTTTCCTGCTAAAATGATATAGGCACATTTTACAGTTAAAATGATAAGCTGAACAATACATCCAGCAAAAATCACTTCCTTATAGCAGTCTACTGATGCCTCCATCATTTAGGTAACACAAGGCAAGCTCTGCCCCCTTTTCTAGGGGGTAACATCACTGCATTGGAGCTCCAAGTTTCAAAGTCCCCATCTAAGTTTCCATTTGTAGAGCCAATCAATTAAATGTTATGAGTCAGGAATGAAAATTTTTAGTACACATCTGATGGGGACACATTTAGTTGCATGATCTGAACTAGATCTCTGCCTCTTGTGTGCCATCAAGTTTGTAACAAACCTAAAAAGGCTTTCAAGGTAAATGAGATATTAAAGGGATGAGTTTACCAGTTCCACATACATATGTCCATGGGTTTCCATGGCCAAGAAAGGATTCATGTGTATGGCCATATTGTGTGCTGGTGCCACGGAGGGTTGTGGAGTCTCCTTCTTTGGAGGTTTTTAAGCAGAGGATGGATGGCCACCTGTCAGAAATATTGTGATGGGGTTCCTGCATATCAGGGGGTTGGACTGGATGGCCCTTGATGTCTCTTCCAACTCTATGATTCTATGATTCTAAGGTATTTCAAGGGTTTCTACCTATGTGATATATGCCTTGAAAACCTACATCTCTAACTTCTCTAAAGTGATACAGAAAAGTTCTGAACAATAGTCTGATCACTGAAATTTATGAGGGAGATCAAACATATAATATTGCCTTTAGGGTCATTTATTTCTTTTATACTTGTGCATATATCTCACTAAAGCTGAAAGGAGTGACATGCATATTCTAATGGCAGAATAAAGCAATATCTCTTTGACAATCAGAGAATCACATAATAACAGGACATGAAAAGGCATACAGAACTATAACACAGTAGCACTGAACCACCTGTACAAATATGCATGCCTTGTACACAAACATCAGGTTATGCCCGCTCCATTTTTATAGTAACTAAGCTACTTTTTGAGTTGTTGGCATTGAAAGTAGCTCATGATGCTAAATGCAAAAAAAGCAAAAACAGTTAAATAGCTACTTAAATAAAATAACCAAATGTAATGCAGGCAAGGAGGTAACCTATCAAATATTAAATAATCAGCAACAGAAATAGAAAAAAATCAGGCAAGGCCAAATTCACAATAAAAACAAACAATCTGAGCATCATGATAAAACTGTGCAATAGTGTCTAAAATATGAGAACAGCAGGAATGAGAGTGGGTGAGTGAAAGAGAGAAAGCCAAGTGGTGTACAGAACACTTCTGAAGATCCTGTCCATAAATACTATGTTGAAACAATAGAATTATTAAAGATGCTGCTATCAGTTGGCTGCCCATTCGTTTCCGGGCCCAATTCAAGGTGCTGGTTATGACCTTTAAAGCCCTATACAGCTCAGGACCAGGTTATCTAAGAGACCGCCTTCTTCCCTATAATCCGGTCCGCCCCCTTCGGTCATCGGAGAAGGCCCTTCTACGAGTACCGCCACCCAAGGAAGTGTGAGGGCCGGCGGCAAGAAATAGGGCCTTCTCAGTAGTGGCACCAATACTATGGAATTCCCTCCCCTTTGAGTTGAGAACTGCCTCCTCCCTTGAAATATTCAAGCGAGGCCTTAAGACTTACTTATTTAGACAAGCCTTCTGAGCCTCCAGCCTTCACAATTTTTTATAACTTCTTACTTTTTTAGTCTCATTGGCTGGGGAGCTTTTTAAACTCTGCTGCAGCTACTGTTTTTGATCTTGTTTTTTATTGTATTATATTGTATAGTATTTTTATAGTATTTTAAAGGTATTGTGTTGTTTTTACATTGTATTGCTTTTATTGTACTTTTCTGAATTGTTGTAAACCGCCTTGGGTCCCTTTTGGGAGAAAGGCGGCATAAAATAAAGTTATTATTGTTGTTATTATTATCAGTTGTAAAAGTATTGGGCAATGACCTGAAGCTTTTGCTTGTGGTGCTTTGTGCAATAAAGCACACACCAATGACATGCACCAAAGAAATCACAGAATGGAGTCTACGTTGGGATACAGATTATCCCAAATTATGCTTAAACACTGCATATTGTTTAAGGATTAGGCTGAGTATCTATACTGTAATCTACCCCAATTCTTAGACAAAATCAAGGTTCTGAATTTGCATTTATGTTTTGACAAGTAATCAACAGGTTATGTTCTAGAATTAAAAAAAAACATTTCTTGTGAGCACCAGGAACACATTACTTGGTTTCCAGTGAGCCTCCCCCCCCCAAATCATTAGCACTACACAGCCCCCAGACAATCAGTAATTTCCATTAACATATGTTGCAGGTATTGTTGTATTTTTTAAATAAAGGATGCATCCATTTCTAAAGCCACAAGACATATATTTTCCTTTTCATTTTACATAATGCTAAATAAACATGGAATTACTCCTGCTGCCATAGCAACTGTTCAATCACTTCACAATTCTGCTAGTTTAAAATCACCTACACTACTGACATAAACCATGCAGGGGGATTCGTACTGCAACAAGACACTTCACTAGTGTATTTTTACAATGTTTCAAAAGCACATGTGTAAGAATACACTAAGCCAGATCAACTTCTGACTTGAAGAACTCATAACTTCCTGTTCATGGTTCCCTGTCATTTTTCTTACGCAAAAGGCACAGAAAAACAGGAGTAAGGGCATTGGAATCAGAATATAAGATAAGAGATTATCTGAGACCAATAGTTTCACAGCTGAAGCTGCAACCTGTCAGTCACAAGTCAAAATAGTTATTCTGAGCAGTATTTAAGGGGATCAACATGTTGATAAGTGACACAGTTGTACTGGGAGGTATGTGATAAGCTTTAATCATAGAAGAGTCATTGTGCAAGTCATTTGTCTTTACAATACAGACATGTTCTGCAGAGAACAAAGTTCCTGTAGCTCCTTGCCCTCTGAAGATGCCAGCCACAGAGTCTGGCGAAATGTCAGGAAGAAAAACTTCCAGAACTTCCACGGCCAAACAGCCTGAAAAACTCACAACAACTATAAGTTCTGCAGTGTTTGTAGGACTGGAGCAAACATTCCTGTATGTCACTTTATAATTGATTTTACGTTATCTAAGCAACTTAACTAGCTTGACTTGGGGTTCAACCAGTTTTGTCATCATCCTAATAACTAAAACAAGGGTTACAATGCTGTGTAGCTTTACCTATAGGAAAATCCCACACAAATGCACTGCATGTGCACTTCCATAAACAGGGCCTAGATTTGACATAAGAACATAAGAACATAAGAAGAGCCATGCTGGATCAGGCCAAAGGCCCATCTAGTCCAGCTTCCTGTATCTCACAGTGGCCCCACCAAATGTGTCTGGGAGCGCACGAGACTAGATATATGTCTCCTGATACCACTCCTCTGCATCTGGCCCTTGAAGTACACTGGTTTTAAGCCTGGAGATTACACATCTCCATCATGTTTGCACAGGACTGATCAATTATTGTTGTTTTAGAAAATATAGTCATTGGAAGAGGCAAGCTTGTAAATGAAAACCAAACATACAGTTTGCTGCCAAAGATATCATGGCAGCAAACATTCAGGGCAGAGGGTGAGAAGGATATGGCAGGCTTAGTTGTGTAATTTTCAGTGGATAAATGGCCCAGATGAACGTGTTAGTCCTCACCCCCATCTGCCATGGTCCCACCCTATATTGCCCTCATGCCTGTTTTTTTCCTACCTTCCTTTCTCAGAGGGAAAGAAAGAGTGTTAGCTCGCTGAATGGCAAACATATAGGCTGAAATCTGTTGATACAGCTTTACATCACAAAAAATTGTTGAAAACATCAGCCACAGCCATTTCTTGGGAATTAAACATTTCTGATCTATCCCGCTTCTGTAGATTCTGAGACTCCCCTGGGATCTCCTCTGTCCTAGGAAAGCCTTTGGGGGCTGCAGGATGGAGGGGAATCGTTTAGTGTTTGAACATCACTGCTAGTAATTTCTGGACCTCCACCCCCCGTGATCTGTCCTGTCCCGACAGCCTTATCCCATTCATTTTAAGTCCCGCTATATTCCATATACAGTGGTACCTTGTATAAAGGAATTGATTCATTCCAAATGAAATTATGTTAAGCAAATTTTCCTTTATACAAATTTCCCATAGGAATGCAATGAAAACAGAGTAATCCCTCATCGTGACCATTTTTATGTTGTATGGATTTGCCCGATAGGCAATCCTGTTAAGCAACTTTCCCCTCTCTGGAATTTGTTATGTTGTACAGATTTTATGTTATACAAACCATTTGTTATACGAGGGTCCACTGTACGGTATTGGGAATATATTTTCAGTCCCAATTCAGGTGATATTGCTGTTACTGCTGCAGCTTAAAATCGCCTCTTTTAAGAGAGTATAGTCTGCACATGTTGATCACATTTCCAACATTTCCATATAAAAATTAGTAGTAAAAGGAGGCTCAAACATGCTATGGTTTGTGGGTCTCTCCATGATGTGTTGGGGGAGGTCTTGGAACAGGGCATTCTATGCTGTGGCCCCTCAGTTTGAAACATGCTTTCCAAGCTTTGCACATACTCATATATTGATACTGTACTTTCTCAGTACCAGCTAGCGACCTATCCATTCTCTTAGGCTTTCAGTATGTTTTAGCTTTAATGTGACATTTTAATCATAGTACAGTATACATACCCTCTGGTACGTGTTTTCGGTTGCTGGTCTTCAGTTCATTAATATTTATTGACATTTTGTTACTAAAATGCATCTAGAGGTTGTGGGGGTGGGGGACTAGACAAATGCCCGAAATAAAGGAAAGCAGTATCTGCAGTGATGCATGAAAAGCTTCCCCAATCTCCAGTTTAATTTAAGGCAATCCGCTTGTTATTATCTCCAGAAATAGTATGTCTTTGGAGTATTATTTATGTGCAATATTTTCATCTCACCATTTCTTGCGAGAAATACAGATAGCAAGTTCAGAGATTTATGTTTCAAAAAATTAAACGTGGGGGCAATTTTAGGTAAAATTGGACAAGGTAGAGGGAAAGTTGCAGAGGGCAGAGAGTCCCTTTCTAAATAAAACAGAAGTAAAAACCTTGCAAGGGCTATATAATAATACAAAATAGGGGAAAATTGTGTAGGTGGGGGAATTACTCGAAACTGGGTGCCTTGACTTGCAAAAATACTTATCACAGTACAATAAAGTTAACTGTAATACTAATTACAACAGACAGTAGAGTTCAAATGGCAACATTTACACAAAGGAGCTTGATAGCCCCATGCCATAGGTTGGATCCACAGATGCATTTTGTGATACAGGAGTTGCTGCTTCTTCTAAAGAAAGTGCATTTCTCAAACTAAAGCATTCCCAATGGGTTGGATTTCAACCCTGAGAATCCCCTGTCACTTCCTGGGGGTATGAACCTGTATGAACCACTACCAGTCAAGTCATATGACAACCTTGAATGGTGGTAGTTGACATAAGTTGAATGGTGGTAGTTGACATAAGTTGATTTAACCAATGACCTTCCTGTGTTTTTGTTTGTTTGTTTGTTTTGGCATGCAGATCCCATAGGTATATTCCTGCCTCTGCTAACTAGGAGTTATGAGCATTTCAGTCCAAAATGCATACAGGGTCACAACTACCAAACTCTCTAACTTGACACTATCTATGTCTCTTAGCTACGGTCATAAAGAAAAAATAGCATGCTCTGTAGCAGTATTGGGAAAACACTAGCCATCTGGACCAACATCCTTATGCTTTGTTTTAGGGGTGTAAATTTTGATCATATGGGACTTTTTCTTTTAAGGCACCACTGCATGAATGTGACTACTTTTCTTTAGAGCCATAATACAGAGGAGCATTAGACCTTGAAGACATTTTTTCACAATTATCTCCCATGCCTCAGATTTCTTTGGTTAATTACATCACTGCAGATAATAATCTGACAGACTATCTCCAGGAGGCATATACTCAATTGTAGAAATTTCCGTGCTGTCCTTCTAGCACAGATGCCAGAGCAGGAAAGGTTGAATGAGTACTCCTATTGACTTCAAGAAAATTAAAATTGTATCTGAAAAGTTGGTAACCTATTTACGTGCTTGAGGGTTAATTCTTTTTCATGCCCACACTCCAATTCTAAACACATTATCTGGAAGAAAATGCTATTGATTTCAATGGAATTTCCCTCCACATCAGCTTGGTTCGAGTTAATGCCCATAACTTTCACGCTTAGACACACATACCAGTGAACAATTTCCAACAACAGAAAGCTTTCCTTCAAATTGGAAGCGGCAAAAGCCACAATTTCAAGTGCCTGATAGTTCTCCACATCTTATCTTTAAATGTAAAACATAATGCTTATCTGCATAATGTTAAAAGTGCAAGCTAGAAGTGCAACATATTTGTAGACCAAGTAGAAGCTGATGTATGTTCTATCAATTTCTTTTTTCATGAATAATTAAAGCAATACGCAACCTACATTTTTAAAAAGCCAAGATGGCTTAAAACAAAAGATTGAAGTACTAACAAAATATGGCAGCATTAAAACTATGAGTAAAGACAATTATCCAATCAAAAAGAAATCCTTATCTACATCCTCTCAGGTTGTATCATGCTCTGTAGACCATGTGTCTATCATTTTAACAGCCAATAATATTCCTAAATACTTCCATATTGCAAATAAAGCAATAGGAACTAGAGATGGGCATGAAAGGGAAATATAGCAGCTGACTATGTCATCAACCTTTATAGGTGTGAACTTACACAACAGGATTTCAGCTATGTTTTGCCCCTTTCCATAAACCTGTTCTAGGTTGACTAGTCTTTGGGACAAAGATTTTTTTTTGTTAAAATGTTGTTGCATATGCCTGACTCTGAAGTCAGTTTCTGGGAGCCACTATAGTGCCGCAGGCCCATAAGTACACAGTATCATGTGGGCTCAGTGGTCTAGAGCAGGGATGGCGAACCTTTTTGGCACTTAGTGCCCAAACTCGGTGATGGGGATGGCGGCAGTGACGGGGGGGTTGTCCAAAATCAATGCCAGCGGGGGGCAGGGGGGCGAAGGCAGCAAGGGTGGCAGGGGCATGGTCATTGGTGGGGGCGGTAGGGATGGCAGAGGTGGGGGCAGTGGTGGCAGGGGCGGCAAGGGTGATGGCAATGGGGATGGTAGTGATGGGGGGACGGGATCGGTGGCAGGAGGGGGTCAGGGGTGGGGGCAAGGGTGAGGGTGAGGGCAGCAAGGGTGACAGGGTCAGTGTCAGTGGTGGCGGTGGCAGCAGGAGGAGCAGGGATGGCGGTGGGGATGGCGGTGGCCGGGGGCGGGAGCAAGGGCCGTGATGGCAATGGTGTTGGGGACGGTGGTGGCAGGGTCAGCCTGGCACCCGACATGCTCCTCTCCCCCCCCACTTCCCCCTCCGCAAATTCCTCATGGCTGGTCCAGCGGAGGGGGAAGTGGGGGGGCAGGGAGCATGTTGCATGCCAGGCGAAAGCTGTTTGCGTGCCACCTTTGGCACACATGCCATAGGTTCGCCATCCCTGGTCTAGAAGGAATGTGGCCTTGCTCAGTCTTGTGAAAAAGTAAGAACTTTCTGAAGAAATGCAGACACAGCTTCTAAATAAGTGACATTAAATACTATTAATATAATGATCTATAGTCTATTGTAGGGCATCAGAGGTTGCAGTAAATTAATTAATGATAATCTATTTACTGCAGTTTTTGCATAGTGATAAGATGGTAATGATTAAGAAGAACATTTTATTTATACTACAAACTTAAGTCAATGCAGAAACACAGAAACAGAAAGTAGTTCACGAGAAGTCTTATCCATGCATTGAGGGACATGTTACCCTAATTTAGATCTCTGTGGATCCAGAGATGAAACAGAACTTCAATGAAACCGGATGGGAATAATCAGACACGTCAATTGCTTTGTTCATCTTAGGGGATTTTGCTCCCAACATACGACAAAGCTGAAAAGTATATTTCTTAAAGGCCACAAAGCTTTACTTTATATGTTTGGTGGAATATGAGATTGTATTGTGACAGATGCAACAGTCTAATAATCAGAATTTTTAAAAACCCCATAGGATGATAAACACAGTTTACCTACAAACATCCAGGAGATCCAGGATTTCACAAAAGAACATATCAAAGGTTTTAGATAATGAGATGTACAGTTGTCACCTACCTCCCCCATGCCAATCTGCACAATTTTCAATCCTGTTGTTTTTTCAAGCATGTCTTTGTTGTCAGCTGTTAAGGAAATTAAGAACGACAGAGTTAAAAGAAACATAGGATTGGGATGAGTTTGTAGCGTATAATTTTCTCCTATAACATTTTCAAGATGCTGTAATTTCACTTTAAACTCACAGAATCTCTGCAAAAAGGATTCATAATTATTTCCATTTTGCACAAGACCCATCTAGGAAGGGAAACAGTGGTATCCATGTAGTTCATCAATGAATCAATAATTAAATATATATTTTAAGCCAGGACTCAGGACTTGAACTTAATGGGTGTATTTACAATACAATAGTATTGTATTGTGGCTCAGTGGTCTAAGGTTTCTGAAAACTGTCGGCTACAAAGTTGGCAGCTCGTCAGTTCGCATCCCAGGTGCCACGCAGCGGAGCAAGCTCCCACTGATAACCCCAGCTCTTGCCAACCTAGCAGTTCGAAAGCATGTAAATGCAAGTAGATAGATACCACCGTAAAATCTGGAAGACAGAACAGTGTTTCCTTGCAGCCATGCTGGCCACATGGCCATGTACTTGCACAACACTGGCTCTTTGGCTTGAATACAGAGATGAGCACTGCCCCTGGAGTCAGACATGACTAGCATGCATGCGTAGGGGCAATGTTTACCTTTTTAGTATATAAATTTAGCAACAGACACAATTCATCCACTGGCTGTCCCCAAACAACCAGCTGCTGGACTGCACGAGGTTGTTGGTGTCTTTGGTGCATGATACACATGGAACAGAGATGCCCATTGTGTACAATCAGGTCGATACACAGAGACATCAGCATTTGCAAAGCCCTACCACCAGAGGATTCAAGCAAAGCTAGAAAAGAGAGCTATGCTGTCAATCACGAGTTCTAGTTATAAGGTCTCCCAACCTGTTTTACATAGTGGGAGACAAGTTTCCTACTGGATCTGCTAGTTCTGTTTGATGAACAGGAGATGGAAATGGTTGGGTGTGCCTTTTGATCAATTCTTATGATTGACCAATAGCCTCATTTCCTGAAAATAACTGGACCTAGCCGTAATTATTGCTGAACTGTGTTCCTGAAGACAGTCGATAAGAAAACCAGCTAATTCAAAACACAACAGTTAGATTGGTATCAAAGTTCTATACCACAGACTACAGCTTTATGAATTTCACTAGTGGTCATTTTGTTTCCTGACTCAGCTCAAGATTCTGGTTTATAAAGCCCTAAGCTGCCACAAAGCGTGGTGGAGTCTCCTTCTTTGGAGGTTTTTAAGCAGAGGCTGGATGGCCATCTGTCGGAAATATTGTGATGGGGTTCTTGCATGGCAGGGGGTTGGACTAGATGGCCCTTGAGGTCTCTTCCAACTCTATGATTCTATGATTCTAAGCTTTTTGAATCTAAGCTAAATCTGTGCTATCTCCCAACTAGCCAATTACAAAACAAAAACAGATGGATTTGCCTAATGTAAACAGAGGCAAGCTTCTGTTAGAATAAAGTGATAGTTGTTTCCTCTTTAGGGAGCTCTCTTCCTAATGACATGTTAACTACATTGCTGAATTTCACACACACACACACACACACACACACACACACACACATGTATATATGTATACCACATGGAGCACACCTCCCGCTTGCCTGACATCTGGAAACTAGCCCTGGTCAACAGACGAGCCTCTGTCACAAAGACTGACACCAGGTCCAAAAGGACACAAGATGCCACCACCTTCCATCCACACCAAACACAAACCCAGACCCTTCCCACAGATGAAACGAAACCACCATCCAATAACAAAACCACGACTGCACCATCTACCGCTACTCCCCACTCCAGTCACCACATGGAGCACACTCACACACGCCAAAAAAACATTGGGAGACCACAGACACGTAGCCAGACCAAAATGAATTCACAAGACACAGGACCCCACTCCACCAAAGCCCAGGATGCTGCCAGAACGCCCATCACCAAGGTCGTTAAGAAACAAAAGGCTAATAGACACACATCCAGCACCTCACCCACACAGGATGTCTCTAAACAGCCATCTAACCCACCAGCAGTTAAGCCCTTAACGATCGCCTCAGCCACACAGCAGATCACAAAAGAACAAACGAACCTACAATCAGCAACAGAGCAAGCAAACCACACACCCCCTGCAGTATTTATAGAAGGACTTCAACTGAGATCACGCTTTGCTTCAAGAAGAAAGAAGCCAGAACACCATCCTGAAGATGACGAGTGAGACCTCGTCGAAACGTCGCCAAAACAACCAGATTTCTACACGGGAAGAAACCCGAATCCACCCTAACATGCATACCTATACCCGTGAAAATCTACGAAATAGGGTGGATTCGGGTTTCTTCCCGTGTAGAAATCTGGTTGTTTTGGCGACGTTTCGACGAGGTCTCACTCGTCATCTTCAGGCTGGTGTTCTGGCTTCTTTCTTCTTGAAGCAAAGCGTGATCTCAGTTGAAGTCCTTCTATAAATACTGCAGGGGGTGTGTGGTTTGCTTGCTCTGTTGCTGATTGTAGGTTCGTTTGTTCTTTTGTGATCTGCTGTGTGGCTGAGGCGATCGTTAAGGGCTTAACTGCTGGTGGGTTAGATGGCTGTTTAGAGACATCCTGTGTGGGTGAGGTGCTGGATGTGTGTCTATTAGCCTTTTGTTTCTTAACGACCTTGGTGATGGGTGTTCTGGCAGCATCCTGGGCTTTGGTGGAGTGGGGTCCTGTGTCTTGTGAATTCATTTTGGTCTGGCTGCGTGTCTGTGGTCTCCCAATGTTTTTTTGGCGTGTGTAAGTGTGCTCCATGTGGTGGCTGGAGTGGGGAGTAGCGGTAGATGGTGCAGTCGTGGTTTTGTTATTGGATGGTGGTTTCGTTTCATCTGTGGGAAGGGTCTGGGTTTGTGTTTGGTGTGGATGGAAGGTGGTGGCATCTTGTGTCCTTTTGGACCTGGTGTCAGTCTTTGTGACAGAGGCTCGTCTGTTGACCAGGGCTAGTTTTCCAGATGTCAGGCAAGCGGGAGGTGTCATCACGTTTATTCATGTTGTTTGGGTGTTTCTCTATTTCAATGGCTTCCATGATTATTCGACTGTTGAAGTGTTCAGTTTTGGAGATGAGTTTGGTTCTTTTAAAATCAATTTCATGACCTGTTGTTTTTATGTGCTGGAAGAGAGAGGAAGATTTTTCT
Source organism: Phrynocephalus guinanensis (assembly GCA_037367245.1). Classification (NCBI taxonomy): domain Eukaryota; kingdom Metazoa; phylum Chordata; class Lepidosauria; order Squamata; family Agamidae; genus Phrynocephalus; species Phrynocephalus guinanensis. The sequence goes on along the minus strand of CM074742.1, from coordinate 57,847,447 downwards.
TCTTTTTTGACTGCGTTCTTGTGTTCTGCGATGCGTGCGCTTATTCTCCTGTTTGTCTGTCCGATGTATGTGGCTGGGCAGACTTTGCATGGTATTTCGTAGACTCCTTGGTTTTCTAGCTCAATCTTGTCTTTGGGGTTTCTTAAAATGTTGGCTATTTTTTGTTCGGTGCAAAAGGCTGTCTTGATATTGTGTTTGTGGAGAATTTTGCTTATTTTGTCTGTGGTGCCTTTGATGTAAGGGAGGAGGGCAGTGCCGTTGTTCTCTTCTGTTTCTTGGTTCTTGGGGGGTGTTTCTTTTTGGATTAGTTTGGTGATGGTGTTTTTTTGGAATCCGTTCGCAATTAAAGCATTCGTGAGAGTGTGTAATTCAGTTTTTAGGTGGTCTTTGTCAGCGAGGCGTTTGGTTCTGGAGATGAGGGTTTTTGCTACGGAGTTGATCTGTGCAGGGTGGTGGTGTGATTGTGCATTTAAGTAGCGGTTTGTATGTGTTTTTTTCGGTAGATGGTATGTCCTAAGGAGCCGTCGGGTTTTTTGTAGATTAGGACGTCCAGGAAGGGAAGTTGGTTGTTGGCTTCTATTTCCATAGTGAATTGTATTTTGGGGTGTAGGCTGTTGAGATGTGTGAGGAAGTTGTTCAGTTTGTCTTTCCCGTGTGGCCAGATAACAAAGGTGTCGTCAACATATCTGAGCCAGAGTTTGGGTTTATGTTCGGACTTCTGTAACGCGTTGGTTTCAAAGTGTTCCATATATAGGTTTGCGATGACCGGTGAGAGGGGTGATCCCATGGGTGCTCCTTCTATCTGTTTGTATCTTTGTCCATTGTGGATGAAGTATGTGTTGGTTAGGCAGTGGTTGGTCAGATCTAGGATGTGCTTGGGGGGGTTGTATTTGTTGTGGATAGCTGTCAAGGCTTCTTGAATGGGCACTTGTGTGAAGAGCGAAACAACGTCGAAGCTCACGAGTAGGTCATTGGGTTGTAGGTCTTGTTTCTTTATAATTTCTATGAAGTGGAACGAGTTTTGTACGTATGAAGAGATGGATTCTGCATAGGGCTGGAGTTGTTTGGCAAGAAATTTGGCGAGGTTTTGTAGGGGTGAGCCTATGGAGCTGACTATGGGTCTGAGAGGTGTTCCTTCTTTGTGAATCTTGGGGAGGCCGTAGAGCTTGGGGCATCTGGAAGATTTCTCTCTGGGGATGATGCTTGGCTTGATTTCTTCACTTAAGGGTGAGGCTTTTATTTTGGCTTTGGTGGTTTTTTTCCAGGTAGGTGGTGGGGTCTGTGTTCAAAGGTATGTAAGCAGGGTCTTGTAGTAGGTTGGATAGTTTGGCTTGGTAGTCAGATGTGTTCATCACCACTGTGGCATTGCCTTTGTCTGCTGGGAGAATGATTATGTTGTTGTCTTTCTTCAGGTTGGTGAGGGCTTTTTGTTCTTCTTTGTGTAAATTGCTTCTGGGTGGTTTGCTGGAGCAGAGGATATTGGTGACTTCGAGTCTGATTTTGTTGGCTTCATCTGGGTTGATTTTGGTTAGGCTGGCTTCCACTCCGCATATGATGTTTTCAGTGGGGATGTGTCTGGGGGCGACTGCAAAGTTGAATCCTTTGGACAGGACTTTGGTCTCTGCGATGGTGAGTGTCCTGTCTGATATGTTGTGAACTGTTTGTTTCATGGGCTGCTGTGGGGGGTTGGGCTTCTGGCGTTTTTCCAGTTTGTGGAGTTTGTTGGTGTGTATGTCTGTCTTGTGGGAGGTCTCTGTTTCAGCTCTCCAGGCGGCGAGTTGCTTGGATTTGTTCCAGAGTGTTGGGTGGATTTTGTTGCTGAGTTTGAGGTGGAGAGTGAGTAGGTCTCTGTTGGTTTGATCTAGTAGGTATCTTTTCTTGTGTAGTTCGTTTCTGATTAGGGCTAGTTCTGTTCTTTTCAGGATCCTTTCGCTGGATGGGGTTTTTGAGTGGAATTTCAGTTGGAAGCTTGTGGGGATCACATTTTTATCTCGGCAGTTGCGTAGGAATGCAATGTCACATAAGATGGTGGCTCTTCGGACTTCTAGTTTCTCGTAGGTTCTGGTCAGCTGGAAGGTTTCCTCCCCGTAGAGGTCGGATATTTGTTTTCGTAGATTTTCACGGGTATAGGTATGCATGTTAGGGTGGATTCGGGTTTCTTCCCGTGTAGAAATCTGGTTGTTTTGGCGACGTTTCGACGAGGTCTCACTCGTCATCTTCAGGCTGGTGTTCTGGCTTCTTTCTTCTTGAAGCAAAGCGTGATCTCAGTTGAAGTCCTTCTATAAATACTGCTGCGGGGGTGTGGTTTGCTTGCTCTGTTGCTGATTGTAGGTTCATTAGTTCTTTTGTGATCTGCTGTGTGGCTGAGGCGATCGTTAAGGGCTTAACTGCTGGTGGGTTAGATGGCTGTTTAGAGACATCATGTGTGGGTGAGGTGCTGGATGTGTGTCTATTAGCCTTTTGTTTCTTAACGACCTTGGTGATGGGTGTTCTGGCAGCATCCTGGGCTTTGGTGGAGTGGGGTCCTGTGTCTTGTGAATTCATTTTGGTCTGGCTGCGTGTCTGTGGTCTCCCAATGTTTTTTTGGCGTGTGTAAGTGTGCTCCATGTGGTGGCTGGAGTGGGGAGTAGCGGTAGATGGTGCAGTCGTGGTTTTGTTATTGGATGGTGGTTTCGTTTCATCTGTGGGAAGGGTCTGGGTTTGTGTTTGGTGTGGATGGAAGGTGGTGGCATCTTGTGTCCTTTTGGACCTGGTGTCAGTCTTTGTGACAGAGGCTCGTCTGTTGACCAGGGCTAGTTTCCAGATGTCAGGCAAGCGGGAGGTGTCATCACGTTTATTCATGTTGTTTGGGTGTTTCTCTATTTCAATGGCTTCCATGATTATTCGACTGTTGAAGTGTTCAGTTTTGGAGATGAGTTTGGTTCTTTTAAAATCAATTTCATGACCTGTTGTTTTTATGTGCTGGAAGAGAGAGGAAGATTTTTCTTCTTTTTTGACTGCGTTCTTGTGTTCTGCGATGCGTGCGCTTATTCTCCTGTTTGTCTGTCCGATGTATGTGGCTGGGCAGACTTTGCATGGTATTTCGTAGACTCCTTGGTTTTCTAGCTCAATCTTGTCTTTGGGGTTTCTTAAAATGTTGGCTATTTTTTGTTCGGTGCAAAAGGCTGTCTTGATATTGTGTTTGTGGAGAATTTTGCTTATTTTGTCTGTGGTGCCTTTGATGTAAGGGAGGAGGGCAGTGCCGTTGTTCTCTTCTGTTTCTTGGTTCTTGGGGGGTGTTTCTTTTTGGATTAGTTTGGTGATGGTGTTTTTTTTGGAATCCGTTCGCAATTAAAGCATTCGTGAGAGTGTGTAATTCAGTTTTTAGGTGGTCTTTGTCAGCGAGGCGTTTGGTTCTGGAGATGACGGTTTTTGCTACGGAGTTGATCTGTGCAGGGTGGTGGTGTGATTGTGCATTTAAGTAGCGGTTTGTATGTGTGTTTTTTTCCGGTAGATGGTATGTCCTAAGGAGCCGTCGGGTTTTTTGTAGATTAGGACGTCCAGGAAGGGAAGTTGGTTGTTGGCTTCTATTTCCATAGTGAATTGTATTTTGGGGTGTAGGCTGTTGAGATGTGTGAGGAAGTTGTTCAGTTTGTCTTTCCCGTGTGGCCAGATAACAAAGGTGTCGTCAACATATCTGAGCCAGAGTTTGGGTTTATGTTCGGACTTCTGTAACGCGTTGGTTTCAAAGTGTTCCATATATAGGTTTGCGATGACCGGTGAGAGGGGTGATCCCATGGGTGCTCCTTCTATCTGTTTGTATCTTTGTCCATTGTGGATGAAGTATGTGTTGGTTAGGCAGTGGTTGGTCAGATCTAGGATGTGCTTGGGGGGGTTGTATTTGTTGTGGATAGCTGTCAAGGCTTCTTGAATGGGCACTTGTGTGAAGAGCGAAACAACGTCGAAGCTCACGAGTAGGTCAGAACCAAACGCCTCGCTGACAAAGACCACCTAAAAACTGAATTACACACTCTCATGAATGCTTTAATTGCGAACGGATTCCAAAAAAACACCATCACCAAACTAATCCAAAAAGAAACACCCCCCAAGAACCAAGAAACAGAAGAGAACAACGGCACTGCCCTCCTCCCTTACATCAAAGGCACCACAGACAAAATAAGCAAAATTCTCCACAAACACAATATCAAGACAGCCTTTTGCACCGAACAAAAAATAGCCAACATTTTAAAACCCCCAAAGACAAGATTGAGCTAGAAAACCAAGGAGTCTACGAAATACCATGCAAAGTCTGCCCAGCCACATACATCGGACAGACAAACAGGAGAATAAGCGCACGCATCGCAGAACACAAGAACGCAGTCAAAAAAGAAGAAAAATCTTCCTCTCTCTTCCAGCACATAAAAACAACAGGTCATGAAATTGATTTTAAAAGAACCAAACTCATCTCCAAAACTGAACACTTCAACAGTCGAATAATCATGGAAGCCATTGAAATAGAGAAACACCCAAACAACATGAATAAACGTGATGACACCTCCCGCTTGCCTGACATCTGGAAACTAGCCCTGGTCAACAGACGAGCCTCTGTCACAAAGACTGACACCAGGTCCAAAAGGACACAAGATGCCACCACCTTCCATCCACACCAAACACAAACCCAGACCCTTCCCACAGATGAAACGAAACCACCATCCAATAACAAAACCACGACTGCACCATCTACCGCTACTCCCCACTCCAGCCACCACATGGAGCACACTTACACACGCCAAAAAAACATTGGGAGACCACAGACACGCAGCCAGACCAAAATGAATTCACAAGACACAGGACCCCACTCCACCAAAGCCCAGGATGCTGCCAGAACACCCATCACCAAGGTCGTTAAGAAACAAAAGGCTAATAGACACACATCCAGCACCTCACCCACACATGATGTCTCTAAACAGCCATCTAACCCACCAGCAGTTAAGCCCTTAACGATCGCCTCAGCCACACAGCAGATCACAAAAGAACTAATGAACCTACAATCAGCAACAGAGCAAGCAAACCACACCCCCGCAGCAGTATTTATAGAAGGACTTCAACTGAGATCACGCTTTGCTTCAAGAAGAAAGAAGCCAGAACACCATCCTGAAGATGACGAGTGAGACCTCGTCGAAACGTCGCCAAAACAACCAGATTTCTACACGGGAAGAAACCCGAATCCACCCTAACATGCATATATATATATATATATATATTAGAGATGGGCACGACTTGAAAAAAATTTTTTTCGAGTTGTCGTTAGTCGGGCCAGTCCCATTTCGGGTCGTTTCCGGTTTTCGCGAAAATTTGCAAAAATTAGTCGGTTCGTTTTTTTGTTTTTTCGTTGTCGTTAGTACTGGTTTTTTTGGGGGGGGAGCGGGCTCCTGGAGGCACCTCTGTGGGGTGGGTGCCTCACCTGCTGCTGCTGCAAAATGCTATGCAATAGCCATATGGATATTGCATAACAGAATGTGCAGACAGTGAGACCAGTGAGAGTGATAGCGTCATGCCCGCCCTGCACAAGGCTCCCGCACCACCATGTCTCACACAGAAGGGAATTGTACTTGCTGCGTGTAGTGCAATGCAAGCAAGTAGATCTGGCTTTAAGGTGGCTTAGTGCAAGAGCTAGGGTTAGGCTAGTGACGGGTAAGGTTACGGTGGGCTAGTGGGTTGCACCTCTGGGTGCCTCTCTGACCCACTAAGAAGACAGTCTGTGACGTATGGGTACGGAGTCAAGGGTTAGGGTTAGGGCTAGGGCAGGTTTTAGGGGGGCTTTTTGGCACATCCCAGAAGTCTCCATGGCCAAGTGGCCATGCGACTGGTGGGATGGCTCCAAAAATTTGCATGGTTGTCCACTCCCACATGGCTGGCCACTTGGCCAGCCCATCATTGCGCAGGTGTAAATAAAATAAAATAAAATAAAATCAATGGAGGACAGAGGAGGAGAGGAGAGACATTTTGTTGCAAGAAAAAACCCACTGCTACTGTGAAAAATCTGGCAGTTTATAAATTTTCGCGTGTTTCTGTTGTGCTTGTGTGTTTTTGGACCACGATTTCAAAAACAATATTGCGTTTGCCGCCCCATTTTGGATCCCCCGCCCGCACCGCATGGCATGGCGATGGCGACTCGCGAGTCCGGCTGCCCAGGACGGGGGGGAGGCGGGACCCCCCCCTCCAGAAACCACCCCTCCGGTAGGTGCCCTGCGCCCTTAGTCAAGCAGCATTTTTTTTCCGCCTGCTTTTTTTTTGGCCCGGGAATGGGTGGGGGGAGAGTTTAAAAGTTTTTTCCTGTGCCGTCCGTGCCGCTTGCTTGCGCTTTAATTGCGGCGGCCGGCGGCGAGACTGGGCTTTTTGCTGGCTGCGAGCCTGCGACGAGTCCCACCAGAGCAGCCCAGGACGGGGGATGAGGGGGGAGGCCGGGGATCTCCAGAAACAACCCCTCTGGTAGGTGCCCTGAGGCACGGCAGGCATTTTCCCGCCTGCTTTTTGGCCGGGAACCGGGTTTTTTTAACTTTTAAAAACTTTTTTTCTGTGCCGCGTGTGGCATCGCGCTATCTCGCGATGCAAGGAACGAGCACGACAAATCAGACCAAAATTGTTCGTTCGTCGGTTCGAGCTTGAAGTCTGGGGGAGTAATTCCCGTTACCGTTTCCGTAGAGTAACGGAACCGAGTAACGGAAACGGAAACGGAAATACCGCTAAGTCATGCCCATCTCTAATATATATATATATATATATATATATATATATATATATATATATATATATATATATATATATATATATATAATGTTGTCTTATACTAAAGTACTGCAAGCTGCTATAAATAGAATTTTTGGCATAGAAAGTGCATTTTAATAAAAGTTAATGTAAGCTTTTCTATCTCCACCACACCATACAGTAGTACATGTTCACACACTAGCACCTTCCCCCCTACATGCTCTGCTCATTGCAAATTCCATGTATTTCTGCTGGAAATCACATAGGAAATAGTAGGAATGGACTTAATTAAGATGACAATCTTCCAAGATTAGACTAGAAGAATAAGGGTCTTTTCCAACTGACATGTGGGAAATGTTTTTGCCTCAGTGTCTCAGAGCATTAAGAAATGTTCTGCAAATGTGTTCTTAAAAACAGCATTTTAGTTGTTTTTATCTCTGCCACCCTTTTCAGTCTCATAGCTCTTTGACTACAATCCTCACACACACCCCATTCAAATTCTTATGTCAGAATGAAGTGCACATCTATTGCTTCAAGCGTGATTCTCCCCCACACATACACACACACTTTCTGCTTCCAAATGCACTCAAAAGCTTTCCTGCATTGCAGCCTAGCAGTGGAGATTGATAGATAATTAAATTCAATATTTCTGTTTAGTTATTTATATAGTGTTTCATGCATTCAAAGACTCAGATAACTTATAGTTTATTTATTTATCCTTACAAGTCCCTAGTGAGATTGCTAAATAAATATTATTAAAACTTCCTTTTATAGAGAGAGGGGCAAATGGAGGCAGATACGGCCCTGCTTTTTCTATCTGCTCAGAAGCCATGCTGAAAGAGGCAGTAGAAAGCAAGCATTATAGTGATAATAATGATTTCACCCTCTATCCTAATGATGCCTTCATGTGATCCTTGCAATATACAGTGGTACCTTGTATAAAGGAATTAATTCATTCCAAATGAAATTATTTTAAGAAAATTTTCCTTTATACAAATTTCCCATAGGAATGCATTGAACACAGAGTAATCCCTAATCGCGACCATTTTTATGTTGTACGTAGAGATGGGCACGACTCAAAAAATGGTGTTTCGTTTGTTGCTTGTCGTTTAGGGGGTCTGTTTCGGTTCATTTTTGTTTTTCGTGACTTTTTTGCAAAAAAATTCATTTTCATTTCGTTACGTAACGAAACAAAAAAACGAAAACAAAAACAAAAACTTGCTGCTTCGTTAGCATTCATTACAGTTCAATGTATTTGCCGCAACGAAAACAAAACGCACGACAAAATTTCTGTTGTTTCGTTTCGTTTCGTTTCATTTTGGGGACAAAATTTGTTTTTCGTTTCATTATGTAACGAAACGAAAAAACAAAAACAAAAACGAAAAATTGCTCATTTCGTGCCCATCTCTAGTTGTACGGATTCGCCCCATAGACAATTCTGTTAAGCAAATTTCCCCTATCTCCGGAATTTTTTATGCTATACAGATTTTATATTACAGTATACAAACTGTTTGTTATACGGGGGTCCACTGTACATACATGCATTTTCATTTGTATGACCAAGAACTTGAATTCATCTAGCAATAAAACAATTATATACCAAAATAACAGGTAAAACACTTTTAAAATTACTTTTAGCTATCTCTCTTCATTTCATCTTTCCAACAAATTACCGAGATCAGTTTACACAGGGCCATTTGCTATTCACACAACATAAACCCTGGAAGGAAGGTCGTGTTCAGTTCTCAAAGGCAACCTCACCCTTCTTTTAGCCAATTTAGCGAGTTTCACAGCCAAATTGCAATGTTCCACATCCAAATCCAATATTTTCTCAGGTAACCTCTACACCACACTACTGATAAGTGACAAATGAAAATAGGGAAAATATGTGCTATATTTTGACAACAGCGCAAGAGTTCTTCCTACAGCATGCTCATTTGGGACTAAGGACTGCTATTCTTAATTAATCCCTTATTCCGCACCAGCTCCTGCTTCTTGTTTTCCTTATTTATCCAGAAAACTAGTCAAGTACTTCATTTGATTTACTGTGGTGAGAACATATTAATCAAAGTAATAATGGTAACCTTTGTTTCTTTATCATGATCAACCGCTCGTTCAGAATTGTTCATGACAGAGGCCTAGATGCATGGCATCTAATTATACTATAGAAGGTATGAAAACAGGAGAATTTTGAAATGTTTAAAATCAGGTTAGGAGTGCCAAGTTTAAATGTTTCTTCAAACTCCTATTTGCAGACTGCATATATATATATATATATATATATATATATATATATATATATATATATATATATATATATATATATATATATATATATATATATATATATATATATATATATATATATATATATATATATATATATATATATGCAATCAAATAGCTCATCTTATTCTGTTTGTGTGTAGGCACACAGTTTCATAAACAGAAGAGGTTTCATCTCCAGTGTGAGAGCAAGAGATATATTGTGATCTTCTCAATTTGCGCAGAATTTAAATAAAATTTACTTTGCATAAAATTCCTGCCCCTGCATCAAACTAGTGTCTTCTGTTTATGAAACTGTGTGCATGCACACAAACAGAATAAGACAAGCTATTTGATTGGAAAGAAAAAATTACACACTCAATGCTACCACTTTTCCTTGTTACACTCCCAACTTAGCGATCAAATACTCCGGTTTTTGCATTGAGTTTACTATGCTTGAAAACAATTTTAAAATTATCCAACTGCGTGAAATATAGCTAAGCAGAGATTTCTGGGGTGGTGGCAGAAAGCAGTTTTTTCTTAAGCATACATGAGAGAGTTGTTTATTTTAAATCAGTTCTGGTCACACTTTGTTTGGACTTGTTTTGGCATGTGCAGTCACCCGTGTTGTAATAAACTGTGTCTATGGGTGATCTATGGGGCTTGCCAAAATGGTTGTCAACTGTCAAATATGAGATTTGGATTTCCTGCAATCTGAACTGATCTTTCCCCTTACCTACCATTTCTATTTTACCGCTGCATCAATCTATTGCTACTAGAGATGGGCACGAAATAAATTTCTAATTCATTATTTGTTATTTGTTTCATCAGCTAACAAAATGAATAACGAACCAACCCACCAAAGGAAAACGAAATGAAATGAAATGGAAATTTCCATTTCATTTCATTTCATTTTTGTTCTCCCGTTTCCTACCTTGTCACCACCAGCCTCCTCCCCTGGCCCACATTGGGGACTTGAATTTTTTTAAAAAATTTATTTATTTATTTATTTATTTATTTATTTATTTATTTATTTATTTATTTATTTTTATGCTTATTAACCGCCCAATTTTCCTGCGGGAACTCAGGGTGGTGTACAACATGATGCAAAAAAAAAAACCTGCCCAAACCTACAAACCCCAGACATCCCCACTCAAAGTACAAATAATATAGAAAATAATAATAATAAAGATAAAAGTGATAATAATAATTTTTTAATTTTTATTTTTATTTTTACAGTGCCAACCATGCAGCCCACTGGCCAGCTGGTTCAGCCCATGAGCCAGCGGGCGAGGAGAAAAGAAACCAGGTGCGCAGCAGCTAGCGCCTCTCAGCTGTGGGGGGGAAAGCTCCCAGCATCAGGGACTTTTAAAAATAAATAAATAAATAAATAAAAAATAAAGTGCCACCCCATCCCCTGGGGCCATGTGGTCAGCACTGGAATAATAATAATAATAATAATAATAATAATAATAATAATAATAATAATAATAATAATAATAATAATAATAATAATAATAATAATAATAATAATGATGATGATGATGATGATGATGATGATGATGATGATGATGATGATGATGTCCCTCCGGCCCGTGGACCAGCCTGTTCGGTGTGTGAGCCAGTGGGTGAGGAGAAAAAAAAACAGGTTGTGCGGAAGCTAGCACCTCTCAGCTGTGGAAAATTAAAGCCCCCGACATCGGGGACTTTTAGAAATTAAGAAAAATTAGGATTTTTTTAAAAAAATTAAAAAAGTGCTGACCCAGCCCCTGGGGCCATATGGTCAGAGCTGTAAAAATAAAAAAAAATTTTAAAAATTAAAAGCACTGACCCAGCCCCTGGGGCCGCATGGTCGGTACTGTAATTTTTTTTTAAAAAAATTAAAAATTAAAAGTGCTGTCCTGGCCCCTGGGGCCGTGTTGTCGGCCTCGGTGGCATTGGTGGTCCCCTGGCAATGGCCGCCCTCCAGCAGCATCGGCATTCCAGGTCAGCCGAACCAGTTCATTTTGGTTTGTTTGTACAAATTTTTGTTTTAAAAAGTCGTATGAAACGAAACGAAACAAACGGAGGGGGGCTGAAACAGAACAAACTGAACCATCAGTTTTCTGTTTCGTGCCCACCTCTAATTGCTACGTATGCCAGTCCAAAACCTATTTTACAATTTTTTTAAATACTAAAATCTGTGAGAAGTCATGGAAAAGGCTGCTACTGCTGATGTCACCTCTGCCGCTGTACTAAAACTTTCAATTCCTGCTCCCATGGCCTTGCCGCCAGTGAAAGAAACCCTGAAGTTGCCTCTTTTGCCTTGTCTGTCAGCAACCTCTGTTACTGTGCTCTCCCTCCCTGGATTAATGTCACTTCCTGGAAATCCCCCCCCCCCCGCGCTGAAACATGGGACAGTACCTTTACCTTTTGGCCAAGGTGCCCTCTGAGCTGTGCATGTGTGTGTGCATGCCTGACTCTGCACTCCCCCCCCCGATGCACCCACAGAGGTTATTCTGGTACTGATTGCAACAGAACCCGTGCAGGGGAGGAGTTTTCTATATATGTACGAACTCTGGTGTAGTATGTGAGATGATCAAGGAGGTGTTTCCTAGGACCCCCAAGGCTTTACATGGAAAAGCGCAGATCTGAACCCAGGGTCCTAGTCTGACATCTCATCCACTGCATTACACTGGCTTGTGATCAAACAACAAAACAATAGCTATTAATTTTAACAGCAAACTCTATTATTCAATAGGCCTACTCTTGCTATGTTCAACAACAGGATTTCAGTTACTATGTCCTGCATCCCACAAAATACAGTAGGATGTGTGCCTGAGTAAAACTGCATAGGAAGGTACTGTGAACCATTATACATTTTAAAAACACAATGAATAAGTTTTAACTGGGACCTCTAGACTTTTTTCCAGGTCCAGTGCCAAATATCTTGGAACATGATTTTTTAGACAATTTATAGCAAAGAGGAGGGGACTAAACTTAGCCAATACATCTCTATGTTAGAATTTTCTTAGCTACTAGAAATACAATGAGGGACCAAATATTGTGAGGAGAGACACATGAAATATGAGCTGCTATTTTAAGAAAGGACAACGAGCAACATATGAATCTCTCTTTTTAAAATCTCCCCATGAGACAAAAAAGGGTTTCCAAATACACAAAAAGCAGTCCATTCAAATTAAATTCAGTAGATGAAGGATATGCAAATTACCTCAAGAAGTGGAACCCTATAACGTTCTCAAAATTCGGCAATAAATCTATTTAATTAGTATTTTAATTGATCAGAATAATTCTTTGCACTTGACAATTCCATATAATTAAGCACGTAGCTATAGTGGAATAATATTGCCTTCTCTCTTTATACAGGTTATTTGAACCCGAAAGAATCTGTAGAAGTCTCTTCTGTGATCTAAATTACAATTGGGACAACTTAATGGCTTTGCTCTATTAAACAGCACGACTAGAGGGTTACTGAATGTTCAGAGAAGTAGGCATTGGTACAGCTCGAAACCCTGGCTCTCTAAAGGAGTTGTGGAGCACTTCCTAAACAAGATAATATATTTCTATTGACAATCTAAGTAAGTGGAGAAAAACAACCATTTGAAGAGGGGAAATGGCTGAAACCCTTAAACCCGACAGTATCTTCATGTACTGTACAAGAAACTTCTATGGGACTGATAAGCTATTTTACTATGTTGCTGAAAAAGCATGTATTGTACCAACTCATAGACTCACACAGTGTTGGCGAACCTGTGGTACGGTGCCAAAGGTGGCACTCAGAGCCCTTTCTGTGCACCTGACATCGCCCCTTCATAGCTACCTGTATACAGGTTAAATTACTCTATTGGCACTTTGCAAAAAATTAATGGGTTTTGAATCACAGTTTGGGCACTCGGTTTCTAAAAGGTTCACCATCACTGGACTAACCCATTTAAAATTTCATACCAACATTTTAAGTCCATAAGGTGTCACAAACATCTCCCATACACATACACTTATCTATACCCACATCCAACTTGCATCTATACATGTACACATATATGTATACATATACTGTATATGAATACACATATCACCAAGGAGAATACAAAGGGCATAAGGAAAGCAGATTCATAAAATTATGCCATTTCAACACAGATCTAGACAGTGTAGACCAGGCATGTCCAAACTTTGGCCCTCCAGATGTTTTGGACCGTAACTCCCAGAATTCCAAGTTTAGATTGCCAATGGCAAAGGACTGTGGGAGTTACGGTCCAAAACATCTGGAGGGCCAAAGTTTGGACAAAGTGTAGGAAGGTGGATCACAAAAACAGGTCTGTCCCTCACCCTGCCTAAGCCCATGGGCTGTCCTACGAACACTCTAGCAAGGAATCCTAGTGACAGGCACAATAAAAGATTAGAGTTATCATAACCCTGCATTGTTTCTTCCTGCCATTCTTTTCCTTCTGGGTTTAGCATGCTTGGTCTTTGCTCTATTGCCAATTTCAGTGCTATACTAGAGCGATTAATAATTTAAAAACTAACACAAACAAGCTGCATGTTACCGGCACTGAAGTGACAGTGTGTCTGACTTAAACGGTCAGGCAAAACACTGAAATGCTTCCCTTTACCATATCCAAAGGGATTATTTGTCAAAGTCGAGGCCAAAAGGTGGCAGAGGAAAGCTATCACCAACCCTCCTCTTTCCCATTCAAAGGAAGGGGGATATGCAAGACCTTTATCTCTCACTTGTCTCTTTCCTAATCTCTGGCAACCCTGCAATGAAAATGGAGGCACGAAAAGGCTAAGCTGCACAGTAATAATAGTGAGAGCCCTATAAATGTTATGTCAAATCCAATTTTCAAGTCATTTTTCAAGTGATTTTAATTAGATATTGTTTCAGTCTCTCTTGCGTTAACATAATTTTTCAGAATGTTTCATAATTTCCCATCTATTGGAAGGAATCCTCCCCTACCCCAGCTGTATCTTGATGCCTTGAGCAATTTAATATGGAGTTTTTATTTACATCAATTTTTGGTGTACCCCTGCTATAAAAGGGCACTACAACCAGTAAAACTGACACAAGAGAGACAGAATTAAGGCTTCTTTTACTAATCTCAGTGGAGCATGTAATTTTGTTTCGTGTAGCTGTTCTGGAGATATGATAAACCAACTAATGTACACTAAGGGTGAGAATGTTATAATAAAGGATTTATATGACTGGTTTCATAGCAGCATCTCATTTCAGTGAGAACTGGAGCTGTCACCTAGTTGAAGAAATCTTACATGATTAATTATATAAGTCTCGACAAATTAATAAATAATTTGAAGAAAATGCTTCTTTATCAAACTGATACCTCCAGTGATGTTTTAAAAGAAGCATTCCTTCCCACTTCCAGGGGAAATGCCTCTTCCTGCCTGCCATATGCAGCTTTCAAATACTTCTATTGTATAAACCTGTATATGTTTTAAGCACAAATAAGTACAAATTAAGATATCTGTGTTACATCTCCCAATTATCCTAGACCTCTTGTTAATCAGTGAAAGGGTTTTGGCTGATTGCATTCAAACCAATTCATCAACAACATTCTGTTGCCTTAATTTTAACACTGAACTCACTGTTGTGACTGTCCTTTTACACAGTGCAATAAAGACAGTGCATTTGATACTCAACCAGGACTACCTAGGTCATTCCTGTTTGTCACTTGAGAAGACCTAGTTTTTAGGGTGCACTAGTTTCTAGTGCTTTACACATTGCTCATATCTCTGTGCACCCAAATGTGGATTAAAACTAAATTGTTCGGAACAATGCCAGAGTAAAACAGCACATGCATCAAGAAATGTTTTCAAACTGTCATGGATGTAGGGTAGGAGGTGGAGGAAGAAGAGGTAGCAACTAACCTATTGTATTGTCTGTTTTGTTGAAGTAGTAATAGTCTCTGATCTCACAGAGTAAAAAGCTGCTGGTTCTTTCTTTATTAGGCAAGTGTTTACCATTGATTGCTATAGATAAAATATCAAAAGAGCTCTAAAACGATGTAAGAGAAGCTGTGCTGGACTAGATCAAATGCATCTCTAATCCTCAATTTTGCTTTCATCTGATCTCAAACAGATACCTAGAGGAGGCCACAAAGCAGGATTTTTGTGCATTCGCGGCCTCGCCCATCTGGGTCACACAATATGCTAGTACACACATAATGACTAGTGGCTACTGACAGCCTTATCCCTGCATACATTCATCTAGATTACAGATGGGCGCAATCCACCCATTTGGCATTTTGGCACAGTGTGTTTCAAACCACTGATCAGCTATTCAGTAAGGAAACAAACCACACCAAACTGTCCAACTGGCTGTTCATGCCCATCTCTAATTTAGACTAGTGGTTCCCAACCCCAGACATTCTTAGACTAAAACTCCCAGGACCCTTCACCACTAGCTCAGCTGGCCAGGATTTCTGGGAGCTGTAATCTAAGAACATCTGGGGATCCAAGGTTGGGAACCACTGTCTATATTCTTATTTAAATATGTCTGAGTTATTGGCTATTCTTATTTAAATGTGTCTGAGTTAGTGGCTACCATGTAGTGGTAGTGAATTTCACATAATGCATAATTAAGTCATGCCATTTGTTACCAAAGAAGTAATGATGGCCATCAACTCAGCTTTTAGATTTGTACAAAGCCAACCTGTTATAGCAAGGACTTCCTTATATATCCAATCCTTGCTGTGTGGCAGCAATAGAGTTTCTCTTCTAATGCATCAGGTTGCAAGAGATGCTAAAATAAAGCAGTTGCAATGTGAATTGTAGACAGCTCATAAATATGTGGGACTGATTTCCACCAAAAAGAAACTAGCTTTCCTAAACAGTTTCTAACTCAGACACTCATCTTAAGGTAATGAGGGGGTTTGAGTGTGTGAGAATCCTATCAGTGAGCTAGATACCATTATGAGTCCTTAATAGCAGGTAAATCAACATGGAATTATTGATTTATTAAGATACTATATATTTTTGTGTCGTAAATACCCCTAACCCTATGCCTGAGTCACTGTAGAGTGAAGAAAAACAGGAAAATATTAGTAAGAGTTGAATTAGCTTTGCATGTTGTGAGCAGGACTGAGAAAAGGAGGACGTGCCATCTGCAGAAGCACCCAATAAAGAAGCTGTGGAGGATAAGACGAAGATAGAGTCAGGTGGAGAACCAAAGAAAGAGGAAATAGAGGGGTTAATAGGAAGGGAGCGATATTGTCAGAGGCATTTTGGGTGAGTGACAGCTGGGATGAAGGGGAGAGTGGCACGTGCGGGGATTGGTCGTTAGAGAGGGAGGAAAAACCGTTAAGTAAGGATGTTGGGGTGTAGACGGAGGAGAGAGGAATAAGGGGCAGCCAGAATGAGCGACCTTATCCTGAAACTGTGACTTGGTCTATGGAGGTTAGACCCTCAAGATGGCCAGAAAACTCAGAGTATATGAGGGAGAGATGGAGACCTCACCTGCGGGAGAATCTGGTGGCGCAATGGGCGCACCATCCCTGTTGTGGGCGCACCTGCCAAGGGAGGGGGTTGTTTCCTCACATATAAGTTCACCTGAAGTAAACCTTCCTGTGTTAATGTTTGACAGTTCCGTTAAAAACCCGTTTGTGTTTGAAGAAGTTGTAAACAGTAATTTGTGCGCAGAAGAAAGTGAACCAGTTGTAAGAAAGAAAGACTCATATAATTCAAGGAATAAATCTTTATTAGAAAATAAAGAATTTGGATTGGACAATCCTTATTCGATGACCGATATAAGATATCGGACAGCTGAACCCTCACGCATGTGCAAAAACTGCTCCTCTTAGATGGCATTTTTGTTCTACCACTTTGTGTTCTTTCAGGAAGCGTTAGGAGAGGAAGGAGGCTTATTGGAGAAGCACTGTGCACTAGTACAGAAAGTAAAACAACTAGAATTACCTAAGCAGAAAACTGTCTGTGGAGACAAAGATAGACAGAGAAAAGATTTCACAACTCAGAGCAGAGGGAATGACGTTGCCGGTCCAGAATAGACTTGTTAAATTCTTTCATTTTTTCATGAAACAGGCCCGGTATTTTCTGAAAGCCCAGCTGATGATATTTCAGATGCAAAATTATTCTGTTCAAAGGCTGTTCAATCAGCACCTCCACAATAAGATTGGTCTATGTCCCTGCTTCTTATTTTTATAACTTGCATATTTTACTTAGGGGAGATCAATTATGTATCCAGCATGCGTTTTAGAATGCACGAGACGTATTTCTCAAAATGAAGCTTTATGGTTATTTTAAAAGAAAAGCCCTCTGTAATGAACAATGACAAAATGAACACTTCTGTTTCAGTATTATATTTAGCCACTAATCTGTTCCATCCCCCCAAAAGCTTTACTTTTCAGCTCCATTTCTGTAATAGCCATGGTTTGTGTTTTCTATTCATTTGCAGGCATATTTACTGATGCTACCCTTGGCACCATCAGAATCAACCAAGGTTGCGAAAACATTTGCATTATTTCAACTGACTGGTTTACTAAATCATGAGTTACACACTTAATGCACAAGGTCTCCCACTTGTAAAATCTATTTGCTGTGCCCTCAGAAAGAGAACAAAAATATTTATTACCAACCATGTTCCTCATGACAAGATCCGCCATAAACCTTTTGGATGAAAATGAAGATGAGTTGCAGCAACATGCTTGCTTTTCCTCCAAAACACCTGAATACATCTCCCTTGCTTGCAATCTCTCCTTAATAAAGACTTAAGAGGCTATTTTATGGAAGTCAAAAGGATTTATTTCAAATCAGCAGGTGATGAAAAATTCAGTGTAAATATCTTGCCATTTGAAAAAAGCAAAACAGAAACACATGGGGCCTGCCTCTACAATATTACATTATGCATGCAGTTGTCTAAAAAGCTGCCCTTGTTCATATCTTGATAGTTCACCGAAGTCCTTTCTTCATCTCGCCAGATTGCATGGGCTTTAAATTAATTGTTTCAAATTGAGAGACAAGATATAGTTTTCAGTTGAGGAGGAGTTGAAATTGTGGAAAGAGCACACACACATACACATGCTTCCCTTTCACTTCCATTCATGGCTAGCTACATTAAGGCATAATTAAAGGGGAAAATAGTGGGAGACAGCCCTTAATACAATTCCTTCCCTTTGGCTCACAGCAGTTTGAGAGCTTCCCCCATTTTACTCCCCCACCGATGTGGCAAGAGCTCCCCCTCCTGTTTTGAATTAACTTCAAACACTGCTTATTGATAGAACCTCCAGCTGTATTACTGAGCCCTGCAACAGAAAATCCACCATATGTGGGTTTTGATGAGCATTTAAATAGGAACCATCCCCTTCCTCCATTCCAAATTAGATGGTGATACAATAGACAAAGGTGTTCTATATTCAAACGAATATTAAATTGTGCCTCTCTAGTCAAACGATTATTTTCTAAAGCATTTATGGCAGAAATCATACAGGAAGAGGCAACAGGAGTAAAGGATTGTTCCATAAATGATTGGCCAAGTAGATCTGGTGTAGATATGAATACAGCTACACTAAACACATTGTCAGGGAAGGATGTGGTCATTCCACCCACCCTTCTGAAACAGCATGTCCCTCATGTCTCCCTGCTTACTAACCATGACAAGAGGTTGTTGTAACAGAAGATGAGAAGGAAAGCTATTCCTCCAAGCCTGCTGAACAGTGACTCATTCCCCTGCTTTCTTTTCTTGCATCTTTTTTGTTGTTGTTATGAACCAGCAAGTAGGAGTTGTCTTGTTTTTATCGGATGTCTGCAAGTTGCTTTCTTTTGGCCGAACAACCACTTTAAAAAAAATGAAATGGGGCCCCAAGCTGTATTTGGAAGCAGAAATAAATTCTGAGCTCACCTCTTTCTTTCTGCACTCTACTCCACCAAGTTATAGCCTAACTTGACAAAATGATAGTTTGTCCTTGACTTTCACTAGTGTGCTGTGGGTTTGTGTTTGTTCCTTCAAAACCAGGTTTTCAGTTTGAAACAAGTTGCAGTCTTTGAAAGCTATGCAAAACTCCAGTATTCGGGTAAAGCTGCAATGTTTATATATTTATATACAATTTATTTATTTATACTCTGCTTGGTTCCTCAAAAAGACCAAAAACAACTTACAATATCAAGACAAATATATATAGATAGATAGATAGATAGATAGATAGATAGATAGATAGATAGATAGATAGATAGATAGATAGATAGATAGATATAGATATAGATATATAAAATCCCAGTCTCCTTTTAGGACTCCTCTCACCCTTAGGCAGCATCTTACTGAGAAAAAGTCTTTTCCAGCCTGGAAAATAAAAGAGTCTTTTCCAGCTTGCAGGAGGACAACAAAACCTGGCACAGACTGGCCTCCCATGAGAGGGAGTTCCACAACCTCAGATCAGCCTTGCAGCATGACCTCATCAAACACATCTGAGAGGGCTGTAGGCCTTAGAAAAAGCCTAGAGGTCATTCCAGAACCACATAATCGATGGAGTTGGGGGCTTCAAGAGAATCAGGTCTAAGTCTCTAATTCAGCTGTAGTTGCAGACAAATAGTCATGTCATGTATAATAATAGATGCCCTCAGATTAAGATCCATATGCCTCTGTAAGTAGAATGATAATACAGTGGAATGCTTACTGCAATGTCATCTTACTTTATCCAATTAAACATTTTAAAAATCCAGACAGATGACCCAATGCGTCTTTCAGTCATACATTTATCGACAACTTGCTTTTCAAGCTTGTTCCTCAAGGCAGATAACAGTGAGTAAAACATTGTCTATGTCCCAATTCAAGTTTACAGTGGTACCTTGTATAAAGGAATTAATTTGTTCCCAATGAAATTATGTTAAGCAAATTTTCCTTTATACAAATTTCCCATAGGAATGCATTGAAAATAGAGTGATCCCATTTTTATGTTGTACAGATTCACCCCATAGGTGATTATGTTAAGCAAATTTCCCCTATCTCTGGAATTTTTTATGTTGTACAAATTTTATGTCATACAAATCATTTGTTATACAAGGGTCGACTGAAGTTATATTTACATACTGCTTGTTACAGTTTAAAAGTATACACATGACATAATCATAATGTGAATGAAGATACACTTTAACCAGATTTAGAGATGGGTGTGAACTAGCAGTTCAGCCGCTCGTACTGGTTCAGCCGTCAATCGAGCAGGTTCCGAGGCAGTTCTAAGCCCTGCCTTCTCCGGTGGGCACCCAATCAGAGGCAATGACTGCAAGACATGGGGGCAGGAAAGCCAGAGCACAGGTTCCAAATGGGCCCCTGCTGGAAGAGGCAGAGCATAGAACTGCATAACTCCGGTGAGGCTGATAGTGGAACCAGCATAAACTGCCAAACTGGTGATTCACACACACCTCTACCCATATTTGTAAGTGCAGCCCGTTGTGACTCATAGTTCCTTAATGAGCAAGTGGTAAGAATGGAGGGACTTATTTCTACGTGCAGTTCTCCTTATTTTAATGAAGGTACAAGAGTTAAAATTTAACATTAAAAGGCTGTTCAAAAATACAATATAACTCAATTCAGAATCACTTCTAGAGTTGCATTTAATGAAGAAGGCTCCTGGATACATAAACCGAGATTGGATACAGGTGGGTTATTCTTTTAGGTGTCACAGGTCACTCTATTTTTCAGAACGCATGCATATGTATTGCCACACTGTGATACGTACTATATAGCTACTTCTGTAGTTTCCTTGACCAAGAACTGCAGTGATACTGAAGATTAGCAATACAAATATCAATCATGTATGAAGTATGCATTTTTCCCAACCAGAGGGGATACATACTATTATCTCTTAACACTTGCTTTAATGTTTTCTTATATTTTTAAAATATTTATGCCATGTAATATATTAATTATAGCAGTTAAGACCACTGTGGGATTTTATAAATATTTTATCAGAAATGTTTCTTAATTTGAATTTCCCTGATGTTATTCTTGTTGGTTTACTATACATTCCTTTCCTGACTGAGGTGGGATCATACTCTTCTGTTTCAGCTATATTGCTGTATTCTGTATACATGTATATTGTAGTCATAGTGAACTATGAACCTATGTATCCCAATTTGTTGGTAAACAGCAGGAAGGAAGAAACACAATGTTAAATTTAAGATGTGGAAGCAGCAGTCTTCCAAATGTTTTAGATTCCGGAAAGTTCTAGCCAGCATGGTCCATAGTGTGTTGTGGTGGTGGTGGTGGTATGGGAAGTATAGCTTAAAACATTGGCAGACCAGGGTTATGGTTAACCTTATTGGAAGTGATTGTAACAGACATAGAGGAATATTTTTCTTTGGGGGCATTCTTTTTTAAAGTCTCCAGAAAGGCTTCCACCATAGATCAGTTTCAGCCTGGACACTCTAAGAAATTCAGCTGCCCGGAGACTCGCTACGCTGTGCTACCAAGGATCGCTTCCTTCATTCCACCTGAAGGATGGGAGAGGAAGAGATATAATTTTTTTTTCCAAAACCACAGAACCAAATCCTATAAACTACCCGAAGATGACATATTGTGAACACTCCTTGGAACAGATATGTGGGCTTAGTTCAAAGGGAAGATTTTGACAGGTTATTTCTTGTTCATTTGCTAACATAACACAGCTTAATATAAACGTATATAAAGAAATTTGGAGAAGAGTTGGAGAGAAAATAATTAAAGGGACACTAGGCTTGGGAGACTTGCAAGTAAGTCAGTCTAAATTACCTGATATAGTGGTACATTTTTTCTTTTCTTTTTTGCTAGAACTTGGAAACATCACTGCAAAAGCTAGTACAACTCATTTCTGCACTCATTTCTGTTGTGCATTGCCTAGGCTAGAAGGGCATAATGTTACATCACTTCGTAGTCATGTTCTACTTTAATCACTGTGGAAGAAGGCAACAGTCTTTTATCTTTATGGCAAAAGAAGGAGCTGAGGCATGGGGAGTTTTTCCATGCTTGACGTTTTAAGCAAAGATTCTCTGTTGAAAAGGTACACAGAATCCTACAATTTCCTTACTCCCCAAGCTGAGAAATATTACAGCCAGAAAATACGGATGGCTGCCAGCACTTCCCACACTGGCTCGAGTCCCTAAGCCACTCTGGGAATAGCTGGCAGCCGGCCATTATTCTGGCTGTATCATTCCTTGATAATACTGGGTGGAAACATGAAGCAGGATCCTGTGCCACCCAGCTATGCAGAAGCATTGTTTCTTTAAAAAAATACAATGGTACCTCTAATTACGAGTTTAATCCATTCCAAATGCATGCTCTTAAGTCAAACAACTCATAAGTAGAGCAGCCCTAAATAAATAAATAAATAAATAAATAAATAAATAAATAAATAAATAAATAATAGGAAAAAAATTAAAAAATGTAAGTAGAGCAGATCACATCTAAAATTTGTACGGCAGCAGTTAAAACTCCAACGGTTTTGTGCTCTTAAGTTGATTTGCTCATACGTAGAGCTGCTCGTACGTAGAGGTACTACTGTAATATAGAAAGAAAGCTCTCTGGCTATCTTGTGTATAATTAAGATAAGGGAGCACGTTCTCCAGCCATCCAAACATGTAACATGAAAAAACATCAATTAGAGGGGAAAACACAATGCTATGCATTTTTCTCAGAACATACCAATGCTGCCCCATGTTGTCTGAAAAATTAATTTGTGATATGTAACT
The DNA here is from genome assembly GCA_037367245.1 of Phrynocephalus guinanensis. Taxonomy (NCBI): domain Eukaryota; kingdom Metazoa; phylum Chordata; class Lepidosauria; order Squamata; family Agamidae; genus Phrynocephalus; species Phrynocephalus guinanensis. The sequence goes on along the minus strand of CM074742.1, from coordinate 57,824,749 downwards.
ATCCTTTCTGTGGTACAGCACTTCCCAGATATAATTTTTCCTGCTTCTTTAGAAACTTGGGTTTCAGAGCATGTGCAGAGCAGATGGCCTAAAAAGAGAATTTTGGACTACTGATTGCACAGGCTGAGGAGGTGAATACTGAATCAAGGTTTCACCAAGTTTTGTGAACGTGGGACCAGCAAAAGCCAGCCCTTCCAGTGACATGGACATTTTTGTATAATAGTAAGAATAACCACTTACCTAACCCCAGTATTTGAAAGGATGAATAAAAATTTCATTTATAGGTTGCTTCCATTTTCTGTATGTCCTGACTTACATTGCAAAAGAGATAGCTAATTTTGATTAACTACTATTCATTCGTTGATATTCATTCATTCATTCATCTGGCCTTGATTTATATACGACCCATCTGATGCATTGCTAAATATCAAAAGAAAGAAAAAGTGGAAATTGACCTTAGGATGGATATGGACGAACAAAGGGTACAGTATCTGTCCGTTTTGGACTACCAGCAGAGTGGTCTAAAGGGTGCTGTTAGTCTATTCAGAATCTAGAAATTGTTATAAGGGTGAATACTGCTAGACAAGCAGTGATAATCTGAGTTCATAGAGCTGAGAAGTCTAGTTTTCAGGTTTCCTTCACACCTACAAAACCATGTCCTTACTCAACCGTTTCTTTACACAGAGTGTGAGAGAGATATCTAAGCAGTCTAGATTCATGAGGAAGAGTGATGTAGCCTACCACCACACAGATGACCAGCATTCTAAAAGGATCCACATTTGTGTGATGACACAAATGAAAGACAACAGCCTGTCTTATCCTGCCCCAATGAAAGATAAATAGTAAAAAGGCTAGCAGCATCATTTTTCCAAAGTCCCTAAATCACCTTTTAGAAATTCTGTGATTCCCCCGTTATCTTGCAAGCAACGTGTACAGGATGAAACCTCTACACCAGACTCCTTCACCGCACCATCTGTCCTAAATCTTTCCCAGTGCATCTCTCTTCCCCACAGTTCCTCAACTGCTTTACCTGTGGCACTAACAACATGGCACACTAAAGATGTTGCTGCATCACGTGGAGTATGGGTGGATGGGTGGGTAGGGAGTGATTGTCTGAGAATAAGTGGATTGGAGACATTTCAGTCTTCAATATAGGGAAAACAGCTCCCATGTATGGCAGTTTGAGTTAAAAACATGGAACGTGTGCGTTGTCCATAATGCTAGCTCTCCTTTTGATCTCCAGCTCCACACAGGACTTCATTTACACCTGACCTCAAAGCACAGCCAAACAAAGACCTGCTTTGTATGCTAGGACAAAATGCCAGTAAACAACCCTTTTCTCCAGGAAAATCCCACTGTAAGTTTGCCTTTGTTTGTCTGGGTCAACTTAACTCCCTTTATGCTGTTTCAAAACCTTTCCATAGGCAGGATAGAAAGAATGGCTGGGGCAGAACAGGTTTCCATTAACCTTTTGTTTTCTTCTCTCAGACATAAGCTAGGAAGTGGCCAGATGGAGCGAGGTGGACTCATTTAACATGGGTCTCTCCAGCAGGCAAGCCCAGGGAAACACTGATTAGCTAAAAGCCGTTTTAAGCACTAGCATTAGAACATGTTCTATAAATCTACAGAAACTAGAAAATACCCGGTCTTAATATGAGAAAATACAACATATTGTAAAGCTCTAATAAACTGAAATACTGTAGATTTAAAGCGCAGTCCTGTGCTTTATTGCTCTCTAAATGTATTTACAGCACAGAGGACAAACAATAAAATTGGACAGAACCTCCATTATATTAATCATCAGGATACGTATGCCCAAAGAGTGCCTCAGGAGTACAGCAGCATAATTTGCCTAGATGATTGGTCTGTTTGGGAGCAATCGTTCTAAGATTTACATAGAAACTTCCCATCTAATAGGATGACAGAAAAGCAAATTCCTTCACCCACACAACTGAGGGTTTGGTATTCTGAGATGAGGTTAATTCTCATGTTATATGAGAAAGGAAATCTGGGAAATGTTCCAAAAGACGGCCAAATATATAATCTTTCTTAACTTTAGGAGAGGCACATGGCCAAAAACGGAGACATTCTAGAGAAAATTCTAAGGAGGATTGAGATGCACATCCCCCTTCCATATATCTGTTCCTTCCAAGATATGAAGACAGAAGTCCTCTCCCAATTGCTGCCCATTTTATGCCTGAGGCAAATACAATAATGGAAGTATCATACCATTCCTAAGAACTTGAACTGAAACAGAAAATGAACAAAAGGTGAGATGTAAATAGAATGCATAGATTTTAAAAACATGGCAGTTGATGTTCTTACTGAAGGTTAAAGTGAAAGAGACATAACGTACTATTTTTGCCACGTACATTTAACGCAGGATCATTATGGGAACGTGCAGAGGTCAAAGAAAATCTCTCCACAGCAAACAACTACTACTGTTTGTCAAGCATAATGAAGCTTGTAGAATATCAACAGTGTGTATTATGGAAAACAAACCCTGTTTGTCCCTGCTAGAATAAAGTGTTTCAAGAAATCTATATGGAAAATAATTTTCCTGCCATTTTTGAACATTATCATTTTGGTTGGTACTAGAATTATTAGAAAATGGAGGAAAAAGTGAAATTTTGATAAAGCATTACAAATCTGTCTCCAAATATTTTCAATGTCCAGTTTTATCTCCAGCAGTTCAAAGTAAAGCTACTCCTTTGGTATGGAACATAATGTACTTCGGATAGAAGAAGAGAACAACATCAAAGAAGGAACAACTGTTTGATGGCACAAATTGTATGTACTGATGTCTTACTTTTGAAGGCTACTGTTATCTTTAGGTGATTCTGTGCAGCAGGTTTTTCCCCCCGACTAGATGGCTGTAAATAATTTTAAGTACCATCTTTAGCAAACTCTCATCTTTGAGAGGTCTATTATTAGAATGCTATCACAAAATGCAAAAGAGCATTTATTCGGATGCAATAGCACATACACAGTGTACAGATCATTTGGGCGGATGACTTTTGGGTCCCCAAAAGCAGATTACGATTTATATATATGAAAAATGACAATTAAGAGACTAGTTTCAAAAGAACAATTTTATAAAACCATAATTATAGTAATCTATTAGCTTTTATCCCCCCTTTGAAGATATAAAGTAAGTAACCTGGTTTGATTTCTGATTATCTTCATAAGGATCTATTGGTACAAAGTAGAGATGGGCATGAAACGAACAATTTTTCGTTTCTGTTTTCGTTTTTTCGTTACGTAATGAAACGACAAACGAATTTTGTCTCTGAAATATAACAAAACGAACAGAAACACCGGAAATTTTGTTGTGCGTTTCATTTCCGTTACTGCAATATGAGTGAATTGCTTAAAATCCTTTTAAAAATCACAAAAATTTAAAATAAATAGTAACAAAACAGTAACAAAACGAACAAAAACGAAAATGAATTTTTTTTCAAAAATTCGCGAAAAACGGAAATGAACCAAAATGGACCCTCCAAATGACAAACGACAAACGAAATACAATTTTTTTGATTCGTGCCCATCTCTAGTACAAAGCCTTAAGAACAATCAATTCAGATGCAGGTTCTAATCCTTCTTCAGTTTTTTTTTATCCTCTTTTCTCTTTTTAAGCAGGTGGCTCATATCTCAATTCTTTCTTTATTATTAAATTGTAATGAAGTATCAGAGACTTTCAAAACACTTCAAAAGAAGTTTAAGGTCGTATTATGGTAATTACGTTTCTACTTTCATTTTTTAGAATGGTTAAATAATAATCAATAAAAAATATAAAGACTAAATGATTAAAGAAGGTCCTTAAAACCAACACCATATCCCACAAGTGCTGAATATTTAACATGAATATTTTCTATGTAGAAGTTATGTAGAATTCTCACCGAGACTTCAAACTTTAAATCCGAGTTATGCTGATGGATGATCTTTGGTAGATTGTATGAGCAGTTTGAAAAACAACTCCTTGTTAGAATACTATAATAACTCTTGATCAAAACAGTACAATGTTCTGGTTTCATTGGTGATGGGAAGTGATTCAGTAATTGGAAGTGTGGGAAGCAGCATGATTGGAATGAAATGAAATGGGCTAGTGAGTTGCGGACAACTTCCCTTAGCTCTATATGACAGATATTTTAATGAACACAAATACCAGTAATAATAGGACAGCCTAAAGATCCTGCATAGTGCATTACAACATCCTAGGTCATAACCAATCAGTTTTCTCCACTTTGCTAAGCCCATGCATTGGCACAAGATACTGTATGTGGTTACAACTGTTGATATGTCATCTGGCATTCAAGGAATAGTTTATTTGCCTGCTTTATTTGCCCACACCCTTCTCCCTCCCTAGCCTTCATACCACCTGTTTTGTACCATCTGGCTTCTGCTGCCATCACAGCTGCTGCCATGACACACACCTACAAGAAGTGAAAACGGGCAGCTGCCATAGTACTACTGAGCCATTTCGTCTCAGGTGGGAAACTACAGTGAACTGGGCGATTTGGAAGTAAAACTATCCTTGTCTGGATTGCATCCCAGGAGTGAAAAATATTGATTCTGATGTTGAACTTTGACAGTAGTAATCCAGATTAAAGCAGATTAATGCTAAACAATTTTTGCATTCAGATGGCTTCAATTTGTTAAATCATATGCAGAACTCTGAAGAAATCTTAATCCCCAAAATATACAAAATGACTAGGAGTGGGGAAAGAGGCTGCAAAACTCCCTCTAGGATGTATTCGCCCATCACACCCTTTAATATGCACTTGCATATGCAATAATTATTAATAACAATATGAAATATGCAATAAGTGTTGGATCCCACTGTATGTCTTCTAGCAACTGGTCAAGAGACAGAAATGGACAAGGTGATAATATCACATCATACTACAGGAAGGAAGAATGATAAAATGCAAATTGGTATCATGCCACGATGTTTGCTTTCTATTAATTAGAGAAGGAATTGACAGAGTGCATCCTACTCAAATCTCAGTGCAAATCTCATCTCTTTTCTGCAGCTCCTCACCCTTTCACAGATGCTAGAGGGAAAAATTCCATCAACCATCTACTTTCCAACACGAAAGGAGACAGTTATATTCACAAAGCCTCTAGGGATGTGTGACAAGCTACCCCTTTCCTGGACAGATTAAGGCTTGAAATACTGTGTAGTAGAGATGGGCACGAAACGAACATTTTTTCGTTTCTGTTATTCGTTATTTGTTCTGTTATGTAACGAAACGACTAACAAAAATTGTGATGAAAATGGAACAAACGAACAGAACCATGAAAATTGTGTTCGTTACGTTTCGTTTTCATTACTGGCATTGTGCAATGAAATGAGCTGTTTTAAATGTTAAAAAACGCCCTGGACATCCATAAAAACGCAGCGATAATTATTTATACTGTCTGATAATACCTACCGGGGGGGGGCTGGGGTCCTTAAAATGTGCATTTATGTCTTTTCTCAGATCGTTGTATTTTTTTCCTTTAAGGGGAGTTAGGGGACATCGACCCAAAATGGCTCCCAGATGCCTAATATTGATTTCTTGGGTATTAAAACGCCCTGGACATCCATAAAAATGCAGCAATAATGCGATAATTTTTTGAAATTATTACCTACCAGGGGGTTGGGGTCCTTAAAAAGTTTGTTTTTGTCTTCTCCCATCGCGATGTATTTTTATTTTCCCTTTAAGGATGACAAAATGGATGTCGCCACTCCAGCGACAACATGGAGGCAAGCCATGTGATGGGATCATGTAAATTCTTGGACAACTTCAACCAATAGCATGCCCAGGTTGCAGAATGGGCAGGTCTGGCAGCCACAGAGGGCATAAAAAGCTCTGGCGGCCCCCGTCCTCCTTGCAGTCTCCGGTGGGAGTTAGGGTGGGATTGCTGTCTCTGTGACTCTAGCTTCAGTCCTGCAGCCTCCCTGTGTGCGTGTGTGCGTACCTCTCGGTGAGTACCCTCCCCTGCCCCGCAGTGCAGTCACTCTGCGGCTGCCTTGCACCCTGGGCAACGCCCGCTGCTGCCTTTGCAGCCTCCCTGCAAACCTAGTCTATACTGTGTCTCTTCCAGCATCAATTTTTTTAGTGTTTTCCCTCTGGTATGGGGCGTTGGGGGATGCCCACACACGGAAATGCTTTAAAAAATTGCCCCAAAAGCGGGTAGAAACAAAAAACAAAAAACAAAAATGAAATTTTTCCCAAAAATTCACAAAAAACGGAAACGAAACGAAACGGACCTCTCAATGACAAACGACAAATGAAACGCCATTTTTTTTTAATTTGTGCCCATCTCTACTGTGTAGCCTTTTAGGGGACCGGAGAGCATATCATTTTAAAAGAACTGGAACCTCTCCAGAAATTATTGAAATACAACTCACATGAACCCAAGACAACGGTGCTGAGCCCTGAGAGTTGTAATCCAACAGCATTTAGAGCTGTGTTTTGTATTTCTTCATGTCAAAGGAATCCAATGCACAGTTTTACTATCAAAATGTATGTGATACAAAACTAAGTAAGAAGAAAGACAACCTTTTACAATATCTATATCGCAATACATTTTGCAGACTCCAAGTTCATGGAATCATACTTTAAATGATTCTATACTTGGCATTTCTCTCTCGATTACATGCCAGTAGTACATTTCCAAATTAAAACAGAACAAATTTTAGAGATTATCAAATTCTTGGCCATCGAAACTCTGGTGGAACTTTTACTTGTTACATTAATTTTTTAAGTTAACAAAACTGTATTGTTCACAGCCGTAAACATTAAACTGGATGCTGCAAGAATAAAAAGAACAGTATTTCACAATGTTGTTACCATGGATGGAGGGCTTATGTGATCCCGAACAGCCTTCCTCAGTCTCCTGCCTTCCTGTTGTTTTGAAGTTGAAACCCTGTCAGGTACAGCCCAAATCACCTTAACTTACAAAGCACTATATGACTTGGGTCCTATCTACCTCAAAGATCGAATCTCACAGTATGAACCGACTTGGGTGCTAAGGTCATCAGGAGAGGTCCTTTTCTCCATCCTGCCTCCCTCACAGGTACATCTTGTGGGAACACATTAAAGGGCCTTCTTGGTTGCTGCACCCAGACTCTGGAACTCCCTCCCACTAGAGGCCAGGACTGCCCCATCTCTGCTGTTTTTCCGGAAACAGGCAAAGACCTTTCTCTTCAGGCAAGCTTTTCCTGAATGATGGACTACCTATTATGTGTCTTTCATATGAATCCCCCATACATGGCTATACAGACTTTGTGTTTATAATCACTTATAACTTTATGCTTATATTTCTCCTTGTGTGATTGCATTGACACTAGGTTATCAATTGTTAGTGTTAATGCTGCCTTCTAATGCTGTAAGATATCCCTCAATTCCCTGTTTCTCAAACTAAATATGTCTTAATTGTAATGGAGTGTATATTGTTTCTCCTTAGTGTAAGCTGCCTTGGGTCCTTTTCCAAGGAGAAAGGTGGGGTAAAAATACTCAAAAATAAATAAATTAAATAGGAAAAAGTAAACAATGATGTGAGTTGCATTTTAGGACACCTGGCGGACACCACACTAGCAAAAACGGATATACAGGATGGTGGGGAAGATAATTCACTAGGACAGCGAAGGGAGGAGGAGGAGGAGGAGGAAAGGAAGTTCCCAAGAGCATTGAAGATTGTGGATCTATTGTTGAGGAAGGAAAAATAATATTTGCTCCACAGAACCATCTAACAGTCTACATCCATTGCTTAACATAGGGCTCTCTTTTTATACTCCCTCTCCCCATTTTTCAAAATATCATGTTTTGGTAAACCGCTTGTCCTTCTCTCTTGCTGTTCCTGTATTTTCTATCTGGCAATTATTATCCTATACCCTTTTCCCCAAACTATATAAAAATCCATAAATTAGGCATCTAAAGAATGATTTTGCCTTGTATCTCTGTCAAGGTCAATCACAATCAAGTTCTTGTTTCTGGAGACAACCTGTCAGCAGTCCAGTTATAAAAGATCCTGACGCTACCTATTATAATAAATATGTTATAAGCACTACATGGGAGAACAGTATCACAAGTATAATGTATTCTAAACGTCCGATTGAATTCAAAAGCATCATTAATGGTTCTGTTCATTAATTACAGTTTAGTGTTCTTAATGAAATTAGATTCACAAGCTATCCCTGCTGAAATAAGAGCTTATGCATCAACTCTATCTGCATCCCTTGATTCAGTTGTCCTTATTCAAAGGCGTGGATATTTCAGATTTGAAAAATATAACATTTGGAGTTGGAGAGGGTGGTGTGGATAGGATTTTTCCATAGTGTTTCCAGTAACAAAAGGATCATTAAACCTCCAAGAAACACTTGTACCAGTCCAGTTGTATGTACTGCAGCAATGAGTTTCTAGTTTGTTTTTCATTAAAGGGAGGCCTTCCTTTAAAACAAATCACAGCATTTCTTAAGGAACCCTTATATATCCCACATGGAATTACAGTTTATTGCTTTGGGTTCCCTTGAGGGGAGCATCTGAAAGTTGAGTCATGGCTACTGGACTTCTTTTTGAGAGATAGAAACGTTTCGCTGTTCATCCAAACAGCTTCATCGGTCAGACCAATGAAGCTGTTTGGATGAACAGCAAAATGTTTCTATCTCTCAAAAAGAAGTCCAGTAGCCATGACTCAACTTCCAGATAAACTCACCTGGATGACTGAGAATCTTCACAGACTTGAGGGGAGTATAAATATAGGTATAAGTAATCTAAACAAATTAAGGAACATGATGATGATGATGTGCAAGTCAGAAGGCTGCCCCTAACAGGATTTCCCCAATATAAATTCCACACTGGTTGTGCGCTCTCAAGTCAGAACTGACTAATAGTGACTCAAAAGCAAAGCACAGTGCTCTGCTTATACACCATCCCACAGTGCTTAAAACACTCTCTGGGCAGTTTACAATTTATTTATGCAGGCTACATAGTGCCATCCCCCACCTCCAGCAACCTGGGTACTCTTATGACAAACCTCAAATGAGTAGGCTGAGTCAACCATGAGCTGGCTATCTGGGACTGAACCTAGGTCTCGAGCACAGTTATAGCTGCAGTACCTAGATGCCCTAAGCACATCCCATTGTGCCTGATTTTGGAAGCTAAGCAGGGTCGGCTCTGGTTAGTACTCGGATGGGAGACCACCAGGGTGCTGTAGGCACCTGGAGTAGGAACTGGCAAATCACCCCAGTATTCCTGCCAAGAAAACTCCATGGACATAGAGTCACGAAGAGTCGGTCACAACTGTAAGACACCACACACACACACACACACACACACACACACACACACACACACACACACACACACACACACACACACACACACACACACACACACAGCAGTTTAACCACTGCACCATGAGAGTCTGACAAGGCTTTTCAGGGTAAGGATGGTGTGTCTGGGATAGTTTTAGCAGTTCCACACAACCCCCCAGTAAGTTTCCATGACAGAGTTGGGGAATCAAACTCGGATCTCCTGAGTGCTTTCCTCCTAAATCTTAGTACTCTATGCACTACTCCACACTGGGTTCAAGGTATATATGACACAAGGCAGAATCTGTTATTTTGGCATCTGAGTCAGAAAATTGCCGAACAGCTGAGTACTTTCCTGGCAGTAAAAATATCATAGGTCAAATAGGGATAGTAGAATTGTTGAAGCCTGAATGAGCAGCGACAGCACTGGACACAAAAATGGATCAAGCCCATTGATGGTATTAATGGAATTAATGGTAATGATAGATAAGGACTGGGTTTTTTTTTCAATTAATCAACAATCACAAAATTTTAAAACAAACAAGTGATTCACACAACTCTAAGGTGGATGAATATTTTGTTTCAGTCAGTTTTTAAATTTCAACAGATGCTGGGTTTTGGAAGCCTACCAAGCGTAGATTCAGAAGGGCAAAGCTATATAATACTGTACTTGGTAGACCAGGCCTCTAGCACAGTGGTTCCCAACCTGGGGTTCAGGACCCTTTGGGGGTCGAACGACCATTTCACAGGGGTCGCCATGAGCCAGTGGGAAAAAAGGCACAAACGGCTCAGGTCTGGAGGAAGGAGGAGGAAGGGGGGAAGAGTGAGTTACAGCTTGATAGGTTGGAGGAGATGTCAGTCAATGGCACCGGGGGCTGCAATTGGCTGAGGGTGCCTGTAGAGGGAAGTTCTCTATGGCACCCACGGCAGTGGTCTGCTAAAGGGGGCTTGTGGCCTCTTCCAAGCAGGGCAAGGGCTCACCAAAACATGAGGAATGGTATTAGAGGGTCGTGGCATTAGGAAGGTTGGGAACAACTGCTCTAGCAGATAGGGAAAAGAAGAAAGCTGGGGAATCCAGAGGGATGGATGGTGTATCCAAACTATGGGTAGACCAGTCCTCCCTTGTTGGAGAGTAGACCTACACAGAGCTTGAAAAATCTGGCCTCTGAGCGGAACACGACAAAAAACCTTCTCAGTCTCTCTTGTAGTCTCGTGTTTTCACACTGTCATTTTTCTTCCATTGCTCCAGCAGTGCTGTTGATCTTCTGCAGAGGATGGGAGATGCTGGCAAGGTGTTTTAGTACTGCAATTATTTCCTGTATAATTTCCATATCATGAATAACAAAAATTTATTTTGGAGCACATTTTGTGTTTCTTGTCCTGAGGGCTGACATTACAAGTTACCACTTTCACTGACTTTCATGGGATCCCAGATTTTACTCTGTTGATCACTTTCTTCTTATAGTTGCCACTAGATTCTCCTGCCTCTCATTGCCCCTTGCCCCTGCTGAGCAGCAAAAGTCCATGAAATGGATGTTGCAATCTTTATTTCACTCATGCAGCAGCAGTGCAAGTTCAGACTCTGTCAGAGAGAGCTCTGCCTCTAGCTACCTAGACTCTTCTTTAATAGCAAGGACAGCCCAGGGAGCTATGTAGATCACTCTCTGTCTGATATAAACTATCCAACTAAAAAGTCCTTTCCATAGGTTTGTTGTTATATAAACAAACTGAATTCTAATGAGGCAATTGTTTTTATGCACGTTCTTTCCATCTGATTTAATTTTGCAATGCCTCTTCTTATTTGATTGCCAGGAATCCAGTAATTCTCAGTCTGACAATACTATGTGATATGAATTACAGATGGGGTAGGATTGGCAATATCAATACCTGAGCTGGACAGATAGACTCTACAATGCCAGATTGATAGCTGGCCTGAATATTGCTTGTTTTATTGTGATTATTATTATTTTGTTAAAGAAGTGATTTATTTGCTAATCTTGCATGAACTTCTTTAAAGAAACTGTAAATAAATAAAAATGGAGCCAGAGCCAAAACAGCATGAGAGAAAGGTTTGGGCTCATGCATCTTCTCCTGCTATCTTCGTTTCCTATAAGAGGTATCCTGCTCTACTACTGTAACACGATTCAGCATGTGATAGAAGAGGAATCCAATATAATGACCAAGTGCTATGTTCAGTGTCTTCCATGTGCCCATACAGATGAGTCCAAAGATTCACCTCATTTCCTGATGTTACCAACTTACCCTCCTAATGATAACATGTGAAATGTAGGCTGGCCAGCATATCCTCTTAAACAGGTGGGCTCACCTAAGTCACCACCGCAGGTAGGAAGTGGTGAATTTTTATTGCTGCTACAGGAAGAAAAGTTTAAACATAGTAATAGCTGCCTATGTTTAACTTACATGTTTCTAGTAGTAATCTTCTTCTTCAAGTGCCATGTTCTCATAGAACATTGGTGATCAGTAGCCTACACTGGTTTGTCTAAAGCTATTCTAAATAGAGCAGCTGTGCTCAATGTGGACCATTGGCTTAAGTTCTTAAGCCAGAATGTTCTTCTATGTCCCTGGACACGCTTCCCATCTATTTTTCCTTGAAGGATAAAATGCAGCAAATGGTATTTCTCACTGGGCATTATGTGTCTGAAATATTGCAATTTTCTTCTCTTTATGGTATTGAGTATTTCTAGTTTGTTTGTTTTAATTCATGTGCTGTGATATAGCCACATTAGTGACTGTGGCTGTCCGAGGAATCTTCAGAATCCATCTGTACTTCCACATTTTGAATGCTTCCAGCTTCCAGCATAATGTGTCTGTAAGGGTCCTTTCTAAAATACCCATAGACATCGTGTTGTTAGTTTGTGGAACTCCCTGCCACAGGATGTGGTGATGGCATCTGGCCTGCATGCCTTCAAAAGGGGATTGGACAGATCCCTGGAAGAAAGTGTCCATCACAGGTTACGAACCATGATGGAGATGTTTAATCTCCTGGCTTAAAACCAGGGTACTTCAAGGACCAGATGCAGGGCAGTGGTATCAGGAGACAGAGATCTAGTCTCATGCGCTCCCAGACGCATCTGTTGGGGCCACTGTGAGATACAGGAAGCTGGACTAGATGGGCCTGTGGCCTGATCCAGCATGGCTCTTCTTATGTTCTTATGGAGTTTGGCAAGAGATCATAAAAGTTTCTGTTAGGATGAAATTATTGATTTTTAAAAACTTATTTCAGTGAATCTTACCTGGAAATGTGATATTTATTTATTTATTTATTTATTTATTATTTATTTATTATTTCAACTTATATGCTGCCCACTACCCAAAGGTGGATGGTGTGTTATTTACATATGACCAGCAATTCCAAAGTGCTTCCTACATATCACATTTAAACTACTATCCTCAAAGATATGGAGACTCAATGATTCGAACCCATCCATCCACCAACATTTAAAACAACACAATGAAAAATGTCTAAATTATTAAGTTGCTGAACATAAGGATGGAGCTGGGAGAACAGTTCCAAAGACTCTCAACTGCTTATATTTCATAACTTATTTCTATTACTGTTGTGCATGTATGAGTATAAAAGACAGTATCCCATTTACCAGGTATCATATCCTTCTTAGTATTTTACCATGCCTGCTGATAGCCTTTGAGAGTGTTTCCTCAGATACCACAAAGGATGGTTATATGTTTATACATATTGCTCACAGAATAAAAGCCAGGAGCAAATTTCCCTTTATGGATTTGCATTTTATTTTGTACGGGAAGAATATATGAGAAAGAAATTGCTCAGCTTACATAGAATTATCTATGAATAATTTGTTTGAGGCAGAAAGATATATATTCACTTGCGCTTAGCCATTTCATGTGGATTGCTATACAAAATCATATTAAGGAGGAACATAAAATGATTCACACAGTTTGAAATTGCAGAAGATATGTATGTGTGTGCATGCGCGTGCACACACAGTAATTCTTAAAATATTGTTTAGAAGAAACCCACCAAATCAATAGCATTCAGTATTAACTTGTGCTATTATTTCTACTTTATTGGGTCTATGCTACAAATGATTAGGAAAAATAGTGAAATGAATGGCAACTCAAGCATGTACGGGATATATCATGCTTTAAACCTCTGCTTGTTTACATCTCAATGTTATGAATAGGATGTCACAAGTATTGCATTTGTTACTGGCAATCACTAATGGATTCCCTTATTAAACCAGTGGTGCGGTTTATTATTATTTGGTTTATTATTGGTATATTGGTTTATTAAACCAGCATAGTTGAGGAGCTTCCCCTGAGTTCCTTTTGTGAAAATGAAGGGGACTGGGACCAAGCAATCGCAGTGCGGCTCAAACTCACCTTTGACCCCTTTGCTTTCGGATCCTATTGCTAGTATGAACATAGGCTGATATTTCACATCCATCTCATCACTGTTCACAGTCCTGCTGGTGACCAGTATGAAGAAATCTAACCACACGTCCATTGCGGGATGAGGGGAGTTCATCCCGACCACGCCCCCTGAACTTCAATCTAAGCGGGATGGGAGATTCCCCCCAATCCGATACGAGTGCCCGTGAGGTAAGGCTCATCACGCAATGTGCCATTCTCCATCTAGTGGCAGGAGTGCAAAGTGCCATTTGCCAGTACATTCCCTATGGAGTCAGCAACGCAGTGCAGAGAGATTAAAAGACAAATGCTTCAAACTTAGCTCTGTAACGCATTGAAGGCAAGGCTTCAGAGAATCGAAACAAAAAAAAAAACTGGAGAACAAAGGCATGGAATTTCACATCTCATCGTGGAACGAGGATGTGCAGAAACAGTCATGCCGGTATCATCAATCACGCCCGTGTGTACACGGGAACAGGGACAGAACCGCAAGAAGACCACGTGACCACGACCAACATCAACACGCAATGAACTTCCTCCCGGGACAAGAGTGGATGTGAAGAAACTGTCATAGCCAGCTGTTTTCACTTTTCTATGGACATCAAGGAGACTGCCAAGGTGCACATTCTTCCTGGCAGAATAACTCATCTTCAACATATCATCTATATCCTGAAATATCCATGCATGTGCTAGACACAGAAAACTGAGATTCATCAGCGTGTTCATCTTATCAGGACATCTAATCTGACACAATCATGCCTTGCCACACCATATCACACCAAACCATATCACAACAGCTTGCTTAAGACAATGGTAATGTATATTAAATGCCATTTCCCCAGTGCTGGACAATATTGCTATCTTTTACACCCATCTAGAATCTTACAAATTTCTACATGTTAACCTGTTATTGATCCTATTTTACAGGTAGTGAACCAACAATGAGATATAGAAGTATATACAATGCAAGCAGGAATATCAATTCAAGACTAGGTTATCGGTGACACCTTTATGGTCCACAAATAAAATAACAAAAAAAAATCATTGCAAGCATTCGTGAACAATTTCCACTTCTTCAAAGAAAGTGTCAACAGTCCAAACATGGCAAAACATGTGGTTTGCCAAGAGATGAATCTTAGATGCCAAGTTCTTGGCAAAATGATTTTGGCCAGACATGTCTGTCTTCAATGAGGCAGGAAGCATCAGGGCTGTTGTTAAAGCAGCATCTGAAGTCAAGTACTGGGTTTCACACCCCAGCTCTTCAAACAAAGGGACATACATACCTATTATGACATACCTATTATGTGTCTTCTATATGAATCTACAGGATCACATAGACTTTGTGTTTATAACTATTTATAACCTTACAGGTTTACATTGACTCCATGATTTCAATGTTAGTTTCCATCACTCATAACCTTTACATGGAATTTTACTCTCTTTTTAACTGTGTGCGTTATCTTGTAGCTTTAATGTAACACTGCTTGTTAATGCTGTAAGATGTCCCTCAATTCCCTGTTCTCAATACCTGAACATGGCTTAATTGTACTGGACTGTATATTATCCCTCATTACTGTAAGCCGCCTTGGTCCTTTTTCCAAGGAGAAAGGCGGGGTAAAAATACTCTAAAATAAAATAAATTAAATACATCATGCACACCCACCCACACAGTTCATCTAATGGTGTGATTTGAATCTAGAGTTTCCAGCCAGACAAAACCTTGATCTAGCTTATCACTAATTTTCCATTCTAGACTTGCCTTCCTCTTACTGTCTTAGCAGTAGCATTAAAGGGAGCACATTGCATATGTTACTACACAGCCCTGTAATATAATTCCGACCATGCAAAGCTGGTAGACTTAACACATGATGAAAGCTGTAGAATCATTATTGGACGTCTGAAGCCAATCCCTAATATAAAATCAATTCCCTAGCAGACATTGCACCCAATGATGTACTGAAAAAGGTAACAGCTAATTGTGAAAGACTCACAGCATTACACCAAATGCACATCTAGTCTTCAACTACCATCCCATCTATTTCAGATTAAAATCAAGGATTTTTATCCTTCAGAATATCCATGATTTTTGAAGGAACAGCAGGTAATGCCAGGACTATAATGTAGAAAGAAAGAACTACCTGCCTCTTTAAATGGGCAGAACCATCGGAAATTCTAGCCTTTAATCACAGGGAGAACTAGTTACTTGGAATGCACTTAATATGCTCTGTATTAGGTTCATCAGAACAAAAATGAGCCTAGCAAAAGGAGAAAAACAAGTAACTTCACATCTGCACCAGTGTACTTGAACACGTACCATGGAAAGCCTGATGCTAGCATTGTCCAGTGCTCTTAATATTCCCCATTACTGAGCAAAAATTATCTGATACATTTATTAACTGCGCTATGGTGCTTCAGCAATGAACAACAACAAAAAGATCATACATGTGATGTCGATTTATGTGAATATAAACTATATGAATAGCTTATCACTGCTGCTTGAAGACAAAGTCTGTTGGGTCATTGCTCATTTCCAATATACAGTGGACCCCCCCCCCCAATATCAAGTAGTTTGTTTAACAGAAAATCTGCTTAAAGGAAAAAAAATTCCGAAGATAGGGGAACATCCCTTAACAGATTCGCCTATGGGGCAAATCCATACAACAGAAAATGGTCGCAATTAGGGATTAATCTGTTTTCAATGCATTCCTATGGGAAATTTGCACGAAGGAAATTTTGCTTAACAGAATTTCATTTGGAGTGAATTAATTCCTTTATACAAGGTACCGCTCTACTATATATTGATTCCTTGTCTATAGCCTTAAAAGGGAATATTTGGAGAACGCGCATAGATTTTTCTTTATGCTACATCGATCTAGTCAATAATCGCCATGAGGGGAAATGGAACAAGAAACAATGTGCTCTTTGAAAAGAATCTTATTGGTGGTGTCTTGTATCCTGACCCTGAGGCAGGAAATGCGTGTTTTTGTATCCTGAGGTGAAAGTGAAGCTTTGAAAGAGATAACTTTTCACTCTCGGGATGAAACTAGGGATGCTAATTCTGTTCTATTCCTTATCCTTACTGTAAAATGATGATGGTTTCCTCCTTCAGCCTCATAGAGATGTTGTGCATTTGAGCTTGTGGCACAGGGGTTAAACTGCTGCACTGCAGCCAAAACTGGGCTCATGACCTGGGATTCAACCCCAAGTAACTGGCTCAAAGTTGACTCAACCTATTATCCTTCCAAGGTTGTAGAATGAACACCCAGCTCATACAGGGGCGGGAGGCGGGGGGCAGGGGGAGGCAATATGTAACCTGCAGAACTAAATTATAAACCACACAAAAAGGTGCTTCAAGTGCTATTGGGTAGTATGCACGTGGCATGCTTTGCTTTTGCTGGATTGATTTGTGCACACTTCTGTGAAAATCTGCATTATTAGAAAATGCCCGAAGTAGAAAATGCAGCAGCATGAGTGTACTTGTGGAAAAGGCACTTGTTTTGCATTGCCACATTTTGTGCAAAGTGCTGTAAACACAATTGGGGTTGTTGTCTCTTGCACTGGAGGTGAAAGCTGTTGTGATGGTGGAAGAAACCCTTTTATTCTCCATATCAGGCAAAAATAAAGAAAAACAAAACAAAACAAAAGACACAAAACATGCGGCACCTTAAAGACTAAAGGTAAAGGTAAAGGTAAAGGTAAAGGTAAAGGTAAAAGACTAACTTTCATACAGTGGTACCTTGTATAAAGGAATTAATTCATTCCAAATGAAATTATGTTAAGCAAATTTTCCTTTATACAAATTCCCATAGGAATGCATTGAAAACGGAGTGATCCTATTTTTATGTTGTACAGATTCTCCCCATAGGCGATTATGTTAAGCAAATTTATCCTATCTCCGGAAGTTTTTATATTGTACAAATTTTATGTTATACAAGCTGTTTGTTATACAAGTGTCCACTGTATTTTAATGCACTGAGAATTTTGTTTTATTCTCAATAGACATTATATATTGGTAAGGTTTCTTCATATTTCTACCCTTCCCACAACTAGTAGTCCATGATGGGATGTAAGGAGGAAATATGACATAGCAGGGCTATTTTAAGATTGAGTACAACTGCACATTACAGAGAGGCTGTAGAGAATAACAAGACAGCTTGTTATTCTCAGCGAGTGTTGCTCAATGCACCCTATATTATACAGTTTCATCCCTTCCAAGCTTACTGATATCCATGCTGGCTCATGGTCTAAAAATAAAATAGCAGGTAAACCACAGATTTGATTTCCTGACAAGCTGCTAAAAGCATGTGGTAAATCAGTTTTGTTATTCACTTCTTAGTTTTTCACATTACGATCTATGGTGCACAAATGACTGGTCGTTTATTGCTTAAACAATGTTTCAAGGACCGTAGAAAATGTCCTGCCTTGTCACAAGATCCACATCTGTGCTTCAAAACTGATTAGATCATGTATTAAAAGCCACAATACTTTCTACCAAATATATCATGCAGTTGCCTTCCCCCCCCACCCCCAGGCTGCAAATGCTCCCACAGATAAGGTCCCCCTAGCTAGAGCCAGAAAAAATTCTGCAGTCTGCCAAACTGTCTTTCTGCCTTAGCCAGATCAGCTTTGATCTCTGCTTCTCCATGAGATATGTTTGCCTTCGGTCCACTTGATATTATTGCATTAAATGTGGCAAGCATTTAGATTGAATTCATTGGAAGTGCTAGAATGAAGTACCTTCAGGGAGTTAAAGTGCATTGAAATTATTTTGATGTCCAGTTCTCCGGAGCAGCTTGTATTTTAGAATGTATTTTACTTCCTAATTGTGGTCGTGGGAGACCTGTCTCGGCCAGATCTGCTAATAATTGGCAACTCTTTAGCACAGCAGGTAACAGGTAACAGGAAAGAGGAAAAAAGCAGCAGGAAACATAAAAGAGTTAGGAGAATTCCATGTGTTTATTACAGCCACTAAAATCAGTTGTTTATATTCTTTTTGCCTTTAGAATATATCTGTGCACTGCCTACTATATTGGTACTGGGTCCCAGCCTTGGACTAAGAAGCTTTCAACACTAGCTGGTTCTGGCTAGGAGTTGTAGTCTAAGGACACCGGGGTCCCCAAGGTTGGGAACCACTGTTATAGATGAAGCCCAAAATGGGGATTCCAGAATGCAATGGAGCTACAAAAATGTTTCACCTATTGCCTGGCTGTCATTAGCAGGTCACTCTTTAAGGCTCTAGTTACCTGCCTTGCTGATGGACCAATGTTGCTTGGGAATCTATCCCTTTAACTCGGTGGTGGTTCCCAAACTTCCTAATACCAAAACCCTTTAATACAGTTCCTCATGTTGTGGTGACCCCCTTGCCCTGCTTGGAAGAAGCCACAAGCCCCCTTTGGCAGGCCACTATGCTGCAGGTGTCATAAAGAACTTCCCGCTACAGGCACCCTCAGCCAATCACAGCCTCCGGTGCCATTGACTGACATCCCCTCCAACCTATCAAGTTGTAACTCACTCCTCCCCCCCCTTCCTCTCCCCTTCCATACCCCAGCCGTTTGTGCCTTTTTCTTCACTGGCTCATGGCAACCCCTGTGAAATGGCCGTTCGACTCCCAAAGGGGTCCAGACTCCCAGGTTGGGAACCACTGCTTTAACTGAATGAATCTATCCCTTTAACTCTACCTCGCCACTAGATAGGGAACTCAAGAATCATAGTGATATACTGATATTGGTAATGAGATCTGTCCTAGGCATATATGGCCTTGTTGCAATTCTGTCTGAATGGAGTACTCTGCCTATTACACCGGTAAAGAAATGTTACCTCTCTGGGTATATGCTGGGTTTTCTCTAAACACATATATTTCCTCCTATGTATCTTTTTATAGCCTGTTTGGAACTGAATGTAAGTCCTAGCTGGTATACACTTTTAATGAACCACATTGTAGCCGTAGGCTACATTGCATGATGCCCGCTTTTCCTACACTTTACCATTACTTTCATGAAAGATTGGTTAGGACTATACTGTCAAATTCTACAGGACTTGTTATGGATATAATATGAAAGATTTTGATTTTTTTTAAAACTGATCATATGACACAAAGGTCAACCCAAACCAGTCTGGCCCTTTTTGCTCCTGGAGTTTTCTTTGCTGGTATTGGGGCTTCTACTTTTTAAGCCAGAATAATTTAAATATACTTTCCCCTATGTAACCACTTGATTCATCAAAAGGTCATGTATGTGTGCGTGACTTTTGATTTTGGTGTTTTTGATGATGTACTAACTTGGGTATGACGTTTTGGACAGTGGGAATACTCATACCTGCAATATCTCTCTCCAGTTGCCCCAAGTATTTATTATTATTTTTATTATTATAAAGAACTTGCTTAGTTTAGCACTAGATCAGCCTATCACTAAATTAATATGCTAGCTTAGTGATAGATCACTTCTCTGGAGACTAAAACAATAGATAAAAATAAATACCAAATACAAACAACCTGAATGAACTACAGCAGATTACAGTGGTACCTTGTATAAAGGAATTAATTCGTTCCAAATGAAATTATGTTAAGCAAGTTTTTCTTTATACAAATTCCCATAGGAATGCATTGAAAATGGAGTAATATTATTTTTATGTTGTACGGATTCTCCCACAGGCGATTATGTTAAGCAAATTTCCCCTATCTCCAGAAATTTTTATGTTGTACATATTTTATGTTATACAAACTGTTTGTTATACAAGGGTCCACTGTACTATGTTTCCATGATCAAACTACACCAAACTGAGGGACAAGTGCAGACACTTACACTAGTTGTTCCAGCTACTAAGGACTAATATTATTATCCATCTGGCTTAATAAACAAGCCTGCTAGTGCCTTGATACCAAAGAGACATCCTGAATCCATGTAATGCCTGAAGCCCACATCTTCATCTTTTTTCATCACCTGACCAATCAGGTGACCCAGGAAACGTCAAGTGTAAGTGACATTGAAAAGCACTATTATGGCTTTATATTTTAATCTATGTCAAGTAAAGAGAAGGAAAGCCTGCTGTTACTGCCAGGATAAAAAGGCAACTATTTGAAGTTAATTTGATACTTTATTTCCAGCAGACTAAAAAGCATTCTGTTAACTAAAGGCCAAGTGATGCTCTGGCAGAAGGAAATTAGAAGACTATACAAGTAGAGAGAAGCATTTTAGTCCTGCTAATGTGAAGTGCTATGAACCATACAATTCCAATTTTCAGCCTTCCAGTTCAGTATTCATGGAGATCTCTTGTGCAGTAAACTGGGAGAGAAGACACACACACACAAAAATCACACTTGCACACACAGGCCCGTTCCCCATGGCAATAGACTTCAAAGGAAAAGGTTTACAGATCTACTTACAGGTGGTTAGGATCGATTTAAGAGCGTGTGGAGGCACTGGGC
Source organism: Phrynocephalus guinanensis (assembly GCA_037367245.1). Lineage (NCBI taxonomy): Eukaryota > Metazoa > Chordata > Lepidosauria > Squamata > Agamidae > Phrynocephalus > Phrynocephalus guinanensis. Next base: position 57,803,618 of record CM074742.1, on the reverse strand, counting down.
CTTGACTGACCTCAGCGATTAATCATGCAGTTTCATTTCTTCAGCTCAGGAAATCTTTGATCTGCCCTTCTACCCTTCACAAATCTCACGTCCAGTTGACTAAGCAGCACATGGAAATTGACTGTCAGCCAACGAGTCTATAAAAATTCTTAGTCACTGGATGATTTCTTCATCTGGCACGCAGAACGTAACATAAAAACACTCCAAAAAGGCAATTTGGGTTATTCCAAAGAAGTGACTCTCGGGAGGGGTAAATCATGTTTGCTAGTTCTGTCTGAAGATGATAGATTATAATGTGTCTGTATTCCTGTATTAATAAGGCTGCTCTCCATTTGAAAGAATCAGATTTGACGTTTTATCGATCTAAATCTCTGGATTTCTAAATGTTCTAATTTCTAAATGTTCTAATGTTCTAATGAAGGTAAAGCAGCCTCTAATTCATATATTTGTAGTACATTTTTCCATATTACAGGCCATGTTTCACTCCTCATCAGAAGAACCGCTAATCCAAACTGCATGTGAGGGTGGTAGTCAAATCCATTTCTCTACAAGACTTCTGACTTCTCTCCTCATGCCATCAAAACCAGTACCCATATTGAAAGGGGTTTTTTTTTTCTTACTAGAAAATTAAAGAGTCAATGCCTGAAAAGGAGCAGGACAGAATTCCAGAAGATGATGAAACTAGTCCCTGGCCCTCAGTTAGATAGGGATGGGTAGAGATAAAGACATGTTGTATATATCAGTCTGCCGACACCCTAAGACCAGGCCAGGAGGCCCTGCTGAAGGTGCCATCCCTCAAAGAGATGAGGGGGGTGGCATGTTGAAACAGGGCCTTATCGGCAGTTGCCCCCCAACTTTGGAACACCCTCCCTTCAGAGATCTGCCTGGTGCCAACACTTTTGGCTTTTCGGCACCAGGCAAAGACCTGTTTAGCCAGCATTTTAATTAGATAGCGTTTTTAGCTGGTCTCATGAGCAGCAGGATTTTATAATTTGTATTGTAGACTGATTGTTTTAAATTGTATTGTATTTTATAGTTTTAATAATTATGTTGTTTTATAGTTTTAATACGTTGTTGTATGCCACCCAGAGACCACTTGGTAGTGGGGCAGCTATTTTTTTTAAATAAATAAATAAATAAATAAATAAATAAATAAATAAATAAATAAATAAATGTGTTCAGGGAAGGGTGGGGGAGAACAACAATTGCCAAAGAACTCCACCATCTTACAGTCACTGCACAGAATATTCCAAATAACATTATGAAAAACTACAATTGTGCAGCGATGGATATGGAAAGTTGTGCGTGTACATAAATGTATAAACCCAGTGACCCAGAAATTGCTTGATTCTTTCCCACAAGTATGGTATACACTGGCACAGTAGGTTGCAGTGTGCCAACCAAAGCCAGATTTTCCATGGCTCCCAGTGGAGAGTGATCAAACAGGTAGAATGAGTGCTGAAGGGATCCAATAATACATCAAGGAAGTAAGCCTGTGCAGCATCCCCTGTGCCAGGGCCTAGATCTGCAACAAATCCTAAATTCTCCCTCCAATAACGTCAATAAGGTTTATACAATATAAAGCAGAGACATGAAGAGGATTAAAATCATTTTTGTTTCAAGTCCATCTAAGTTGTTATATTAATTTCCTGATGCAGAAGGCTTGAAGAAGTAGATAATTATAATTTTTTGTTGTTATTAATGAGATTTCATTTACCTTTCCTATTTAGCTGCTTCAGGCACGTCTTGTCATTTATTTGGAATTATCTTGCTTTACTTTTTCATATATAATCAATGAATTATCATACTTAATTAAGCCTACATTGCTGTTGTTTAAAATGACTGCCTAAGACACTAGGGGCTTTGTAATTGGACTAGAAAAAGTAACATTTACCCACTTCTGCTGTTTGGCAGACAAATTAGATTTGAGGTGATGGCTGCATTTTAGCTTGCAATGCAAGCATTTCATATTGAGGAGGATGGATTAAAACTATATTTTACTTTCCACCGTTGAATTGTTGAAAAACAAGCAATTATTGGAAGCCCAGAAAGGACATTCTTTAGCTGCCAGTGAACAAGATTACATTCATAAAAATCTTCCATAAAATGAAAATGGCATAGAAGTATAAAATAAATACAGTATAAATTAAAATAAATAAATACACCCATTCCTTTGTGCTAGGAATTTGCTTACTACACCATCAAGTGTAGCAATCAGAATTAGTATCATTTGTTCCTACAGTGTACTCCATAATGCAAAGAAATTTATTTACCAACATATAGATCTACCCCACTACCACCGTTTTGCCCCCATATCTTTTTCTCACTTTGCAAGTTTCTTTTGTACATAGCCCCAAATGATAGGGAAGGCGAAGATGCAAAGCTCTGGATTCATAAAGACATTTTTAAAGCCCCTCTTGCACAAACAGCAATTATAGAAGGGGAAAGCGTCTCTCTCTCTCTCTCTCTCTCTCTCTCTCTCTCTCTCTCTCTCTCTCTCTGTGTGTGTGTGTCGTGCAGTCCGTCTATCGCTTTTGCTTATTGAATGAATTGTCAGCTAGAAAAATCAATGAATAGACCTTCTCCCTAAGGAGCACAAACTGCCAAGTAAATATTTGTATTACCGCAAAGAAAAATGAGCTACCGTACCAGTATGTACAGAAGCTTCTTTGGCTGACAAAATGGAGTTCCAAATGAGTTAATATTTTATATAACTCCTTTAATGTATAATCGGCAATGTGAAAATTTTTGTTTATCCTAACTTCAGTTCCAAATGTCTTAAAAAATCCATACACTTTCTCCAGACACAAACACATGCTGTACATCTCCTAGGACCCTTACTGTTTTGAAAGGCTAACTGCATGGGATAGGCAGCATTTCTTAAAAATTTATCTTAGAAAAAATTAACTGCAATATTTAAAAATACAGTTTAACACCTGTTTAAAAACCAGCTCACATTCTATGCTCAATTCTATGTATGTCTACTCAAAAGTAAGTTCTACTGAATTCAAATGGATTTATCGTTACTGAAATACATTGTAAAATTCTTATAATTCTAAATGGAATAGAACTGGCATCTTGGGACCTATTTTTCAAACCAAGTTAGGAAAATAAATAAATCTTTGTACTCTTGATTTAGAGATGCTAATAATTGGTCTGTTTCAGAATCACTAATCAAATATATTTAAATTGCCTGATTTTAGTGGACAGAAGGGCCAGAACACTTACAAGAAAATGCATCTCAAAAAGTACAAGAAAATTTGTCTTGAAATCAATTTTAAAACATGTCCTTCCACAGGAAATAATAATATCAAAAATTAAAATCCAACCAATGTTACACATTTCTAACTCATACTGATTTTAGTGAAGGGATTAAAAAATAAAGCAAAAGCAAAGTGTTCTGCTTATATACCGCCCCATACCACTTCAAGTAGTCTCTGGGCAGTTTACGGTTTTAATTACAGTATGCAGGCTACGCATTAACCCTCCCCCAGCAAGCTGGGTACTCATTTTACTGACCTCGGAAGGATGGAAAGCTGAGTCAACCATGAGCCGGCTACCCTGTTTCCCTGAAAATAAGACATCCCCCCAAAATAAGACCCACTTACAGTTTTGCCTCTCACTGAAATATAAGGCATCCCCCAAAAATAAGGCCTCCCCGATAATAAAATAACAATAAATGTGTACTGTATTCTTCTTCATGGAAAAATAAGACATCCCCTGAAAATAAGACCTAGCGCATCTTTGGGAGCAAAAATTAATATAAGCCACTGTCTTATTTTCAGGGAAACACGGTACCTGGGATTGAACCCCAGGACGTGAACACAGTTTTATCTGCAGTACTGGCATTTAACCACTGCGCTACTGCACACGCCCATTGAGTGTCATGACCCTTCAAGGCCTACTTGGCAGTAAGTCCCGTTGAAATCAGCAAACTATTTCTCAGCAGATGCGCACTAGATTATGCTATTAATTTGTGACTAGTTTACTGTAGTAGATTTCTCTGCTGCTTATATTAACGGTGGCCAAACTTAATTGATTTTAAATAGCAAAATGTTACAGCTTCTTCAGATATAAAGGTGTATATCCAGTTGTGGTATTGCATTATCACTTGGGCTTTTTCTGAGTCTCTAGAAAGTTGGTATCGAACCAATGCTGTTTTTGTTCCCTCTGGCTGTACAACCAATTGTACAAGAGATTGTCTTGTGCAATTGTTCACGTAATAGTTTCTGCAATTTCAATTCAGTGCAACAGTATCAATGGGGATTTTTCACTCTTTTGTCTTTATACTGGATTTAGGCTCCAGTCTGCAATCAGAAGGATGTGAAAGACTACAAAAACATATTATTCAGTTGACGATACTAATAATTTTGAAAAGATTGTGAGAAGATTAAACAATCTTACATGCACAGTGTAGCAATCAGCTTGAGGTACATTTCCGTTTGTTCATTTGTGATCTGCGTTAGGAATCCTTTGGCAGACTCTTTAAAAGCAAATAGTGAATGACATATAATTAGGCTTGCCTGATCATTCTTTTTTAGGTCTGAAGGATATGAAATTCAGACATGACATGCAGTCCCTGGATTCCTGATCAGTGTGCTAACGAGCTTAGAGTTTCACCACTGATTAGTGAATAGTGGAACATCTGACACAATATATACTATAAATGCTGTCAATACCAATAGTGCAGGCAATTATTGATCCCATGGAGGAATAAAAAGGAACAGAAAATAATCATTCAGTGCTTTAATTCTTTTGAGACAACCTTGCATTTACTACCAAGAACTCATTACTGCCAGCTTATTGGCACTGTGTTACATGACTATGGAACTATAGTATAGTATCTAGACTCCTAGCCTATGGTATTTAATCTGTTTCATGTGTTTTATACACATATTATAGAAAAGTTTCAGCCTAAATTAAATTAACAAAGTTATTTCAAACTAAAAGACCAATCTGGTGTAATTTGGTTACAATATTAATTTTATTTAATTTCATAGTTAACAAAACAATAATATTGGTTGATCTCCACAAATGGTCCAGGAACTTAAAAGTGCTCATGAAGTTATCAATAGACCGCATTAACATAAAGCAGAGATCTGGCAATGTGTGGAAATGATGCAAATGTTCAAGATAAATATATTGACTGGTATAAACTCTGTACTAATTACTACAGCATTTGATACTGTACTAACAGACTACAAGAAATGCTAAAGACTGCTCTATTAACTATTCTATGGTATTAAAACAAGTGTCAAAAATTAAAAGATACCAAAATCAGTTTTTTGTTTTGTTCTGTTTTTTAAATTCAAGATGTACAGCAGCCATTATCAACCTCCTTGTTGGCCACAGTCTTAAACACAACATGAAAGAAATATATGCCAAATCAGAATTGCATAAGTCACATAACAAACATAACGTGGTATGTGAATACTTGTTTCCAGTCTGTATCCCCCCCCCCATCAAATGTGACTATTCTATTACAGTGTCTTTTGGATTCCTCTAGAAAAGCAGCTAATAAAGCTTTTCATGAATGAATGAATGAAAAATACAGTGATAACTAAGCATATTCTGTTTGCCGCCCAGAGACCATTTGGTAGTGGGACAGCTAAAAAAGTTATGTAAAATAAATAATAAATAAATAATATACAAACTTGTCTTTCTCCCACCGTCCAATAAATCTTCAACAAACATAAGATATCCTAATCCGGACTTATTTTTCCTGAACCCCCCCCCCAAAAAAGTCTCTACCTGAAGGGCAAAGTAAGCCAAGAAAGATGGGTTATGGTGTGGAAACATAATGGAAGTCACCTAACTTGTATATAGTACAGTCACAGATTTTAGAATGTTGAAACTCTCTCTCTCTCTCTCTCTCTCTCTCTCTCTCTCTCTCTCTCTCTCTGTGTGTGTGTGTGTGTGTGTGTGTGTGTGTGTGTGTGTGTGAGAGAGAGAGAGAGAGAGAGAGAGAGAGAGAGAGAGAGAGAGAGAGAGATCGGCTTTAAAAGACAAATTCTCCAATTGCATCCACATTTGTATCATTGAGAAAAATTAATTACAGATCAACCCCTGCTCCCATACAAGTTGACGGGAAGAAAATATATGGTTGATTATATACTTGGTTGGCTGTTTTCCTGTATCTGGGTCTATGAACACTTTTACCCAGGCAACATGCATTAACAGCCCACTTTTTAAAAAAAATAGACAACCAGCTATACAAGTGGCATGTTACAAGGCTGGTTGCCAGAAATTCTGCATGTCTTGCTCTTGTAATAAGTATGAAGATGTACCAACACTCATTTGAGCGGGACACTTCCACTGCCTCTGGTAATTCACAATACTTTGTGATGAAGGAGCTTGATGTACTATACATTTTATAATGATTTCATCTAGAAGGACATGTTTCTGATGGAAAATAATTACGAATGAGTGACACAGATATCACTAAATGACATAAAATAATTCACCCACAACTGAAAATTATAAAAGTCTTATTGCATTTCAGGGTACAAACAGCTGCTAAACTTGGCTCAAATTCTGGTTTTACAATACATTCACATTAGAAAAGATTAGAAATGCTGTTTATTAATAGCTGCTTAATATTTCATCATGTTGCTAGGTGAATTTTTACTATAACTACACAGCTTTTCAATATCTTGACCTCAGTTTATACTTCCTACCAAAGTCTCTGAAACCCTTAATAAACAAGATGTCGCCAGAAGTGGGGTCTTCATTTGGACTCACCCTTTCCATTTTTATTATTATTTTTCCTGCTGGCATACCATTTGCTGATATCTCCATGATTCTCATTTCTACAGAGAAGAATTAAACGTTGGAGTCAAAATTCCAGTATCTTCCTTGACCCTTCCCCCACCCTCCTTATTTTTCCAGAGACGGAAGCAGCGGTTTTATCATTATGCATCAATTTACAACTCAACAATCAGAAATAGATCAATGCAAGTCGTCTCCATCTTGCAAGTTATAACACATCTTTCTCTTGCCAGTCTCAGGCAAAGTGGAGGATGTTATGCAGAGCATGGGGTCTGCTTTCACAAATAATTTTTATGGAAAACAGCAGTAGGCAGTAATACAAACCCAAGGTGACCTCATTACTGGAATTTGTTCCAGTTGTCATTAGACATATCACACTGTGTCAGTCAAATCAGGAAAGAAATAAGAGATACTGACACGTAGCACCAATGATTAGAAATGAGGGAGAATATTTACAGAGCTGAAGACTCAACCACCCTGATTTGTTTGTAGCATCTTTATTGCTCTGCTCTTTTTCTAATTTCCTGCCACCACCTGATTAGTCCTTTTTCCTCAAAAGGGACAAACAATGCATTCTTCCAAGATACTAGGGGGAGTTGGTCATTACATAGGGGATAGCGCCTTTTCTTTGCTACAGGCAAGGTCAAGTTGCTAGGATACCGAGAGAAAAAGCTACTCAGCTTCCTATATGAAGTCCTGTCTGGATAGCGCATAGCAGGTTTTCCTGGAAGTTGAAGCTGAGCTGAAAGAAAAAAACAAAACCGGGGATTTATATTCCCTTATCTTTTCCATATCTTCAAGGGACAATACAAAAACACTTCTTGACAGGTACGAAAAGGAGCAGCCTGCTTACTAAAGCTATTCTTGTCTTTTATAACAAACTAACACAGAATAAGAACATAAGAACATCAGAATATAAGAAGAGCCATGCTGGACCAGGCCAAAGGCCCATCTAGTCCAGTTTCCTGTATCTCACAGTGGCTCCACCAGATGCATCTGGGAGCGCATGAGACTAGATATCTGTCTCCTGATACCACTCCCCTGCATCTGGCCCTTGAAGTACCCTGGCTTTAAGTTTGGAGATTACACATCTCCATCATGGTTTGTAACCTAATGGACTTTTCCTCCAGGAATCTGTCCAATCCGCTTTTGAAGGCATCCAGGCCAGATGCCATCACCACATCCTGTGGCAGGGAGTTTCCACAGACTAACAACGCGCTGGGTGAAAAAATATTTTCTTTTGTCTGTTCTTACTCTCCCAGCCCTCAATTTGAGTGTATGTTCCCTAGTTCTGATATTTTATGAGAGGGAAAAGAGTGTCCCTCTATCCACTTTACTCGTGCCCTGCATTATTTTGTACGTCTCAATCATATTCCCCCTCAGGTGCCTTTTTTTTCAGACTAAAGAGCCCCAAATGTTTTAGCCTTTACTCATAAGGGAGGTCTCCCAGCCCAGTAATCATTTTAGTCGCTCTCTTCTGCACCTTTTCCAGTTCCACTGTCTTTTTTGAGATGCGATGACCAGAAGTGTACACAATACTCCAGGTGCGGCCTTACTCTCGTTTTATATAATTGTTACTCATAAGTCAGAGCAGACTTATAGCAACTCTAACAGAGCTTTCAAGGTGACATGCTGTATTTAAGGAGGGTTTTACCAGTTCCACTCCACAGTCACTTTCCATTGTTGACTGGAGATTCAAACCCTTGGTTTCCCAAGTCCTAGTCTGTTACTATAGCCAATATGGCAAAGTGAGAGAACTCATATGCACATAGTAGATGTATAGAGGCTGGTTTCATATGTATATACTGTATTGCTTATATGTGCTTTTCTACTGCTTTTCTCCTGATTTTTCTACTATGGTGTATAGGACATTCCTGACATTATTTACCAGAGACAGATCTAACCAGCTCAGGTGTAGAGTTTGAAGGGAGCCTCTAGTGATCTACTGCTTTTGTTGGTATGTGATGCCTTTGAATGGGATTTTCAGTGATTTATATTACCAGTAAGCTACCCCAGGATATTCTTCAGCAGTGTACAGATATTGTGTCAAATATCTTCCAGATACAGAGTTAAATCCACTAATTTTAACTTAATTACTGAAAAGGATAGGGTTTGCAGAGATGATTCCTTCAATGATTTCCCTGGGTTAAAAACCAGCAGGTTAAGTCCACTGAACTCAAAGAAATACACTAAATACACACAGGTTTGTGCTTCCATTAGGCTTCCAGATTAGGCTTTTTAAAAAGAACATGCTTTTGTCACATGCAAGTGCTAGGGGAATCCCACATATCCAATTCTGTAATTTCAACATTACAGCAGTGTAGAAAAAGCAAAACAGAAAACAGAAGAAGGTAGGGAGATTTACAAATTTCAAATCTGAAAGTTTGTTTATTAGTTACTAGGTCTTGCCACAGCCATCTAGCCCTTTGGGAGGAGAAACAAACTAGAATATTTCAGTTGATCTTCAACAATCTACCTTCTATATGATGGTGGCCTCCCCATAGTTTTGATTATACTGAAAATTCTTCACTAACTCAACCACCAAGAGAACCGGAAATGATAACCAAAGTTAAATCAGTGGAAATTAGTTATAAGCGTCAGAAACAATGACATGAGCAAAATGGTGAAGGCTTCATAAAATATAACCTGACACGATGGAGGGAAATAGCACGGCCATGAGAAATACCATTTCAAAACATAAGAAACCCCCGTAACACAAACTATAATGCCAGTTATTACTCACCATTAGGTGTTCTAGTTTTGGACAGTTGGCACTTGGAGTCCAAGGTACCAGCCGGCATCCCAAGGACAGCAAATGATGGAGGGGTTGATGCTTGTATTAGCACTTATTGTGCCAACATTTAGTTATCATAATTCTCAATTGCTGTGTCCCTGGATTTCTATATGCTGTTTTCAACATAATACCACTGTGACTATAAAATGGGAACCCATGTCAAGAGTTAACATAGAACAGAACATTGAGGCAGGGAACAGTGTTGATTCCCCCTATAAAAAGACCTCACTATCATTATTTACTGTTCTCATTGCTGTTTGCACTGATGTTATGAAGAGGCTGCTTACAACAGATTGAAATAATACCAACACATAAAGAGTAATCTCACGCCCACTTTATTCTCCATTTATTTAATCTGTCTTCCTTTGGTTCTTTAGCTGGCTAGATAGCCCAGTGAGCTAAGTATCCGGCTGCGGAATCAGAAGTTGGCAGTTCAAATCTCTACTGTGCATTCCAGAAGAGCCAGCCTGTACAGCCTTGGGCAAGCTGCACAGTCTCAAGATGACCCCAGAAGGATGTAGTGACAAAATACTACTATCTTCTACCTAGAAAACCATGAAAAGGGCAACCATAAATCAGAATGGATTTGACAGCACAATAAAAAATCGGTTCCATGGTACCAGCACAGCATATCAATTATCCTTTGGCGTGTTCAACAACCTAATCAAATAGGCTTACTCTTATTAACATCAATGGAAGAAGGTTATATAAATACCCCATCACTGCTCATGTCTAAAATATATGACTTCTCTCTCTCTCTCTCTCTCTCTCTCTCTCTCTCTCTCTCTCTCTCTCTCTCTCTCTCTCTCTGTGTGTGTGTGTGTGTGTGTGTGTGTGTGTGTGTGTGTGGTGTGTGTGTTGTTACAGTCGTGACTGACTCTTCGTAACCCCATGGCCATGGAGTTTTCTTGGCAGGAATACTGGAGTGGTTTGCCAGTTCCTACTCCAGTCGCCTACAGTACGTGGTATTCCCTGGTGGTCTCCCATCCAAGTACTGACCAGGGCCGACCCTGCTTAGCTTGCAAAATCAGGCGAGATCAGATGTGCTTAGGGACATCTCAGTAGTCCCAACCAAATCATTGACAAAGTCTACAACTGTATCTACAGTCGCAGCCCATTAGTGAAATTGTGTCGATAATCTATCAAGTACACTCATGTAACAGGAATATGTCTAAGGAACCCATCTAATATGGAAACAGATACAGTCTGCAACAACAGATCTCTATTTTCAGAAGTGATTGCCTTCTTTCTCTAGTCTGAAGTTTCTTCAAATCCACATTTTCCTGGGACACTAGGTTGGTGATGGATGACTACAACTTTTGCTCCCTATCAAGCAATGAGTAGCTAGGGAGAATAACCAAGGAAGTGAAGTGAGAAAACTAAGCAATATTCCTTTTATGAAAGTAATACATTTAGCCATATCCATGCCAGTGTAACCCTCATGGATTCTTTATCACAATATTGCTGTATCTAAAAGCATTTACAGAACATTGTGGAAGATTGTGAACGGATTTGATTTCAAAATGCTACAATGAACAAACACATGAGCAGTTTAATAACATCAGATTCACAGGGGAAATTCACCCAACTAAAATGCCTGTTCCTGCTGCTAAACTTCTTCAAAACATACCTGCCTCAGATCTTACAGAAATGGAAGGTCAGGTATTTCCTAAGCATACAGTAACGAACAAGTGTTCTCTATCTTTTAATCCACCAGATTAGCACCTTTTCTGTTGAGCTGTAGAAATAACGGCTTCAAGTAATCACTTTGTATTTACCTTTTGGTGACCTATAACAAAGTAAGTAAGAAGTAGAGATGGGCACGACTCAAATAATGGTGTTTCGTTTGTCGTTTGTCGTTTAGGGGGTCTGTTTCAGTTCGTTTTCGTTTTTCGTGATTTTTTTGCAAAAAATTTCATTTTTGTTTTGTTACGTAACAAAACAAAAAAACGAAAATGAAAATGAAAAATTGTTGTTTCGTTAGCATTCATTACAGTTCAATGTATTTGCCGCAACGAAAACAAAATGCACGACAAAATTTCTGTTGTTTCGGTTCATTTCGTTTCATTTTGGAGACAAAATTCATTTTTAGTTTCGTTACGTAACGAAACGAAAAAATGAAAACAAAAATGAAAAATTGCTCGTTTCGTGCCCATCTCTAGTAAGAAGTAAGGAAAAGTAAGAAGTAAGGAAAAGCACAAGCTATCAAATACAGCTTGGGTCTGCTTCTGTGCCTGGGTCTTACCCTGGAAGCCCTGGTGAACTTGGTGGCCAGAGGTGCCTTCTTACAGCTGTGGAGAATATACGTGGATGAGTGGAGCCTGTCAATAGTCACATGTGCTCTGGTAACAACTAGATTGGGCTATTGCAATGAGCTATACGTGGGGCAGTCTTTCAAGACGGTTCAGCGATTGCAGCTGGTACAGAACTGGGCTGCATGGCTGGTGAATAGTGACACCACATGGACTCATATTACACCCATTCTGAAAAATTTACGCTGGCTGCAAGTTCCTGCCCGGGCCCAGGTCAAAGTGCTTATGCTTCCATATAAGCCCTAAATGCCTTAGCACCTGGTTATCTAAAGGACCGCCTTCTTTCATACGAGCCTGCCCGTGCCCTAAGATCAGGCCAGGAGGCCCTGCTGAAGGTGCCATCCCTTAAAGAGTTGAGGGGGGTGGCATGTCAAAACAGGGCCTTCTCGGCCACTGCCCCCCAACTCTGGAATGCCCTCCCTATGGAGAGCCGCCTGGCGCCAACACTTTTGGCTTTTCGGCACCAGGCAAAGACTTTCCTGTTTAGCCAGTATTTTAATTAGTGAATGTTCTTTTAGCTGGACACATGAGCAGCAGGATTTTATTATTTGTGCATATTCAATGTTTTAAACTGTTTGTTATTTTGATGGTTTTTAACATGTTGTTTTATAGTTTTAATACATTGTTGTATGCAGCCCAGAGACCACTTGGTAGTGGGGTGGCTAAAAAAAATCTGTAAGTAAATAAGTAAATAAATATTTCACCACATGAAGCAGCACTGCTTATAAGTATATACTAATCATGCTATATAATTTCCTTCTATGAACCCAAGGCAATGTACACGACGTACATGGATGCATTACTGTTTAGAGACATTGATATATTATCCGCAGTTTACATATTTGTTGCAGGAAATAGCAGTGTAACACTTCTCTAATACTTGTTTAATCTATAAAAATTACATCAATAGGAAGCTACCCTAACCTGCTCTGAAAGCTACCCACTGGGATTGATCAGAGTTTATAAATGTCATATTTTTCTGGACTACAATTTTCAGAGTCCACCAACAACTGGTCATACCTGCTGCAGGGTTCCGGCAGTCCCAAAAGTAACCTTTCCAAGTACTGATGCAGCCTCTACCAGCAAATTAAAAAGGAATATATTCCAGAAATCATGGAGACTAGAATAAAATTACTCTTAAATATTTTTAAGCCTCAGTTGTTTAAAGGGAGCTCTGGCAAAATAAAAAAGAACAATTGGACTCAAATTTGTCATGAGTTTACTAACTTCTGCCAAGAAATGTTATCTATGTTCTGAATCATGGTAAATCAATGCATGAAGGCATGGGAGCTTGGGTGTTGCAGAGTGACACAAATCATAGAATCATAGAGTTGGAAGAGACCTCAAGGGCCATCTAGTCCAGCCCCCTGCCATGCAGGGACCCCCATCATAGTGCTCCTGACATATGGCCATCCAGCCTCTGCTTAAAAACCTCCAAATAGGTTGCAACCAGAATTGCCATTGCTGCCAGATAGGTGGTATATAAACAAACAAACAAAATGCTGATCAGGTGTGTGTATTGAAGCCATCCAAACCTCCCACATGCTTCTAATAATAGAAGTTCAGGCAAAAATCAAATAAAAGCAAAACAAAACAAAACAAAAGACTCAAAACATGTGGCACCTTAAAGACCAACTTTCATATTTTAATGCAACATTTTGTGGACACGTCCACTTCTTCAGACATATAGCAGCAGAATGAAGTGTGCAATATAATTTGAAGTGGACATGTCTACGAAATGTTAAATTAAAATATGAAAGTTAGTCTTTCAGGTGCCACATGTTTTTGTCTTTTGTTTTGTTTTGTTTTCTTTTGTTTTCTTTTCTTTTGTTTTTCTTTGATTTTTGCATGAAATTCTTGAAAAGACTAACATGGCTAATAATAGAAATGTATGATGAATGCAACAGGAAGCAAAGTGAGTAAGTATGCTGAAAAAAATTTTTTTAAGACACTGATACAAGCGGCCGTACATTGAAACATGTTAGGAAGATATTACCTTGCCCCCCCCCCCGCCCCAACCCTTTCTCTTTTCATATCTGCAGAATGCTCTCGGGAGATCAGGCTGCCCCCCCCCCATCTTTTGTCCTTCTATTGAAAGCTAAAGGCTAGTGTGTTTCTTCAGGCATTTAACAATGATGCTTGACATTAAATGTTTATTTGCTTCCAGTTATTCAACTGCATTTTAATGAGCATGTAGTTTTATATTTTTAATCTTCAACTTATTATGTTTCCAATGCTATCCCTTTTAATATTGTGAGCCTTCATGAGTCCTTCTATGGAGAGAAAGGCGGCACATAAACAAAACAAATAAAATAAAGCATAAAAATCTGGTCCCTGTTTCTTTCTTTCAGCATCTTCCCTTGAATTATTCTGCAGCCTTGTACTCTTTTCCCCTCCCATGAGGACTGGCTGCATGGTAAGCAGCAACTGGTATGACTTTACATCCTAATTTGCTGGAGGTGTCTGGCTGCTACAGCGGGACCCAGGCTGTATAGTTCTTGAGCTTGTCTTCCCTGCAGGGAAGTCAAGATAACTCGATTTACTGCCGTCAAGGAAAGAACTGCCAAGCCAAGATATCAGCTTCTTGCCAAGCTGTTGGCACCAAAATCAAACCTGTGGATCTGTCATGCAGATTTTGCTGCTTCAGTTCACAGGGAAATATTCTGACTGCTTCTTGTCATGGCAGCACTAAACAGAAGCAATGTTTAAGGCCTAGTGTTTTTAAAATGAGATCCTCTGCTGCGGCATGCGTCTTTTAATTTTGCTTTGCTTTATTCTACATTTCACATGTACTGTATATGGATATAGATGAAGATGCTGAGGCTTCATTCATCAATTCAAAGGGATGTAAGCATTTTTAAGGTAGCAGATTGGGTCACCCAGTTCTTAGACAGTTAAAACTTCATCCATGACATGTCTGGCACTTCCTTTAGTCAATGACACATCACCAGAAGGCAGTGCAAGTTCCCTCACCCCCATGGAGTCCAGGACTTTGCGCTGTTTGTGAAGACTGCAAAGACACTAATTCTCAACATACGTAACCTGGATTGCTATGTGACCTACTACTAGTGCTATCACGAGCAGTATTTTTGTATCCCAATTCTTGACTTTGTAAGCTATGTTTAAATATTTGAAATGATGTCACATTGACGAAGGGGCTGGTTTATTTTCCATGGCTTCATTGACTAGGACGCGGGGCAATAGTCTCAAACTACAGGAAAAGAGATTCCATTTAAACATTAGGAATAGAGATGGGCACGACTTAGCGGTATTTCCGTTTCCGTTTCCGTTACTCGGTTCCGTTACTCTACGGAAACGGTAACGGGAATTACTCCCCCAGACTTCGAGCTCGAACCGACGAACGAACAATTTTGGTCTGATTTGTCGTGCTCGTTACTTGCATCGCGAGATCGCGCGATGCCACACGCGGCACAGAAAAAAAGTTTTTAAAAGTTAAAAAAACCCAGTTCCCGGCCAAAAAGCAGGCGGGAAAATGCCTGCCGTGCCTCAGGGCACCTACCAGAGGGGTTGTTTCTGGAGGTCCCCGGCCTCCCCCCTCATCCCCCGTCCTCGGCTGCTCTGGTGGGACTCGCCGCAGGCTCGCAGCCAGCAAAAAGCCCAGTCTCGCCGCCGCCGCAATTAAAGCGCAAGCAAGCGGCACGGACGGCACAGGAAAAAACTTTTAAACTCTCCCCCCACCCATTCCCGGGCCAAAAAAGCAGGCGGAAAAAATGCCTGCCGTGCCTCAGGGCACCTACCAGAGGGGTTGTTTCTGGAGGTCCCCGGCCTCCCCCCCCCATCCCCTGTCCTAGTGGGCTGCTCTGTGGGACTCGCCGCAGGCTCGCAGCCAGCAAAAAGCCCAGTCTCGCCGCCGGCCG
This sequence comes from Phrynocephalus guinanensis, assembly GCA_037367245.1. Classification (NCBI taxonomy): domain Eukaryota; kingdom Metazoa; phylum Chordata; class Lepidosauria; order Squamata; family Agamidae; genus Phrynocephalus; species Phrynocephalus guinanensis. The sequence goes on along the minus strand of CM074742.1, from coordinate 57,787,866 downwards.
CCGCAATTAAAGTGCAAGCAAGCGGCATGGACGGCACAGGAAAAAACTTTTAAACTCTCCCCCCACCCGTTCCCGGGCCAAAAAAACAGGCGGAAAAATGCCTGCTTGACTAAGGGCGCAGGGCACCTACCGGAGGGGTGGTTTCTGGAGGGGGGGGTCCCGCCTCCCCCCCGTCCTGGGCAGCCGGACTCGAGTTGCCATTTCGCCATGCCATGCGGTGTGGGCGGGGGATCCAAAATGGGGCGGCAAACGCAATATTGTTTTTGAAATCGTGGTCCAAAAACACACAAGCACAACAGAAACACGCGAAAATTTATAAACTGCCAGATTTTTCACAGTAGCAGTGGGGGTTTTTTCTTGCAACAAAATGTCTCTCCTCTCCTCCTCTGTCCTCCATTGATTTTATTTTATTTTATTTTATTTACACCTGCGCAATGATGGGCTGGCCAAGTGGCCAGCCATGTGGGAGTGGACAACCATGCAAATTTTTGGAGCCATCCCACCAGTCGCATGGCCACTTGGCCATGGAGACTTCTGGGATGTGCCAAAAAGCCCCCTAAAACCTGCCCTAGCCCTAACCCTAACGCTTGACTCCGTACCCATACGTCACAGACTGTCTTCTTAGTGGGTCAGAGAGGCACCCAGAGGTGCAACCCACTAGCCCACCGTAACCTTACCCGTCACTAGCCTAACCCTAGCTCTTGCACTAAGCCACCTTAAAGCCAGATCTACTTGCTTGCATTGCACTACACGCAGCAAGTACAATTCCCTTCTGTGTGAGACATGGTGGTGCCAGAGCCTTGTGAAGGGCGGGCATGACCCTATCATTCTCACACTGGTCTCACGTCTGCACATTATGTTATGCAATATCCATATGGCTATTGCATAGCATTTTGCAGCAGCAGCAGGTGAGGAAGGGAGACCCCCATGTAGAGGGGTCTCTTGGAGCCTGCTTCCCCGTCCTAGTGGCAGGAGGCACCCACGGGTGCCTCCAGGAGCCCACTTTCCCTTTATAGCGGGCCAGAGGAGGCACCCACCCCACAGAGGTGCCTCCAGGAGCCCGCTCCCCCCCAAAAAACAGTACTAACGACAACGAAAAAACGAAAAAACGAACCGACTAATTTTTGTGAATTTTTGCGAAAACCGGAAACGACCCGAAACGGGACTGGCCCGACAACTCGAAAAAAATTTTTTTCAAGTTGTGCCCATCTCTAATTAGGAAGAATTTCATGACAGTTAGAACTGTCCAGCAGTGGAATATGCTACCATGGAGGGTGGTGGAGTCTCCTTCTTTGGAAGTTTTTAAGCAAAGGCTGGATGGCCATCTGTCGCGAGTACTGTGATGGGGGTTCCTGCATGGCAGGGGGTTGGACTAGATGGCCCTTGAGGTCTCTTCCAACTCTATGATTCTATGATTCTATGATTCTAAGACCTGATTCCTCAAATACAGCAGGAGAAATTCAAATTATTTGTACAAATTTCAGTGCTCTGTTGCCTAACACATACATCAGCTAGTTTAGTATAAGCATGCATACATGTACATGAGAATATTCATGCACAAACGTCTTGTATTTCATTCTGATTGTCAATGCAAAATGTCTTGTACATATACAGTAATCCCTTGTTCCAGAATAGAAAAAAGTAGATTCTGCATTTTTAAAAAAATGAAATTAATTCCCCTTCATATTGATATTAGTCCAGTCACTATGATTGGACTAACCACACAAAGGTGCATATCAAAAGGTATTAAGATCAAAACAGATTTTAAAAGTATCTCCCCTGACAAAAAGATAGTATGCCATCATGTGCCTGTTTAGATTAAGGAACAGTGACAAACGCAGCAACAGATATGTAATTTTTTCAGGTTTTCAGAACATTTAGTTTAAGCCCATTTTTAATGTGTAGAAGGAAATCTGCATGTTACATCATGTTGAAATCCTTGTAGCAATCTTATTAGGAAGGTCAGTTTTAGAGTTGTCTATTACAGATCGTGGGTGGCAAGCAGCAGCTGTGGCCATACATAAGATCATTTAGTGAGTTTGGGATTGAAACAAGGGATGTTCTGACTCAAAGCACATTATCATCACAACATTATGCCAGGTCTGTGGCTTCTACAATTTAAGGTTTAGGAAAGCTTGACACAATGTCTGAAATTCTATGGCTTAGCATAGGAAGCCATAACTAGTGTATGCAGGCCTATTCCAGTTGCAACGTTAAACCCTAAAGGACAGGATTTCAGACACATTATATTCAAAAGGTGGTAAGTTGCACAAAGATGAAATCTTTCACGAGAGATGAGTGGTGACAAAAGTTAAAACACAGCTGGGGCTAAAAGGAAAGGAGATAACAAGATTTTCAAATGAGAAATGTAGCAAGTGAATGCCACACCATGGCCTGTTGCTTGTCAGAATCATACCCCAACACTACCTATTTTTCTCTGCATTGAAACTAAGCACAAATGTCATTCTAAATCACAAATGGTCTTTACAGTAAATGTGTTTTTCATTAAACATGTTCTGCTACAGAAGCAGCATAGCCTTGCTGGGCACCTGGAAATCTGAAACCTAGATAAAATTATCAATATGTTGAAAGTAAATTTATCCATGATGAATGTGGCAGGTTCACAGGCAACTCCTCCAGGGTCAATGCTTCAGAATAACGTAGCAATGCTATAACTTGTAAGGTAGCATAAGGGGTATTCTGCTAATTATTATTCTAATTGTTATTATTCCCCTTTAAATAATCCACAACTGTGTGAGCAAACACTGTGAATAGATGTACAGTAAGGTAAAAGGTAAAGATTCTCCCCACACTTGCATGCTAGTCATGTCCGACTCTAGGGGTAGTGCTCATCTCCGTTTTTCAGCCAAAGAGCCAATGTTGTGCAAGTCCATGGCCATGTGGTCGGCATGACGGTACGCATTTCTGTGCACGGAACACTGTTACCTTCCCGCATTTTACAGCGGTACCTGTTTATCACCTTGCAGTTACATGCTTTTGAACTGCTAGGTTGGCAGGAATTGGGGTCAACAGTGGGAGCTCTCTCTTCTGCATGGCACCCACAGTTTGAACTGCCGATTTTGCAGCTGGCATTTCAGCACTCTAGCCCACTGAGCCAATAACCCATGACTGTGTGAGCAAACACCATGAACAGATGTACAGATCATCTAACAAATAGGGATGGAAAGAATACTTTCTAAATTCTTTGTTCTTGTTTAAACAGCAATTTCATATGAGGGATTTTAAAGTTCTGTAAGGTTCCTCACCTGTAGCCCAGCATCTGTAAGTTGAGGGGAAATGCCCCCTCCCTTTAAGAAATTACGCACCTATAAGCATAGCAAGCACAGGACTGCCTTACTGTCAAGAAAGATGCAAACAAATAGTCTAGTGCTTTAAAGAATTCTTGCAATTGTGTGAGTTGTGGACTGTCTTGGAGAAATACAAATTTTGCAGAATAAATGACTTTTTTCTTTTTCTTTTTACAAAATTAATCCTTCTCACTATGTGACAACTTTATTGAGGACACCAGGAAATAGATTGCCATCTTCACCAGTTTGGAAAAGAAAAATATGTTGCATTTCCTCTTCCTTGCCAAGAACAATCCAACAAGTGACGTGAGGATTTATGTCCCTACTAAAGCACAACTGTTGTGTTTTGTGTACTAACACCTGCCACCCCCACCCCCAGAGCATACACAGTATCATGAAAGTCGTGTTGGGGACTGAAACATTCTCAGTCAAGACTCATACCATCTCTCTGTGTCTGCCTTTACCTGAGCTCAAGGTTCACTCAAACTTCCATCCTTCTAAGGTCAGTAAAATAAGTACCCAGCTTGCTGGGGGGGGGGCAGCAATGTGTAGCCTGAATACTGTAATTAAAGTATAAACTTCCCAGAGACTAGTTAAAGTGGTATGGGCTGGTATAGAAGCAGAACACTTTACTTTGTCCCATATCAGGTTCGGGGGAGAAAGGTGACTACAGAAAGGGGTCTTAATGAGGGTAGGTGTGATGTGGTATCACAGTGTCCCCTGGTCTTTTCATAGCTTCTATAACAAACGCATACCCCATATAATAATCTGCCTTCTCTATTGTGTGTTCATCGCTTTTCCCAAGGAGCAATGTCCAGCCATGCCCCAAGGTCAGGTGATGGAGCATGGCAGTGTATAATAAGTCCAGACAGTGATCTGTTCTGTGACCAGGCCTCGTGGAAACCTTTAACATTAATTAGAGTCACCATCAGGGTTACTGAGTTCAAGCAGGAGATATCCTATCCCGATATTTTAAAACCTTCTGCTTGCTTTATCTCCCTGGAAGCTAAGTTCTAGTTGTTTTCACACAACTGTGGTGTTTTGTTTTAGGACATAAAAAAGTCTACAAAGGTCAAATAGTTCTCTTGTCAAGAATAAGACCAGAACCTTCTTAACCTTAGAAGGTAATGAAAAGGCAGGAGAGAAAAAATCTTGGAGGAAAAGAGGCGAACTTTAAGAGATTGTCTTCAGAAATATATCCTACTACATAGTAAACCAAACAGTAAAAACCAAGGTAACATAGCCATTGTCAAAAAGTACACAATTGGACTAGTCATCTGCATTCTACACATTACAGAGGCTAAAATATAAGAACTTCAAAGGAATTCACAGCAAAACCATGTTTGTTTCAAGAAAAGTCACCTGCTCCTTATTAGTGATACAAGTACAGTGATACAGCAAAATTCTAACATTCCTGGGACCTTAATTAAGGCTGTCATTTTTTCCCATGTTTCTTTGCCCACATAAACACAACACACAGTGTGGTATCACTATGCATAAACTTCCTGGCAGCCACTATATAAGGGTAAGGCAGGACAATAATTCTATATCTTTTTGGAGTTTAAATCTATTTTATTCTGCACACCACCTGGACACACACACACACACACACACACACACACACACACACACACACACACACACACACAAATAAAGGTGTTTTTGTTCAGTAAATAGTGGATTCAGACATTCCCACAGCTAAACTGTGTGAAACATCAAATATTCATCCAGTAGCTATCTTTTGAAATCTTGTTAACCCCATTCAGTATAATTACTAAATTTTCTCACCGCACAGAATGTGGGAACATCCTAACAAGAGTGTGAAAGGCTAACAAGCTAGAAGTCCTTTGAAGGATCAACAGCAGCATGCCACCATTTCCTGAGCTGAATTTTTATCAACTCAAGAAAATGGAATTGGTAACAGGTATGAATCCACAGGGTCTCCACTTTCACACTTCGCCTTCTAGTAAATCTATAGTTAAGGCCTCATATTTTGGGTGAGAAGAGTAGACTAAAATTTTTGTGTTTTGCTCACTGGCACTATTAAAAATCAAGAATAAAGAAAACAAACTTGTTTTGGGGTTCTGGGTGAAGGTACTTCTCATAAGACAAACATTACTGGTGTATCTGAACTAATCATGTGTGGAACAAGTATGTGCCATAAAAGTTACAAAAAATCCAATGTGATTCTTTCTGCTTGAAGCTTTTGGAAAGACGAACATATAAGCTGCTTTCCTAAGAGATGTTTATCCATATAGAGTAAAGATACAGAACCCTGGCTTCTGTCTATATTGCCTTCTTGACTGCAGCATTCTACATGATATCAAAGCCTATTTAAATCAGAAGCTCCCTCTCATTAGGCAGATCATGGAGCCAAGAAAAAGAGATCCCTTTGGTGGAATAATATAGTAGTAAAAATCTAAGTGCCTTGTTATATTGGTGTAACATAAATGGCAATACTTTTGGAGCAAATTGCCTTAAATTAAGAAATGACCATAGAATAGAATGCCATCTAGAAAAAGAGTGAGCTAACATAAACATTACAAAGATTATTGTATTCCAATGAGGTTAGAGCAGTATGTCCCAATTATTCCCCATGGACAAGCTTGATTGCATCTATACATTTATATTCATGGGTCTCCATCTTTGTCTAGGCCTTTATATTTTTCTTTATTTTTGGCTTCAGTAGAAGCTAGTTCTTGGTCTGACTGTTCTATTCTACAGTTTCATGTCTCTTTTCATGTCCTTTCCCTAACCTAACAAATAACTGTTTGAGAAGAGTATGTGTTTCCTAATTAACTGCTTGGGAAGACACATGTTTAACACCTAGAAAAGATTTGTTTATTAGAACTGCATTGGCCAAAGTCAGTGTTATCAGACTCCAGCACATAAGAATTCAGTGGTTGACTTCTGTTGCTTAGCAGAGTAAGATACGACTACAGTAGAGCCACTGAATCACTGACACTAGAGATGGGCATGAAATGAACTTTTTTCATTTCCGTTATTCGTTTCGTTACATAATGAAACAAATAATGAACATTGTGATGAAATTGGAACGAACCAAACAGAACCATGAAAATTAGGTTCGTTACATTTCGTTTTTTGTTAATAGCGACGCACGATGAACTGAGCTGTTTTAAATGTTAAAAAATGCCCTGGACATCCATAAAAACACAGCAATAATTATTTATACTGTCTGATAATACCTACCGGGGGGTTGAGGTCCTTAAAACGTTTGTTTTTGTCTTCACCCATTGCGATGTGTTTTTCTTTTCCCTTTAAGGATGACAAAATGGATGTCGCCAGCCACAAAATGGAGGCAAGCCATGTGATGGGATCATGTAAATTCTTGGACAACTTCAACCAATAGCATGCCCAGGTTGCAGACTGGGCAGGTCTGGGAGCCACAGAGGGCATAAAAAGCTCTGGCAGCCCCCGTCCTCCTTGCAGTCTCCAGTGGGAGTTAGGGTGGGACTGCTGTCTCTGTGACTCGTTATTTTCACTTTAGGCCAGCCAGGCAGGTGTGTGTCTCTGTGTTCCTGCCGGCTGTAGCCTGGCTCTCAGGGGAGAGAAAGAAGAGATTTCTCTCTAGCTTCAGTCCTGCAGCCTCCCTGTGTGCATGTGTGCGTACCTCTCAGTGAGTACCCTCCCCTGCCCCACAGTGCAGTCACTCTGCGGCTGCCTTGCACCCTGGGCAACGCCTGCCGCTGCCTTTGCAGCCTCCCTGCATACCTAGTCTATACTGTGTCCCTGCCAGCATCAATTTTTTTAGTGTTTTCCCTCTGGTCTGGGGCGTTGGGGGATGCCCGTGCATGGAAATGCTTTAAAAATCACGCAAAAAGTGGGTAAAGATGAAAAACGAATAAACACAAAAATGATTTTTTTTTCAAAAAATTGTGAAAAATGAAAACGAACCGAAACGGACCCCTCAACGAAAAATGAAAAACCAAAACACCATTTTTTTCGATTCGTGCCCATCTCTAATTGACACTGTGATCAGGCAAGCCCTCTAAGCTCTACTGAGTCAATGGGTCTTATCTAGTTGCAACCTACTATTCTAAGCAACAGGATTTCAGCTAATGTGCTATCCATTTGCTCAATAAAGGAGTGCTTTGAAGACACAAGAATTAATGAGAGATCTGCTTATCAACATACCTGTTAGTGAGTTACTTGTCAAATGTTCTGCCAATGAAGAGGAGCTAAGTTGTCACAGTTAAAAAGCAGGTGTTAACTGCCTTAAAGTTATAGGCTAGAACAGTGGTGGTGAACCTTCAACACTCCAGATGTTTTGGACCACAACTCCCACAGTCCTTTGTCATTGGCAATACAGGCTTGGAATTCTGGGAGTTGTGGTCCAAAACATCTGGAGTGCCAATGTTTTGCCACCACTGGGCTAGAGTTTTAGCCATTACTGAGCTTTGGAACAAGCTTTGCTACCCACATGGACATGGATGCCACCAGATATGTAGGCAGATGGCATGAACCCTCACTGTTTCCAGAGGCTAAATAGGTTTGAAATCATATATTTTCTTTGTTCTATCCTTAAGGATTAGAATTAGTATTTTTTACTTAGGGGAATTATTTTACTTTATGTTTCATATGCATTACAGTACAATTTTTATTTCTGTCCTTTCAATGATGTTTTGTACACCTTTTCCTTCACTGCTGCGTCCATTATCTGTCTATGCCTGCCAGCCTCCCTCCTTTAGTGTTCAGCTATTCTTGGTTCAGGACAGCTTTTATGACTGGTAGAGCATCACTTCTCCTTGTCACAAGTGAATCAGGCTAAAGTACAGTTTCCGAACCCTGGGGCACCACTTGTCAACTTGAGACCCAGTTACCTTCACTGGAATTCCCTGGAGTCCAGGTTCTAGAGAGGAGGAAGGAAAGGAGAGCATAGGTCCAAGAAACTCCCCTTCTATAGGGGAGGATAAAAAAGGCTTTGATATATAGGCAAAAGAAGTCAGGCTCTACAGTTCATCTCTACCCATCGCCTCCCTCAGCATATTTGTCACTTGCCTCTGCAGGGCTGTGAGGGTACCCAGGCTAATGTAGCCTTGTCAAAGCACATAGCTAGAATCTCTGCCCCTGTTCTCGCACAGCAAGCAAGCAAGCAAAGGGAGGGAAAGCAAAATCCAGCATTCTCCTCTCTTATATCTTCCCATACATTCTCTTCTTCACAAACAGGCATCCCAGTCCTGCCCTTTTACACCCTGCCTCCTCCAACTGTTTCTCATCAGGGAACTCTCTCTCTCCTTCAGCTATCTCAGCCTGATCCTGGAAACACTTACCGTACCACCAGTCTGATCCCAAGAAAAAACCACCCTCCTCCCAGCTTGTGAGCCGGGGCCAAGGGGCTTGCTGGGGGTGAGCAGCTGCACCCCTTCACAACCTGGAATCCAAAAGAACCTTTCTTGGGATAACAACCAAATGCATTATTGGAATGACAACATGATAAGATCAATCGCCATAAAAATGGCAACTGTCTTCAAATAGATCTTTCAATAGTTACTATAACAAATTGGTTCTTTTTATAATCAAACATGTGTGCTGTCACAAGGCTTCTCACCTACTGTCATGTCATGACAGACTTGGCGACCTGCACATATAACATATGTATCTATAATAATACATTATTTTGATTATTGGTTTTAACTTTTCCTTCACAACTACAGTAGTCCATATCAATGCATATTGAGCCTAAACAAAAGAGTCAAATGTGAAGTGGCTTTGATTTTCCGTACCACATATACAGTGATACTAGACTACTGGGTTCTTATAGTATTGCTCCTCAGGGAACTGTGCTAGAAGAGTTTGAAATCTCTGCCAAGAAGGCATGAACAAAATTAAAAGTGGATTAAGGGGGTAATTCTAAAACACAAGTGTACCACATTTCAGTGAATGAGGAGTCAAGAGGAAATGAATATAAAATAAAAGACATCCTGAAGTCTGAACCACATTCAAGTTTTGGTATCTATATGCTGCATATTAGAGATGGGCTTTTTGTTTCGGAAGTGGTCAGCTTCCAAAACGGAACGTGGAAGCCCCATTGGCATTTGGAACAGGAGGAAGACAATCAACCAATCCCTTTCCTTGCTCTGGGCTTGCCCTGGGCTAAACTCCAATGAGGAAGAAGCCTTCAATGTTATTTTTCCTTCTTCCTGGCACTGGCCAATCAGACAGAGAGGTGGGATGATGCATTTCCCTGCACAGCTCCTGATTGGCCAGCACCAGGGAGAAGGAAAGATGATGTTGGAGGCTTCTTCCTCATTCAAGTTTAGCCCTGTGAGAGCCCAGTGCAAGGTAAGGGATTGGTTGATTGTGTCCCTCCTCTTCTGAATGCCAGCTGGGCTTCCGTGTTCCATTTCAGAAGCTGACCACTTCCAAAACAAAAAACCCATCTCTAATACATATATATATTTTTTCTAACACAGCAAGTTACAAGTTACAAGTTACTTTGTAACTTAGTTTGTAACTTACAAACTACCATAAGTTACAAAGCCTTATATTGTGTTGATTCATGATAGATTCCTGCATACTGCATTTATACTGCAATAACTGCCTAGTTTGCCAATTTTCATCTGTTCCTGAGAGGGGGAATTCTTAGTGGCTATATATACTCTTCCAAACTTTTGATCGTGAAGTCACCCAATATGATTAGCATAAGAATATGCCCATAATACTCTCAGATAGTCATCATATAAATGAAATCCGTATAATCCAGATATCCCCTCAAAATGGGATAAAGTCTATGTTACAGAATTATATCTCATATAAAATGGCACCATGTAAATATCTGGTGTTACATAGGGACATTATTTCAGCACTTGCATGTGAGCAAGATTGGCACTTATAGAATGGCTTGATGCATTCTGCAAAGACCCAGACATGAATAAGCCATAATCTACTAAAAATAGCAGTTTTCGACTCCTGCAATCTTAGAGGGAACATGAATGGAATCTAGAAAGCCTATTACCATGGCACTACATCTTGTAGCTCTTATCCCTGGTACCTCTTTTCATATATTCTGTCTTCCTGGGTACTTTGTTATATTGCAATAAGGCCCTCTCCCAGATAACCTTCATCCAGTTCAACCCATATTTTTAAAGGTACCAACTCTCTTTTTTTTAATTACATGCCTCTAAATGTATTTGGTCTCTCCAGTACTTAAAATATTGCTTCCTGCTTTCCCAAACTCGGCCTAATGCTGCATTTGAGCGGCAGCTCATCTAGCTGTCATTTGCATCCTACCTCATCCTTCTCATCTCACCTTTGTACCAGTTCTGGAGTTGCTAAATGTGGACTTCCCAAGTGTGCTGTAGTAGGCAGAGTGTTAGGAGAAATGGGTTCAAATTCTTACTCTGCCATGGAAGCCTACTGGGGGTTGATACCGGTAAAAAACACTCCCTAAATATACCACGTACCTTGAAAACCCTATTTATTTGGGCACCCATAAAGTGGATGCAACGTGACAGCCCACAACAACAACAATACCAACAACAATGACAAAGAAATATACAAATAAATTGTCGATGTCTGCTCACTGCATAAGGATGTTGGTTGACCAAGACACCAAGATCGGTTAGCAGTACTACCTCTGTTGTACCTACAGCCTAAACTACAGTTTATACTATAGTTTATCCCAACCTGGTATCTTTCAGATGTGTTGAACCATAGCTCCTACCATCCCATCCACCATTACTGAGGAAGGGTGGTTCACAGAATAGGGAAGCATTTGTTGTTTATTTATTTATTTATTTATTTTGCAAATAATTACATAGCAAACAAATTTAACTGCTCGGACACTAGAGTCTTTTTGCAGATTTTTCAAATGGTGACTTTTTAATTCCAGTCTTGAATTATTGTTGGATTACATCCACCTCACTTTTATGGGCTGATAGATGCACAACAATAGATCACTCTCCGAATCACTCTCCCAAAGTGCTACAAGGAGTGACAGTGTATATACTCTCACACTCAGAAGAAACACATGGAAAATGGCAAATCCGATGTGTGTTGCCTTCTATTCTGCCTGTTGTAGCCTGAGCCCATAAATATACTGTTCAGTAAGGTTAACTGGGCTGCATATCTCTCAGTAATTCCTGAGGATAGAGCTACAGCTCTGAAACAGATGGCAGGGTTAAATAGTCTCAGCTGGTAGGACTTATGACTCTGGCCTTTTCCACTTTATTTCCCTCTAGAATAATATGCAGCTCTACGGTGACAGGCATGCTTTCAGTAATGTTCATAAAGTGTAGCAGGGACAAAAAAGCAGGGCTCCTCCATGCACAGACTCTTCGTCTCTGCACATCAACATCAGATATTCCTTGAATAACACCAATATTTGTTCCCCATCTCTAAGAAACACAGTAATACCACATAAGATAAATTTAATTCGTTCTACAAGTAAATTCATCTTACAAATCATTCAGTTTCCCATAGGAATGCATTGAAAATCAATTAATCCGTCAGACAGAGCACGGACCCATGGATCTTCTCCCAGCCCGTGCTACTTGGAAGGGAAGCAGCAGCAGCAGATCACCACCACTTGCTCCTTTTCCGAGCTGCACAGGCTGGGCAAAGGTCAGTGAATCCCTGCTGTGCCCACCAAATAGGTGGGCAGAGCAGGGACCCATTGATTCTCAACCAGCCTGGGCTGTTCCCTTGCAAACATCCCAGGCTGGGCGAGGATCAATGGTACCTTATAAGACAGACATGTCCAAACTTTGGCCCTACTGATGTTTTGGACCACAACTCCCAGAATTCCAAGCCTGTATTTCCAATGGCAAAGTTCTGTGGGAATTGTGGTCCAAAACATCTGGAGGGCCAAAGTTTGGACATGCCTGTTGTAAGATGAATGTAAAGGGGAAGGAAAATTTCATCTTATGAGTTTTTCCTATCCCCAGAAATTACATTCATCTTACAAGTTTTTCATCCTAAAGGGTATTCATATTACGAGGTATTACTGTATACTCAAATCCGCTGAATTACTATTTGTTAATAATGCTAATAGTAATAATAATAATACAGTAATGTGTTTTGTGGTGGCCACATGGCTCAACCCCCTCTATCACAGCCCTATCCCATCTCAATTAATGTATATCATTACACAGATTGCACTAAAATAGAACTATGCAATACTTGATTTTCTCACTCAAGTTCTAGTGCACATCTTTTATATTTCCATGTTGTATCCGAGCAAAGATAAAAGGGCAAAGAGTATTGGTATATCTTCTTTTTACACAAACCAGTTTATAGCAACTTGTACAGGGGTAACACTACCAACAACACAAATGCTAGAGATATTTTTATTAGACCACTAAAAAAAAATCAAACTTTTAATACAAGCCTTTCAGGGAATAAAATCCACTTCACCAAGCCTGCACTAGTATCCTGTGGACGTTGCTTTTATAATTTTCTACATAGCCCAGAAAATACTGGTGCATATCTGTGTTTTATTCCATGAAAGCTCATGTTGCATCATGTTTGATCTTTTGGTGGTCTAATAAAGGTATTGCCCTCTCCTGCATTTGTATAATGTAAGGAGCACACCGTTCCCTTTGTGTCTTTGAGCTACCAACAGCATGTACCAACAACTTTTTAGTTTAGGCCTGAGTTATCAGTAGCTGTCCCTGCTGCAAGCTGTTTGAGTGGATGAGTGATTTAAAAAACTACTAAATCCAAGCTATCAAATCAAAGGGAAAAATCTACTGCTCACAATTATCTACTGCTCCAGAGTTTGCTCCTGCCCTGAATGCTGCTTAGGGTGAATTGAAGTACTCTACAAGCAGAATCACAGCAAAAGTGATTACATTCTCCATCATTTGCTTTGCAGTACATGCTGTGAAAACACAGTGCTGCTCACAGAGGTGCTGGTCATACTGCTTATGCTCCTTTCCCTAAAACGGTTTGCAGATCATGCTTGTTTCAAAAAGAAAAAAGATTGGAACGGTGTACAACTTCATATAATCAAGGCTAGCATTCGTAGTTATGAAGATATCTGAGCTGTTGGTGGCGGGGAGGCCAGTTATGTGAATGAAAGCAGATTATTCAATATATCCTGTTTAATGGTGGGCATTTTCCTAGCGATCCTAGGTTGTTGACTAGGAAGCAGGGAAAGGGGTTCCCTCAGCCCTCTGAGATTGTCTTCCAGTACATAGAGCTGCCCTACGATAGCATCGTGTTATCTTCAGTTACCAAATGTACTAGTTCATGCATGTGTTAAAAAAGATTACCGGTATTAATTTTACAACTAATTCTAAGCTTCCTTTAATTATTTTTAAGAATGTCTGTATTTTAATGGGCCTTTGGCTGTAAAATAAACTTGACTGTATAATTATTTATGTACTAAAAGTCTGAATTCAGAACCATATCAGAAGGAGGGGTTTACTGAATTTTCCCATGTATAAGACTTTATTTTTGTTAATCATTTTTAGACTAAAAATTGAGGATCATCTTACACATGGAAGTAAGCCGAGGGGAATACCGTGTGGTTGTGAAACTGTAATATTGGGTTGGGAAAGGGGGGTCTTATACATGGGGGTGTCTTATAGTTGGGGAAAACAGTATATCCCTACCTGTCCTGTCCTCATATGGGGAGTATAATGAGGAGAACTATGACTATTCGCAAGGATTAAGCAAAAGAGTGTCAATGATGCTTGGATGAAAATTGTGCAAAATGACAGATACTCTTCTTTAGTTGTGTGGACCTTTGAAGTCTAAAAACACCCATTTGTAACTTTTCAAAACTATCTGCCAGTTGTTCTGTGCTTCCTATGTCAGTATGCTTTGCATGTCAAACAAAAAGCTCACTAATCAAGCAGAAACGTTTTGTACCAATTATGGGGACTATGATGGGAAAAAAGCAATATTTCTTTTCACTCTCAGAGGTGAGAAGTCTCACAATGCTTGAAAGTTCCCCACTTAGTCAACACTGCCTACATTGATGTGAGCAAATAATTCGGAGATGTACCTTATGTTCCTAACCTGGAGCTTTTTGAAATCTGACTGACTTTATTGAAACATGAATCGACTGGATAATAGCTCAGAGTTTTAGGTATCTTTCTATGGAGCCTGAAGTTGGGCTGTGCCTCGTGCAAATAAGAGCAAGCCCCAGGACAGTCCTAGGGTACCCCCAGAAAAAGGGAATGGTAGACTATGTACTTCTGTGTATTCTCTACCCTGAAAACCCTAGAAGAGGTCACCTTAAATCAGAATCTAATTGAAGGCACACAATATTCAAAATATGTGACCTTTGGGTAGTGGGCAGCATATAAATTGTATAAATAAAATGAAATTCATAATAGGATTCAGTAACATTCATAGATAAAACATTGTCCATTCTTGTTTCAAACTGAGACTCTTTCCCCCCCCTGAAAAAAATACCTGAAGAAGGATGTTGGCACTACTAAAATCTGAGTACAGTAACCCCCCGTCTATCGCAGAGGGTAGGGGCCCAACTCGACCCACAATCATTGAAAATCCATAATATGTGGATGCAGGTCAGGCTGGGCCTGGGGGAGAGGCAGGCTAAAATGTCTTTAAGCAACTGAGCCAAGCACTTGGCTCAGTTGCTTAAAGACATTTTAAACATTGTGCACAGCTTCTGCCGACTCCACCCAGTGCCAATTATCTGGAGCTCAGGGCTTGGGGAAAGGGGGGAGGTTTAAAAAGCCCAGGCTTTTAAAACCTTTCCCCCCCTCCCTCAAGCTCTGGGCTCCAGCTGATTGGTGCTGGGGTGGGGGAGAAGAACCTTTCGTGGTACTACCATACTGCAGTCTCGCAATATAGCTGGACTGCAGTATATGAACCGCAAAAGGGCAGGGGACCACTGTACTCTGTGCCTCTGCCTATATTCTAATATGTATATTTTGTGGCAGTCTTCAATGAAAGCAGAGGCAGAGACTGGCTGAGCCAATGTGAGGTGAAATGTTTATGAGCATTTGGCTGAGGAAATTAAATTGCCCATAAAACATGTGTGCATGCAATAGGTAACTGGGAGTTTTCTCAAAAGGAAAGGGAGCACTCCCAATTCCTTTAAAAAGGTAGCAACACAACAATGATTTTAACTAGGTTTAAATTTCAAAAAGAAGCTGTTCTGTGGATACACAAAAACTGCCCTTTTATGATTTGTTTTCCCCTGTTTTGATGGAACATTTTTTGTTTTAGTTTCATGTAATGAAAAGGAAGTGGGAATCATTAAAGGCTTCAAAGAAAGAAAAAACCACACATAGACGGCTTATGTTCCCCTTAGAAAGTACACAAGCAGTTATTTATTTTTGTTTTATGAGAAGCAGAGAATAGCAGTTGGCTAACATGGTCCCTAGCTTTGGACACACACCTCAGGCTGTGGTGAAACATGACCTTTTTAGCTATCTCACACAAAACACTAAGGGAGCAAATATAATATCCTGACCTTTTTCAATATATATCTATAAAATATCTGTGGGGCAAATGTCTTCCTCTCACATACCCTCATCAGCCAACTACAATGAACAGAATGCAATAAACAGCAGAACTACTAAATGAGTCGGTTTTTGAGGAAAGGAAGGAAGGAAGGGAGAGATGTATTGTAAGAGGGGCTGTAGTCTTTCCTGTGCTGTTAACCCTTGCATCCTTGCATGATGAACATAAAAGTTGGCCGTGAGAAGACTATAGTCATGCACATGTTCAGGAGTCTTATGCACAGAAATTTCAATAGACACACAATGTCAGGACCAGGGCCACAGGACTCTGCCTCTTTGAAGAATCAGGACCCATTGAGGCTGAGGCAATCAGGGAGTGGAGCTGGTGGGCTTGCTAGTGACATAAAGCTAGCAGCCAGCACTCCCTGTTTCTTGCCTCAGCAATGTGAAACCTTGGACTCCTGAAGTTTCAGCCCTATTATCTTGATCCTTCCTAGACCTCTGCTACTCTGTAAGTCTTCCTGTTTGGCACCCCCTCCCTCTCGTACTGTGTTTGTGTGAATCTTGAATTTGGATTGGCTGACAACCCTCTCTGGAACTCTTGAGGTCAGACTGGCTGGCTACACCCTGGTCCTGACCCCCTTGTGCCAGGAATTGCTTCTTATGGTTTGTAGCCTTTTGAATATTTCTTTGTATCAGCATGAAATCCTAAAGCAATAAAAGAGAATTTCAAATATGTACGGGAATATTGAAGATCTACAGAAGAGGGCAGGAAACATACAATCCCCTGGTCCATTTTGTGCTCCCAGCACCTCTGGAGACCCCAGCACCCACATTTCATTTTTAAAAGCAAAGTATGCCCATGAAGTCCTTCTTGAGATTTTTAGTTGGAGCCGTGGCACTTTTGCAATTTTAAAGGGTGTTAATACTCTTACCCCCCCAATTATATAAAAATAAAAACATCTACTAGATGGTATACAGGGATGCTTTCAGTTTAGAAAACAAATTTTTGTCTTAATTAAATCCATTTTTTCCAGTTATTAGCAACTTTCCAGTTACTAGCAACCCAATTTAGCAACTTTATGGTGTATAACCATTTCATTTTAAAATTATAATTAAATATGTAAACCAGGCCTTTTAGCCCAATCCCATGGAAGTGAGGCTGTGGCATAAGGTTGTCATACTACAAAGGATAAATTTATTTCTGTCTTACTCAGATCATGTTCAAAGCCAATCTGACATAAATTACCCATTCTCCACCATTTTCCATCCACATCCCTAAGTAGTAATCACATCATAATCCTGGATCTCAAGTCTTTATGCTAACATTCCTCAGATATTTCAATCCTCTGGCCCATCCCAATTAAATATCATGGAACAAGATTCCCCCCCCCCCCCCCACACACACACACGGCGTTCCAAAAGCAGATCTTTGCCAATGGATTTGGATCTAGAGAGCAAAAAAAAAGTGCAGAACTTTCAGTCCCCAAGTCTTCAGAGCTCAAAATTTCTGAAATGGAACTAAATAGCTGCAACCAAGGACTTTAGTACTTGCATGTTGCCACATTCAGAAAGCAATTTCAGTCTTGTTTATCCAGCCAAATGTCTGAACTCACAGCTAGTCAGTACATACAGTAACTTGATCCTTATACGCTTAGCTGCAAGACTGCTGTCTGTGGTCCTGAACCTCTTGTTGTATTTGGGAAGCTGCTTCTTCATGGTGATGATGAGATCATTTTGGATCAGGTCATTTCTTACCTGTACATCTCCTCAACTCCTAGCTTTCTCTTTCAACACAACACACCTTCTACATCTGTGGCAACAGCAACATGTGCTTCTGGTGCAGAAGAGGGAACAAGGATGATCTGAGAGCAAGCCACAATGGTCTCTGAGAAATGGAACCACTCCCTCCCCCAGGGATACCTAGGGATAGCCAGGCTTTTCCTCCTGAGGGCTGTGTTTAGAACTGTACATTACAGATAACAAAGAGGAAAACGCTGCTATAGAAGTCCCAGAGCACAAATGATCCCTCTCCTTCTTCCTCCTCCAACACATTAAAGACTGGCATCTGCTCCTCCAATGCATCTAGCCAGTCAACATTGTCCTCCTCCTTTGTAGCTGCCCCCACCAGATGCCCCTACCTGTTCCCTCCTGCCCTTCAGCAGTCCTGGCACCTACCTCCCAGACCTTCGGTTTCTCTGCCCACTGTCCTTTCTCTCCATACTGCCCTGGGCCTCAGGTCTGAGGAAAGTTATCTGGTGGGTTTGCTGTCCTTTTATATATCCTCATGTTCAGTGGTAACCCCTTTGTGGCTAAGTGTGTCTTAGAATTATTTTATAGATTTGTGGACACAGAAAGCAGAAGCTACTAAAGCCATCATGCTTTTATATTGTGGTAGTCAGAGAGAATCACAGATAGATAAATCTGTGTGGTAAAAGTTTTTTGGAGAGCCATTGATAACATATGTCTCGGGAAACATTAAATGTGGGTTTAAAAGACTGATGCTACCATGCAACCATATTTTATGAAACATGGCACTTGCATGTTTATCAACTCCACATCATGCTGGTTACTAATGATCAATGTTCTATTATGTGTTTGACTTTGATTTATTGTTTTTCTACTGTTGTTAAGTGCCTGGAGTTCCTTTGGGAAGATGGGCAGTAAATAAATAAATAAATAAATAAATAAATAAATAAATAAATAAATAAATGTAAGCAAAATTACTGTACTATGAGCCAATTATTCTTAAGTACAAGATTAATACATTATATTATTGTGTCCTTAAAAATGACAAGCTACAAATAATCATACATCAAGGCAGATCACAGAAAATGACATTGGGATGCTTATATCGTCTTCACCACTTCATTTTGAAGCAGGTATTATACTGGGGTTATCTCTGCTGGCTGTTCTCAGAGTCAGATGATAAAAGATATTCATGGACTTCAAATAAGCACTAATTCAATTAATAAGAACCCTACTGACAGGGTACAGAAATAGGAAAAAAAACTTGTTACTGTAGGCCCTCAAATTACATGTATATTATGGCTGTGAAGTACTGCATCTGTGTTATTGAGCAAATCAACATTCTACAAAGCAATTCTTAAAATTACTTCTGTCCTATCCCAGCAACCATAGTGCAGACTATATACTCATCCGGGATCTTCTAGCAGTAAGTAATTATACACAAGAAAAGTTTCTTATGGAATTTGTGATGTAGTGTGTGTATGTATGTATATATATTGTGCTTCTGTATCCGTGATTCAATATGTCAGGAAATGGCCCAGTATTGCTGCTCAATAATGTGTCCGGACTGCCATCACAAAGAAGGATGCTAAACTATATACAACAAAGGGGCAGCCTGAGTGTTGACAACATCAGTGGAAACAGTCAAGATGATCTACAGGCTATCCTCTTGTGTTCACTACAATTCACATTTGTCAGATAATTGCTTTGTAATTGCTTGAGTAGTGGTTAACTGATGACGAAAAGAGTCAACTTCTGGGATTTCCCTTTGCTTGGTATTCACTTTGTGAATGAAGAATTAGATACATACAGTGGCCAAACCCTGCTGCTTAGCATAGTAAATCAAAATCAGTGTAGGTCCATTGAACTAGATAGAATTTGGAGAACAAGTTCCTCTGTCCATTCCATTGTGTCAGTGACCCTACTCATGGTAAGTAACAGGATTTCTGCCTGTGTATCAGATCCAAAAGTCATCATACTCTGTGAAATGTAGAACAAAAGGAAGATATTGCTTTACTTTGTATTATTTCTGAGTAGGTCTCAAACACAAGAGAGGCCTTCATAAATTGTTCCCGTTGGTATTTTCTATTCCTTGTTTTGCTCTAATCTGATAATCAGGACTGCTTCTTCCATTCTCAAGGTTTCTGTCTCATTCTCCAAATGAGGATGCAAGAAGAAGCTTTCCAAAGAAAGATGTTCAGTAAAAGAACAACAAGGACTTATCTGCTTGTGTCAATATTCATGCTGAATGTGCTCATTCAAAGCAGCTGGGCCTACTACCAAATAAATATGTATTAGATATTTGTTAGACAGATCTCATAGTTCCACAATCCATAGTATTCTTGAAGTCAAGGTATTCTATATATGGTGAGGCTGAATCAAAATAAGTCACAGGTCCCTCCCAATTAAGAATAGTAAGAGGTAAGACCATTTCATTGTAAAACAAACAGCTACTCAATGTAAACAATCCTAGGTTTTGACCATAGTCTTTGCTGTGGTATACTGGAAGACAGAAGGAATTCTACGAATAAAGTAGGATCCCCTCAATTTCTAATTCTTAGAACCAGTACAAGGCATATATACCTAAAACATTTCTGATTAAAATGCAAATACATTCACATAAATGTGAAGATATTAAATTAAAAGTGAATTGAGCTATGATCTTGGCCATATGGGTACACGTCTCAAGTCTTCCATGAATGGTCTTAACTTAACTCAATATTTTTTTTTTAGCTGCAGAACTATTAATTATAGCAGTGCATTAACAGTAAGACTGTTGCACAAGCAAATGCAATACCAAGTATAAGGCAGTTTAATGTTTACAGTTTATTTAAATTCTAACAAAATGAATAGCTTTTAAAATGCATAATCTATGAAAATAGTACTATGAGTGTTTTTTCCCTTATAGCTTGGCACAAGCTATAAAATTGTCAAATACTAGAAATCACAAAAGGAGCAGTCCTTGATATAATACTGTTGGGCTGTATTTTTAAGGTCAATGCAGCTTATGGTAATGAATATGGAAAGGTTACTATTGTTTTCTTTCCCTGATTCCCTGCTGTTCCAAAATTTAAAGAATAAAAAGGTCACTAAGCAATGTTCCTAAGCTAGTTTAGAATTCACTAATCTATTGGTAAGGTAAATAAACATGAATTTAATATCATATACTTCGGACACAGAAAATGTCTCCAGTGGCATCTTGGCTATAAAGCCCTTTGGAGTTTTCTAGAAGTATACATTCCAGACAGAAAATGAACGATATTAATATCACGCATTGGTTATTACATAAATATGTAGAAATGGAAAAGAGACTCTTACAATACAAAGAGCTACTTGGGACATTGCCGCAAACAAAGACAAAACACTTCTGCTGATCCTTTTAAAAACTCTGTCATATGGCAATTGAAGTTTGCAAGATAAAGTGTGAAGGTGTGAAATTTATTGCATTGTGTTTGTAACGGACAGTGTTTTTTTCCCTGAATGAACAAAATGTGCAGCTTTAAGAACTAACATTCCATTGCTTTTAATAGGTATTCGTTGTAGAAGTTACAAGAACAGCTTTCACACGATGCTGTACTTACACTCAATATTAAAGTTATCAAGGGGAAAAAGGACCAAATAATGAACCAAGGTTCACCCAGCGGTAAACATCGGCCCGACCGACTAGGTTATCGCAGGCGCACATGCTGCGGGTGGCCACGCCCAGGGAGGCTCGAAAAACGTCCACCCGAACTCGAGCCTTCTCTGTGGCTGGCCCTGCCTTGTGGAACCATCTCCCCAGTGAAGTGCGCCTTGCACAGTCCCTGCCAGCCTTTAGAAAAGCATTAAAGACCTTGCTTTTCCGAGAAGCGTTTGGTGACTTATTTAATTATTCCCCCCCCCCCCAGGTCATCTGCCATCTGCTATTTGTTTTGTCTTTATTGCCTGTTTAAGTGTTTTAAATTGTTATATTTTAAACTGTCTGATTTTGTTATACATTTCCTTGTTGTGAACCGCCCGGAGTTCCTCCGGGAAGACAGGCAGTATACAAGTCAAATAAATAAATAAATAAATAAATAAATAAATAAATAAATAAATAAATAAATAAATAAGGTTATCGCCAAGCCCTTGTTCATCAGGCATGGTTAAAAAGCAAACTTAGCATAAGAAAAATCTCCTTCTTGAATCACCTACAGCTTCGTCAGACTGATGAAGCTGTTTGGATGGGCAGCGAAACGTTTCAATCTCTCAAGAAAAGAAGTCCAGTTGTCATGACTCAACTTCCTACAAATTTCATGTAAATTATGGAGAAATTTGATGCTTCTTGTCTCACTCTAAGCTAGGGGTGAACAATCTTACAGGTCTTTGAAGTTCTTCATTAAGATTTCTTGTTCAGTTGACACAGCTCAAATTTCTAAGGATGAAGAATTTAACAAGTATTCTTCACATTGCTGTATCAAAGCAAAGCAAAGTGTTCTGCTTGTATACCACCCCATAGCACTTAAAGCACTCTCCGGGCAGTTCATAATTTAATTATGCAGGCTATACATTGTCTTCACCCCCACCCCCAACAAGCTGGGTATTTATTTATCTATTTATTTATTTTTAAGTTTATATACCACACTGATTTTTCCTGAGAAACTCTGGGTGGTTTGCAAATGAAACAACAAAACAATTAAAAACTCATTTTACCGACCTCGGAAGGATAGAAGGCTAAGTCAACCATGAGCTTGTTACCTAGGAATGAACCCCAGGTCGTGAGCACAGTTTTAGCTGCACTACAGCCGTTTAACCACTGCACTAAGAGGCTACTAGCATCATCTGTAACTTACTTCCACATTTGCTTTGACTTGATAGCCCATTTCTAACATTTTATTTGTCTTATTTGCAACAGGTCCTACAATGTTGGCTTGGATCTTCTGCAACAGCATTATGTACCACATTAGATGACACATGCTAAAATATTGGTGAATCTTCCAAATCAAGTAGGACTATAGGCTACATATTGTAAGAGTAAAATAAATTTGTTCTAAGGTATACTGGAGATGGTATATAACGCCATTAAAGTTAAGCATAATAAATAAAGAAATATCCCCAGGATGCTGGAAGTATTTTTTAAAAGTACATACTTGCATATTTGGTGGTTGTATGAAATAAAAAAGTGGGAATGGATATTTGTTTTTAAGGCAATTCAAGAAATAGTAGGGGGAAAGGGTCCAAATGTCCCTCCTGTGGTGTTTGGGCTATGGGCAAAAGCTATAATCCAGAGGCAAATGGTGGTGTGACTTCATAAACCGTAAAACAACATGGTGTGCAACCAAGGTTGTGCTTACTTCAGAAGACACCATGATACCTATATTATCTAAGCAGGTAGTTGGCTGGATGCCCAGAATTCCCAGATGAACTGCTCTATTAGCAGATGTGCCTTCAGATTCTCGCTTCTTTTCTGCCCCTGTGCAGCTAAATTCAGGGGAGCTAGAGATAGGAATTTATATCCTGTTTAAATTCATACTCTGTGTTAGATTTTAGTGTTGTTGCCCCTCTTACTGCTGTATGTTTCCCAATATAAACAGAAAGGATATCAGCCAACTTCTAGACTCCAAACTGGAAATGTGCTATTTTAGTGTTACAAACCATCTTCTGTAGCGATACAAACTACACAACACATGGATTGGATTCAAGCATGCTCCGCCTTTTTTTTCCCTTCCAGGCAGGGCTGAGGCAAAGATAAACAACATCATAGGACAGGCATGTCCAAACCTTGGTCCTCCTGATGTTTTGTACCACAGCTCCCAGAATTCTAAGCTTAGATTGCCAATGGCAAAGGACTGTGAGAGGTGTGGTCCAAAACATCTGGAGGGCTGAAGTTTGGACATGCCTGTCATAGGGGGTAGAGATCTCTGGGGTAGGGAAGCCTTATCTAAGGTGGGAATCATTGACAGGGGAGCGGAAGGGGCTTTGGGCTGGTGGCGTATGCATCCAGACCAGATGTCACCTGACCAGGCCTGATATCTTGGGTGGCCAGCTGTTCCCCCTGGCCTCCTGAGCCATGCCTGTTTGGGGGGCTTACCTCTGCCCAGCTCAGGGTTATCCAGAGTTCACTCTGGCCTGGTTTCTTTCCATACCTGGCCATGCATTTTTGATGGGTGATTTCAGTCTCTGGGCTAATGGCTTGCCTCAGTGCTTTGTCCAGCCCTTTGGGGGTTCTGGGATGAGCTCTTAAAGTGGGCTCCCCTACAGTCTTCCATTTTGGAAAATATCCAACCTGTTTACTAGAGTGAAATCACGAAGTATGATGACATCCTAAAACTTGTTTGCTGCAGTGAATCAGATACACAATCACTTACTTCCACCTTAAACTGTGTTTGCTCCCCTTGCTACTTCAATCTATGCCCTGTAGATGGTCATGATTTATGTTACTTCTACAAACAAGTAAACCCCATCAAGAGGTGTGCATTCGTGCTAGCTAGATTTAACATTTCCCCATCCTCAGTCCTGTCTGGAAGATACCAAAGCCTACCCCTTTCACATAGGATCTGTAAACGTTGCCATATAGAACCTGATACGGTCGCCCACATCCTGTGCCAAAGCCCGGCTTATAGTAAGCTACGTAAATATTTTCTCGGCCAAATATTACTTGAGCTCCATGCCTCCCCTGAAGGATATGTGGGCCTCCTTCTTGAGGACACTTCTGAATCAGTCACCGCCCGGGTGGCAGATGACCTTGACGCTGTTTTAAAAATCTATCCCTTGTGAATTACACTGAGGTTTCCAAGGTGGGACATATTTTAAATGTGGTGCAGTTCTGTCTTTACTTATTTGTATTTATATCCTCTTTTAAATGCCATTAAAGGTTTATGAAATGAATGAATCAGATACTGTGCTAATTTATACCACAGGCCACTGCTGTGGCTCTACTGCAGGCCTGCCCAAAGTCCGGCCCGGGGGGGGGGCAAATTCGGCCCGCCAGGCCATTCTGAGTGGCCCGCAGTTGGCTGGCCCGCCCCTCCCTCCCCCTCCTTCACCCCATGTTTTTTTTAAAAAAAATCTTCTGCTAACACTGACACCGCCGGGAAGCTTGAGGGGCTGGCTGGGCCGGCTGGCCAGTGAACAGAAGCTTGTGGGGGGGGGGCAAGGGGGCGGGCCACCACCACCAGCACCGCCAGGAAGCTTGTGGGGCTGGGCGCACACACGGTGGTGGTGCGCGGGCGGACCGCCGCCACCAGCATCACCAGGAACCTTGTGAAGCTAGGCGCGCAGGCGCAGGGCAGCGCGCAGGCCACCGCCACCCGCATAGCCGGAAACATTGTGAGGTTGGGTGCACGTGCGGTCAGTGGGCAGGGCTTATGGGTCAGTGGATGGGGCTTACAGTGGGGTGGCAGGGTCAGGGAGCAACCGGCCCCTGACACATTCTCAGCCACCTCTGCTCTACTGCAATCAACAGTTTGTATCATAGTATCACAACTGGATAGATGTTCTTGCAAATGCTGGTTTAAGTTATCGAAAGCCAAGGTATAGCCTTCACAAAACAATCTGATTTCAGGAGAACAGAGTAAGACAGATTTTAAAAACAACATGGAAGAAAAACAGAGAAGAGAACTTTTTTTTTTCATCACAAGGCAACATCATGATGTCACATCTAACTGGCAATATTCTAATGAAACCAAAATGTTATCAATAAATGGACAAAACACCAAATGAGGTATACCAAAGTTTCCAAAACAAAGTCCCTGGCTTAATTAGAATTTTTTGGTCAGTATTTCAGTCACTACAGTTGCATTGCATCTAGTATAGTCTCTGTAATCTCCTTTCACTCTACAGGGCAGTATTTTGATTACCATGAAAGAGAAGAAACTCGAGATGACATCTTTATTATACACTAAAAATCAATAAAAATAAGCATGTTAGCTTTCAATCCACTGAAGAACTTTGTCAGGCACTTCTTTCTTTAGGATAGAGCAGGAAAAAACATGAAATTTCCAAAAGTCATGGCAGAAGCCCATGACAGCTCTTTTCCTTAAAAGTGAGTTCCAAAATACAGGCTGCAATCAAAAGTCAGTAGTGCGTAGTGCAAGTTTTACCTAAGCAGTTGTTGGCTGGATTATCTCTTCCAACTCAACAAAGGGCTGCCAGGTATACCGCATTTACACCTTCCCCCATCACCCTATTATGACACTCAAGGTTCCTACTTACTGTCTTTTTCCCCATTTAATATTTCTGGGTCCTCTTTATAATGGAGGTAAGTGCACACAGTGACATCTAGAGATGGGCACGACTTAGCGGTATTTCAAAAGTTTCCGTTACTCGGTTCCGTTACTCTACGGAAACGGTAACGTGCAAGTTTTACTCCCCCAGACTTCGAGCTCGAACCGACGAACGAACAATTTTGGTCTGATTTGTCGTGCTCGTTTCTTGCATCGCTCAATCGCGCGATGCCCACACGCGGCACAAAAAAGTTTTTAACCGTTAAAAAAAAAAACCACCGGCCAAAAAGCAGGCGGGAAAATGCCTGCCGTGCATCAGGGCACCTACCAGAGGGGTTGTTTCTGGAGGTCCCCGGCCTCCCCACTCATCCCCCGTCCTGGGCTGCTCTGGTGGGACTCGCCGCAGGCTCGCAGCCAGCAAAAAGCCCAGTCTCGCCGCCGGCCGCCGCAATTAAAGCGCAAGCAAGCGGCACGGACGGCACAGGAAAAAAACTTTTAAACTCTCTCCCCCCACCCATTCCCGGGCCAAAAAAGCAGGCGGTCCTGCCTGCTTGACTAAGGGCGCAGGGCACCTACCGGAGGGGTGGTTTAAGGGGGGGTCCTGCCTCCCCCCCGTCCTGGGCAGCCGGCATCGCCATGCCATGCGGTGCGGGCGGGGGATCCAAAATGGGGCGGCAAACGCAATATTGTTTTTGAAATCGTGGTCCAAAAACACACAAGCACAACAGAAACACGCGAAAATTTATTAACTGCCAGATTTTTCACAGTAGCAGTGGGTTTTTTCTTGCAACAAAATGTCTCTCCTCTCCTCCTCTGTCCTCCATTGATTTTATTTTATTTTATTTTATTTACACCTGCGCAATGATGGGCTGGCCAAGTGGCCAGCCATGTGGGAGTGGACAACCATGCAAATTTTTGGAGCCATCCCACCAGTCGCATGGCCACTTGGCCATGGAGACTTCTGGGATGTGCCAAAAAGCCCCCTAAAACCTGCCCTAGCCCTAACCCTAACCCTTGACTCCGTACCCATACGTCACAGACTGTCTTCTTAGTGGGTCAGAGAGGCACCCAGAGGTGCAACCCACTAGCCCACCGTAACCTTACCCGTCACTAGCCTAACCCTAGCTCTTGCACTAAGCCACCTTAAAGCCAGATCTACTTGCTTGCATTGCACTACACGCAGCAAGTACAATTCCCTTCTGTGTGAGACATGGTGGTGCCAGAGCCTTGTGAAGGGAAGGTATGACCCTATCACTCTCACACTGGTCTCACGTCTGCACATTATGTTATGCAATATCCATATGGCTATTGCATAGCATTTTGCAGCAGCAGCAGGTGAGGAAGGGAGACCCCCATGTAGAGGGGTCTCTCTTGGAGCCTGCTTCCCCTTCCTAGTGGCAGGAGGCACCCACGGGTGCCTCCAGGAGCCCACTTTCCCTTTATAGCGGGCCAGAGGAGGCACCCACCCCACAGAGGTGCCTCCAGGAGCCCGCTCCCCCCCCAAAAAAAAACCAGTACTAACGACAACGAAAAAAAAAAAAACGAAAAAACGAACCGACTACTAATTTTTGCGAATTTTCGCGAAAACCGGAAACGACCCGAAATGGGACTGGCCCGACTAACGACAACTCGAAAAATTTTTTTTCAAGTCGTGCCCATCTCTAGTGACATCCATAAAACCCCTAATCATTAAAAAATTCTTGGAAAATCTCATAACCATTTTGCAGCAAATAGAGCCTAAACCAACCATTATGCACTGCAGACAGCTCAGGGGGTTAATGCAGCATCAACCAGGTCTGAATGTCTCATTTTGCCTTTACCCTGGCAACTATGCCAACATTAATGTGAAAAAATACTCTGCTTGTATACGGTGTTTCATCCCAGTTATGTTCCATTTCCCAAAATAATATTTTGGTTCATTTTGCATAAAACTCTAACCCATCAACCCCCACTGAACTTTTTGGAAACTTCACTGAGTCATTTAGAATATGGATGCAACTGAACAGCTGCACAACTTGATCTTTTCCAAATTCTCCTGTTTCAGTCTTGTCTCCACCCAAAAAGCATAAAAGTATATTAATTAACAGACTATTCAAACTGTAACTTGAAACCTAGAGAACAAAAAAAGGTAACTGAGCAAGCAAAGAATAGGTGCTTTCAATGTAGTTTCAATTTAAACTTTATACACAGAAGCTTTGATATCTAGACCCAAGGGGAAATATACATCTTGGTCCCATCAGTTACTATATCTAGCATATGTAACAAAGAATTGCCATTAAAAAAATATTCATCTATAATAGCAGAGTTTGGGATGTAATCGCTTAGGTACTGCCTCAGACCACAGTGGCACAATAATACTATCCAGCTGATTTAGTCCCTGAAGATCATTAGAAATGAGTACCAATAAACATACACACCACCATCAGATTAGCAGACACACTGGTAACCATAGCAACCATGGGTCAAGAGAGCTCGCCTGCATTCAACATTAATTTTAAAAAAAATCATCCCCGAGTCTCCTTGGAGTCGGTCCTGTGAAGCACAAGTGGTTGCAGCTCTCTAATCTGTGGCTGCCTTTGAAAACCCGTCCAGCATACACTAAAGCTGAGCCAATTAACTTTAACAGAATTGGGAGAACGGCAGAGATTCTGGCAAGGCTGTGTTTACCAATTAGCCCCCATCTCATTCCCTTGCAATCCAAATCTTGCACCCCATGCAACAAAATAGAAGAGGGATGCCGAATATGAAACTGTTAATTGCATTTCCAGAGACACACAGCTACAAGGTGAAACTAATCATACACATGATAACTGAGTTCTGCCACCTATGGTGCCTCAGTGCCGCCAGCAACTCACTAATCTGTTTTTAAGACAGCCCCCCTAAACACACATGTGTGTGCGTGCATCCTTCTTTCTTTCATGCCTAAAAAAATATAATAGTCCTCTGTGCACCATGTACAGGGGGGCTGAGCCGTGTGACCCCCCCAAAAAAACCCAGAAAAAAAACAAATGCCAAATGAGGCTAGGTGATACCTTTATAGGTCATTAATCAAATAAAATGCAAGCTTAGCTTTCAATGGCAAGCCATCTTTATCAAAGCCTTGCACCAAAATACATTCTTGGCAAAACATGTAGTTGGCCAGGCGATGAGATTCATGGCCAGATGATATCGGCCAGGCACTGTTCTGATGGGAACATGTTCTACATGTGCACCATGTAGAACATTTAGGAGACACAAAAAAAACCCTAGAAAAATAAACTCTAATTCAAGGAGTATTTGTAGAAGCCAAGATCACAATCCACAAAGGCATACAGAGGACGCTTGTATAACAAATGGTTTGTATAACATAAAATTTGTATTACATAAAATATTCCAGAGATAGGGGAAATTTGCTTAACAGAATCGCCTATGGGGAAAATCTGTACAACATAAAAATGGGATCACTCTGTTTTCAATGCATTATTATGGGAAATTTGTATAAAGGAAAATTTGCTTAACATAATTTCATTTGGAATGAATTAATTCCTTTATACAAGGTACCATTGTATTATGATTTCTCTTTTTTATATATATGGCTGAATAAATGCACTTATATACATGAGGGGAAATGCCTATTATCTTTGTACATGAAACAAAATCAAAATGGTATCTGTAATGAATCCTTATTTATTTGTACCTCTTGACCAAATGAAAAACACCCTATGGATGACATATCTTTATCTCAACATTATATGCATCATAAGAACACAGAAGTTAAAAAGGCCTTGTGACCAACTGTTAAGAATGTGCAAAATCTACATTTAAGACTCTCATGTCTTCCTTTCCCAGTTGTTGCAGATTGAACCAATTTGGCTTCTGAGCTCTTGCTTCAAGTCACAGTAAGATGGCCATGCTTAAATACCCTGCACGAACAATATCTGATATTCAACTGCTCCTTGACAAAGTGGAGGAAGCTAGAATACATTAACCTATTCTGTTACAAGTTTTATTTTCCAGTTCTAATATGACTAGCATGAATTTACATACTTTTAAATAATTTGAGGTACTTTTATTTCCCATCATACGAAACCAGATGTATATTAAATTGCATGAAGAATATTAATCCATCTAAATAACAGGAATGTTCATAAATTATTTGATGATGAGATACAGCGTGATTTGCGGGATTCAAATCTACACAGGGAATTCCACAAATTATTAATCATAGTTGCACCCCTGATTATTCTAGTAACTAAATACAAGTACTTTTTTTAATGAAAACTGAAATACATTAATATAAATGCTGGCCTCTGTTCAACAGCATTCAGACCAAATATTTTAATATGTCTTTGTTGTCTAACACCAATAGGAAACCTATTTTCTCTTATTATTTAATCCACAGTACAATCTTAAATGGAATTGCAATATAACTAGGGATATAAATGCCTGCCACCACTGGATTCAGCACGGACGTGCCACATTATTCTGATCCTAGCTGCAGAATAACGCCTCTCTTACTAACCTATTTCTAGGAAAATGTTGAGGTTGAGTGGTAGTGCTCACCTCGCTATATTAGAAAAAGATGGGCATTTGGCTCAACAGAAATGATGAGTAAATTATCTGGTAAAGATAAATGTAAATTAGGTGTTGTGGGTTTTTTGGGTTGTTTGGCCGTGTCCTGGAAGTTTTTCTTCCTGACCTTTTGCCAGACTCTGTGGTCTCTATCTTAAGAGAGCAAGGAGCTCTGGGAATTAGGACATGCTGGCCACAGCATCTGGTGAAGCGTCAGGAAGAAATACTTCCAGAACACAGCCAAACAGCCCGAAAAACTCACAACAGCTATCAGATCTTGGCCATGAAAGCCTTTGAGAATACAATTTTTAATTAATTAAAAGCTTCCTAACATCTCCTTTCAGGTTTTGAGACTGCCTATGGCAACTTTTTGCCCAGGGAAGCCTTTTGGAGCCTTGGGATGTCAAAACAGTTGGCCTTGTCAACTGCACAGGTTAATGGCAGAAAAAGTCTAACACACCTCCTTGCTGAATACTCTGACAATCCACAAATCTAAATGACTTTAGATCCAATTGAGATGTATGACATCCTGAGGCTCTTGGGGCTTGCACCCAGGCAGCAAGCTCAGTGGCTCTCCAAGGAGCTGCTGGCTGCTTCTCTGAATGGCAGTGGCAGTGACAACTTCAACACAACAGAAGGAGGCGACAGGGACAGTGGAAGGACATTCCCTTTTGCAAAAGCAAAACAAGTGGCACAGGGAGAAAAGCTCAGTGCTTCATTTCAGCAAAATGTGATCCTGAACCACAAACACAAAAGCAAACCAGCCCAGTTCATGGGATTTTGTGGTTCACAGCTTGTTTTGCACCATGCTCTAATGTTGAATCTGTTCTTTATGCATTGTAGTTCCTATGCCAATCCAAAACACCTTCTAAAAGAAAACATCTAATTAGTCAACACAAAAAGAGAGGACGTTATACTTGACTATGTCCATAAAGCCAATAGTTTTCAAATTTCCAAGCAATGACACACCGTTGGCAGCTTTGCCCACCCATTTATTACCCAGTGAATAAACTCTTAACTCAGCACAGAAAACAGAAGGTATCTCGAGAAAGCTCTGGAGAGCTATGTGAACGGTTCTAAAGCAGGGCTCTGCTAAACCTTAACTAAGAGACTAAGGGGCACTCAACAAAGAGCCTTTTCACACGACCCCTAAACTCCGCGGCAAATGGCTCCCAGATCCGGAGCTTAAAATTGTTTCCCCACCAGCTCCGGAGTTTACAAAAAATTAAATGTGACCACGCCCACCTAAGCACGTCCCAGCACACTTTTCAAGTACCTGCTCTTGAAGAACCAAAAACCAGGCACAATCCATTGCAATAGAAGCGAGGGAGTGAGAAAGAAAGAAGTGTTACGGGAAAAGGAGAAGGGGCAAGATAAGGAAAAGACGGGAAGTGAAGAGTCTTGGAATGTAAAAAGGGAGGAATCA
The DNA here is from genome assembly GCA_037367245.1 of Phrynocephalus guinanensis. Taxonomy (NCBI): domain Eukaryota; kingdom Metazoa; phylum Chordata; class Lepidosauria; order Squamata; family Agamidae; genus Phrynocephalus; species Phrynocephalus guinanensis. The sequence goes on along the minus strand of CM074742.1, from coordinate 57,756,245 downwards.
GCCTTGGGAAGCAGGGTAGACCAAGGGAAAATGGGACACAAGAAGAGGGGATTTCAGGTGAGCTAAAAACCCCATGGTGCACTTGGCTGGAATGCAGTTGAACCCGGGGCCTTGGTTTGCAGAGACTTTTCGCTTGGAACGATGCGTGGTTCAGCCAGACATTTCAGTTGGGCATCTGGAAAACTGTTGGTATGAAACTGAACCCCTTATGGAGACAAGTGACTCAGTAGAAGAGAAGAAGTTTATTAATTTTAAAAATAAACGTTTTGAAACGTTAACTTCATCCGCTTGCCAATGCTTATGGGGTGGAATGGGGGGGCGAGGAAGACCCTCACAGTTTGCAAGAGGGCTTTGGGAGGAAATAAATAGTAAATAGAAAGTTCTTGCTGTTTAAGTGCTAAGTTCAGCTAAATAAGAATCAGCTACCTAGAGCCTACCATCTGTAGTGTGATACTTGCTAACCATTTCTAAATAATTTCAGATGCATTCTCCCCACATTCAAAATTTGTTCAGGAATCTTCAGGCTGTCATTTTGTCCTAGCATAGAAAACTGAAGGAGATTCCATATGAGCACACCAAGTGTTGAAAGAAATGAGATGCTAATTTCTATCCAGGTAAAATGGTGGAATGTACGGCCAAGTATGAATGGTGCTACTAACCTCACTGGGCCTGAAGAGCAAGTTGCAGACCATGGAAATACAATCACAACACAAAGGGCCATAGCTAAGTAGCAGAATACATGCCTCATTTACTGAAGTTACCAGGTTCAACCCCTAACATGTGTCATTTTAAAATTTTCAGGTAATATGGGATGGAACAGTCTTCCTATGGATACTTGAAAGCCACTCACAGAGATGGCAATAACAGGCAGATGGACAAACTCACTTGGTCTACGACATTGTGCTATCTTTTAATTTTAATTCTTAACATTTGCATTGATGACAGAGCTGAGAATCAAGTTGAGTTCTCACATGTTTACCACACGCACTCTTTATTTAAAAGGGCTTGAGTAATAATGAGCATTACAAAATCACAAAATCAATATGAGGAAGTAGTATAACCAGCTCCAGAATCAAAGCATTATTATAGGTCTGGGAGTATTGAGTGGCAAAATGTAGTCACTAATTTAAATCCAGATCACAGTCACTCTCCTTTTCATTTTCTACTGCCTCCTTCTATTCCCCACAGTTCACATTGTCCCCTTGTCTTGCTGGGGGAAAGGGGAGATCATTATTGACCATTTATACGGCATTTCGATATCAATAGCATTTTGAGGGGAAAGCTACTTTCAAAAGATTATGTACTGGTATAAAGCAAGTTCAGCTGCTTCAGTATGCCTCATGCATATCATGCTGTGAGCCATCACAGCAGTACACTAGTATTGATTTAGATCGAGACCAGAGGACCAGAGGATTGCTATAGATAAACAGGGCACAGTGTGCTTTCTGGTGCCTAGGCAGTATTTAGCTTTCATTGTTTCATCTGAAGTTAGTGCCCATATAGATCTTTAAAATGACAGAATTTATATCCTATAAGCAATATAGCTATAACACCTGAAAGTGTTCTGTGCATATAGATAGATAGATAGATAGATAGATACAGTAGATAGATAGATAGATAGATAGATAGATAGATAGAGAGAGAGAGAGAGAGAGAGAGAGAGAGAGAGAGAGAGAGAGAGAGAGAGAGAGAGAGAGAGAGATGATAGATAGAGAAGGAAGGAAGGAAGGAAGGAAGGAAGGATAGATAGATAGATAGATAGATAGATAGATAGATAGATAGATAGATAGATAGATAGATAGATAGATAGATAGATAGATAGATAGATCTCACTGTGCTTTCTTTTATATACATACATACATACATACATACATACATACATACATACATACATACATACGTGTGTGTGTGTGTGTGTGTGTGTGTGTGTGTGTGTAAAATGCAGCTTGACAGAACAACAATTTTGAATGGTACCCTGCCTTCTTTTTCTTGGAAGATATATTTTCCTGAAATAATGCAACCCTAATTAACAAAAAAATAAAACACAGATTGATTATTATCACTACTACCACTGCAACTAATATTGCTACTGCTATTGCTGCTTAGGTGCTGAAGGTGGTAGCGATAAGACTAAAAGACTGAAGGATGAAAAAAAATACAAGACAAAATATTGTGTTAGTTGAGCTTACTGGACAAATTAAATACCCTAAGAGGAAGTTTTAAAAATCAGTATTTAAAACAATCAGCGGGGGGGGGGGAATAAAACCAGATGATCTGTCATAAGTGAACTGTCTATGCCACCCTGAACATGCTCAGACTTGAACATGGGCAGTTATCTTTTCTTATAGAATTTGTGATGGTGGTATAGGTGCACCATCTGACAAGACCTCTTGCGGAGAGAGATATAAACTCAATGGCTTAGTCATGTTAATCTATGAATCGGACCTATTGGTTATGGTGTGCCAGGTGTTGAGATGTGGTGATAAAAGTGGGATACTATGCAACTGGCAAATAAACAAAGCATGGATCTCACTCTGGGCGAAGCCAACAAAGTTGTTTAGACTTCTTTTCTTCTCTTTTCAATGATTTTATGGGCGCATATTTTGACTTTTAAGAAAGTGGTTAGTAGTACTGTGACAAGGCAAGGGGAAGATGTTTTTGTGTCTCTGCAGATTTCTGTTTGAGGGAGGAAGATATGAGTATTTCCAATGATAGAGGCAAAGGTAATATGGTGAATGGAAACCCATCTTTTGCTGAATTACTTTTCTTGTACAGACAAGTCCATAATATTCTCTATTTTATCGTTGAACAGTACGTCCTCTATTCTAGACCTGGAATTGTCCAACGTACCAGCAGAGCAAAACCAGGAATATCATCTGAGAACTATAGCTGCTGCCCTGTTCTTCACAATGAAGTCCACAGCATGTCTAGTGGAATACATCTTCTGGGTCAAAAGGGATATGGCCTCCTGCTGAAAATTTAAGGTCAGGGGTGTTCTGGCAAACTATTTAGAAGAAGCTAAATTTTGTCTCAAATAAACCTATGGTTTGCAGACTGGTAGTTTGCCACTCTTATTCCAAGGGCCACAGATGCAACATTCCCTCTACGCTGTGTGGGTGTGCAGCTCGACAGCACTGCATTGGCGTTGTGGACCTAGAGCCAGTGCTGCCACCCATTTGGTTCCAGTCACAGGTGGAACCTCATGTGCATGTGTCAGAACCTCAACCAGCACTGGCAGAAAATCAGAGGACACACTGCACAGTGGAATAAATTCTTCTCCCTAGTATAACCATGTGTTGTGGTGTCCCTTTCACCCATCTTGAAGTTGGTGGCAAAGTTGATGCTTTCTGTCATGATTCCTTTACCAAATCCAAGAGTGATGGAAATATAGCGGTACCTATTTTTTCTGGAGGCCAGAAAAAAGGCAAACCTGGGTATTCCATTTAAATTTCTTAAACTGAGGCATTCTCTCATTTCCAATAACTTATTTTCTTAAACTGATGTTTTGTTAACTGAGGCATTCTTAAACTGAGGTACCACTGTATACTGTTGTGGGTGGATGTAGCTGCATTCTTAGCTTTCAAATTGTGTATAGAATCAATGCACCTCTAGTTGCAAGGATTTAGCCATTATGAGAATAAAATAGGGTGTGAAATGAAGGGGAGAGAGGGTTCATGGCCATTGAAGCAGGAGAAACTGGAGAAGGGAGAATGGATTTGTCTTTTTCCCTTGATATAGTCCATTCCCTTATTCAGTTCCATATAGGCTCTGGCTATCTCAGTTGATGTTGTTGTTGTTCAGTCGTTAAGCTGTGTCCGACTCTTCGTGACCCCATGGACCAGAGCATGCTAGGCCCTCCAGTCTTCCACAGCTCAAATCCATGTTGGTTGCATTGATAACACCATCCAACCATCTCATTCTCTGCTGTTCCCTTTTCCTTTTACCTTCAATCTTTCCCAACATCAGGGACTTTTCCAAGGACTCCTCTCTCCTCATGAGGTAGCCAAAGTATTGGAGCCTCAGCTTGAAAATCTGTCCTTCCAGTGGACATTCAGTGTTGATTTCTTTCAGGATAGATACGTTTGATCTCCTTGCAGTCCAGGGGACTGTCAAGACTCTCCTCCAGCACCACAGCTCAAAAGTGTCAATTCAACAGCGATCAGCCTTCTTTATGGTCCAGCTCTCACTTACATACATCACTGCTGCAAAAACCATAGCTTTGACCATCCGGACCTTTGTCAGCAAAGTGATGTCTCTTCTTTTTAAGATTCTGCCTAGGTTTGCCATTGAGCAAGCCACTCCAGTATCCCTGCCAAGAAAACTCAATGGACAGTAACAAAAGGCTATCTCTGTTACAATACTGGAAATCCCAGAATACCGGACAGCATGATCAGTTGAGCTATAATGGTTAAAATCTTAGTAGTATCCATACAAAAGTTCATGTTTTCATCTCTTACCATTTCAGAGTTCTTTCAGGACAAATGCACATATATACACAAACTAATTATCTCTCAGTCATCCTTTTAAGATTATATCTATTTTAATATACTATTTTTAGAACTGGTTAATGATTGCTTTTTAAAGGCAGGCAGGCAAGCATAATAGCAGCGGGACTGTTTATTTGGTCTTAATTCATGTGTGCATCCAAGTGTCTTATTATTTAGTTTTTTCATCATGTAGACCCTAGGTTTCTAAGACCTAAGGTTTCAGAAACATGTCACAGCAAATATATATATTCACCTTTCATCAGTTGTTGTTGTTCCCACTGGAAAAGAGAGTCAAAACCATGTATTTCTTCTGAATGATGCATTCCCCTATCCTTAAGAAAGGATACTGACCAAGAAAAACCCAATTATATTCCATGTCTATCTTCAAAGTCTTAAAATATTAAAATATTGTTAATGCATGAAGAGAGAATATGATGCCTCCTTCTAACATTAAAGAGTTTAGATTAAAGGCAAGCACAGCACATACACATACACACAACCTTCCACAATAGACCCTGTTCAGCCAGCTGGATGTGCAGATACCTTCCAAAGCAGTTCCCCCCCCATCTCAACTGAAGATGAGGGTGCATTTGTTAAAGAAAGGAGGTTGAGAGACACCAAATGCAGTTGACAGTTTCAAAAGATAAACTATTCCAGAAACAAAGTACGCACAAGACAAAGATGTTGACACTGTTTACAGCAACAATATTTAAAGTGTATTAATTAAACTCAGAGCCAATCTACAAAAGGAAGAGGTTCTTTGAAGCTATACAGTTCTAAATGCCACTGGATGCTTTGAACTTCCTCAGCTGCCTTTGTTTCACGCTCATAATACATGAGGACACTATGCAACGCTAAAGCGTTGGCTTCCAAGGGGCCATTATCTGTTGGTTCCACCATTAATGGAAAACTAAATCTCAGGCCAGAGAGGAGCCGAAAGGGTTGCGTGTCGCTTCATGCGCTGGCAAGCCTCTGATTATCTAGCAAAGTTAATTTTCACTAGTGCTTATTGTCACCGATGTAATTTTATTACAAGTACTAGCAAATACAAGTTTGCATACAGTTTGCTCCTGACTGTCACATCAAATCCTCTCTCTCTCCCATTTTCACAAGACTGAAGAAGATTAGGGAAACATTATATACAAACATGTAAGGATATTAGAGATGGGCACAACTCAAAAAAATGGTGTTTCGTTTGTCGTTTGGTCGTTTAGGGGTCCGTTTGGTTCATTTTCGTTTTCGTGACGTTTTTTGCAAAAAAAATTGTTTTCGTTTCGTTAGGTAACGAAATGAAAAAACGAAAACAAAAATGAAAAATTGCTGTTTCGTTAGCATTCTTTTTAGTTCAATGCATCTGCTGCAACAAAAACGAAAAACACGGCAAATTTGGTCGTTTCGTTTTCGTTTTGTGTTAAAAAAAAAATCGTTTCGTTTTCATTGCGTAATGAAACGAAAAAATGAAAATGAAAACGAAAAATTGCTCGTTTTGTGCCCATCTCTAAAGGATATCATAAACAGCTGTAAATATCTCCAGACAACACACACCTAAAACCAGCAGCAATGACTAGTAGGTTCTTAGCATTTCATGTATGTCATTTTCAATGGAAAATTCAAAGTTCTGCTACTTCATGACAACAGTTGAAAAAAAATCTTTGTGTTGCAATTATGTTAAAACAGACAAAAAAACATACTCTGCTATTCCAATATTACCAATACTTTTGTTGTTGTGATTTTTCTTTATAATGATAGCACACCAAGTAGACTATTTAGTCTATTTTTAAAATTTAAATATATTTGACTTGTTCTTCGAGGCAATGTGCAACAGGCCAAGTTTGAATTGCACTACTGTAGGGCCCCTTTAAGCAGGTTTCATTAATAAAAATTGTTTCAATAAAGTTGTGGCCCAATGTTAAAACCCAAACCCTTGTCTCGCCTGTTTATTTCAAGTCTGGGGCTGTAAAGAAGTATCTCTATCTCCTGTTATTATTATTATTATTATTATTATTATTATTATTATTATTATTATTATTATTATTATTATTATTATTATTATTATTATTATTGTTGTTGTTGTTGTTGTTGTTGTTGTTGTTGTTGTTGTTGTTGTTGTTGTTAATAATAATAATAATAATAATAATAATAATAATAATAATAATAATAATAATAATAATAATAATAATAATAATAATAATAATATATTGCCATTGTGTGTATATACACAGTTATACACATACAACGACTGTATATCAAAAAGTGAAACCAGTAGCTGAAATTCTGTTTGGGTAAGTTCCATATTATAAGGCTCTTGACATCATCAGCATTTTTTTAAATTAAATACTTTCCCCTCCCAACCCAAAGTCTCATCATAGGGCCTGAGTTATCTCTTTCACCATTGGGAACACATGGGGCTGAAGGCCAAGATGGAAAACTCTTTACCAAAATTTACCACTGCTAGGATAACTTTAGCAACAGTAGCAATTTACAATAATTAACCATTCATTCATCCCTTCACCACCACCACCACCACCCCAGTGATGATTAAAAGGGTTACTTAGGACCCACAGGGGCCTTGAAATGGAAGAAGGAAATGTTTGTTTTTTTAAGGCTGTGCGGACGACTGCATACCCCAGAACTTACACAAACAAAACAAACAAAACAACAGCCACTGTTTACATTTCATACCAGGGCATCTAAAATTTTTACCATGATATGGATAGTGTTGCATGTTGCTATCTTTCATGGTGTTGCAAAGGGTAGCAATTTTGAGCACTGTTTTTGTTGCTATGTACTGTCAAATTTGGACCTAAATGGACCTATTAAGCCATGGTAGGACAACTTAGTCCTTGTCACATACAACAGGCTAAGCATTTTAATGTCGGGATACATGACTGAGTGTGTTAATAGTTGTTTTCACACACATATGCAAAAAACCAAGCCTAGACAGGGTCTAGGGAGAGTTTTTGCCTGATGCCTTTTTTGAGCTTCAGTTTGAGATCCTGTCAGTTAAGAAGGCAAGCTGCCTTATGGTGCACTCTTTCCCCCAATATCAAACAAAAACAACCTCTTCTGAATTTTTGCCTAGGTCATAGTTTTCCTCCTCTGCATTTTAAAACTCTTACATCTTTTAAATCGATGACTTCAGCTGGTTGTGGGGTGGATCTTTCTCTTCAGGCAAGCTTTCCCTAAGTAACTATGTGCCTTAGTGCATTTTTTCTTTTTTTCTTTTTTTAATTGATCGGTGTATCTTATTGCTTTGAATGTGTTTTGGTGTTGTTTTTAGTACAGTATTTGTTGTATCCATTTTATTATTTATCTTTTAATGCTTTATGCTGCCTTAGATTCTTTTTAAGGCATAAGATATGATGAAAATATTATAAATAAATAAATAAATAAATAAATAAATAAATAAATCATGATTACTAATGCATGAATATTTCTTAAATGTTGTAGTTATTGTTTTGGAGTATCTAATGTTAATTCTGTGATCTGACAATGGATATTTATTTTGGTTCTAGCTGTCACATTTAATGAGGAATTCACACCATCAGTTGACAGGATCTGTTCATTTAAATGTTAGAGATTGTGAACTGAATTCAACCACATCAATCTTGCTGCCTCCAATATCCTGGTATATAAAAGCAGCACCAAATAATTGATGATCAAAATTATCAATTAATTTTCCCATTTCTCCTAAAACTTCCATGTGCCACAAGAGATCATAGGGGTACAGTATGAGCTACAGGATCATGCCCCTTGCATGAGCACTCTTACCATGCTGAATTTAATCCTGTAATAAGAAGGGCTCTCTAATTTTAATATTGTTCAAACCAGTCAATGCTAAAACAGTAACATTGTGCTGGAGAAAGAGCATTACTATAAAGACAACATTGTGTAGTCAGAATCGGAAAGATTAAGGTAACTCTAGCAGTTTGTCAGAATGAAAATCTAACTAACCTGACATTCGCCACAATCTAATATTGAGCTAAGCACTCAATATTGGATAGATTGCGGCTTTTAAGTGAGGACAGGCACTTCTTTTGTTCCCTTCTATGTCACATTCTCAAAGTCCTGAACATGTGGAACTATTTATATTTGTGCATTAGAATTAATATAAAATACTACTAATAATAGTAGTAGAGGTGTGGTGGCTCAGCAGACTACAGCGCTGAAAACTGTCGGCTGCAAAGTTGGCAGCTTGGCGGTTCGAATCCCAGGTGCCACGCAGCGGAGTGAGCTCCCACTGTTAACCCAAGCTCCTGCCAACCTAGCAGTTCGAAAAGATGTAAATGTAAGTACATAAATAGGTACCGCCATAAAAAGCGGGAAGGTAAGCAGTGTTCTGTGCGCAGAAATATGTTCAGCTATGCTGGCCATGGGGTCACGAAGAGTCGAACACAACTGAACGACTGAACAACAACATGCTGGCCACATGGCCACGGACTTGCACAACAATGGTTCTTTGGCTTGAAAACAGAGATGAGCACTGCCCCTAGAGTCGGACACGATTAGGACACATGTGCGTGGAAAACCTTTACCTTTACCTTTACCTTTACCTTTACCTTACTACTAATCAAGTGTCTCAGTTGGTCTTTCGTCCACCCCATCACTCTTATTTTGTTTGTTTAAATGAAGGTGAAAGAAGAATTCAGTAGGTATACTTAGTTGCATATGAAGCATGCCACAGAAAAAATTGTAAGCAAAAACTACATATAGTATCATAAACAGACAAGTTGCCCAGGTTCAATAAACAGATTTTCATGTGTAAACTAATCAAAATCACAAAAGCCTTTATTTAAATTCATCTCAATGACTAACCTGGATAAAGATAGAGGGGAGACATTGAAGGTAATATTACTCATGCATGGAGTGAGAGAATGAATATAGACATTTGTCTCTCTTTGTCTTGGAAGAAAAACTATTGACAAGAGAGTTCTCCATCTGCATATGCAGCTGTCACGACAGATTAGCTCATCAGGTAATGGAAATTTGGCCTCTGATCCAGAAAGGGTCCCCTTGCGCTCAAAGAATTGAGACTGTTTCAAAGAGATTGTATTATCTTAGACAGCAGGATTAAATTAATATGGGAATGGCTGCTACTGGAAGAACTTTTTTTGTTAAATATTTCCTAATGGTTTTTATGCACACCAGCCACTTCTCATAAGTGATCTTATGTGACATTTGATCAGTGTTTTTTGACCTTCTTCTGAAACCATGCGAAAACCATGCAAAGTATAAAACACCACAGGGGAAAAAAATACAGTGAGCAGAAAGTATTACAAAAATACAAATCCTTTGTCCAACTTGAGTTTTTATTGAAATGTGTCCGTAAACAACAGTTGTCCAATGTTTTTGTTGTTACCTGCCATCAAGTCTGAACGGACTCACAGTAGCCCTTTCATAGGACTTTCAAGGCAAATGAAACATTTAAGGGGTGGTTTTACCAGTACCACACTCCCAGAGAGCTTCCATGGCTGAGTGGGAGATTGAACCCAGAGCTCCCTGATTACCAGTCTGTCACCTTGTTAAAGACAAAAATGGCTCTATAATAAGAACACTGAATAATACTGATGTACAGCAGGTGTTGTAATCGAATTGGGATGATAGGACATAGCATGAAAGGAAATTAGCATGATGGGACATAGGGTGATTTTTAAGGCTCGATATTAATGGTACATTTTCAGCTTTCTCCCAATGCTTATCTAAGATATGCAATTGCCCAGACAAAACAAGCCAAGTTGTACAGAAGATTGATCAGCTACCTTTGGACAATTGTTTCATGTGAGCTCTGGGAACTGCTCAAAACTGGGAAAGTTTACTTAAACTTGGGGAGAGAGATTGGCTTAGAATCCGGCTTCAAGATGTAGACAGTTAGCATTTAGGTCCTAGCCAGCCTAGGAATTGAAACGTACATAGTATTAAGCTAGTAAGAATATCTTAGATTTTATTATTTTTAGGCAATATTATATGATTGTATCTGATAAGCATTTTTATATTTTTCATTGATTTTTATAAGTTGTTTTTTCATTTTTGTAACTTATAATAGTGAATAAAGCTATTCCATTGAATTGATGCTCTCAGATCTCTTTAAAAGAACCCACAGGGACTCAGGAAATTTCTCGGCCAGAGATGCTCCTACCCCTGGGTTCCATTACAGATGTCCTAGGGTAATATTATGCATTTTTGCTTAGTATAAACTTTATAAAAGGATTCCATACATAGTCTTTCTTTTGAAGCAAAAAGGAAGATCATCAATATTTTTTCCTAGGCTTATTAGCCTAAGGAATGAAGGTCAGCTTATAGATGGAAGTAACCCTTTCCTCGCTGAAAAGGCAGGCTCCGATCACTGCATAAGCAAAGCAGAGAGGCCTATTGGGAAGGTGGAGGGCAGTCAAGGACTGCCAGAAAGGAAGGGAAACAGCAGGGGTGCTGGTGTGGAAGAGAACCCAAACAAACCTCAGTGAATGAGTTGGGAAGAGTCCCTGCCCTGCTGAGGTTTTTCTTCCTTTATGGCAGCTCATTTACTGCCGTTGGTTTGGGTTCTCCTCCACGCACATACCCCACCCTCGCTGTTTCACTTCCTTTCTGGCAGTTTTTTAACTGCCCTCCACCTTCCAAAGATGCCTTTCCCCTTTGTTTTTGCAGTGATGGCAGCCATATTTTCAGTGGGGAAAGGCAATCCTTAATGGGCTGCTTGACCCCTGAGCCTTTCCCTGCTGAAAAGATGACTCCAAACACTGTAAAAACAAAGCAGAGAGGCATCTTGGGAAGGCGAAGGGCAGTAGAAGAGCTGCCAGAAAGGAAGGAAACCCTCAGCTCCTTCACTGCCAGCAGTTTGGGTTCTATTCCACACTCCTGCTCTTTCTCTCCTTTTCTGGCAGGGTTTGTTAATTTTTTTAATGTTGGGTTCAAAAAGGGGGGCATCTTGTACGTGGTGTCATCTTATAGATCAGGCATGTCCAAACTTCGGCCCTCTTGATTTTTTGGACCACAACCCCCAGAATTCCAAGCCTGTATTTCCAATGGCAAAGGACTGTGGGAGTTGTGTTCCAAAACATCTGGAGGGCCAAAGTTTGGACATGCCTGTTATAGATGGAAAAACATAGTATCTTGATTATCTTCTATTATGTATATTGTGTTGTTTTTAACATTGTAAGTTGCCCAGAGTGGCTTTTTTGGCCAGATGGACAGGGTATAAATAAATAAATAAATTTAAAGAATGGTTTTACCAATTACACACACCCAATGAGTTTGCATGACTGGGCCTTCAACTCCTGATTTTCTGAGTCCTTGTCCAAACACCACCTAGCTGTAACGTATACCTAGACCAGTGATGGCAAACCTTTTAGAGACCGAGTGCCCAAACTGCCATTCAAAACCCACTAATTTTTTTTTTGCAAAGTGCCAATACAGTAATTTAACATGTATACAGGTGCCCACTGAAAGGGCTCCGAGTGCCACCTTTGGCACCCGTGCCATAGGTTCGCCATCACTGACCTAGACTGTATAATATAAGGCTATATTATCTAGTTTTTAATATACAGCATAGGTATGTAATATGCAGATACCTTTTTCTCATGCACATGTGGTATTTCTGTATATTTTATTATCTATTAACAATTTTAGAAAATTTCTTTGTCAAACTAGAGATTAAAAATCTAAATGCACTGTAATCAATTCCCCGTTAGAATGGCACAAACGGTGCTTAGAAAGATCTGACTTGACAGCTTACTTGTAGAATTTTTAAAAAGGGGGTCTGTCTTCTATGTAAAGCAACATTTGAAAGGAACTGAAAAGACCAACTGCATGTTTATTGTTTCAATTTTAAGTCCTGGCCATGGGTTGACTGCTGTAACAACAACACCCTCAATAGTTTAGCACCTCAATTTGGGGTGGAGCATCTCTCTCACAAAATAGTTACCCATCCTGCACAATCCTCACAGTTAAGAGATGGGCACAAATGAATTCGGCCTGCAGAGAAAAAATTTCCACATGGGGCACTATAGCTGAATTGATTCATGCCCATCTGGTTGTACGACCAAGAAAAGACCACTCTCCTTTCCCCCAGTTAAAACCTGAGAATATATCTGCTATCTAGAGAAGATATGAAAGAACAAAGTACCCTTGCATCCCATTGGAGTCAATGAATTCTGCCAGTGAAATCACTGGGCTTAAAATGAGTTGGATCATACCCAGAATATATTGGAAGCACAGCTTATGGAGATGGCATGCACTAACTTAATCAAAGTGTTCTTTATTGTTAGTGTTTTTACAATGAAAAATCCAAATTAATGAATAATAAATTAGATTTTTAAACTGAACTGATATTAGGAACCTCTTTAAGTCATTCTTGCACTATAAATCAAGTCACAATTCAGAAGGACCTTCAGAGAATAACAACTTGTGGATTTAATTACAGATAAAAAAGGAAAACTCGCTTCTGTTAAAAACATGAGAAATCATGACCTAAAAAAAATTAAAATGGTATGGAGCTTGGAAAATGGCAAAGTCTCTCCTCAAAAGACAGTCAATTAGTTTCATTTTCTCCTTCTTGAAAAGGTAGCTTTTAGGGTAGAACTGTAAATGAATTTCCCAAATTTATTCATGAAAAGTGTGGTTATTCTTATGGCATACTCACGGTATACACAACCATTTTGTGACTTCAGATATAAAGTAGTTATCATGCATAGACTTAATCCAAAGAATCTTTTGCTTGACAATAAGGCAATTCTGCTTGTACAAGGGGTCATTTCACTGAATTTCCCTCTGCTTTGAGCACAGTCCTCAAAAGTGCCTAGGACCTAACAGCCTTTTAGAGTTCCAAAGGGCAGTAACAGGAAGAGATGAGTACAGATGGTATTCTTTACCCAGTTTAATGATCCAATGCATGGGTAATCTAAACTGAACATTTTTCATCCCTCTAGCACATTCGATCTCGCTTGATTTCAGAAGCTAAGCTGGGTCGGCCCTGGTTAGTACTTGGATGGACGACCACCAGGGAATACCAGGTGCTATAGGCGCCTGGAGTAGGAACTGGCAAGCCACTCCAGTATTCCTGCCAAGAAAACTCCATGGACATGGAGTCACATAGAGTCGGTCATGACTGTAAAGACACAACACACACACAAGTTCATGAAAGATTTCTCTTGAATCATAATATCACCTTATGCAATGACTCCTACAATCCTACTGAAAGTTCAATTAGAAAAATCTCTAATAGCCCCACAGGAATTGTATAGCTCTTTTGAGTGCAGAATTATCTTGAAGTGATAATATAAAAAAAAAGAACAGAGCAATTACCAGGAATAATCAAAACATCCAAGCTATGCTATGCTTTCTAAGTAAACAGATAGAGTGCAGAACCTCATTCTGCAGGAAAACACATCTGAGTGTGTATTTAGCAAGCAGCCCACCGTTCTGTGCTTGCTCTCTGTCTGCCTTGCCTCTCAAAAGGAAATGGTCATTTGTGCAAATTACAGAGACCCTGATGAGGAAAAAAAATATCCTTGCCTCACTCTTGTCTAGAAGGAAGGAATTTCAGAGCACGAAAATTCCTTGTTGAGGTGTGTCACCCAACTGGATCACCATAACAACTGAGAAGAATGTGTTTCATATACAGCAGTATTGGTAAATCATGGGATCACTCACAATATAGTATATGAAGGCAAGGGCTCCTGCAGCAAACTGTGTGGGCCTGTTTGGGGCCTCCTGCACTTACCCCAGGCCTGGCACTGCCCCAAATGGGCCTCCAATGGGCTTCCCGGGCCTGTTGGAGGCCCCAGAAGTGGTTTCCAGCAAACTGCCAGAAACCCTTTCTGAAGCCTCAGACAGGCCCGGGAAGCCCGTTGGAGGCCCGTTCAGGACAGTGCCAGACCTGGGGTAAGTGCAGGAGGCCCCAAGCAGCCCCCCTAAGTCCTGACCTGACCCAGCATCTGCATAACGCAGATTTCCCTTTATCACGGGTCGGCTCGTATCCCTAACCCACATGATAAATGGGGGATTACTGTGTGCATTTATTTATTTATTTATTTATTTATTTATTTATTTATTTATTTATTTATTTTTTATAACAGAGGAAATACAAGAAGTAAGCCTATTAAAAGACATAGTTATACAAATATAATCAATTAATAGTAACTTAAATTATAGACCAACAAAAAGGAAATTAGAAGTAGAGGTGGATATAAACTCGTAAGTGGTGTTATAGGCATCCCAATAATCAACAAAACAACCTTCCTCTCAGGATGAGATATGTACTACCACAGTGGTTGTAATTTATCACTCTTGAAGTCCCATCATTCTTTCAAATACAAAGCATTTTAAAAAGCTACACCAATCTCAAGCTTTTCTGATGCCATCAACACCTTTTCCTTATAATGAAAACATAACCCCTACCCCCAAATACTTATTACTTCTGGAAAATCCATTAACTAAGAGTACAGAGAGGATTTTTATGCCAGGTTCACCCAATTGTACTTTACAATTGTTATGAGATAGGTGTTTAAACATATTTAAATATGGACCACTGCCAGATATACGAAGATGGACTAGATGGGCTATTGGCCTGATTCAGCAGGGATCTTCTTATGTTCTTATGAAATAATGGCACAATCCACCTTTAGTAAGTGTTGAAGTGTCACCACACACTCTGCTCTTTCTATCTCCACATTTTACTTTTTCTATACTCTGACCACATGGCCAAAAAACACGTTGCAATGAAGTTTGATCATGGATTTTAGTAGCACCACTTTATTAAATAGAGACGGAAATGTCCTTATCCAGCAACACTGCAATGAAATGGCATGAGTTAATGGAAACATGACTTATAGGGATAAAGGATATAAAATTAAGTCCTCCATCAATTTGCATCTTCTCCCTCCTGTTGTCTTTTGTAATTCTACCTACTATAGTAACTCATGACTTAAAAATATTCATGCTTCTCCCATTATTACTTACTATGGACAGTATCCTCCAAAAATGAAACCACAACAATTGTGCAGAAGTACAACCCTTAAAAATTGAAAGCTAAGCAGGATCATCCTTGGTTATTACTACTAGAATGGGAGATCACCAGGGAATATCTGGTGCTGAATCAGGAGGGACTATAGCTCAGTGGGAGAGCACATATCCAGATTTACTTCTAAATATCTTTGCATAGGTTAGGAAAAAAATCTTCCTGAAACACAGAAGAGCTTGTGACAGATTTGACAGCATTAAGGAAGAACAAGATAGCTTCTTGTGTTTCTACTTCTGTTGCAAGTCTTGATGAAAGTCTTAACTTGATGAAAGTCTTTAATTTTTGTCCTTTGCAAAGTCAAATATTAAAAAGAACTTTAAAAGTCCATGTAATGAGTACCATTAATTCCTTTCCCCTCCGGGTACTGGATCTGAGAGGAGGAACTGGAAGACCTGAAAAAATCACATACTACACAACTGAAGCTCTGTATATGCAACTAATTAGCTTAATGGTTTCAAAAACTACAGGAAAAGAGATTCCATTTGAACATTAGGAAGAACTTCATGACAGTTAGAGCTGTTTGGCAGTGGAATATGCTGCCACGGAGGGTGGTGGAGTCTCCTTCTTTGGAGGTATTTCAAGCAGAGGCTGGATGGCCGTCCGTCGGAAATACTGTGATGGGTGTTCCTGCATGGCAGGCGGTTAGACTGGATGGCCCTTGAGGTCTCTTCCAACTCTATGATTCTATGATTCTATTCTATGATTCTATGAATTATTTACAGTGCACTCAAGGATTACCTTCTGTGGGCAACACTTTTCTATACACATAAATAACGCAAAAATACATTCCCACTTGCAGATAAAACATAGTATTCTCTAACTACAGAATGTACTACTAATACCCTTTTCTTCCACACTTCCAACAGAAACAGCCAGGTTACAACAAAAATGAATTTTTACCAGTATTGGTGCTATATTTTTCTCAATGCAAAGTCACGATGTATAACAAATATTACATATACTTTTTTCTTTGTTATAGAAAATGAATTAAAAATATAGTTTAAAAAAAGAACACTGTTATGCACAACTTCTAATTACAAAAACATTACTACTACTTTCCCTTTTCTCTAGCAGAGCAGATTAACATAGAGCTTACATGTTGACAGTTATGACCTTCTCTCTAGCAAACACTTGTCAGAAGTAATTACTCAGATGTTTAGAAGGGATTAATGGAGTGTGTGCGCTTTGTCTCACCTTTGCTTGTTATTCGTCTAAAGCAAGTAGATTTCCAGCCACATGGCTTGCCTGGAACCAACTTTAAATTCACCTTAATAGGATGCCTAGCATATGTTTGCCATGAATTTTGGGACATTCACTTATAATTTTTAACACTCTCCACAAATTACTGGTACATGCCTAAATAAGGGATTTTTAATCCACACAAGCTTGTATGAATTGTTTTATTGTTATTTTTAATGGTTTAAAAAGTATCTCAGTCTTCTACATTTGTGCTGTGCAATGAACACATGGTTTCTTTTAGATTCCTCTTGAATCTTGTGTTCAAAAATTGTAGCCAGTCTGTACCAGTATTTTAGGACATATTAAATATCAAATATTAGCTGCATGATCTCCTGACAGTCAAACCTGCCAGCATTGAATGAGATAGACTACATGGAAAGTTGACTTGATTGGACTGTACACAACATATACTATACTTCTTTGCTTTTGAATTGGGTGGAAAAAATGAGCCCAGAGCAATTCATTTAATTATACTTTTTTAACTCTTTTATATTGCATTTAAAAATCTTCATTGTATTTTTTTCTGTGTACAGCTTGTATATTTTCTTGTATAGTTTCATGATGAGCAACTTTTCAAAGTGTTGAATTGGGATTTGGAGGTACAAGGTTACATCTTTGTTAAGAACACACAGAAATCTGGACACTCAAACATTTGTTTGAATAAGATCAATTTGACTTTGGCTATACTAAAAAGAAGGCTGATCACCACAGAATTGACGCTTTTGAGCTGTGGTGCTGGAGGAGACTCCTGAGAATCCCCTTGGCTGCACGGAGATCAAACCTATCCATCCTGAAAGAAATCAACCCCGAATGTTCACTGGAAGGACAGATTTTGAAGCTGAGGCTCCAGTACTTTGGCCACCTCATGAGGAGAGAGGACTCCTTCGAAAAGTCCCTGATGTTGGGAAAGATTGAAGGCAAAAGGAAAAAAGGATGGCAGAGAATGAGATGGTTGGACGGGGTCATCGATGCAACCAACATGGATTTGACCAATCTCCAGGAGGCAGCAGAAGACAGGAAGGCCTGACGTGCTCTGGTCCATGGGGTCATGAAGAGTCGGACATGACTTAATGACTGAACAACAACATATTAAAAAGTGAGCTGACTGTATTCTTTGGTTTAGGTATCTGGCAGCAGAGACAGAGGTTGGGAGTTGATTCCCCACTGTGACTCCTCGGAAAAGAGCCAGCCTGTCTGGCCTTGGGTATGTTCCATAGTCCCAGGGCATCCCAAAAAGATGAAATTGTACACTATTTCTTAGTATTCGCTAACTGGAAAATCCAGAAAAGAGCTGCCACGAGTCAACATTACGTTGATGGCATGTAAATTGCCACAACTTGAATGACAAATGGGCACCCCTATACACTGCATAAAAACTGGCATCTCTAAATAATCTATGCATTCTTTTAACAGCAGTGGAGATAAGCTAACAGCATAATCTCCACATATTGTATATTGTTGCACTGTATTTGGTTATTTTTATTGTATTATTGTAAACTGTCCAGAGTTCTGGTATATAAATGGGCAGTAAATAAATAAATAAATAAATAAATAAATAAATAAATAAATAAATAAATAAATAAATAAATAAAAGTGGGTTGTAAGTAAGTAAGCAAGCAAGTAAGTTTAAAATAAATTCCATCAATTGTAATGGAATGCATTTAGTATTCTAAATGATACTCATTCCACAGGCCAATGCTGTTATAATAAAAATAAAATACAGTACAGTATTCATACATTTCAGAACCATCCGCAATACACATTTTAATCTGAGTGACAAAATTTCAACAGAAAATGAAGGAAAAGAACAAACATGATAGCACCTTTGTTTTTTAAAATCATTGTCTTCAGATGCCATTCACCTTAATTATTGATGGTGCTAAGGCAATCTTAATAAGCTTATTGTTTCCTTGAAAATTCATTTGAAGAACTCATGCCCCAAGTGACACAAGCTTTAGTTTAATATAATTTGTAGATAGACTATTTAATGGCAGGATTCCCACAAGTATCTGCTATATGTGGGACAATTATGTAAGCTATAATTACAGTTATAATATGTCTGTCGTATCTGTAGAACGATCTTCAGACAGAAACTTTGCAGTACTGATAATAGCTTCCAAGTTACATTTCTTTCAGTACTAATGAGGAACAAAAGGAAAGAAATCTTTTATAGTTCCTCACAACAGTGCCTGTGATCATTTCCTGGAGGGAAAAGACAATATGGAGTGATTTCAAAGGTCTACTACTTCTTCTATAGTCTTAAAGCAGGAAACTACTAGTTTTCTTAATAAGCAGGTATATAGTGGGAGTAAAGAAAAAGGCACTTTTTATACATGCTACCAAATAGTGACAGTGGATAAACAAGAGGTCAGTGAGAGTCTGAAGATTGAAATAATAAAATATTGTTATATTTGAGAGTCGCTATTCCATATTTATTAATATTATTATGTGTCCTGATACACACTGATTTTTGCATTTTGGTAGAATTTGCATATAATGTAATACAAAGAACTTTCAAGCATCCAGAGATAATGAGTGTGATATATTAAGACAATTCTTTCCCTAATCAGTTTATGAATTCTGTCTTTTCCTCTTCTATCATCTCTATTTCTCATATAATCAACTCCATAAAGAGTAGGCAGCTATCCAAGAAAATAAAGGGGAAATTACTAAGACACATATAAAATCACCAGCAGAGTGATTCCACAGCAGTAGCCAAGGCTACAAGCCCATGGACGTCTCTCAACTGCAGAGACTACCTTCAGTGCCCAGTGCACTGACTCCCAGAACTCAAGGGAAGAAGACCACACTGGCCACTCAGTGCTCTTAAAATAAATAAGAAAAGGGGGGATGTAGAGAAATCCCCCTGGGGAGAATCATGACCCCAGCTGCCTGCATGGGTAAGGCCTTTGGGAATCATTAACCTCTCTATCTGAGCGGGAAGGCCCCGCAGGAAAGGTAATGAATTCCATAGCTAAGCCCATATACTCAGGAAGCCAGATCGGTCTGTATCTCCCCTCAGATCAGCCAGGAAGCCTGTGATAGGGGGTTGCAGGACGGACAGCTGCCTGCGACCCTCAGATAAGCTCTCCCCCCACCAGTGGAATTCATGGCTCTACATGACCAGCCCAAGCCCCTCTCCCCTCTTCCCCACTGGCTAGGATTTCCTCCTAGATAAAGATTGTGTACGTGATGAGCCACAGGTCTTTCAAGACCCTCATTCCACCCCTATTGGGATGTATGTGTTGTGCTTGTTTACTGTAACCAATAAAAGCCTTGGGTCCCAGGCAAGAGTCACACAGAGACACACAGAGAGAGACAGGCCTGGGACTCAGAGATGTTCGCAGCCAATCATGTGTCATGTAGTTCATAACTCTACACTTGTATATCAGTTGTGTGCTATCTAATACAGTCCACTGTATATACAAACTGGTACTTCAGGAAAGCCCTCTTCGCATTGTTCAAAGGAGACTAAACCATTCTTAGTCACTTGGTTGCTGGTTTTTAAGATATAGCACATTTTTGCATATTTTCCTCACTTCCTACTGAGCCAAACTGAAAAATAGTCATACAGAGTTCCTAAACAGTGAGGTTTTCTTAAGACTACAGCATCTCAAGGCCAAGGCCTTATCATTCAAAACAATATTGTTGTGCTGATCAGCAAGGTAAGGTACAGAGGGGAGGAGAGGGAGCCACAAAGCTGAAAGTCATCTATGACAGCAGAAATTCTAGAGCCAGTTCTTTCGGGCAAGTAGCATTCTTGGCACAATTGTTGATACGCCAAACAATTTACAATCAAGGCTAAATATCAAAATCGAATCTACCTTCCTTCTTTAAAAGCAGGGCTATTAATTTTCAATCTACAGTGTTTACCACCTCTAGGTCATGGGAAATGGGAAATTAACACAACACCATAAACATGTATACCATATCCTCAAGTCCAGAAATAAAAGACTAGTCATAGTAATTCACCTGTTGTGGCATACAACTATACTATACTAAAGTCATTTATGTCTGACATTCATTTAAGAACAATAGGTTTCTCTTTCCAGCACAAACTATTGGTCTCTCTTCTACTCGTAATCCAGACCTCATTCTCCATTTAATTTGGTTCTTTTACAAACAAAGGAAGTTTCAGGCAATTTTAAGTGAAATGTTTCATTGAAGTTTTCCATTTGGGCAACCACCTCTTCCAACATCTATTTCATTCAATGTTGATCATCTCGCAAAGGGGGAGGGGTGGTATTCTCATTGTTTGTGACACTTGAAATTCAATGGCAGATGGACAAAAGTTGGTACTGGACAAAAAGAATTCTTACCTGCTGCTTTGGCAACATCAGCAGTGGTAATATTGAGGGCATTTGAGTGCACTTGGAAGGTCACAGCTGGTCCCTGCATGCTACAAAAATAATTTAAACAAGACATTGGTAACCAGGAAACAACACACACATTTGTAAGGTTAATCTCTTCCCTTTTCTCTGCTTTCCC
Organism: Phrynocephalus guinanensis; assembly: GCA_037367245.1. Lineage (NCBI taxonomy): Eukaryota > Metazoa > Chordata > Lepidosauria > Squamata > Agamidae > Phrynocephalus > Phrynocephalus guinanensis. The sequence goes on along the minus strand of CM074742.1, from coordinate 57,735,017 downwards.
AGGTTCAGCAAGAAGTTGCAGAATAATTCTAAATCTCACTCTCAACGAAGAGTGTGTACTCAAATTAAACATTTAGTGTGGTCAGATTCTACTAAGTTTTCATTAATAGCAAAACAAATGCAGGAGATGGTGTGAAAATAATCTGTCAATTTTACTTCTCCCTGTATTCTAGTTTTTCAAATTTTCATTTTTCTTCCCACTGAATTTATGAAGAAAAGATAGTCACATTCTCAAACCTCTGCTCCAGGAAAATTTGAATTTGTCAGTTACATGTTTTCCTGCAAGGAAGTAATACTTTCAATCCAACTTCATTAAAGTGTTCTGCTTATATACCACCCCATAGCATTTATAGCACTCTCTGGGCAGTTTACAATATAATTATGCAGGCCACACATTGTCCCCCCTGCCCAGCAAGCAGGGTACTCATTTTACCAACCTCGGAAGGACAGAAGGCTGAGTCAACCATGAGCCAACTACCTGGGATTGAACCCCAGGTCGTGAGCACAGTTTTAGCTGCAGTACAGGCATTTAACCACTGTGCCACGAGGCCCCTTTTAATTAAAACAGTTATCACTGAGTTTGCAGAATGTTCTTCATTTATTTCTCCTGTCTCTCAGAGAATGGTCAGCTGGAAAGTAAGCAAGCCAAGGCCACTTAAAATACTATACATTAGTACTAGGTACATTTTTCTCATGCTTCACATCATGGGTCTTCCACGTGGAACATTTGTTTACCTTTCATTGATCCTAACGGAAATTTTCCCAACATCCAGACAACATTCTTTCCTTTTCCATTATACCATTTGGTGTTTAATACATTCCTACACCTTTTTGACAGACTCCATGGTTTATTTTCCATACTGCATTGTGTTGGAGAAGGAAGTTTAGTGCTATGGCACTTCTTAAGCAATAACTAATGCACCGGCCAGAAAAACAACCCCCAGTTCACAATATGGTGTGATTTTGGAGTGATGCTGGTTGATATCTGTCAGGATTCTTCCTGATAAATCCAGATTTCTGTACACTCTGCTAGTTCTCCCAGGGCCACAATGAGGTGTGTGTGCGAGCACTCGGAGCATGCAGCCTGGATGCTGTCCTGGGGGAGGCACCAAAATGACACAATAGTGTTTGTACTATTTTGCATGCACACAGACTGCTAGAATCCAGGCTTGGCCCGGGTGACACAGACTCTAGTTGTGGGGCTGAATTCTCCAAAGGGGTATACATGCCACCAAAGTATAGCAGGCAATGGAAAAGGGGAGGGGGGTTAGAGTTGCAGGCAGAATGACAAAAGCCACATTCTGTCCCTCACCGTTAGTACTGATTTTCACATTAAAGCTCATATATAAGCAGCCGATCTAGTGTGAAGGAGCTGGACTTTTTCCGTTTCGTTTTTTTGTCTCCAATGGTTTGGCAAAGGCAGCTTGTCCTCCACACAGTACGGCACTATATCACATTGCTATTAGGATGTGAGTCCCAATAGAGCTCATGGCAAATCACCACCAAGCGCCAGGAAAAGGAAGCAAAAGCTAGCGGGATGGTGAGCTTCAAATCCCTCTCAGATTAAGATTTATCCAGATGGATTTCAAATCAGCGGCATAAGTGGTTTCTGGCGTATTTTCTGACTGCATGAGAATCCCAATATATTCAGATTTAGCAGTAGGATTAGGTTTAGCAGAAGGATTAAATTTACACATCCTGTATTTCCTGAACCCATTGAGAATTCCAAAATCTTCCTGCACCAGAAAGGGGACAACTGACACCCTAGTGTGTCATTTCTATTTCTTGGCACCACGGTTTTCTGAACATTCTGCATGGGATTTTTTTATTTTATTTTTTGTTCCCCCATGCCATCTGGACAGGAGGAACAGTAGCAGCGGCAACAGCAACAACATATTCCCTAGTGACCACCTAAGTCTATTTATAGGGTAAATTTTGTGCCAGCTCTCTGTGTGTGTGTGTGTGTGTGTGTGTGTGTGTGTGTGTGTGTGTGTGTGTGTGTGTGTGTGTGTGTGTGTGTACCCATCTGTGTTGTGTGTATTTTTAAGTACTCAGCACCTGGGAACATTACTAGTTTTCTTATGACAGTGACATAAAATGCCTGCCTTTTAGGTCTTGTTCTGGACTTCTCTAGCAAAACATGAGTCCAGAGGACAAAAGTATGTCATCTGAATGGTTTAAGCATGTATACAATTTAATGCCTTTCCAAGAATGTATGCATGAAATATACTGTACTGAGTTTACAATGTATTAAAAATACCTTAGAATCAATCAAGCCACTACAGCAGGGGCAGAGATGCTTTGGACAACAACAACCCACAGTCCTTTATCATTGGCAGTACAGGCTTGGAATTCTGGGAGTTGCAGCCCAAAACATCTGGAGGGCTGAAGTTTATTACAGCAATTATACTACAGTGGACCCTCATATAACAAACAGTTTGTATATCATAAAATCTGTACAACATAAACAATTCCAGAGATAGGGGAAATTTGCTTAACATAATTGCCTATGGGGTGAATCTGTACAACACAAAAATGGTCACAATTAGGGATTACTCTGTTTTCAATGCATTCCTATGGGAAATTTGTATAAAGAAAAATTTGCTTAACATAATTTCATTTGGAACACATTAATTCCTTTATACAAGGTATCACTGTATATGCAGAGAGCAATCTTAGACATACTGGTTCAGAAGTAGGTTCTACCCAGTTCAACACATCTTACTCTCAGGTGAATAAAAAACCTACAATTTTAATCATGTTTGTTAGTTAATGACAGCCAGTTTAGAATTGGAATTCACAGTGCAATTCTGATTTTTTTCACTGATGATCTCTGAAGTCAAATACACAATTTAGAGAGGATTCAAAAGATTTTTCTATTAATATCATACAAGTCATTTTTATCAAACAGAATATGTGTTACTTGTCCATAATGCTACCGTACAAAATTAGGTTCCTAACAAACAGAACTTGAAGAAGAGAAGAGAAAGCAATAGGCTTTACAACTAATTTATTATTTCTGGATCTCTAAAAGATGGAGCTTGAACAATTTAAGTGGACTACATGTACCAGAATAATTTGGTACAAAATGCAGTTTAGCTTTCAAATGTATTGTTAATGAATTAATGTGATGTTGCATTTTTTTTTAATTCTGAGGCATTTTTATTTTGATGGTAACTAGACACAGTCCGCATTCTATCCCATGGGGTAAACGAACAGGGGTAGGGAAAACCTGTAGAAGGAACTGATTACTATGGAAAGGATAATACAATGAGAAACACCTTGTATCCTTATTATAGCTTTAGCTTAAATTGTTTCCAAGAGGAAGATACTCTTCCAAACAATATAGCCATATAATAGTACAGATTATAAAGGAGAGTTGTGAAGTAGCTGAAACTGGAGATATCAAGGAGAACTGTAGCTATCTCTATATGACTAATTAAGGGCCTTTTCACACAACCCCTAAGATCCGCTGGTCCCTTAAATTCGGACCAGAGATCTTGGGGGTTCGTTTCTGTTCCTGCGTCCCCACCCCTCAGCACTTCCTGCTCCTGTCGGCGTGAGGGGAGGGAGGGGAAAAAAGGACAAAAGAAGCCTTTACTAACCTGTCGGTGCCGGTCGAAGTCTCAAGGGGCTCTTAAAGGGGCGGGGGGCAAAAAAACAACAGACAAGCGAGGAGAGCCCAGCACTCTTATCCGCATCAAGGAATTTTCATCTGCTGAGAGCAAGTACATGAAAGGTGCGCTGGGTCGCGCTTATGGGGGCGTGGTCGCACTTAATTGTCTGCAAACTCCGGAGCTGGTGGGGAAACATTTCTAAGCTCCAGAGCTGGGAGCCATTTGCAGCGCAGCTTAGGGGTCGTGTATAAACGCCCTAAGATTGACTTTCCTAGGAGACAGATGACTTCCTCAGGCTACTAGGGCAATTCCCTTTCATCATTGCAGATAATCCTCTTGATGATCCCTTTGACCTCTGGAACTGTGAATGACCAGGCTGGAGCAGATATGACCAATACAAGGGCTAGAATCTATTTGAAGGTCTATTCTATGTCAAGCAGGCAGAGAAGAAGCCCTTATTTTCTGCTAGCTTTGTGTGTGCGTAGAATTGTCTCGTTAAGAATATTTTGCACTGTATCCCACAAGAAAAGAAAGTGGGCTCCTGATCAGCCTGCCGGGAAGAATTTGCCTGACATTTTGTAGATAAAATCACTTGGCTCTACTCTGACCTGAATTCTGTGGTTGACATCACACAGGCCCTATAGATCTTACATTGGACTATGTTTATCCTATGCTAATGGGTGAGTTTCAGATTGTGCAGTGAACTAGTTCCTTGGAGAGGTGACAATCACCATATGTGTCTGTGAAGATTCTCAGTCATCCAGGTTCGTTTAACTGGGAGTTGAGTCATGGCTACTGGACTTCTTTTTTGAGAGATAGAAACGTTTTGCTGTTCATCCAATGAAGCTGTTTGGATGAACAGCGAAACGTTTCTATCTCTCAAAAAAGAAGTTGAGTTTATGGGTGGAAGAATCCCTAAACCACTTCCCAAAAATGTTTGGGATTCCTGCTTTGGCTAGCCTGTCCCAGCTAATTGCTGAATGATGTTGATGGCATAGTTTGGTAGCCTCTGCAAGTTGTCGCCTAACATCAAAGTATCTGAGTGGCAGAGTAGAGCAATCAGATTTTCAGAAAATGCTATAGATTTGACACAACTCTTGTTTCAGCTTGTGGCAAGTCATATTAAACTTCTGTAGAAACCCACTAATCTCTGGATTATGAGCTTTCCTGGCCCATCCTTCTATATTCCAGGAGACAAGCCTTAGGGGGTGAGAGTTGTTCTGGAAAGACAACATTTGCCAGGTGTCAAACCAACTGAGTAGTGGGATAAGTACTTGGAACCAGCACTTCACTGGAGGGCACCTTTCTGGCCGCTAAGGTTAAACCCAATACAGTCTGTCCATTTGGCATGCAATGGGAGTGTTCTGGAAGGGAAGGATCTGCAATTGTATTGCATGCATCCACTGATGTTATTGGTTGGGGGAAAATAATTAGAGGGGAAAAGGAGGAGGTGGGTTGAAGGCAATTATCTAGGATTTTAGAGGTCTGAAAGCTAGCACAATGTGAGTGCTGCAGCATCTTCCGTTGTTCTCCTGGAGGTATATTCCTGAGTGCCTCAGTGGCACCGTGGATGGGGGGGATCATCTGCTGAGTCCAGTTGTATAAGTGGAACATAGTCTCTCAAATCTGCATGGTGGATTTTAGATATAGATCGATTCATGCTGAGTTTGTCTCTGGCTGTTGGATTCACCCCAGCCATAGCCTCCGGCGATGGAGGGCTTAAAGTTATATTAGTTGATTGGTTACAAGAAGCACTAGGAAGAGGTGTGGTTCCCACTTTGTGTTGGTCAGCTGGGAGTATGTCCATAGGTTCCTTTCCATTCATCTTAAAATGCAGTAGAGCTTTTTTTCAACTTTAAGGTCTGATCTGGCATTTGAGTAAATTTATCTGCTTTGCAAGAGGGGTAGAGGCAAGTGCCCGCATCAGAAACTAAGGATTTTATAGGCCTACTCGGGCTGGCTGTTCCATGAGCAGCTGGTGAGATATTATAATTGTGGCTTACATGGGCATCACAGAGTGTATACCAATGTGATTTAACTGAATTTTTGATCTAAAGTCCCCACTGTTTTCCTACCCATCTGAAAAGCACAATGCCTCAAATCCTGTTGCTTAACGTAGTAAATTGCACTAGAGTTCATCCACAGAATCAGTGGAGATTTGATGAACCAGCTCCTCCATAAGTTCAATTGATTCAAATGGGAATACTCTAATCATAGAATCAGAATAATGGAGTTGGAAGGGGGTATAAATCCAAATCAAAGCAGATCTGACAATTTTCTCTTGAATGCTTCCAGCGCTACAGCACTCACTACCTCCCGAAGTAATTGGTTCCATTGTTGTAACTACAGCTTACTATGCAGTTAGAGTAGACCCATCTGAATCAATGGAATTTACAGAGGAGTTGACAGAGGAGTTGACTCACCAGCTCAATGAGTCAAGTCCTCTGCTGATGCAATGACCTCTTCTAGTATAATTTATAAGGCTAAGGAACAGTGTTTTGGCCACAGTTTGGGAAGCCATTTATTGTTTCCAAGAGTAGGGAAGCTCCAATCCCTGGCTTGTCCAGGGGCGGGGTGCATTTGCCGGCCAGTCCCAGACTTTGGGCACCAAACACGGGCGCATCCGGGGCCTTTTGCCCGGGGCTGGGAGCCTTCATAAGGCAGCTCCCACCCCACCCCTGCCTCTTTAGGCGACAAGGCTAAGGAACAGTGTTTTGGCCACAGTTTGGGAAGCTCCAAGCTTGTCCAGGGAACAGTGTTTTGGGCCACAGCCTTTTTGGGAGAAGCTCCCACCCCACCCCTGGCTTGTGACCTAAGGGACGGGGTGCAGTTTGCCCGCCAGGGGCGGGGTGCATTTGCCGGCCAGTCCCAGACTTTGGGCATCAAACACAGGCGCATCCGGGGCCTTTTGCCCGGGGCTGGGAGCCTTCATAAGGCAGCTCCCACCCCACCCCTGCCTCTTTAGGTGACAAGGCTAAGGAACAGTGTTTTGGCCACAGTTTGGGAAGCTCCAATCCCTGGCTTGTCCAGGGACGGGGTGCATTTGCCCGCCAGTCCCAGACTTTGGGCATCAAACACAGGCGCATCCGGGGCCTTTTGCCCGGGGCTGGGAGCCTTCATAAGGCAGCTCCCACCCCGCCCCTGCCTCTTCAGGCAACAAAGCTAAGGAACAGTGTTTTGGCCACAGTTTGGGAAGCCATTTATTTTCCCAAGAGTAAGTCATGTTTTAAAATATGGAAAAAATACAATAATCAGAGTGAGGTAGAGATTTCATCTTCTTGAACTATCCTTTTGGTTTCTTGCTAAGTTAAAGACTGTTTTGGGGGGATGGTGGATTTGGCCAATTCAGAGGTCAGAGGTTTCACCTGAATCAGAGGGGTAGTTATTAAAGAGATAAGTTCTTGCAATTTTAGAATGGCTGACTGTCAAACAATAAATTTTAAACAATTAAGTTTCTGTATTTGTGCTTTGTCCCTTATGAAAATCAGTGTTTCCTATTGTCTCTGAACATTGCTAACTTCTATTTTGGGTTGTTATTTTTTAACAAGGTTTTGGTTTGCCTCCCACTTACAAAACTCTGGAGGGAAGAAAGATACATTTTCTCTACCTGTAGCAGAACAGAAAAAAATGCTTCCTTGCTGGGAGATCAGCATTTATCCTGTAAAAATGTTACATATGCTTATGCCGAATACAAACCCCAAATATCTGCACTTTAAACAGCAAGTGCACAAGATTCAGCTGAGGTCCAACAACAGGAAACAGCAAATATGAATTCTCCAAATTTGCATTCAGTGTTGAATAAATCATTTTCACAGCATTCTTCAGTACAGCATAGGTAACCAGCTACAGATCATTTCCTTAGACATTCACATTTGGAAAATAGTGCATGCTTTATGTCATAACCTATCAGCATGATGAAGTGGAAATGCCAAGTATCACAACACTGTTTAGGTTCTGGATGAGTGGGCTTTATTAAATGGCTGATTGGGTTTTCCCTCCAGGTAATATTAATATAACAGGAAAACAATCACTCTTTATACTTCCTTTTAGGACACTACTACAGTACAAGCACATTGAATCAACTATCTGTGCTCCTAACACAAATCAGCAGACATTTTAAAGGTTTACAGTGCAAGGTGCTTCTACCTGTTACTCACCTGACCAAACCAGATGACTTATATGTGACTTTTGTTCTAACCCTATTGAGCACCAGCTCCATTGATTTAAGTGAAAGTTCAAAGTGCCTGGGACATTTGACATGTGAGCAATTTGTCTCCACAATTTTGTTTCAATCATCTTTATGACAACTTCTCATATGGAGCAGGGCTGAGAGAGTGTGAAAGAGGGGAATCCTAGTTATCCTTTATTTTATTAGTCTAGATGTGCCTTTAGCCTGATCAACCACTGGTTCTTATGTTCTTAGGGCTGCAGCAGTGTTTCACCTGCACTCATAATTATTGGTTTAGAATCCAGCTTTCATTAGTACTTTCATCAGTCTCCAGACAAATCAGAACCCCTTCACACCTCCACCAGGAAGGCCAAGGCTTATGACGCATGCTAAATGGGTGTCAGGAAAGGCTACATAGGTGTGACTTTCACCTACCCCAGGCCATTGTCCATCTAATGCACCTATTCAGCCCATTGTCCACCTAAGGAGCCTATTCAGACCTGGGTGAGGTGAAACCAAGGTGAACTATAAACTGGAAGCCTTCAGCCAACTTTTTTCTCAAACTGATGAAGCTACTTGGATGAGTAGCGAAACATTTCGATCTCACGAGAAAAGACGTCCATTTGTCATGAATCAACTCCCAGCTAACTTCCCCTAGATGACTTAGAATATCCACAGACAGTGTTACTCAATGATTGTGAGAGAAAGATACCTTGCATCTACTCAGAACCAAGGAATATTGTACACAATGATATTGTCAGCTTTAGATAAGTCATTCTTCTCAGACTCGTTCTCAACAATTTGGGAATTATTATGATCGGCATCAGAGTTATTGCACAGAATTATGAGATAATGGCTGAAATCCTGTTACCATAATTTATCATTTATCATTGGGAAGCTGTTGAGGGCACAGGATGGGAGAAAGCCTTTAATTTCTGAAAACTGCTAGTGGTGGCAATAAAAGATTTTTCCTGGTCCCACAGGAGCCTCAAGACCTTCCGGGGTGGGGAGAGTAATATATGCTTTATTTCTGTCATCATCTTTATGCAGAATAAGTTACAGAACTGGATATCAGCCCATATTTGTAAACTGCTACATATATATTAAGATAAATCTTAATATTACTAAAATGTATTATCTGTAAGTACCTGAGCAGTGTCCCCATGTGCTACCTTTTTGTAAGCTTGTGGGTAATGATGATTTCTGTGTGTGATTGGGGGGAAATGTATTTTGTAAATTGCCTTGAACAGAGTGGTGCCACTGCCACATGGGCACTGTGTCTGTGTGTTGTGTTGTTACAGTCATGACCAGTCGTGACTCCATGTCCATGGAGTTTTCTTGACAAGAATACTGGAGTGGTTGCCAGTTCCTACTCTGGGCACCTACAACACCTGGTATTCCTTGGTGGTCACCCATCCAAATACTAGCCAGGGCCCACCTTGCTTAGCTTCCAAAATCAGGCAAGATCGGATGTGCTTAGGGCATCTAGGCAGCTCATGGGCACTATAAAAATCAAATCAAATCAAATCAAATCAAAAAATAAATAAATAAATAAATAAATAAATAAATAAATAAATAAATAAATAAATAAATAAATAAAAGTAGATATGTTGAACAACAATTTTCATTATCTCCAATGTGCATGCTGGCTGAGGAGAATTGGAATCGTAGCACAGCCAAGTTTGGGCAGGCTGGAAAACAACCTATCAAACACAGCTGGATACACTAGTGAGAATTGTTCCTGCAGTGGAGATGCACTTCAATAAAAGATTTACACAATTCATTGTTAGTGTTCTGGACAAGCCTGTTTCATAGAACTCAAGTTATTTCAATACATACAGTATTTTAGAGTGAAGAACAGGATCCACCAAAAACGCTGCTCTATAGGCAATATCTAACTCATCCAGAATAGCAAAACCAAGCAAAATAATCTGCTCTATTATATTTTGCTTTAAGTTTGTTTGATTCATTCTATAGAAGTTTGACCTGTGTAAGAGGACTGGGAAAAATCTTGGTGGAAAAAGCATGTCTGCTCACAACAGACCTTCTAATATTGCCACCCACCTACTTTTGCTATCACACTAGCTCTGCAGTCAATCACTGGAGGCCACAGAGGCTCGTAATTGGATTATAAAAATCAAACCTATCATCATTTCATGTCTGCTCACATAATTATATCAGCATGTTAATATTCTTTTAATGGTCCCTAATGATGTAAGACAAAATAATGGAATTTGTTTCACAGCTATATAACCATTAACAAAACAGATTAACTATAACTAGTACTTTCATAAAAGATATTGAAAATGATGCTGTCACTTTGTTTTCACTACTTTCACTTTCTGATCTCAAAAATACACATATTCAAAAGGGCCGGTGCTATACAGAAATGGACAGCATGTTATAGGCATCAAGTCAAAAAGCACACTTTGGCTGCATGTCATTGTATTTTCTATTTAGGTTTATCTACCAGATGAGCATGTAAGGGTTACTGCCTTTATGTAAACTGTATTTATTTATTTATTTATTTATTTATTTATTTTTAGAATATTTTTACCCCACCTTTCTCCTTGGAAAAGGACACAAGGTGGCTTACAATAATGAAGGACAATATACAGCCCAGAACATTTAAGACATAATTTAAGTGAATAAAAATGAAAGACAACCTGATTACATTATTATCATATTCATAACACAAAAACCCCACAGAGTGGGGTGGATAAAGGAAGTAGTACATACCAGAATTATTTACTCGTTATGCTAGACCTAAGAACAAAGTGATTAAATCTTTTCGTGTATTTATCAAAAATTAATATATTGTAGATTGAATCTGGAAGTTGAGTCATGGCTACTGGACTTCTTTTTTTGAGAGATAGAAACGTTTCGCTGTTCATCCAAACAGCTTCATTGGTCTGAATACAGCTAGTGCAAATCCTCCATCTCAGGCAGCTTTGACCTCTTGTCACCCTGGCCTGAATTAGGCTCATAAGATGAACAGTGGCCTAAATAGGCTCGTTGGGGAGACAATAGTATCCTTAGCCTTAAGGTGAACAATGGCCTAAGGTGCTGAAACCTATCAATAATGGGTCATTAGAAACAGCAGTTCTAATAGGAATGTGTGTGCTCAATCCATTTGTTAGCCCCAAAGAAAATAAACCCTCTGAATCCACTGGGCTTAACATAAGTGTTGATTTAACAAGTCCTATAAATTCAATGGGCATGTTCTCATTGGAACTAATAATTAAATTCAACCCTAAATTATTGGCCTCTGTTACCATTTAGCAAATCTCTCTCTTTTGGCTGTTTCTCGATGGATATCTGTCCATTTAATTATGGCAAATGTTTCAAGACCTTTCCTGTCTTTTCCCTATTCTTCTGAATATCTGCATTTTTAATATGCTGTACTAAAGAGAGAGAGAGAGAGAGAGAGAGAGAGAGAGAGAGAGAGAGAGAGAGATGCAGGCAAAGAGTCATTACATCAGCCAGCCACATTTCTGATCATCACATTTCCCATGTCATATGTGTAGGGGTTTTCTGTGCCATAGAAAAACAGAATTCCCCACTGTACAAAATCAGAGGGATGCAGAAAAGATCTACAAACATTACTGCATGCACAAAGTCAGAAGAAGAGCGAATACATGTGATCTCAATCCATGTGGCCTTCCACACATTCAGTGTAATGAGGATTTGTATGTCGTGTCATATTTTTTCTACAGTCTGTATTTGAACTTATAAGTGGCTTTGCACATATATATGAGTAATCTGGTGAGAAAGGCCATATTACTCATGAACCTGTTTAAACTTGCTTGTGGGCTCAAGTATAGATTGCAGAGAAAGCGGGAAATATCATAGAAGTCCTTTCACCAGTAACAACATATCAGATTTGCCTTTTCTCGTTCTTGATTGTGCTGTTGGCTATATAAAATACTTAGTTATCTACAAATAAAAAAATTCAAATATAGAGTATGTACAGTAATACCGTGGCTTAAGAGTAACTTGGTTTAAGATCATTTTGCAAGACAAGCAATCATTTCTTCTACATTTTGCCTTGATCAACAAGCAATGTCTTGATATACAAGCACTGGAGCAGGTCACATGATAAAAACTGAGCCAATGGTGGCTCTCCCTCCCTCCCTCCCTCCCCCTGCTGGATTGTGGGTGGAACATTCTGTTTTATTTTTATTTATACTTATATTTTATTTAATTTGTTTTCAACATTCTTTCTTATTTTTTCAACCCATTTTGAGTCATGGGACAGTTCGTCAAGTGTGTATAGGGCTACAAATTGCACTTTATAATTGTCACATTAAAAATGCAGAGTAAATCCAGTTGTTAGTCCCAAGCACAGCAGATTCCACGGCCAAGTACGTAAACCATGGTGTGAACGTGGACTTCTAGTGAACATCTTCTGTGAGTTTTAGCATTTTGTGTGTACAGTATTTGGTTATAGAACTCCAGAACAAATCATCTGAGTTTCCATTATTTCTTATGGGGAAATTTGCTTTGAAATAAGAGTGGTTTAGTTTACAAGCATTTTTCCAGATCAGATTATGCTTGTAATGTAAACCAAGGTATCATTGTACCTATTTTCTGTTAGGGGGAAAATACACATTCTTCTTGTATGACATCGCATCAGCAAAAATATGCCTTCCTCGAATAGTCTGACATTTTTACTTTCAATACTAGAGAGGCAGATGTGCCTGGGTTGCTCATGAGGAGCAAAGCATGCTGGATCTGGTAATTGGATGGATTTATTGCCTCTAAATGCGATGTTTTCCTTTTTAGCAGTTACAACAAATAGACGGTGACAGATTTGTTTTAGCATTTGTAAAGCTAAACAAGCCCTAGCCCGCACATTTTGTGGTGGAATATGAGAGTGCTTCGTGAAAATAAGCAGCCTCTTCAATACAATCTGAATCTACAACTTATCGGTTTCATTTGATGATTCTGTTTCTTTTTGAGAGCAGAAGAAATATTTAATCTCTCTAAATGTATAAAATGGTTCTGCATCATTGTGGTCGATTTCTTTCTTAGCATACGATGGATGTTAGTTTTCAAGCAATCAAGAAATTAAGAGGAGATTAACCGCCAGTTTGTCCTCTGTATACATACTTGATATCAGCAAAAGCTGTCATCTGGAGCTTCAGAAGGCCTGCAACTTCCATTATTAACTCCAAGCCTCTTTCGTCACTGAGAGGGCTGTTAAAAAGGAAGCAAGAAAATATAGCATTAAAAAAAATGGAATACATCAACACATAAAAGGTTAACATTCCCAACAGAGTTATCACCTTGGCCAGTTAGGTAGCTTGAAAGCCAACATTTACAGTATTCCTGTCACATACTGATTGTAATATCAGGGGAAGTGGGATCAGGTGCTTCCCCAGACATGATGAATCACCTGAATTTTCGAGCAATAAGGCAACAATAAGGTGTAAATGGAATTGTTAGGAAGTGTAATGGGCCCAATGATGCAACCAGTCCATTGTGGTCATCAGATTTAACAAAAAGGGGCAGGTGTGTGTGTCTGTGTGTGTGTGTGTTGGGGGGGAAATAGTTTTTTTTAAAAAGAGGGGGTAGTAGGGAGGGGGGTTGTAGGAAAATGCCAATATTAATCTGGAGACAAACAATAAAAGCGAATCAGAGGATTACATCAAATCATTTAAATCCATTAGCTTCTCATACAAATTATTGCTTAGAAAAGAGAAACAAAAATGCTGTAATCTCAAAAATAATAGAGCTAACGATACTCTTCTTGGCTGGGGAATGGATGTTAATTCGCCTTATGTTTGTATGTCTTTCAAATAGCTTGTCTGCAAGCTCTAGGCAAACATTTAAGGGTGATCAGGCTCTTTACAACTAAAAAAGAGGCATATGTATATGGAAACTATATATATATATATTATTTTTCTTTGCTATGGTTATCATTATAATTATCATTTTAATTGTTGACTTGTTGATGTTTGTTCACCACCCAGAGTTCCTTCGGAAGATGGATGGTATATAAATGAAGGAAGGAAGGAAGGAAGGAAGGAAGGAAGGAAGGAAGGAAGGAAGGAAGGAAGGAAGGAAGGAAGGAATAAATAAATAAATTAATAAATAAATAAATATTGTGTCAGATTTTTTCAGTATATGGAAGCCGAGAAAACTTGGGTACATAACAATAAAGTTAGAAGTAATGTTAGTGAATTTTGACAGTCACTTAGGTGAGATTATTCGCACATCACCACATGTTTGAAAAACACTAACATATACCAATAAATGTTGATATACATAAAATTTGAATTGCATTGTCAACATTTACCTAATTTCACATATACCTTTGTAAGCACACTACATACCTATATGTAGTTTTATTTACCCCAAACAAGCATGCATGCTCCATTGCTTTCATATCTATGCCCTGTTGCAAAAGTATTTCAGAATGCTGAAAGAAGCAATTTTGAAAGAAAAAAAGGCAGGAATGAAGTTCAAATGAAGCTATTTTAATTTCTTTTTTCTTTTTCAATTTACTTTTTGGGTTATTTCATACTATTAACATAAATGAGTCCTTGAGAATTTTTTTAAAAAAAACATCTCAACCCATTCAGCCTCCTATTTGTAATTAGTGAAATACAAAATATCCCAACCAAATTATTATTATAAGGGAGAAGTGTGTTACATCTGCAGTGAAGTATGTGAGTTGCATATTACACTGGAAATTATTGCTCTTAACATTTAGTTTAAAGCACATTAAAATAATGTACTTAGTCCCTGAGCGTAAGTCTATTTATATACTATAAACTTTCATTTAGAACTAGGATAATAATATCCTTGATTCCTTCCAAATCTCATACAGCAGTTGCCCTAAAGATTTCACGGGATATTCTGTCATACATGCAGATACAGTTTCCACAGAATACATGACTTTTTTCCAGGGGGATAATACAATGATATAGCTATGTTTTTTAAAAAAATAAAAGGAATGGCAGTGTTTTTGCAAAGGAAAAATACTGTATCTAGCTTATTCATTAGCAAGCTACCATGAATTTGAAACCTAGGTGATGAGTAGTAGAACTCTGGTTCTTCACAAGTTGCTATGAAAGCTAACCATCGCAGTGACTCAGGGGCTTGTGTGTTAATTAGATATTTCACTCCTGTGGACAGTGGCTCAAATGTGTTGGAGACGACTGGTGTTGGAAATTGGAGTGGGCTGTGTTTTTTTTAACACTAATATTATTTTTACCCAGAGGTGTGGGAAAAGTCATAAATATGTTGTTGGCATTTCCTTGCTATCATTTGTACACATAAAATTGCAATATTTCTGCAGGCTACAAAGTCAAAAGTGAGTGTCAAAATGAGTTGCGAAAGCAATGGTGGTGATAAGTCTGATCGGAGCATTTTGGTGCTAATATTCAACAGGGCTACAAACACCTTCAGCTAGGAAAGAGAGTGAACTGAACACAGTCTTAATTGCTCTTATAAAACACATTACTGCAAAATAAAGTCATGCATGAACAGAACTCTCTCTATAAACACTATAAATACTGATGACTTATTAGTCTTCCAATGCCGTTCAGCAACTTTTCATCAACAACTGTTAACCTTAAAAACCAAACAGAATCAATATTCCCACTGTCGTCTTTGAAACTTTTGGCCAAGTACCCACAAGGGCAGGGTTCATGATCAGAAGGCTCTCACATTACACATATGCAAGTTTATTTCATTCTTCCCAGCATTGCTTTATGTGGTGAAATGGATAGCCCCAGTTCCTATCTGCTTGGACCTACATGGACCAGAGTTCTCATGGTGAAACTGTTGTTTTCTAGCAGGAGTGGATTGTTCCTGCTACCAACCACCCCCGCGCATGTAGGGTATCTGTCCTGTACCTTCCCTTCCAGATTATTGTTTCTCACAAGACAAAAATGCTTTGCTCACTGAAAGTTAGCAAATCAAAGATAAACTCATTTAAAACCCAAGAAGCCTTATCGGTGAAAAACAACATCTCAAGTGGGATGCAAGTTTGACATGCAGGAGGTGTCAATAAGTTACATAACTATACAGACATGCAGTAACATTTGAGGAGGGCAGAACTATGTCAAAGACAAATAGTTTTCAAGCTGCTTAGTAAAATGAAAAATTAAGATAAAATAGGCTAGTTTAATACTGTACTTTTTATTTTCAGTCTATGTACTAGATGAAGAAGGAGATAAGTAGCGATGAATATAATGATGGAAAAGAAACATGTAAATTTGGAATATACCAAACACTTGGGCCGAAATATTGGGAAAATATTTCTATTTGAACTATGTAACACGACAACACATGAGCAATGTGTTTGTTTTAACTTGTTAGGTTTAGAAAATTCAATAACATCTTTTAAAAAAAAAAGAACTGTCAGAGAATGTGCATGCCATAAATTTATACCAACATTGTTTGTCATATATTTAAAGCAATACAACTTCCTTCCGTTTTGACTGCTTTTGCGGTGAATAAAAAAGAGCACTTTCCATTTTTGTGCTGTCAGCCTTAAAGATACTGGCGTGTAAAGCTGAAAAAGGAAAGAAGGCATAGGGAATGCCAGAGTGACCACTTTATGTTTAGTACCTAAATGCTAAATAACAACTCCTGCCTGTCCATATGCACTTCTGAAAACTGTCCAAGGAATCCATCAGTTTGGAGAAAGAAGTTCCCATCCAGTTACACAGATGGCTTGGTTGTTAGCTGCCCTGTGCCAGAATCACGAGCAACACAAATTTCTGAAGAAATACTTGACAGACTACCAAGCAGGAATTCTCACTGGTTTTTCCTCCTTATGTTTGCCAAGTTACTTCCTAAAAAAATCACTTACTATAACACGAGGAGAGGGAAGCAGGAAGTCTTTACATCCCAGTTTAAACTTTGACTGGTCTGTCTCAGACCACACATTGTTTCTTCACTGTAAGTAACTGAGCAGACCATGAACACTTACTGACAGCTGCCTCAGTTCAAGTCAATGAATTTTTGAACTAGTGAATAGAGATGGGCACGAATAAAAAAAAAATGCATTTTGTTTGTTGTTTGTCGTTTGGAGGGTCCGTTTCGGTTCGTTTCCATTTTTCGCGAATTTTGGAAAAAAATTCATTTTCGTTTTCATTTGTTTCGTTACCATTTCGTTACCATTTATTTCATTTTTTGTGATTTTTTAAAAGGATTTTAAGCAATTCACTCATATTGCAGTAACGGAAACGAAACGCACGACAAAATTTCCGGTGTTTCTGTTCGTTTCGTTTCATTTTAGGGACAAAATTCGTTTGTCGTTTCGTTACGTAACGAAACAAAAAAACAAAAACAGAAATGAAAAATTGTTCGTTTCGTGCCCATCTCTACTAGTGAATAATAACCAAGCAGACAGGGATATCCCTGACATTGAGCTTTATGCTTATTTTTCTTTTATGTAAATTTTACATACATTTTTACAACACTTAATTGCAGTTAAACAATTGTAATTGAAAGTGTGGTTTGATTACATTAAGCGCATTTAAATAAGTATCTGGACTATAAAAATATTCCAAATCCAGTTACCATATATAGAACACTATGTTCTACTTCCATATAAGTTAACTCAGTTATTGCTCCCTCTTACAAATAATGTTACACAAACAGACTCTTGACAGCAGGAAGCAAGGCTGCAAGCACTAGATCAGTGGTTCTCAACCTGTGGGTCCCCAGATGTTCCTGGACTGCAACTCCCAGAAGCCCCCACCACTCTCTGTGCTGGAAGGGGTTTCTGGGTGTTGCAGTCCAGGAACATCTGGGGACCCACAGGTTGAGAACTACTGCACCAGATAATATTGCTTTACTCCAGTCTGGTCTTAATTGGCTAAGCTAGTGCTTTTACTAAATTTTAACCCATTCTTTAAATGAGTCACATGGTCCTCGGCATCAACCCATTTCCCCTCCCCTCTCTGGCCACCAGGGGCTCGCGAGGTGTTCGTGTCCCATGTTAGGAATAGCAATAGGAATCTTTATTGTCGTTGCCCCCCCCTTGCAGGAACAATGAAATTTCATGGTTGCTATATCCAACTCGTATAAAACATTCCACATAGATTTAAAAACAGCTACAACACATAAAATATGACATATAAAATAAGCTGACTTCAAAGTCCAGAATTTCCATTTAAGGCCAATATAGCTCTAAAAAAGAAGCTATTTTTGAGGCTGTTTGTTCTCTCCCTCAGTGCTCTATATCTCCGTCCCGATGGCAGCAACTCAAAGAGGTGATGACCAGGATGTGATGGATCTCTTAAAATATCTAATGCTTTACAGTGGCACCTGGTAGTATAAATTTGTTCTAGTGCGGGGAATGAACAGCCCACCATACTCTCTGAAATTCTTATGATTCTGTGCAACAGTCCTATCCTGATGGGTACAGCTTCCATACCATACACATAACCCATAAGTGAGCACACTCTCAATTGCACAATGATAGAAGGCCAGCAGCAGCTTTTGCAGAAGATGGTTTTTTCCTTAAACTTCTCAAGGAAAATAGTCTCTGCTGAGCCTTCTTTGCAAGCCCCCTTGTGTTGACACTCCAGGACAGATCCTCCTGGAGGTTCCTTTGTTTAGAAAAGTGGGGTGTTAAAACTTAAGATATAGCCCTCCAACTTCTTCCAGCTTCTAAGAACACCGTCTGGCAAGTACCATCTGCCGTGAACTGAACATCCAAGACTAACCTCCTGGCAAAGAACATCTCTAGCCATGCCTGAACTTTTAAAATCTGCTTTGAAAAAGAGTGCTTGAGGTACTTGAAAGCTCGCAATCTTCTTTTTTTTAATTTTCACCAGTAGCTGATAAAGATATCACCTACAGCTTCATCTGGTTTTTTTTATTTTTTTCTACTGATCTGGCTGCACAGCTCACCACTTGTTTTACAAATCTTACAGACGTTATTCCCTGATGATGTGGTACCAAAGATGAAGTGCTCGTTGTTATTACATTAAACAGGAGCAAGTTTGTAGAGATGGGATTATGGGTTGTTTCCCCCCCCCTAAACTACAGACACCCACAATGTTCTGTTTTGGAAGTTCTACCTATATTCCAGGCAACTTGCAAATTCCTGAGTGCGATACAGCTGAGAGAAAGGCATAAACTGGAAGGCATAGCTGCCCCAGTACTAGCAGAGAACTTTTTTCTTTTTCTGAGCTGGCCACTCCATTTTAATCTCTCTGTTCAAAATACTTTTATTAGAGTTTGAGATGGCAGGACGGAGTTGGACTTGAGCAGATTTGCAATGGAGGAAGGAAGTATGTGTCATGATCAGGGCTTTCCCTATAAGGATTTTGGTCTTTGTTCTTTGTTTTATATTCAGCAGCAGCAAAATAGAAGATATTGTCATGTATCATGTAGAGCTCTTTGGCAAATTCAAATGGAAGTTTGGCTAAGAATGTTATGAATTCTTTAGCTGTATCGTTATTGTAGGTGGAATCAGCATGAATGTAACATGAAATAGCCAGGTACAACCTTCTTCAGTGTCACATTTCCATAGTAGCGCTGGAGGGCTTATCCCTTGTTCACTCACTCTATATTCCTGTTAGCTTTTCCATGATATGTAATCTCCATTGACCTTCATAGTCTGACCACTGAAATTGATTTTTGCAAAGTGTCATCTGCTTTATAAATTGGTCTGGACTTGAATCTGTCTGAGTTAAAAGGTTTAAATTTCACACCTATTTGTGGTGGGAAAGGAGGAGCAGAAAAGGTATGTGCATATAATGTGGCAAGCAGAGATTTGCTATCTTGTCAAAACTGAAGTAAGGTTATGAATGTTCAGTAGCTAATAAAGCCTTAGAGGAAACAAGGCTGGAAGAAAATGAATTGTAGCCAGATCAAGCTAAATTGCAGTGTTCTTAAAATCATGAGAGAAGGCTTATTTGAGACCTTAGGTACCCAAACGCTGGGGCATCTATTTATGACACATCATGGTTGCCAAATAAAAATCTTAATTAAATGTGGCTTGCTATATACAATAGCTCCTTAAAATATCAATCTAAAATACTGCATGATTCAGATGTGGTTCAGGATGTATGTCTTAATGCAAAATAAAGGGATTGGAGGCATTCTGTTTTGTTACATGGCAGGGAGATATGGAATAACAATGGATATAGAATGTTGATGTCCAGAACCAACAATGTGATATAGTCTTCTTTTATTTAAAAAATGTTCCTTGATTATAATAGTGTTCACACAAATATTGAAAGCATTCATGAACAGATGCACCACTTAGGTCAGTCTCACAGATGGCAGATACACTGACCAGGACTTTTATGGTCATGTGCACCCCCACATGCGTGTTGACTAGAGATGGGTGTTTTGTTTCGGAATTGGTCTGGTTCAGAAACAAAACACAGGAGCCCAGCTGGTGTTTTGAACTGGACCAGCCCTCTGGAACACATTCAGCCAATCCCTTACCTTTTGGGGTCACATGAGGCTAAACTCCAACAAGGAAGAAGCCTATGATGTCATATTTCCTTCTCCCAATCAGACAGGGAGGCGGAGAAGATGACATCTCTGACAAGATGATGTCAGAGGCTTCTTCCTTGTTGGAGTATAGTCCCATGCGACTCCAGAGCAAGGTAAGGTATTGGCTGATTTAGTTCCGGAGGGTTGGTCTGGTTCTGAACACCAGCCGGGCTTACGCATTTTGTTTCTGAACCCGACCACTAGACATGGGCACGACTCGGCGAAATTGTCGTTTCCGTTTTCGGTTATCGTTTCCGTTACGTAACGGAAACGATAACGATAACGATAATTAAGCCGTCAGAACTCAAACTCGAACCAAAAAAAGAAAAAATTGGTCGGGTTTTTCATTTCCATTTGTGGCATCGTGGCGATCGCGCAATGCGAAGCACAGAAAAAGTTTTTTAAAGTTTTTTTTAAAAAACCCGACTCCCGGCCAAAAAAGCAGGCGAAAATATGCCTGCCTGAGGCTTTGCCACCTACCAGAGGGGTGGTTTCTGGGGGGTCCCCGGCCTTTCCCCCCCTTCTCCTGTCCTGGGCTACTTGCACCAGGCTGGGGGGGGGGGTCATCCTCATCATCTCACCATGCCATGCAGTGGGGGGGGATCCAAAATGGCGACCGCAATTTTTCTTTTGAAATCGTGGTCAAAAAACACACCAAATCACCACAGAAACATGTGAAATTTATTTATTTTAAATGCCTGAATTTTAATAGTAGCAGCAGTGGGTTTTTTTATAGCAATAAAACATCGTATTTATTTTATTTTATTTTATTTTATTTTTTATTTTTTTAGACCTGCCCATTTGGGCTGGGCATGGGCTGGGACCATGTAAATTGTTTGAACCATTCCACCAATGGCATTGCCAGGGTTTTGACTGACACTTCTGGATGTGCCAGAGGGCATAAAAAGCCAAGGCACCTTCCAGAAATCGCAGTCGGGTGTATGGATGTGGTTGAGGGAGGAGGGCTGGCTTCTGGTGCTAGTGTGATCCAATCAAGATTGAGGAGGGAGGCTGGAGGCTTTAGGATTTAAGTTAGGCAGGCAGGGAGGGAATTGAATTTAGAAAATAATTTCTTTGATTCCCTGCAGCTTTGTCTGCTGAAGGGAATAGCAGTTTATTCTTTATTTCTTCTCTGGCAGTTTGTGAGGATTTTTTTCTGATATTGGATAAAGGGGGAGGTTCGACTGGGAGTGGGAGGTGTAGATTTATTTTAAAAATATATTATATACTACCATTTATTTTCTGTTTTCCCAACTTCAATTTGTTTGCGCACACACCCATTTGGGGTGCAAGCCAAGAACAGAACCTCTATCCTAATTGATATCTTAACTGCCCACTCACCCATCCACCTGTGCCGCCACCCGCCTGCGGCCCGCGCCGCCGCCCGCCCACTCGCCCACCCACGGCCGCTGCCCGCCCATGGCCCCCTGCCACCGCCGCCCGCCCACACCTCCCCCCTGCCGCCCACCCCCCCGCCCCGCTCCACCTGCCGCCTAGGCCGCAAAAACACCTAGCGCCGGCCCTGATTGTGGGACGCCCATATGCTCTGGGAAGTCAAATCGCGCTAAATTGCGGTGGAAATGACAAACGACAAACGAAACGACAAATTTTTGAAAAATTTCACGACAAACGGAAACGACCCGAAACGGACAAGCGAAAACTCGAAACGTCATTTTTTCTGGTCGTGCCCATGTCTACCGACCACGTCCGAAATAAAACACCCATCTCTAGTGTTGACACATCAAGGGCCCAAATGTTCATACTGGTCCTCTAGAGATCCTCTACATCTATCTATCTATCTATCTATCTATCTATCTATCTATCTATCTATCTATCTATCTATCTATCTATCTATCTATCTATGAGAGAGGGGGACTTAAGGATATCAGATCCCTCTGAACCTCCCTCTGACTCTTGATTGACCTCCCTCAGCATTCTACACTTAGCATAAGTAAAAGAAGGAAACAAATGAAACTTTTATGTACCTCTCTTTTAGTAATGAGTTATTCATAATTCAGAGGCTCTCTTTCAGGAATCAGTGAAAGACACAGGGGCTCTTTTGTGTTTTTTTGTTTTCACTAAAATAGGCTAATCCCTAACTTAGTTAAGCAAACCTCATTATTCTGAGGTTTCCTAAGTCAAAGTTTCTCTGTAAGGGAACTGGGTATATTTAGCCCGAAGAAAATATGACTGATGTCTCATATGATAGACAAATTCAAATACCTGAATGGCCATTAACCAGGAAGATAGAGAAAGCGTGTTTTCTGAAGCTCTATTGAGTAGGAGCCACATTAATGGATTCAAATTACAGGAAAAGTAATTTTGACTAACTATTAGAAAGATCTTCCAGTAAGAGGTGTTGAACAGTGAAATGGACTACTTTTTGATTCAGTGTAATTATTATGTGAAATAAAAATCATAACGAACATTCAGCTTCACAGACTTTCTATTCAGAGGTTGTCTCTAACACTACCAGATGTTTTCTCCAAAAGATATTAAACATAATCTCTGCATAGTTGGTGGTTTTCTTACTACTGTAAGACCCTACTGGAGAGTTTATTTCTTTCAGAAACTCTGCAAGCCTACATGGCAAAAGAATTTTCAACTGTAAAGAATAAGATGCATTGTTAGCACTGTTTAGTGATTCAGGATCTATACAATAATCACCTAGGCTCAAATCAATAAAATAAAATACATAGCCCAATGTTACATTGGTTTATCAGTAGTCAATATAGTTCAATACACTGCTAGCTTAGCCCTAAGAAAGTATAGACTTATTGTTTGAACACCTAGCACAGTAATTCTTTTGCAAAACTGGGATGTGTAATATATTTTGCACTGTGAAGCCTACAATTTAAAGTGTGTATCGGTAAAAACCATTAGTACTTCCACTTACATACTATGCAGGTTGCTGTGCCATCAAAGGGCAATGTGAGAAGTAGATAATGCTCTTCACTTTATGTATTTACATAGGAAATATAGAAGCTCTGACTGATCTATCAAATTGATCATCAGAGACAGAAGCAAACCAAACAGCATTCACAGATTTTTAAAAATAAATATTTCATGAGCGAGACAACAAAACAGTGTTCTAATATCTTTAAAAGCAATTTTGATCATCTTT
This sequence comes from Phrynocephalus guinanensis, assembly GCA_037367245.1. Lineage (NCBI taxonomy): Eukaryota > Metazoa > Chordata > Lepidosauria > Squamata > Agamidae > Phrynocephalus > Phrynocephalus guinanensis. Next base: position 57,711,632 of record CM074742.1, on the reverse strand, counting down.
GTAAATCACAAAGCCGAAATAATATATTACTGTTATTTTTTCTGATTGTTTTTCTATTAATACAGCATATCTGATTTTTTTTTTAAAAAAAAGCAGGCATTTTTCCAGCTTTTACAGCAATCTGGATACTTTTACCCTTGACTGTTATGCATTATTGGAAGGTGCCTTGAAGATCTGTTTACACTAGGGGGCACAACTGTGAAAAACAAAGCAAATGGGCAGCAGCATTTCACCGGGAGATCCACAGGCTTCAGAGTAACGAAGAGGAAGCAAATCCCCTTCCCACTGCACTCCCCCATGGCCCACAAAAACCATGTCTAGGGGGCAAAGACACACTCCGAAAGGCAATTTTCAGGCAGTGAGGAGGGCTAAATGGGGGAGGAAGAGAAAGGGGGAAAGAGAGAGTAGAGGAATTCTACCTCCACTGGTAGTGGAAGATTGGATTCAAATCCACAGGTGTCAAGTTTTACCCGCTACTGGCCAGGACTAGAGGTGTAATGTGTGCATGCACAAAAACCAAAACCAAACATCCATGCACATGCCACCTCCGCTACTGCCGCCAGCATCCAGCCAGGACCACCACTTGGCCACTATCACACTGCCCCCATCCCTGCTCCCACACCTAATGAGCTGATGAGCCAGGGAGCACTGGAGAGGGCGTATCTTGGCCGGCAGCCTTGGAGAGTGCCCAGAGCAACCCTTATTTGGGAAATGGGGGGTGGGTGCAAGAAGGCATGCAACCGAGCATGCAGCTCCTCCAACCACACCGTGCCAAGGCAAGCCAGAGAAGCAGAGTCAGTGTCAGGTGGATGTGCCTTCCTGGATGCGGAGAAGCCACAGAAGAGCCGCGCAGGCAAGGCAGCATCTCGGTGTTGGGAGCCTTGTCCCCCTTTCCACTCCACCTCCCACCTGCTGCATTTCCTCCGCACACTGCCCCCACCCCCATCCCGGTCAAGGCCGGCCTCCACCTCCGCAGCAAGCAGGACAGTGGCCAGCTTAACCCTTCACTGCCTGGCTTGGGAGGGGAGGGGGGAAGGGCTGCTCCACTGGGCCTGAGAGGGAAGAAGGGGAAGGCTGGAAGGAAGGCAGGAAGGCATCTGGGCGGCGGGTGTGGGAGCGGGCGACCACACCTTGAACTGCCCTGCTTGGGTGAAGGGGAGCAGTGCGCAGCCAGCATGCTGCTCACTCACTCTCTGAGTGGAGGGAGTGGGGAAATCAGGATATTTTCAGGAATATCAACAACCTGGGGAAAAAACATGAAAGAGAAAAAATATGGCATTTTCCTGGCCAAAACAGGAGAGATGACAGCTATGATTCAAACCATTATTTCAATATCTGCACATAATCACTTTGACCAGTATTATATTTTATGTATACTCTTTTAAAATTTTACTTACTCTTTCTCTGTCACAATGTAGCCATATTCCTTCTCTTGTGAAGACTTTGCATCTAACTGTAAGCCTTTGCCCATCTTTTCGCCATTCATGGTTTCACCCTGAATCAAAGTACTCTTAATCCAGTGATGAAGCTCAGTCATCTCTTTAGAGTTCGTTTCCATCTCAGCTTTCTTTTCAGTGATGAGTTCCCTCGAGAATGTTTCACTCTTTACATTTTCAATCCCAGCCTTTACTTCCTCAGAAGAAGAAGAAATGTCTAAATCTTCTGACTTCTTCATTTCTGTTTTAAAGGCCCCTTTAGGGAAAGGTTCCTTAAGCAGGTTTTCAGCGGCTGTATTCTCAAACAGGAAATCGGGCCGTTTTGTACCCAAACGATTTCCCTACAGTGAGAAGACAGAGCGATCATTTCTGTTTTTCCCCCCCACATGCATGAACAAGGTACTTATATGTAGTTCACAAATGCAATTCTGTAAAACTCAAATAATACTGATGCCTTCATAAGTAAATGAGCACAAATTGAAAGCATACAGTTCATTTTTATTAACGAAATACTAAACAACTGAAAGTCATTTTAGCATCATGTGTAACTTTGGAAAACTGTTACATTTCAGAAGAAAAAAGGGCATTCTGGAATTGCTTTTCTTCTTAAATTCTATTGCTCTTACTCTTTCATGAAGTTCCATATTTATAGGCTGGCCTGTAAGCAAAATCTATAGCAATAGCATCAGTTTTCGGGACGAAACCCAAAGGTAGATTTTTTTCAAAGTCATATTGTTTGTTTGTTTGTTTGTTTGTTTGTTTGAATTTATACCACCCATTTAGTCCTAAGGATGCTCTGGGTGGTTTACAATGGTGGTTACTACATGTCCATTTTGTCTCTGTTAGTGGTGCGCTTAGGAGTGGTACAAAAATGTTACTTCACTTCCATCATGCAACTACTGAAATTTGTCTTGATCACACTCCCAGAACGGGTGCTAAGCGCGACAATACTGTACCTGGTGCGGGGATAGGGTTTTACCTTATCACTCTTTGTTTCCGCTTTCTGTTCTGAGACAAAACACTGTGTAGTAACGGCTGTCACACAACAAAACATTCGTTTCTCTCAGAAAACTGTGTCCAGGTTTGTTTGTTTTTTGAATGTTCAGAACCGAAATATCGAAAAAGAATTTTTAAAGCACCCCCCCAAAAAAGGAAAAAGGAAGCTAGACAAATGCAGTGTTTGTCACAGTACAAGACCATGAGGTAACACTTGTCACGAGACAAGTTATCACGACCATGGGAACACTGAAACAGGGACAAAACTACGTGATCGCGACCAACACTGTCAGGGTACAAAGAAGGACATGAAGTAACCACCAATAACTCTGGGCAATTTACAACAAAATGATTCTGTCCCTCGCTCACCCCAAACAGAGGGAGGGGCTTCAATGCAATCCTATGCTCCTGTTGAGAAATATGCCCCACTGGAATCAAGGGGATTTATTCCCAGGTAAGTGATTGTAAGTGAGATTAAGTTACAAGCCTAAATATACAGTAAATGGGTGTTGGAGGTGGGGGTTACACAAACAGCAGACAGCTCCCATTTTTCATGCCCTGAAACACAGAAAATGTTTTAGCAATCAGGAGATGGAAAGTTAAAGCAGAAAGGGGGGAAGGGATGGCCAGATTGCTATTTTATTAATGGATGTTGAAATAGTAGCATGGATTCACTAGCATTTGGCCATGCAAAGTCCCACCAGGATAGAGGAGCCTACAGCAACTGAGTGGACAATTTGCACCTGCTGTAGGTATGTGAGCAGCAGTGGGCAGAGGGGCACCAAAGCACTAGGTGGCAAGTCAACACAAGGGGGAAAGGTTCAAGCAGTAATATTGCTTTAATGAACTATTGTCTAATTGGTTTACACAACTTGGCAGGAATGGGGGAATAGCCATAGCAGGTGACAAGAAACTAAACTTTCTTTGTGACCTAAAAAAAATGGAGGAATGAAAGTTTGAATATTTATATTTAAATTTGAAAATTACCTCCTTTTTCGTCTTTAAACCTTCATTCTGTGCTCCTGCATCTGTGGAGAAATTGTAAAAGTATCTGTTGTAAGACATGGAACATTATATTTAATACATACACTGCTTCACTTGCTTATAGACTGCACTCTTTTTATCATGCATTAAATATTAAGATATTGTAGCTGAAACGTGGAAGGAAAAGCATAGATCAGGTTTGTCACTTTGACTCCATTTGGACAGCTTACTAATGGAAGATCAATGGAAGCAGTAGCGTAAGAGTGCATTATATTAATTAGTTCAATAGTATGGCTGAAGAATTTCTCCTGTTTACCAGTGCCTTTAAAAAATCAATACAATGTCGTCTGCAAGCATAGAAAAATATTTATAGTAATAAATAAGGGATGGCAACAATTTACAGCTGAGGTACTTTTCAGGAGAAATGGGACTACATGTGTTCTGATCATCTTTTATTTGTAGAGAAACAGAAATAATGATTTCTAGTCTGTAGTGAACAAACACTGTTAAACACAGTGATACTGAATTACAAGAGCCTTGTGGCACAGTGGTTAAACTGCTGTACTGTACTGTATAACTGTGCTTATGACTTGGGGTTCCATTCCAGGTAGACGGCTCATGGTTGATTCAGTTTTCTATCCTTCCGGGTTCGGTAAAATGAGTACCCAGTTCGCTGGGGGTGGGGGGCAATGTGTAGCCTACATAAATAAATTGTAAACCACCCAAAGAGTGCTTTAAGCACTATGGGGTGATATATAAGCAGAACACTTTGCTTTGCTTTGCTATTACATATCTCAGAGAAGAAACGTGAAAACTTGGTGGCATGTCAGTAGGTGTGAGATTTTTGGAATGCATGAATTCCCAGTCCCATAAGTTAGTGGGAACCTGGGCAAATTATGGACACTATCGAACGAACAGGAGGTACAGTACCCCCATGCTGTTGCTGTGCCACTTCTTCACACTGTTAGAAAAGTTTTCGTGAAGATTCCCTGTGACTCACAAAGCTGTGTGAGGAATGGGTTTTAACTAAGGCTGCTTTCCTGCACCCTGGAATCCAAATCAATGTTTAAGCATATACATCTTTTGGTTGAGCAGATGTGAAGGGAAAGTTTAAAAACAAAAAAGGTCTGAATTGTTTTTGACAAAGCTGCAAATTTGTATTCATCTGATTATCGAGAACAAGTTACAACAACATTACCGCACTCAACCATCTGAACACAAGGCACTCCGAGAAGCAACTTGTTATGATGGGAGAGGTAGGCATAAGACACAATCGGAAGCATGGGGCAATTTCCAAGTAGTAAGACAGATGAACATAGGCATGTTGCCTTTTTTGCAGCTGTTTCCAAGGCTGTTTTCAAATTTGAACTCTTTAGGAAACAAACAACACAAAGGAAGGCATTTGTGTGGGATAAAGTACCTTGAATGGGATAATTCTCACTCATTAATTCCATCTCATAATCGTCTTCTTTTCCTTCTTTATCCGTTCCCTTTTCTGCACTCTCTCCTTCAACCTTCCCAGCGGCATTTCCCTTTTCTTCATCAACACCAACCGCCTGAATGGCATCGGCAATAATATCAGCCATCTCATCTAACTCCAGTGGGTTCAACTTATCTACATCCACATGATGTTTCTTCAGGTCCCTCAGAACATCTTGAATAAATATTTCTTTGGAAAGGAGAAAGAAAAACTTGATTACCTTAAGAAATCTAATGCTATGAGGAAGAAAAATGGAAACAAAGCATTATACTCTCAGCTCCTGTCTTCAGCAGGAGTTCTTTAATTATCTATGAGTACTGACTACATTATTCAGTGCTAATCTGTATTCATAAATATATTTTAGGATTTTTTTTCTTATTCAAATGTGTTTGTTGAACTGATTCAGTTTTATTAAATCATGGGATTATCTTCTTATTTAAATCAGTAATTAGATCACTTTTCTCACTGGACAAATGTAGCCCACTGAAACAGTTTATTGGGGATGAACTGGGAGTGAAACATGTCCTTAGATAAGTTGTCCCAGACTGATATTGTTTATCTAGGTGCTCCTGTATCTCTAGACCAAAACTATTTGCATTATTTTTCATGTTAATGGTCCCCTCACCCCCATTATCCATCAAGCTGCAAAAAGGGGGAGGGAGGGAGAGGGAAATAAGGTTGAAATAAGATTTACTGTGGTATATTAAACCTGCTCAGCTATAGAAATTATAATTACAATCAACTAATCTGGAATGTTCTTAATTTAGAGTGGAAAAACGGATGCTGTCTCTGTTACATATGCAAAGCATTAATAAACAATTTGTAAAAAAGGTAAAGGTAAAGCCCCCCCCCCGCACATGAGTGCTAGATGTGTCTGACTCTAGGGTGGTACTCATCTCCGTATTCAAGCCAAAGAGCCAGTGTTGTGCATGTCCATGGCCACGTGGCCAGCATGGCTGCAAGGAAACACTGTTTTGCCTTCCCGCTTTTTACAGCAGTACCTATTTACACTTGCATTTACATGCTTTCAAACTGCTAGGTTTGCAGGAACTGGGGTTATCAACAGGAGCTCGCTCCCCTCTGTGGCACCCAGGATTCGAACTGCCAAGCTGCCAACTTTGCAGCCGACAGTTTTTAGGAAGCTTTAGTCCACGGAGCCACCATGCCCCACACAAACAATTTGTACACTGCTGAGAAATAAAGAAATAAATGGTCCAGCATTCCTCAAAGCTCTTTCTTTATATCACATGTTCACAAAAGGAAATGAAAAGTAACCACCAGAGATCCAGAGACCATTTGGTAGTGGGACAGAAAAAAAATCTGAACAAAGCTTTGTGGCGCAGTGGTTAAATGCCTGTACTGCAGCTAAAACTGTGCTCACATGACCTGGGGTTCAATCCCAGGTAGCAGGCTCATGGTTGACACAACCTTCCATCCTTCCAAGGTTGGTAAAATGAGTACCAAGCTTGCTGGGGGGGGCAATGTATAGTCTGCATACTGTAATTAAACTATAAACCGCCCAGTGGTATAGGGCGGTATATAAGCAGAACACTTTTAAAATACTCCCTGTGAATTATGATTTCAAAAATACCAATGTCTTGGTCAAATGGTTTGTAAGGAAAATACAATAGGAATGTCAAAAGGTTACTCTCACGGGATTCTACCATGGTCTAAAGAAAACATATTCCCAATGACTGCCTTAACATTCTTAACAGCATTCTCTTGAGCTGGTTATACATTGTCTCCTGCTGAAGAAGCTGAGTCTACCATGTTACCATGGTCTTGTTGTAATTATCACCATTAATGATTTGTTTATTCTGTTTCTTTCAAAGATATTTTAAAGTCATTTTTATTTAAACAAATATATCCAGTCCTGATTATCTGAGACAGGGTCAAATGGCAAACTTATATAAATGGAATTATACCGTTACCAATCGTAATTAAATCTTTTTATGCAAAAGCACTGCATGGTATAATCAGCTTTCCTAATATTTTGAAGAGGATCCTAGCTTAGCGGGTTAAGCTTCCCTGCTTTAGTGTGGGTATTGAGACAAAATGAACCACATTCTTCTTGGTCATATGGAGCCAGTTTTTTTTACATAGCATAAATGAGCTCTAATAGAAAATCTGGAGTATTTTTGTTGAAATACAAACCATGTCAATGGTAACGCTTAGGCACAGTAATAAACCAGAATTCCAAAGAATCCTGGCTTATTCTTATAAAAGTTTGGAACATTACTTTCTAAATAAAAGTAGTCCATTATAGCTGTTGTGAGTTTTTCGAGCTGTTTCGCCGTGTTCTGGAAGTTTTTCTTCCTGACGTTTCGCCAGATTCTGTGGCCGGCATCTTCAGAGGGCAAGGAGCTCAGGGAGCTAGGAGTTCTCTCTGTGCTCCTTGCCCTCTAAAGATGGCAACCACAGAGACTGGTGAAACATCAGGAAGAAAAACTTCCAGAACATGGCCAAACAGCCCAAAAAACTCACAACAGCTATCAGATCCTGGCCATGAAAAGTTTCGAGAATATGCAGTCCATTATGCTTTCAACCTCTAGGAGATTGTTAAAGTTATCACTCTTATGCTAAACGGGGCCCCATTTTTATGTTATTAATGTATTAATTTTGATGGCTCATAAGCTTCTCTTTTTGACTTCTTTAAAAACAAAAACAAAATGTCAAGCTATATAGGACATGCATAGCTTCTTTGAGAGGCTACGGGTATAAAGTGTATCGCAGAAAATCCCTGCTTATATTGTGGGATGCGGGATGAGGAACATTTGGGAGCCTATAATTGCTGATTACCAGTAAAGTTTTCAATGCAGTGTGCGAAATTTTTTTCATGTAGTTACACTAGGGTAAAGATGATGTAGGTGCCAAAAATACTCAATTTAGATTAACTGAAACTTTCCTATGGCCCCCTTTCATATTTTGAGGCCTTCTAGGGCTTCCATTCACCTTTGGAAAGCCTTAGAGAGCCTTAGGACAGGGAAGGTGAGAGCCTTTAATACTAAAAAATTACCAGATCACTACTACCAGTATTTCCACTCCAGTTTTGCGGGTGGTGATCCGGCAATAATTTTTGCCTTTTAAAAGCTTCCCTGCTCCCATCCCAAGGATCTCAAAGGCTTCTTCAGAGCAAAAGCTTTAAAGGATCAAAACACCAAACACTAACTGCTAGAATTATCCAACCCTTGCTGAGCAGGTATCTCCAGTATCTTCTCTAGCAATCCATAATGGTGGTGCTATAGCATGGGAAAGGCAACATAACAGTTTGCTCACAAACTACCACGGTGTTACAGCTACCCCCATATAAGACCCCCTAGATTAGGGGTGTGCTAACTTTTTGCAAGGAAGGCCAGATTTGGTGAAGTGAAAATATGTGGGGGCAGACCATTCAGCCACATTTGGCCCTTGGGCCGGACTTTGGACAAGTCTCTATAACATGCAAGGAAGCAGGGAGGATGCTGGAGCAACGGAACTGGGGGTGGGTAGGCTGGACAGGTGGCTGGGGTGGTGGTGGATAGAGGCAGGGAGGGCAGGCAAACCATAAAACTGCAAGCTAATGTCTCCATCTGGGATGGGGAGGGGCCAGCTGGTGGGGATGCGTGAAAGGCTAAGCCAGTGGGGAGAAGAAGCCGCGGGCCGCTCAGAATTTGAAAACGGGCCACATTTGGCCCCTGGGCCTGACTTTGGACATGCCTGCCCTAGAGCCTAACTTATCCCAAACACTTAAAGCATACTTGGACACAAACGGGTCCAGTGTTATGTATTATTATGTAATTCTAGCATTCTCATTTAGTTGTCTCACAGACCCGTCCTTTTGCAAATTCAGTTCATAGTGAACCATCCAACAGAAATGGAGTTTGGTGAATAATAAATTCTCAGTGCAACTTTACCACTTCAGTTTCATTCACTTCCAATTCATTCCCTTTTCTTTCTGACAGGCTTTATCTCCCCAGTCTATTTCCCCAGCTTCCACAGTCTATAGCAGAGCAGCTATGCTCTTGAGCAAAGTAAAAATAAAGATAAATAAATCCCACAGGTGAAAATGAATGACCAACAGCCCAACCTCAGACCCCACTAAAAGATTCTCAGCAGGTCATTCTGGCTCATTAGATAAAGCGGAGATGGAGAAACCTCCTGACTTCTCTGATCCAAAGAAATCTCCTTGTCTTAAGCTTCTTGTAAAAGGTGAGTGACAACTTATAAAAACTATGTAAAAAAATTCAAAATACTACTATCACCCAACAACCCCTGCCCATCATAGTTGTAAGACCAAGAACAGCTAAGTGATAGTAGCTTGGAAAAAATATAGTAAGGTCTGTATATTTGAAGGTACACTAATCTGAAGAGGTGAAACTAGATTTGTGATAGCAAGCTAAAAAAAATCCTTATCTCACTTGTGAGTAAACTTTAAAAGGAATATGTCTGTGAAGATTGTCAGTCATCCAGGTGAGTTTATCTGGAAGTTGAGTCATGGCAACTGGACTGCTTTTCTTGAGAGATTGGAACGTTTCGCTGCTCATCCAAGCAGCTTCGTCCGTCTATGGAGAGTCAATAGCGAGTCCTCCATTTTATAGTTCACCTTGATCTCACACACGCCCTGGTCTGAATAGGATCATAAGTTGGGCAAAGGCCTGAATAGGCTCGTTAGGTGGATGAGTCCACCTATGAACCTATTCAGGCTATTGTCCACCTAACGAGCCTATTCAGGCCTTTGTCCAACTTATGAGCCTATTCAGACCAGGGCGTGTGTGAAATCAAGGTGAACTATAAAATGGAGGACTTGCCATTAACTTTCCTCAAACTGACAAAACTGCTTGGATGAGTAGCGAAACATTTCAATCTCTCATGACTCAACTTCCGGTTTAAAAGGAATAGTAATTATTTGAGCTAGAGAATGAAAAACATCATGTGTTGTACCCAGTACAGTTAATAAACAGAGACTGCATTTTGTTGTTGTTGTTTGTTTGCATTCAAAGAAAATATTTAGTGCTATACTCAAACATAGTGAAATTATTCCAAGATATATTAAACACTTGGAAGGTAAATTGGCAAAATCCAATACCTTTTGAGGGACTTTGTTCTCTGCAAATGTGAAGTGCTGTTCTATGTAGTGTCCTGCTAAGAAAGGTGAAATAGGACAGTACATGATAATGAAACCAGCACGGGCCTCGTTTCCTCTAACAGCAGTGCTATTCCAGAGATATGCAGGGGCACCTGGACTTGAGTTTACATTGAAATTTACTTTCTGAAACCTATTATTAGGCAGGTGCCTCAGCATGAAGGCTGTCTCTTTGGGCTCTCTTCTGACTAAACAGCAGCACTTCAAAGGATTTTGTGCTTTCAAACAAAAAGAAAGAAAGAAAAAACAGAGAAGATGGTGGTAGGTGGAGGACATCAAAATATGGTGTATTTAAGAGGGTACTGCTGTACTGAGTGGCCATCTGCATCATCTGCACGTCCAGGGGGCTTCCTCAAGACTCTAGTTCCAGGGCTATTTGGAGGTGAAGACACCACATGGAGAAAAGGAAGGGGAGGCCAAGGCACTGCACACCTGAGAGAAAGGTGTAGGCAGGAGGAAACAGGTGTGACCAATTGGGAGGAGCAGGAAATAAAAGAGAGGGAAGTGGTTCTGGAAGCACTGAAAGAACTGCTAGTCTGTTTTGGCCTGGGGGAGAAGGAGGAAGGCAAAGCCTTTTGCATGGATGACTTCCATATGACAGTGAGGGTTGGTGACCCACACATCGCACCCCCACCCACGCTAGTACTGGAATGAAGGCAACATGGACAGATGTCTTCCCCACAGCTGGGGCATTTCCACCCTGAAATCAAAGCAACGATGATGGCACCACGGCCAAAACTAGCAGCTAGCTCAAGAATAGGAGGAGGAGATATAGCAGGATTGTACATTCTCGAAGGCTTTCACGGCTGGGATCTGATGCCAGCCACAGAGTCTGGTGAAACATCAGGAAAAAAAGCTTCCAAAACATGGCCAAACAACCCAAAAAAAAAAAGAACTATAGCAGGACTGCTGGCTTCCACCTGCATCTACTGGCAACTTTGCAACCTGTTTACAACTTCAGTAAAACTAGTTGCACTTGTTAACCAGACTGTTCACTCAGTGGAGTTCATGGTGGAGAACCTAGCCCCACTGCCCCAAGCTAAAGAGGTGGCAGTGAATATCACAGTAATGCTGGAGGCTTCTACAAAGGAATTCAAATCTAAAATTATTATTTCCAGCCAGGTAATCATATTAAGCTGTGTAGCAGGCATCCCAGCATGGTGTTCTATAGGCTTCCTTTTGTACCTCCCTTTGTCCCTATCAGTCATGGACCTTGACCATACTATTGTAAATTGGAGCTTCAATTCCAGGGGCAAGAATTGCCCTGATCTGCTCACCTCAGACAACAGCACCTTCACAGCCTCTAGCATCTTCATCAGAGACTCCACGAGTCTTGCTCTTTGGATAGATTCCCAACTTTCAAGGTCATGATGACCTTGGTGACAAAAGCTGGTAATATATCCAAAGGTCTAGAGCAGTGATGGTGAACCTATGGCACGGGTGCCAAAGGTGGCACTCAGAGCCCTTTCTGTGGGCACCTGACATCACCCCTTCATAGCCACCTGCATACAGGTTAAATTAGTGTATTGGCACTTTGCAAAACAATTAGTTGGTTTTGAATTGCAGTTTGGGCACTCGGTCTCTAAAAGGTTCACCATCACTGGTCTAGAGTGTCCTTCAGAAGAAAACAGCAGAAACCCCACTCTGTGTTATCAAGAGCTAGTTATCAGGCAACATGGCAGACTATGTTAAATGAGAATCAGATCATAAGAACCTCAAGAGCTATCAGGCATCTGAATAAAAATAATAATTCTTTGATGACAACATTTTTTTACATGTTTTGTTTCCAAAGGATTTCACATCAATTTTCCTGATAAATTTTGCATATCTGTCACAGAAACCCTGCATGTTTTAGAGGGCTCTGGGAAATGCTCTATAATTCCTATGGCCAAGCTCACAACCACTCTGACAATGACTGAGAGTGTACCTTGGAATAGCTGTTTTCATTTACAGCTACCTGGACCACCAGTGAAATTCAGTAATCTAGGTCAGACACAGGGGTTTTAGAACATAAAATCACAGAAGCATAAGTCCTGTTTGCTTGTTGTTTAGCAGTACCAATAAATTCTTTGTTATCTGTTATCATTATCTTTGTGTTTTCCAGTTTCCCTATCACTAATATTCATCCTGAACAATATTATTTATTACAGTTTTCAACTACTATTCTTAGAGTTTCTGTTGTTGTGTTTACTTCAATAATATATTACTTTAATTTTCATGTTAAGACTAGTCTTACTATGAAGGAAAAAATACAATAATATAATGTCTATAAATACATAAATGCTCTTCTTGAAAAAGGTGTCCCCATGTGGGAGCCCGAGTCTTTAGTAAACTGTTCAACTGTTCACCTAGAATGCATGCTGTCCTTCTGTAGTTGTATATTTCGTGGGACAATCAGCAGAAGTACACATTTTTTTCCTCAGAAGGCATTGTGCTATTACTGACCCTTTCCTGAGAAACCCTTGAGAATCTTCCAATTAAATTCTGGTTCCCTATAACAATTTGCAAAACCTAAATATGTGGTTTATGTGCATATACAGTATATATACATGCCTTACCATCCACTGGAGTAAGAGGCATCCTCACATCACTCTGGGAAGAGCTAAGTGTCAGCCCAGATATAGGTCTCTGTAGGAATGATGGATTCATCTTAAAATCTCCTGTTTTTTCTTTGAACATTGTTCCATCAAGATGATCAATATGGGGAGACTTCAGCCTACTGATATAGGAGGAAGGCTCTTTGGTCCTGCTAGCTGATGAAATTCCACCAAGGTTTTTTGCTTCCACCTTCTGAGCAATGTACGCATTTAATGCTGCTAATAGAGCCTTTCTGTCAAATTGATCCTCAGGGTTCAATGAAAACTTGTCAATCTGTTGTTGTCTGAAGGTTCTCATTGGGAAGTTTTCGGCATAGTTTGAATGGGCTGCCACTGGATGATTCAGAGCAGATGTTTTTCCTTTGGAAATCTGCACCATGTAGTTGCCAATGGTGTTGGGTGAGACGTTATCAATCTAGATGAAAAAGGTAAGTAACATAATTATTCCTATTCTAACTCTTTCTAATAAGCCAATATGGGAGTCCAACTTTAGCAACATTTGCACAAAGGAGGAAGTAATCCATTGTACAAAGTTGCACTCTACATCATATATCCATTAGGTACTATTACAGAATTTTGCTTCCTAAGTTATCTAAGGAACATTTGCTCATATTTCCTTCCATTTGGCAATCAAAACTATGAGAGAGGTACATTAGTATGATTCTTATGGACTGTACGATGACTTTTATGCATGTTGGCAAAAATCAGAATTCAAGCAAATAATCCTGAGAGCTACTATTATGGCAATAATAAATCATGAATTATATAAAATACAGTGTTATTTTCAAGATTATTTCTCTGTACTGTAATTTATTTATTTAGTTCTTTATCCTCTTCATACTTTTTTATTTGGCAATAGTTAAACCCTCTGAATAACCATAAAATAAGTAAGAAATAAGTGGAAAATGCCATTCTCTGCATTTCAGAGATATATGCAGATGTAGGAGGCAATGAGGAGAAAGTACTGAGGAGAACTTGGCATTCATATACCAGTTTAGATATAAAAACACTGAAATTGCAAACACTGCAAAACATCTGTTAAAGTCCATAGAATGAGAGTTGTCAAACTTTTGTGGTCCCAGGAGCCAAATGTGGAGCTCTATTTATCATCCACAGAACAAACAGCAGCTCTTATTTCCCCCAGCTGTTCTAGAAGGCTAAGAAATCCTCTAAGACAAGATTCACTGTAGAGCAAAGTTCACGTTGGAAAAGTAAATCACCAGTTTCTCTCTCTCTCTCTCTCTCTCTCTCTCTCTCTCTCTCTCTCTCTCTCTCTCTCTCTCTCTCTCTCTCTGAAGGTGTTTTTATGGACCGCCGAACTCCTTGGAATCAACCTCACACTCTGAAAGCATAACCAAATTCTACAGGCCAACAAAGATAAGGAAGGCTATTACTGCACACAAATCCTTGTCAGACAATTTGCAAAAAGAATAGCCTGAGTAATCAAGGTTGAATTGTAAACACAGCTACTCAAGAAGACTCTGAACACTCAAAAATACTGGAAGATTTGTGATTTGCCCTTATTATTTTTTTGTAAACAAACAAGCTGATCAAGAAGAGCAGCACAAACTCCTCAAACAGTCATACAAATTGGGTACAAGTGTCAATCGCAGGCTAAGCTGGTATCAAGGGAGGACCAGCAGTCTCTCATCAACTTGACAGGTCACGACTCCGGCCGCCTGCAAGGCTATTTGAAAATTCCTAATTAAAAATGTGGTATCAGCCACCATAAGCCAAGTTTGAAAGCTTCCTTGCTTCTGGCAATCAATCTAAAGTCATAAAGACAGAAAAGGTCTATACTCACATATAGCCTGAAGTTCCAATATTAAATTGAAAGTCACCATTGACTATGATTCTCTATGGACACACATGCTACTCCTTGTGTCTCTTGGTAAAAGTTCTCTATATTTTTCATTGAGAAACAGAGTACAAAACCAATGCAGTGTTATACTGAAATTCGAACAGGGACAATACTAGCCTCACTTTGTTGTCTAAAGTTATACAAGTCTAACTTTATTAAAAAGCATCTGTCTTTAAGAATAAATCTCCCCATCTTTTAAATAGGAAAGGCATTCTTAGAAGTAAACATAACACCACAGTCCATGTTACTGTTTTAAAAAAAAGGCATACTACACAGCTTGGGTCAAAATTATCCAAATGATTGCCTACTGCTGTATGAGCTGATCCAGAATTTTAAATCTGCATCAGAGGTTTTGGTGTGTGACCTATCCACCAACAAGACTTTAGAATAGTGGTTACATGAGGCAGGGTCTCTTTTGTAGTAGCACCCCGACTGTTGACGGAAGGGCAAAAAGTTGAAATAATTTTATACAAGGAAATGTTTTTTAAGCTCAGCCTGAGTCAGAGCTATAATAAGGTACACGAGTTCTCACTTTCTTTCTTTTTTTTTTTTTGCACCAATCCAGACTGCCTTTTTCAACTTCCTATTTGACCCCCCCCCAGCCTGTCCCTATTTCTGGTGTGCTTTCTGGACCCAATGGATACTTAATATGCATAGTCTAGGACACACTGATATCACTTACAGAGCAAGTAATATCAATCAGTTGCAGATATTAGCTAAGCTTTTGTTGAGAAGGAATTAGGACATTAGCAAGTAAATAGTTACACATGTCACAGATTTATCACCCCTTAAGATTGTCAATTTAACTAGGTGAAGGTTAATTTTTTTAAAAAAAAATGCTAATACAGTTGCTTATCCTCCAAAGACTGACTTTTTGTTAATTAGATGGCACTTTTAATCAGTGCCCTAAACTAATATTTAGCACTTCCATAACCATTCTGTTTTCAAAACTCTCTCTAAATATATCCCCTAAGAGATAAGGTATGTTATCACTCTTCCTTTATATAAAGGGTAACTATTGAATAGTCTACGTGCAGATTAGATCATTTTGAATGCATCATCATTATTACAACAATGTCAGTCCTGGGAAATTAATTTCAGAAGAACATGCTCTGGTGAAGAAGCATGTATTGAAAATGACATCAGGATTTCTAGTCTTGACCAGTGAATTTCTTCATACACAAAAAGAGTATTGTAAGACTGGAACATTTGTGAATGGTTGATAGAGTCACCCCAAGATTGGAAGAATTGTGATTTTTTAAAGTGCAGAATTGGAAAACAAAGATAAGGAATTGTTTAAACCTCACAAAGGCAGTTAAAGCAAATTATCATTGTTCACTGAGGTTAAGCTATTCAACATTGCACTTCACTGTTCTGAATATCAACACTCTTGCAATTTCTGCCTTAACTCTTTGCCACGATATATAGTACAATTAAATCATTATCAATCTCATAACAGGTTTTCATTTAGTTAATTGTTTACTCCACTAATTCTACATTCGTCTGCCCATAACTATAATACCAACTCCTCGGTTAGCTGTTAATGAGAAGTGGGCAATACCAGGGGGACAAAGAGTGCAGTGAGACAAATTGCTTTCTTAGGGCGTTTATACACGACCCCTAAGCTCCGCCGCAAATGGCTGCAAGGTCCGGACCTTAAAAATGTTTACCCACCAGCTCCAGACTTTGCAGACAATTAAGTGCGACCCTGCCCACTTTAGCAAGACCAAACAGCAGTTTTCTTGTACCTGCTTTTTGGAGGTGACAAATATTTGATCCGGTGTAAGGATAGTGAGTGGGGGGCTCTCCTGGCTTCCGTTTGTTCTTTTTTTGTGCCCCGCCCCTTTAAGAGATCTGAATGCTGCCCGGAACAAAACGGAGGTAAGAAGGCATTCTTTTCTTTCTTTTTTCTCCGTCCCTCAGGCAGCCAGCAACCAGGAAGTGCGGAGGGGGGTGGGGACAGAGGAAGAGCGAGGAACCCCTAAGATCTCTGGTCCGAATTTAAGTGGCCAGCGGATCTTAGGGGTCGTGTAAAAAGGCCCTTAGCTGGTACACAAGATTTATAGGCTACAGTGGTAATTCCCTAATAAACAGATCTGGGAATCTCCAAATCTTTTGTAAAAGCTGAAATGTTCTATCCTTTCACAGTATTATGCATCTCCAAGTTAATTCCTGTTAAAGAAAAACTACAGACAAAGATTTTAGGAAAGCAACAGCAAAACAGCCAGAGCAACAACAAAACCCAATAATAAACGTCTTTCCTTTTTTACTATATGTTACTAGCTATTGTTGGAAACAGCCTCCTTTTTCCATTCAAGACTGCTTCTGAAACATTTGTATCCCAACTGAGGGTTCATAATGTTACCACGTGTGCATGTTAGAGGAGAACTAAGAGATCTTGCACAAAGGCATTCCAAAATTTGCAAATTTGCAAAATTTGCAGATTTGAAAATCGTTAGCCAAATCAAAAGAACGGACTGCAAAAATGCATCAAATCAGCAAGCCTGAATTACAGAAACAGCATGCAAGTTTTTCTTCAATAGCACAAGTGGTTTAATATCATTAAAGCCCTGGGTTATGTAACCCAAGAATGAACATGTTTTATTATTTAAAAGCATCTTTATGAAAGGTTGTTTTTTTAAGATAGTGAATTACGGTTTCATACTTAAATTGAAAATAAAGAACCACTGTAAATCTGTCACATCCTTGTTCTACAATGATTCCAGAAAAAGCAAAGCATTCTGCTTATATACCATCCCGTAATACTTAAAGCACTCTCTGGGCGGTTTACAAAGTATTTATGCAGACTACACATTGCCACCCCCCAGCAAGCTGGTTACTCATTTTACCAACCTTAGAAGGACAGTAGGCTGAGTCAACCATGAGTTGGCTACCTGGAATTGAACCCCAGGTTGTGAGCACAGTTACAGCTGCAGTACAGCAATTTAACCACTGCACCACAAGGCTGGAGAAGAGTAAATCTTCACATTGTTTCCTACTATGGGTCACATATGACACAGGTTTAGTATCATCCAGAGTCAACATAAAATCACTTCATCAGATGCAACAGCACTAAGACCAATTTCTCCTCCAGCACAACCTTACAAAAGTACCATATTTCGCCAAGCTTGAAAAAGTTCCTTTGTGCATTACAGCTTTCAGGATCCCTCAGTCTGCATGGCCACTGGTTAGCTTCAATCCAAAACAGTCACTTTTCCAAGAGGAAAAAAAGGAAGAAGGACAAAGTATATTTTTTCTAAATAGTGAGAAAGCCTGTTCTCCCAATGCTTGCAGAAAGAGAGTGGAATTTGATTTCCAGGAGAAAAAAATAACATAAGGAACTTCAATATGGCATAAGGTGGTCTGGTTGTTTCAATAGAAAACCTCTGTTTGGTGCCAATATATTAGTAGGAGACAATGAATGACTCAGAACTTGATATTATAGTGAGGGTGACAAATGTATGTTATGCATGAGCCAGAAACCCCTTTGATCAAACTAGTTTAGTTGGTGGGAAATCCTAAGAGAAGGGGCTGTCCAATGGTTAAGCTGTATTACTGTAGTCAAGACTCCACTCATGAGCTGAGTTCAATCCCCATGTGCTCAGGCAGTCAGGTCAAAGTTGACTCAACCTTCCAAGAGTTATTCCCAGTTTACCAATTCTCTCCATGTCTTGTGGTGAGTAATAACACTGTTTATGATTGTGGTAGTATAGTAAAACAAGCTGTTATTTTCAAGCTTTAAATAAATCGTTTAAACCAAGTCTCTCCTTGATCAGATCTGCAATCAATGGGCAGTTTTGGCATTCTGAGAAATCAGCACTACCTCCCATCCACTCCACCCAGATGCAAAGTGCCAGTACAGTGGTACCTTGTATAAAGGAATTAATTTGTTCCAAATGAAATTATGTTAAGCAAATTTTCCTTTATACTAATTACCATAGGAATGCATTGAAAATGGAGTAATCCCATTTTTATATTGTACGGATTTGGCCCATAGGCGATTCTGTTAAGCAAATTTCCCCTATCTCCGGAATTTTTTATGTTGTACAGATTTTATGTTATACAAGCTGTTTGTTATACAAGGGTCCACTGTACAGTATCTTCTTCACACTGCCGGCAAAAGGAAGTACCGGTATGTGCTCCCCCTGAAGAAAGGTTTATGCTGAAGAGGGGGGGGAGAGAGAAAGGCCTCATGTGTAGCAATTTATTTCCCTAACATTCATCAGTGAATTTCAAAGACCCCTGTTGCTGTCCTCGAGTTATGACACACTCTTTACTTCAGTAGAAAAGTAAATAGAGGAACATGCCAGAACCAAAACAAGTTTCATTTCAAAACTCTCGACGAGAGCTACAGCTAAATGGTTATTCTCTTCAAAGGCACAGTACTTGTTTCATAACAGATACAAGATTTCAATGTATCACCTCCCAGGAGGTTCAGCTTCCACTGCTGCCGCCACAGGTTTCAACTTTCCAACCAAAGAAATGCTCATTAAAAGCCAGACCTTCCTGGGATTTGGGCTATCTGTTTTCATCAACACTCAATAAAGCATTTCTATCCCCTTCTGATAGCTTCTTCTCAACCCAAAGAAACTCAGAGAATAGTCCTGCCTGCCTGATTTCCTTTTAGACTTGACAATTCTCAGCCCTCTCTGCTACTTTACACAGCCAAGCTCTACTTGACAATTAAAACTTTCATCCCCAGCATTCTAAATCTCTTTGTCTTACCTGATTGGTTGCTGATATACTATAATGTGACTGGGTCACTTTGCAAGACTATTTGATTTGAACTGTCCATCACAGCTACTGGTTATTTTAATTCCTTGGTCAACACCACAGACATATGATTCCAGAAACATATATACTCAAGAAGCTCCTGGAATACCAAGTCTGCAGTACTGACCAGAGAGAGAGAGAGAGAGAGAGAGAGAGAGAGAGAGAGAGAGAGAGAGAGAGAGAGAGCATGCATGTGTATTGAATGACATAAACAGATTACAGGACCTACAGGTGATGGTCTGCTTATTGAGTAGGTCCTGACAGTGATGGTGCTCTGAAAATAGAGTGGTGCCTCCTAAGACAAATTAAATTTGTTTCACGGGCCCATTCGTTTTACGAAAAATTCATCTTAAGAGGCACAGTTTCCCATAGGAATGCATTTAAAACCAGGTTCAAAGGAAATGATGACATTGGTTTTCAATGCGTTCCTATGGGAAACCGTGCCTCTTAAGATGAATCAACCAGTCAATTAACTGGCAGCCTGTCAAAATCAGCAATATAATTCTTTTATGTAATGTGGTGTAGAAAATAAATAAAAAATGTTAAAAAAAAAACCAGCTATCTGTGGGGGGCTGCATGGAGCAGCCTTCCCCTGCCAGTTGATTGAAGGGGTGCTACATGGTAAGGAAAGCCAGGATGGAAGACCATCCTGCTTTCCTTGGGTTGTGGGCATGCAAAATTTAAAAGCCTGCCCCATAAGATGAATTATTTGCAAGACATCCGGTAGGCAAACCATCATCTTGAGAAGAATGCCTATTCCTGGAAATTTCATTCATCTTACAAAGAAATCGTCTTACGGGGCATGTGTCTTGCGAGTTGCCATTGTATATTGTCTTTCCAAGATAGCATATAGATAAGGCAGCACTTGGAATCACAAGGATGTGATCTAGAATTGTCATCTTAAAGTTTAGTTCTGCACATTTGGCAGTTGAGAAAAAGCTATCACAGGATGGTGATAACTAGCCTTTTGTATTTAGATGCTGGGTTGAAATCTACCACAGACGAAACACATTGTTTCTTCTTGCTCCATTTATAACTTTGATGAAGATTTTCCTTGGGAATGATGGTTGCTTTCTTGATATTAGAATCAATGATAATGTTGATAGCATCCTTAGTGAAACAGTTCATATTTTGATGCATTCGTTTGCTACAGATGTGTCCACTTTTTAGACCTAAATTATATACAATTTTTTTGTTATACATTGGGCATAATAGACTATGTAAATGTGGGTATCCATAGTCTGACTTAGAGATCACTGACTTTTTTTCTCACTTGCTTGAATGATAGATAATACAGAAGCAAAAGCTGATTTCAGCTTCATATGTAAAATATCAAGTAACTTTCTGATGGCTTTATAGTTTATAATACTTTTTTCAAAATACTGCAGTGGATATGGTGAGTCTATTTTTTACACAGTTCATTACAGTATTCACGCATTTCTTTATTGGCTGGAAAATCTGCAGAATCATTGTGCAAATATAGTGCACTGATGTATTCCCGAAGGCTTTCACGGCCAGGATCTGATAGCTGTTGTGAGTTTTTTGGGCTGTTTTTCTTCCTAAACCATGGCCAAATAACCCCAAAACATTGAAGTTTGTTTGTCTTTCTTATTAAATATTTACCCTTAATTTGGAGGCAATAAAATATTACCATCTCAGTAAGAAATATAATATTAATTTTAAGCATAATTTCACACTTTTTTTTATTTGTATAATTGTTCTTTTTATTGCAGCAAACACTCAAGAACTTACACCATACATGCTTTTTCAAATGTTTCTTGTTCTTTATTCCAATGTTTAACTTTTTATCCCATGATTTTTCATTTTCATTCTACAGTCACAACACTTTTGGGTGCCTGTATCCAAGGCAACCTACAATAATCTTGGTTTGAGTGGTGTCATCACAGAACTGTTTCCCACCAAAGAGCTCCATCGTATAGATTATTTATGAATTCATATGACATCCACAGCATCGCTGAAATACCTCTTGGACAAATTCTCATTTCCCACTATCTTCAAAGAATGACATCCTCAGTCAGTGCCTCACTACCGAAAACCTGAGTTTCAAAAATATCTCAGCAAAAAACACCAGAGGCAAAAGGCACCATTAATTAATTCTTAAAACTGTTTTGACATTTCTGCAAGCTTCTTTCACCGTGGAGGTATACCTGTTGTCTTGTTCCATAAACTCTGAATTACCTCTGGCTTTATAAAAACAGTTGAGATAGTGCACATATATTATAACAAAGGAGAGATTTTGCATACCTAATCTACAATAATTATAAAAAGTGACAACCAACTCTATAATACATTTTAACAGTAGCGAAGAACCAAAATCTGCAGAATCTTGGTATCACCATCACCATCCTATGCTAGCTTTATCCTAGGATAAATGTGAATATGACCACTGTTGTGTGTGTTGCGTCATTACAGTCGTGACTGACTCTTCATGACTCTATGTCCATGGAGCTTTCTTGGCAGGAAGACTGGAGTGGTTTGCCACTTCCTACTCCAGCAGGCGCCTACAGCACCTGGTATTCCCTGGTGGTCTCCCATCCAAGTACTAACCAGGGCTGACCCTGCTTAGCTTCTGAAATCAGGCGAGATCGGGTACTTAGGGCATCTAGGCAGCTCTATGACCACTGTTACCGTAACTCAATTCTTTGAGTAATGTATTGTATACAACCTTAAAAATTATCCATGAAGTTCTAGCTCTCTGTACTTCCCTTATATATAATGCTGATACAATGCAAGGACGATACTTTAAAATGATTGCAGAGTTTTATATTTTACATTAGAAACAGTCTTCTTTTTGTTCCTCTCCTACTGGGGGATGGATCTAGTTATGACTGTTGCTGCTACGGCATGGCAGCACTTAACAAAAATGCTGTTTTTACATCCAAAGCAGTCTCCTAAGTTTTTCAGCCAATTCTTTTCCTGATCTTTTCTCCTAATTATTTTTTTCTGGAAAGATCAACTGTAACAAAAAGTGATCTGCTTATATTCTACCCCATAGCGCTTAAAGTACTCTCTCAATTTAATTATGCAGGCTACACATTGCCCCCCGCCCAGCAAGCTGGATACTCATTTTACCAACCTCAGAAGGATGGAAGGCTGAGTGAACCTTGAGCCTGCTACCTGGGATTGAACCCCCAGGTCATGAGCACAGTTTTAGCTGCAGTACAGACATTTAACCACTGCGCCACAAGGCTGTGAGTGTTGCTTCTTGATGGCTAAAATCCTTTTCATTCTGGCTCAACCTAAATTTACAAAAGCAAAAGTGTGCCATACATTATGCCCAGGTAACCAGGATTTGATGCATTCACAGCTGATACATAGCATGGATATGGAAGAGCTTTGTGAATAGCATTTCTGCCTGCCACCCTTTTCCCCATCTGTGCTGCACCTCCACGTTACATATGCAAAGTTGTGCAACAGTTTCAGTATATGACTGACATAGTCTAGCATCCTTTCTTGCATGTATTTTATGATTTCTTGATCCTTTTTCATTCTTGACCAAAGACATTATTAGCATGCTGTAATCTTTTTTTTTCTTTTCTTTCTAGTGGTTTTCTGCAGGTGCTCCCAGGAAAAGCATCACATGAATGAAGACCGTCTTCTCTGGAACCATCAATTGTTATTCTGAACCTGTTTTCTTCTTCACTGTAAGAAAATATGTTGGAATCCAACTGCCTGTTGCTTTGGTACTGCAGAAGGGGAGCCTGCCCTGGCTACCAGATTGCATATTGAGAGTGCAAGCTGTTGGAGGCAGCTTTTGCAAACTGCCAGAGGTTATAAACTGCCTGAGCTTGTTTGCAGTCATAGATTTTGAGCATGTCTTAACCAAACAGCAGGATATAAATATCACACATAAATAAACACAAATATAACTATGATAATGGCCAGATTTTGTGTGGCAGTCATGGCATCCCGTAAGATGATTTTGTCATCAAATATTTGATCCCCTAATTCTTCAGTGTATGATATAATACCCTCTCATATTTTAATATAATATTTAGAATAATTAATTGTTTATTATTATCCTATGCAACTATATGTCTATTAATATTTTCCTTGGCTACACGTTATTAACTTTTAATCTATCCAATTATATTTGTATTATTGGTGTTGTCTTTCGAATTTGATTACCATGTATTTTTTGGTCTATGACCGTAAATAAGCAATACTACTACTACACATAAATAAATACCGATGGCTAGTAGTACAGTATCAGTATTACAAATGGAAACTTGAAGGAGATGGTTTGCAGGTGAGAGAGTCTTGCTGGAGGTGACTAAACAAATTCATGGCTGAGCAGAGATTTTTAACCAGAGACCGATGGTCTTAGTCACTATGGGTCAAATTGAGCAAGACATTCAGCAAGCAGTTGGGAACAGCACATCAGTATTCAGTAACAGGATTACTTCAAAGTCTGTGCATGAGCAATTGGACTTTCTAATGAAGCCCATATTTACTACTCCATGGCCAAGCAGAAAAGAAAGCAACCTAATCTGCAGAATGCAGTCATAAAAAACCTCACAATAGAATACACCTCTTCTACCAATTTAGGGAGCTCTGCCTGTAAGTCCACAGCTGACACGCGGCAGACCATACCTTATGCAGAGTTCTTACCCTGAGAGATATAGAAACAGGAATAATGGTCATACACAGCTTTTATAAAAAAAAGCTAACGGAGATTAGAGAAGTTAAGCAATAGATAAACTCTAGTAATAACAAGTCTAGTAATAACAAATCTATTAATAACAACTCTAAACAGGAAATGCAGATGAGAGAAATAGAAAAAAGAAAGTTAGCACAAACAAGAAAGGCATCAATAGAATTACAGCAAAAATGAGTTTGCCACTACAAAACCCAATGGAGAAACTACTCCAAGACCCTCAAGAGATGGAAAAAATTATCTAATCAAATGACAGAGCAAATGTAGGAAATAAGGCACCATATCAAAATAGAAATTGAGGGCTTAAATTCACAGTATTACAAGTTAACCAGGAAGTCAAAAATATTAAAGAAAGTCTTACAAGAACCTAAGACAAAGCTGAAAGGATAGCTCAAGCTATAAAAGAGATGATTAAGGAACAAAAAGTTATAAGGAATGTTTCAAGATATTAGAATTAAGACAAAGAGAGAAAAGGATCAAAGTCTGGGGTCCACCAGAACTAGAGGAATCACAACAGAATTGTAAAAAAGAAGTGCTGTATCACCAACATCAGCAATAATAATTGTAAATGGAGAAAAGACAGACTTGTGTAAAATATCTAAGGGCACATACCAATCATGTCCACTCTCACCTCTCTGGTTTATAACAATCTTAGAAGTTTTATTATAAAAATATGAAAGGAAGAAGGCAATAAAGGCTTGAAAATTAACAAGCAGCAATACAAAATAAGAGTATTTGCAGAAAACATGGTAGTATTCATGGAAGACCCAACAGAGATTATATAGGAGTTAAAAAAAACATTTGTGGAAGAATTGGGTGAATTAGCATGATTCAAAATAAATGAAGACAAGACTAAAACATTGACAAAAATATGACTAAGAATTTATTTACTTATTTATTTATTTATTTATTTTTATTTATTTATTTATTTATTTAAAAATATTTCACCCAAGTCTGTCAACAAGAACAGATGAAGGGAGGAAAGTATACTTTTAAAAATTACCTTAAGAGAGGCTTTGTTATCCTTTAGCCTTGAATATAAATTTGGTGTTGCAGATTGGGAGAGACTATCCAGGTAGGCCAAGTACTGATGAGGAGATTTGCCAAAGCTCAAATCCTTTTCCAGGCCTAAATTCCGGTTGCTATCTGGACTTTGCTTTGAGGTCCTGCATGTCAAGAACAAAATTAACAAATGTTGCCGACATAATAAAATATGTACTGGACTAAAAAAAATTAACATAAATTAACAAAATTCATTATTTTACTGTTAAATGCATAGAGTTTAACTATGTGTGATGAATATGGTTAAGATTAATGCTAAAAGAGTAACAAACTTTACTACTGCAGAAAAGATTAAATCCATGGTATGAATATATGTTCTGAATATATGAATATATGTTCATATATATAATATATATAATATATGGTATTTAACAGCCCATACTTATCATATTATTATATTGGCAATCCAACAAATAATAGAATTACAGTACATAAAATTCAAGATTTACCTTTGTGTATCCAAGTCCTCCGATGATAATGTTTCAGGGTGCCAGTCATGGACTTTATGGAGGCGGGAGATTTCATGGGCAATAACATTCTGCGTATAATCATCTTGCCAGGTGAAACCTAGAAAAATGGAGGCCAACATTGTTTTAGGAAGAGAGAGGAGAAAAATATATGAAGCTTGTTTTAAGAAACGACAACAAAAAGAAATGGCAGCTTCTGCAAGATTTTTAAACAAACTTTCTACCTCTTTTAGAGAAGGCCGTCTTCTCTTGCAAATCACTGGGCTAATAAGACCGGCACTGTGCTCAAATACGATTTTAAAATGTTCTTTTCTAAGAAGACAGTGGGTGTTATGATGAAGTTTCAAAAGGAGATTATACTTAATGGAATTTTAGTGTGTCTTAGTCACTGAGGAGCTATAAACCAGCTTTACTGTGTAATAGGGTTATTTTTGTTTAGTTACAGAGAAGAGCTATTTGACAATAAGTAAGCCAGAAATAAAAGATAAGAAGATTCAGAACTGAAAACAGAATATAATTGAAAGTTTCCGCACAAAGGTGACTGATAATTTACCAGCCTCACAGTATATTCTAAATACTACCACTTTTTTGTGGTCTACATAGGAAAATATAAGAACACCTAGGAAAGGATGGCACTGAGCTAGGGAAAATGTTATTATGGGCTGTAGCATATTATATCTATGGAGGAAATTGTGTTTTCTTTACATTCAGTGTCAAAACAGGGGATGTTAAATAAGAGCACAGTGTCGTGAAAGCAAATGTCATACAGTTGTGCATTAATCGCATGCACTAATGATCACATAGTAATTGCATGTCAAATAATGATAAAATCCCAACAATCATTGTGAGATGTATAAACATTATGATTAACACTTTCAGTTTATAAAGGCTTTCCAACTGGAGCCATCTGTAATTATTTAGTATTTACAGTACCCCGTCATTGCAATTGTTGACATTCTCTTGCTCCAGACGCAATATACATATGAACATTTTGGTTAATTTTCTTTGCTCAATTAGTCTGAAGAATAGACATAAAGAATCACTACAAAATTGCACATACCAGTTTTACTAACACCATAGCGCCTCTGATTTCTTGGAAATGGACCCTATTGATTCAGTCTCAGTTCCATGTGATTAATTTTTTATTCATTCATTCATTCATTCATTCATTTAATTTAATTTAATTTATAATAGTACCTAATAGTAGAATTCATATTACTCTGGGTAGACTACAAAAAAGCAAAAGCCCAAACCACCACACACTAAATGAAGACAGTTCTATGTATACTATACAATAGCATACATAATATTCACTCAAGATGTATGAGCCACTACAACCCTTAAGTTCCCATTTGGATGCCTGCATTCCACAGCTCTGTGGAAAGGGTTCAACCAATGTTTTTGAATAAAATATTTGGTCTGCTCCACTGTGTTGCATATGAAATCCTATACCTTGAAGCCGGTCAATATAGGCTTGAGGCCCTGGCCTGGCCTGTGTGTGTTGTGTCGTTACAGTCGTGACCGACTCTTCGTGACCCCATGTCCATGGAGTTTTCTTGGCAAGGAATACTGGAGTGGCTTGCCAGTTCCTACTCCAGGCGCCTACAGCACCTGGTATTCCCTGGTGGTCTCCCATCCAAGTACTAACCAGGGCTGACCCTGCTTAGCTTCCGAAATCAGGCGAGATCGGAGGTGCTTAGGGCATCTAGGCAGCTCTGGCCTGGCTTAGATTCCTCAAATTCTGAGTCATAGAACACACTGGGTCAACCAAATCTATATTTTTCTTTACTACTGAAATTCTGTCTCCTACATAGATACAGTTGTTTCTCTCTAGCTCTGAATCAGCTCTTTAGCACTAGCAACTGATAAAAATACTCATATTTCATACTTTCAGTCCGAGGTAGAGGACGAATCATCCGCATAATGTTCAATAAAACGGCTCACACAACAACAATAATACCAAGTTGACAAGTGAAATCAAAATTAAGTCTGAGAAGCAGCAAATGACGCTCCTTGGCAATATTCTGTCTCCTTTGTCTATGCTACCACACCTAGTGGCTTGCTCCAGGCCCAAAACTCAATTATAATAATTTAACACCGGTGGCTGAGCATGATCACAGTAGTTCTGCTGTACACATATTATTTCCATGTCACTATTGTGGATTTGTACTGTGGGACACAAGACTACCAATTAACTACCCCTGCTGGAGTTCTGACTATACCGTACATCTTCCAATTGGGAATTCCTACGGACCGGCAATGAGATATTGCATTCTTACTTCCCAGAATCTAGTTAAGACAATGTTCTAACAAGTTATTACTTGTAAGGTTACAAAAAGTATACAGTGAAATATTTCACGATTAAATAGAGATGCTGAAAGCAAGACCCGTTTTGGAAAGAAAAGAAGCTTCACTTACTTTTCAAAACCACTTTTTTTCTCTGATGCTCCTTTCCAGTTTACATTTTGGAGAGAGAAATACACATTTATTGCAATGACTGGAAATCTCTTTCTCTATATTCAAGCCTGAAGCAAGTGCATAAACAGTCAATCGAACTCTTCTAAGTCTACATTCCACCCAATGGTGTAAATTCTCTGTTATGCTACCCTGTGTTATTTCATGCCTACAATTCAAAATCTTTGCACAGGAATGCCTTTCTGGGCCATCTTTCAAGACTGACATCTCATGTCAGTTTACAACATAAAATGTAGAAATTATATAAATATTCTAACACCTGTTAGAATTGTTTTATTCTAGAGGGGGGAAATGGTGTTTCGTTTATAATGAAATGCTGCTTCCCTGTTTCGTTTAATTTCGTTACCAACAAAATGACAAAACACTATGCCATTTTTCATATGATGCCTAGCCCTACACATAACCGTATATGACTGATTCAAAGTGGCAGCTTCATGTCCCAACTTGCCTTCTCTCCCCACCCACCCCCATGTGCCTAACATTGGTTTCCCAGTTGGTTGCAGCATACAACAAGGTGCCAGACTCTTTTCCCCTCTAAATTTATTCTTCTTGGTATTTTATTTCAGTAAGGAAACCCTCTACTGTATTTGCCAAGAGCTACAGCCCCCATAGCATATGTGTTTTAATGCCTCTGTTAGTTTTCAAAATGTCTGCAGAACTGTATGTGATTGGCTTTCTTTTCTGTTTTCGCAATAAAACAGGTCAACATAAAGATGTGCCTTTCTGCAGGTTATCTCTCCAGACTCACCAGAGAAACAATATATTCTCTCATTATCAATACCCAGTTTCAGAGCTTAAGAACAACAAACCTAATGAGGACCCAATATTTTAATAATGGCCTTGCTCTCTGCTACCCATTTGTGCAGCTATTCTCTATTAATTGTACACATCCATAACTCCAAGACCCTTCTTGCATGTATTTTCCAAGTATATTTCCATCATGTAACTGTTCTTTTGCTTTCTTTTTTTCAAGGTGTGGAACTTATCCCTTTAAAGTTCATTCTGTTATTTTCAGGCCAGTGTTCGAGATTATCAACATATATTTGAATTTTGTTTCCTTCTGCCAGCATATTAGCTATTCCATCCAATTTTGCACAAATTTAATAAGCATTCTCTAACCGTCATCCAGGCCATTAAGAAAAATGTTAAAGAGCACTAGGCCCAGGACTGAACCTTATAAGTACTCTCTGAGTGTGGTTCTGAAATCAACTGTGCATTCAACTGATAGCTTTTCTATCTAGCCCACACTTAATTAGCTTGCTAAATCTGTGCTGATTTCTAATTACGACTGCATTGTTTTTAAGGTGGTGACTGACTGCTTTTTAATCAGATTTCAGATGGCGAACTAAGACCGTTCAACAATGGGACTCCAGAAATTTTTAGACAGTAGCTATTCATTTCAGTGAACATACTTTCAGTGAGGTTCCAGAAAATTTTGCAGAAAGACCTGGATTCCCTTTCCAGCAGATCCTGTGCAGAAGAATCCATAATGTGAAAAAAATTCCTTATGTGTAATGTAGTATTGTTGAAAACTGATACACATTCAAGAGCAGAAGACAGAACCATCTGTAACTCTGTTTCATACTAAATGAATCCATGGTGTCTTCTTGAGTGGCACTAATACTTGTCAAGAGAGTGCTTCATCTGGTTCCCGAAAGCTGCTTCCTTTCTAATGTCTGTATTGGTTTTCAACTAACTACTGTACTTTCCAGCTGAGCATTAAAATAAAATGGACCAGTCTGTAGATATTTAAAGAGTTATTTGCTATTTTCAACTAATATACCAGCAGATCAAAGATTGTTTAAGAGAATTCCCTGTCAAATGTAGGCCAAACTGACCTCCACTGTAGCATAAAGGATTCTGTTCTATGTTTGTTTAGAATTAAGGACATTTAACATCTTAATTCCACTAAGTATAAGCTAGTCAAAATACTAACTCACTGTCAATTTAGCAATATTTATAAAGAGGCCCTTTAAGATTTCGGGATTATCCACAACTCATTTTTGAGGATCAAAACCTAAGATCTGATTTCCTTGTTACTTCACAGACAAACTTCTGGAAAGTATTGGGATGATAGAGTATTTTCTCTGTTATCTGGCCTTCTGCAGGAAGAAGGCTCATGAGTTGTGATACTGGTGCTGTTCTTACCCCCTTGCTCCAAATGTCATGATGGGCACTATGCTGGTATGCCAAAAAGCCAGGATTGAGAGTAGAGGATTGTGCAGAGTATAAACCGTTGGGCATATTGTGAACTTTGGAATATAATGCACACAAACACCTTCATGTATTCGTTACGTAATGAAATGACAAAACAGCATGTTGTTTTTCGTTTTGTGCCCATCTCTATTTCTCACACATTTTTTTCTTTTCCAACATTTGCTTGCACTGAGATTTGTTTCTCCATCTGGAAATGCAGAAGTTGAGAATCATAGGAATCCCTGATATTCTCACTGATCCACTGAAATGTGACAGCCCTATCTCCCGATGTATGAACCTTGTCCACACATCCCAGAAATTATTCTTTATTTATTTATTTTCTATTAAATTTATATACCGCTCCATCTAGCTACACAGCTACTCTGGGCGGTTTACAAAACTGAACAGAAATCAAAGCCATAAACAATATAATACAATATAATAGATAAGTACAAATAAGTAAAAACATAATAACTAGTAAATAATATATATCAAAAACATTGAACAGGAGCAATAAAGACTCAAGACACATTTGTGGGATTAACTTGGGTCACAATTTATTGTCTTAAAGTCAGTCTGTCACTGGTATTCTTTTCTCCCGCAAGGAGGCCTGAAATTGCAAGTGGCTATGTGACATTCACGTAGTTATTGTCGGGAGGGCCCCTGGTGACTCCCCCAGCTTGAACTTGAACTTGAACTTGAACTTGAACTTAGAGTTAAATGGTCCTAGCAGCCCTCATCAATCACTTTGGCATGTTATTAATCATCCTGGTTTGTTATACAGTAACCCCCTGCCGATCGCGGGGATTAGGGACCCACCCACCCGCGATGCATGAAAATCCGCGATATGCGGAAGCAGGTGGGGTGGGGGTGGAGGCGATTGCGTGGCGCGCCAGCGGCGGCAGGGGGATCTTACCTCCCGCCACCACCGTCCACCCGCGCGGCCCCGAGGCTTCTTGGGGGTGCGTGGGAGGGCAGCGCGGAGCGACTGGATCACCCGCCACCGCCCACCCACGCGGCCCTGAGGCTTCTCGGGGGTGCGTGGGAGGGCCGCGCGGAGCAACCAAATCGCCCCCCGCTGCCCGCCCACGCACCCTGGAGGCTCCTCGGGGGTACGTGGGAGGGCTGCGCGGAGCGACCGTATCCCCCCCGTCACCCTCCCACGCACCATGGAGGCTTCTCGGAGGTGCGGGGGGGGGGCGGCACAGAGAACCCCCCCACACACAGTTCCGGTACTGCTGTCCCGCAATGTAGTGGGACTGCAATACTGGAACCGCGAAATGGCGGGGGGTCACTGTATCTACTATCATAATCTATTCCTAATTATTGTTGAGGGCTGCCAATCTGATTGGTCATATTTCACTATCCTTAGCCTGATGTTACTATTTGCCTTAGTTCACCCATGATCACCATAAACTACAAAGAACTAAAACAGTGTTGTCTATAAATGAAGCTAGAGTTGATTGTAATCATTACATTAGATCAAACAACATCCAGGAAAAAAAAGATATGGAGGAACATATAAACAAAGGACCAGACTGGCTCAACAAACTCCTGAATAAATCAGTAATGTAGATGATGAAATGGTGAATTCTCATGGACCAGTTATGTCCACAGCAAGCCAAAAGAAGCACACAACCTAAAAGAGTTCAAAGGCTTATCCCTTGTGGGGAGTTTTGTTTTGTTTTGTTTTTTAGGTGAGGAACAGGGAGGAAAACACCTACAGTAGCAAAGCAGCCTATGCTGGCTTCTTCCTGTTTCAAGTGTGTCCATTGACACCATCTCCTCATTTGAGTATTCAGCTAGCTTTGGGCCTTTTCACACGACCCCTAAGATCCGCTGGTCCCTTAAATTCGGACCAGAGATCTTGGGGGGTTCGTTTCTGTTCCTGCGTTCCCACCCCTCAGCACTTCCTGCTCCTGTCGGCGTGAGGGGGGGAGGGGAAAAAAGGACAAAAGAAGCCTTTACTAGCCTGCCGGTGCGGTCGAACTTGCCACGAGCCCCGTTACTTCCTGGTTCCATCTCAAGGAGCTCTTAAAGGGGCGGGAGGCAAAAAAACAACAGACAAGCCAGGAGAGCCCGGCACTCTTATCCGCATCAAAAAATTTTCACCTCCAAAGAGAAGGTACAAGAAAAGTGCGCTGGGTCGCGCTAAAGTGGGCAGGGTCGCACTTAATTGTCTCCAAACTCCGGAGCTGGTGGGAAAACATTTCTAAGCTCTAGAGCTGGGAGCTATTTGCAGCGCAGCTTAGGGGTCGTGTATAAACGCCCTTAGTTAAGATTAGTTCCAGTTCCTCAGCCCATGTGTCAAAAAATGTACCTGGCACCACAAAATCAAACCTAAAGCTGAATCATAAGTTATACCACATTGCAGAAAAGAATGACAGAGAAAGACAATAATACATTTAGGCCATCTACCCACAAATATGACAGTTTGATATGCAGTTTTTAATTTAGATGCAGTTCTGTTTTTATCTAAACAAAATTTTTATTTCATCTTACTCATATATCCTCACCATCAAGGCCTGGAAGAGGCAACTACACAAATGTTTTCAAACATTTTATTAAAATAAAATGGAAGTTCAGTACAGCCTACAACCTAACAGGCTATTGCAAAAATATTCTGCTTAGAGACATTATAGTTATCTTCAGCAAGGGCATGCATTACTGCAAAAATTTTAGCCCATAATCATGTTTATATTGATTCCTTGCTCAATATAATGTTGAAGAAATGTACTGCCATAATGGCTTCCACATCATGCAGCTGATTTTGTTCCAGCCAAAAGCAAACCCTCTAATACAGCGTTTTTCAACCACTGTTCCGTGGCACACTAGTGTGCCGCGAGACGTTGCCTGGTGTGCCGTGGGAAAAATTGAAAAATTCTAAAGAAATTCAACCCAGGGCCGGCGGGCGGCCCACAGCTGGGAGGTGCTATAAATAGTGTCCAAGGGCCAGCTTGGCTCCTCCCCCCTGAGGCCCGCGGCGCTGGCATCACTTCCTGGTCCCGCTAATTCTCTTTAGTGTTTGCCCTGTGCCTGCCGCTGCCGCTGCGACTCGCTCGCTTCCCTCTCCCCCCTCCTTTTTTTACCCTGGACCACCACCTCCCCTTTCCTGGGAGCTACCAATGGACTGAGCCGCCCGACAGCCCGCCCGCCGACACGAGCCGGCCCGGGAGCCCCAGGGCTGAGGCGGGCAGGTGGGGGGGGCTACTGGCACGGCTGGACGGCCGGACGGCCGGCCTTTAGGGTCCGGGAGGGGAAGAGCCATCTCTGAGGGGCCCTGACAAGCTCTCCTCTTCCTCCTCATAGATTTGGGGGGGGGAACGGTTGCTTGGGGTCCTCCTTGAAGTCTTGCCCCTTTCTTTATGTCTTGGGTCGCCCTCTTCTCTCTCTATGTCTTTTCTTTCTTTTTTCCCCCACCTCTCTCTTTCCATTTGTACCCTTTCCCCTCCTCATAGAAACGTGCTCATTTCTAGCCTGCATATGTGTATGTAGCCTGCCTACTGTAATTAAAACTGTAAACCGCCCAGAGACTCCTTGAAGTGGTATGGGGCGGTATACAAGCAGAACACTTTCTGCCTTCTTTCCTTCCTGCCTTCCTTCCTCCTCCTCCCCTCCTGTCGCTGGACTTGCTGAAGGCATCTGCCTTGGCCACAGTGTGGAGAGCAAGATGGGCTTTTGGGTCTTATTTGTGTTCCTGGAGAGTCAGTGCCCCTTCTCAGGTCTCCACTGGACACAGAAGTCCATGCAGGGCAAAATGTCTTTTAAAAAACCAACACAGGTAAGTGGGAACTGGGTGCTAGAGAGCGGGCTGCCTCAATCTGTGGCCCCTCTGTCCTGCTTCTCCCTACACCAGCAATGGCAAACCTTTTAGAGACCGAGTGCCCAAACTGCAATTCAGAACCCACTAATTTTTTCGTAAAGTGGCAATACAGCAATTTAACCTGAATACAGGTGGCCGTGAAGGGATGATGTCGGGTGCCCACAGAAAGGGCTCCGAGTGCCACCTTTAGCACCCATGCTATAGGTTTGCCTACAGTGCCCTACTGTTAATGTTTTGCAGCCAGTTAATGTTGCTAGTGCTATCCAGTGCACACTGA
This sequence comes from Phrynocephalus guinanensis, assembly GCA_037367245.1. Classification (NCBI taxonomy): domain Eukaryota; kingdom Metazoa; phylum Chordata; class Lepidosauria; order Squamata; family Agamidae; genus Phrynocephalus; species Phrynocephalus guinanensis. The sequence continues at coordinate 57,677,405 of CM074742.1, read as the reverse complement.
CGGACGGAGACATTTTCTAATGGTGGTGTGCCTCGTGATTTTTTTCATGAAACAAGTGTGCCTTTGCCCAAAAAAGGTTGAAAAACACTGCTCTAATATATATTACTTACAATGCCATATGGCCACTGCTGTGCTAGCCAAGCTATGAATATGTTCTCTTATTCTGTTTTTTTTCCAGTTTTGTTCTATTTTATTCTCATATAGCATTTGCTTTAGATATTTATACTCCCATTCTTTGAATAAACACATCCCTCACATGTATGTCTCATGGGAACACATGAAAGGGCTTTCCCGGCTGCTGTGCTCAGAATCTGGAACTCCCTCCCAATGGAGGCCAGGACTGCCCCATCTCTGCTGTCTTTCCCGAAACAAACAAAACCTTTCTCTTCAGGCAAGCTTTCCCTCAATGATGGACTACCTACTGTGTCTTTATATGAAGCTGCCATACATGGCTACACAGACTTTGTGTTTCTAACCTGTGGGGGTGTGCTGGAAAGTTTCTAACCAAACTGATATTGGTTACAGAAAGGATATGCACAGAGAAAGAGAGATGCCTTTTCAGCCAGCTGATCAGACACCCAGACAAATACTGTCTGAGCTTCTCCCAGAAGGATTGTTTATTTCCATGTCATCTAAATTCGTAAGCATACATTGGAGCATTGACAAAAAGCATTGCTTGTAATAGGAAGCAGATGCCATTTAGCCCTTTTAGTCCTGCCTCAAAGCTAAGGGGAAGGGGAAATAGAAGGTCACTTCCTTCCAGATATGCCAACGTGGCAAAAGTCAGGAGACTGTGCTCTCACTTAAGCTTCCTCTGAAAAACATATCCTGCAAAGAAAAGTTCCTACATTAACCATTTCTAACTTTGTGTTTATATCTTTCCTTGTGTGATTGCATTGACACTATGTTATCAATTGTTAGTTTTAATGTTGCTGTAAGATACCCCTCAATTCCCTGTTTCTCAAACTGAATATGTCTTAAGGGTAATGGACTGAATATTGTCTCTCCTTACTGTAAGTCACCTTGGGTCCTTTTCCAAGGAGAAAGATGGGGTAAAATATTGAAAAATATAAATAAATAAATAAATAAATAAATAAATAAATAAATAAATAAATAAATAAATAAATAAACTGTTCTAGGGTGACTGTGAAGATTCTCAGTCATCCTGGTGAGTTTATCTGGAAGTTGAGTCATGGCTACTGGACTTCTTTTTTGAGAGATAGAAACGTTTCGCTGCTCATCCAAACAGACTGAGGAAGCTGCTTGGATGAGCAGCGCGAAACGTTTCTATCTCTCAAAAAAGAAGTCCAGTAGCCATGACTCAACTTCCAGATGTTCTAGGGTGATTGAGAAATACTAAAAAGTTAAGTGCAATTTATTTCTAAACACTTTCCGCCAACCCTCAGGATGGCTCTCGATCCCAAGGTTCTGTTGCAGACACATATATTAAGAAGTTTCTTTTTTGAACATGGAGGTAAGTTGGAGCTTATTCTAGGCCAGTCATGGCCAGACCGAGTGCCCAAAATGCAATTCAAAACACACTAATTTTTCGTAAAGTGCCAATGCAATTTAACCTGAATACAGGTAGCTGTGAAGGGGCGAGATTGGGTGCCCACAGAAAGGGCTCCGAGTGCCACCTTTGGCACCCATGCCATAGGTTGGCCAACACTGTTCTAGGCTGTGAAGATGTTTAGCCCAGGCCTTTTCTAATGAGCACACATTAGGGCGTGTCTGGTGGGTGGATCTCCCAGACTCTGGGGTTTGGAAGAAAACAAAACAAATCATAAGAAAACAAATGGCATGTGCCTGGTCTGTTCTTTATTTGAAACAAGAATTTCTAGTGTCCAGCATGTATGTTTCTAAATGTATTTAATATTTCCACTCTTTTCCTAACATGAGGACCCACGATAGCAGAGAAACCTCAGTGCTTTCAAAATGTCAGTGATCAAAACCCTCTTACATAATTTATGCCAACATAAGGTAAATTATGTAAGAGGATAGCAGAACAGTCTCCTAATTAAACAGACTTTATTTTGATTCCTCGTTGCTTCAATTTTATCTCATTGCCTCTTTGCACAAGAGTCGTGCACTCAGGTCCCAGACTCACAGAGAGGCAACCCAATGGTATGTAAGAACAACAGCAAACCAGATAATGCAACACCCTTTCCTGTCATAGCCCATATTGATTTCATTTGCCCAAACTCATTTGACATTCTGGAGATGGAATATAAGGGCAACATAAACCATGTCAAAATAAAAATTTAGCTCATGTGTCCTGGAAGGCTTGAGTTAAATCTGATTAAATACAACAGAACAGTGAAATGGTAGGCTTTTGTTCCATCTTCAGAATTAAGAAGATGACCTAAGCATTGGTAAAATGAAGTGCAAGAAGAGTCCGAACAGAAGGCAACATTTATATAGAGACCTGGAAGAACAATGGAAATGTTCCAGACATAGTTTGAACTAGGGATGGGCATTTCGTTTTGGAACCAGTAGGTTACAAAACGAACCACGCAAGCCCAGGTGGTCCTCGGAACTGACTGATACACGCAGATCCAATTGCTTTACCTTTCTCTGTCTCACACAGGGGCTGATACTTCACGTCCCTCTCGTTGCAGTTTGCGGCCCCGCTGGAGATCGGTTCGAAGGAACGGAACCTCACGTCCTTGTGGGGTCAATCTGAGTTCGAAGGAACGGAACCTCATGTCCTTGTGGGGTCAATCCGAGTTCGAAGGAACGGAACCTCACGTCCTAGTGGGGTCAATCCGAGTTCACCCCGACCATGCCCCCTGAATTGTGCTCCAAGCGGGGTGAGAGATTCCTGTCCTGGAGCTGGGGAATCTTTTCAATCCGCTTCTCGATCCACCCCCAGGGGACGTGCGGTTCCTCTTAACCCGCATCAAGAAAATACTTAGCGCGATTACTTTTTTTTTTGGTTGAGAAGGGGGGAGGAACATCGGTGTTTCGATGTATCGAACAACAGGAATTATAACTCCTTCTTATGAATCCATTTCCCCCGCTTATCGACCAAGATTCTTCCTCGAACACTTCACCCTGGTTTGTGTTTGTTCCTTACCGCCAGGTAAGGATCGAGGACGTGTGGTTAAAGTACTGCCGGTTTCAATCAGCATGCCCGTGAGTACAGAGAAACAGGGGCAGAACCGGCATTAGGTCACGTGACTAAAACCGATTTCAACACGGAGCAAGTTCACCTCGGCTCGAGGAAGGACGTGAAGTAACCGTCAGGTTTAATTCCAACGAGGAAGCATGCTGCGACATCATCTGAGCTTGATGTCACAGCATGCTACCTCATTGTAACAGGCATCATCCTGCTTCCCTCTCTGATTGGCCAGCAGCACGGAGCAGGAAAGATGACTTTGCAGCATGCTTCTTCATTGCGGCTCAGCTCTGTGCCGGCAGAGAGAAAGGTAAAGCAATTGGTTCCCGTGTATCAGCCAGTTCTGAGCACCATCTGGGCTTGCGTGGTTGGTTTCGTAATCTACTGGTTTCGAAATGAAATGCCCATCCATAGTTTGAACTTTATTATGCGACAGATTGAAAAATAAACTTTAAAACAAAGCAAAATGAAGATTATTCTGGTCTGATTACATTTTTGCACTATGCCTGGTACTGAAATTTATCAGACTCAAGGTGGTTTGATAGACAAGTAAAATCTACCTTCACTTGCAAGTAACTTTTTTTAAAAATCTGCATCTCAGCAATTAGCATGCCATGGATTCACTGTATCCACACAACAGATGTCAGGCTAATCCATGTGGAATGGAGCAGAAGTGAAGATACACCTCTAATAAAACATCTACTGAATATCTGCTTTCACTTCAATGACTAAGTGCTGGTGAATCTCTCAGTATTCAAGCTTCCGGTTACATGTTAGAGCATAACGTTTAGTGAAGCTGCTATTTTTGCCAAGGATATATTGCATTAATAAATCTTCCAAACAAGGCCTAGTAAATGTCACTTCTGCTTAAATGTTCAGCAAAAATCGGTGACAAGTGACGCTTCCTTTGCCCTTGTGGAGCTTGAGTGTTTGGATGTGAATTCTAATAGAGTTTCCGCCAGAATCAGCCCTAACTATCTCTCAACAATCTGACTCAAAACACAGGCAGACGAAAAAGAACAGCTCGAGTAAATGGTTCCAAGAAAGAAAGAAAGAAAGAAAGAAAGAAAGAAAGAAAGAAAGAAAGAAAGAAAGAAAGAAAGAAAAAAGAAAGAAAGAAAGAACCAGCCAACTCTTAAGAGGACAGAACTACTAGTTCACAAAGAAAATAAATTATCTCATCCAACCCTTACAGCTGCAGCACGACAGGTTTTGATTCAGTACTTTTTTAAGTTTAGAAAAAATGCTGTGGCCTTTGTGTGTTGAATTTATCTAAATAACCTACGGGGCATTTAAAAATATGAGCGCAACCTAAAATGTTCAAGTAAGCAGGAGTACAAATTGCACCAGGTTGCACAGACTTTAAAACTACATGGAAACATAAAAGTGGATTCTGATAACAAAGCTTAAGCAAATGAGGTTTCTACAGTTCTGGTAGACCTGCCCTCAGTGAGTATTATGTTAAAGATTTTATTGTAAACTTAATAAAGATAATACAATGGCTAACTCGGTCTGGTATTAGAACTGCAATCTATTTCAGTATAATATGAGGAAATGAAAAATGCTAACAATTTAAACTGTCTAGCCATAATGTCCTTGTGATATGATTATAAACTTTTTTTATGTATGAGGAAAGGAGATGAAAAATGAAAGTACAATGGGGGAGGTGGAAGTTGCATGATAAAAAAAACTTCAAACCTATTTTGACGTTGAAAAAAAAAAATCCAACTTATAAATTATTCTTAAAAGAGTCACATGTTACTTACAGAGGGACAGCCTGAGGTTACGATAATCACACAATGCAAAGAACTGAGAAGGTGGAGGACTGGGGCAGGAAGGGGTATTGTATTAGATTAAGGAATATAATTATATATTAATTAATTAAGCAGTATAATGCTGTAAAATGCCCCCCATTCCTTGTTCTCAAATACTTGAATCATGTTTTAATTGTACTGGACTCTATATTATCCCTCATTACTGTAAGCCTCCTTGGGTCCTTTTCCAAGGAGAAAGGTGGGGTAAAAATACTCTAAAATAAATAAATAAATAAATAAATAAATAAATAAATAAATAAATAAAAAGAGAAGGTCATCTATGCAAAGACCCACTAATTCTCTCTTTAGAAGACAGAACTCACTGGGCCCAAATGACCTGCTACCATATATCTGTTGAATTCCAGATTCTTCAGAGGACTGCATTCCTCCAGGGACTTTCTAACATGGGATACAATCTGATAAAAAATAAAAAAAAAATAAACAAACCATGTTCCGGGTGTATATCTGGACGTTGCCTGAAAATAAAAAACCCACATTAACAGAATTAAAGTATTTCTTACGGCCTTGCAAGAAAGCTAGGTTAACACAAGCTCTCTAAAACCAAGGCCCCTATCCCACGTCCCTTTAAATGCAGATAAAATTTGTAGATAAACTGTGTCCAAAAATGTCATCCCCACGGCCACCAGGTTTTTTTGAAAGAAAAAAAAAGGAAACCCAGTGAGGTTTTCAAGACCTACCGGAGAGGTAGGTAATTTTTTACCTCGCATAAAAACTCCACCTTTTTTTCTCATAGCACTGACCTGCTGCTCCTGGGGCCGGTGGACACTGGTTTATTTTCTTTTAGCTTCCCCCACCCCTAGCGCCAGTCAGCTGGTCCTCTGGCTGGTCTGGCACTGTTTTTTTATTATTATTATTTTAATTTCCCCCCCCCCTCCTAGCGCCAGGCAGCTGGACAACCGGGGGCTGGTTTTTTTTCTTTTAACTTTCCCCCACTCCTAGTGCCAGTCAGCTGGTCCTTTTTAAATCCTAGTTCCACCTGCTGGCCATGGGGCTGAACTGCACTTTTTTTAAAAAAAAACCTTTGTATGTGGGAACTGCTATCCCACATCTTCAGTCACATGATGGGAGGAAGAGGAAAAGCCGGACCTTCTGAAGATCAGGATCTTCCCCAGGTGAGATAGCAGCCCAAGACAGCTTTCACATAAGGAAAACCAATTAATATTATATAAACAGCAAAAAGACCAGCTCGTTCCTTAATTTTTTTTATAATAATTGTTGCAATCCACCTGTGCTTCAAACATGCTTCAGAAATACTGGTTTGGGAACATGATCCCTCTTATTTTAGCCTCGATCTCATGATAACCTGTACTTTTATTATAAACATACAAGATTTCCACCTGTCTTCTGCCATTGCAAAGGCATCTCAGCCCCATCTTAAACCCACTTGGATAGCCATCAGGCAGGTAAGGAGTCCACTGTAAGAGATAGAAAGCCAAAGAAAAACATCCAACACATTCTCCCTCTCTAATAACTGTCATTTAAAACCTTGTTCTATCTATATGGTTATATCAAGGCTGCAAAGCATAGGAAATATTCAATGTAATGCAAGACACAGGCTAGTCCTTTTTCCCATTGTGGCAGCAAAAATGAGAGGTAGATCAAGCTACTCTATTGTTGAGTTGCACCTCTTGATTAAAACATTTATCTCCTTATAACCAAAGATTGGTAAGTGTGGTATAATACAGTTTTCATGTAATTTTAAAACCATTCAACATAATCAACAAATAAACCCGATAATCAGATTGACCAAAACCAAACCGTAGTCACTGAGCCTTCCACTGGGATAATGGCAAAGTTTTAACACAGCTGAAATGGAGTCAATATCTGCATTAGTGAGGACTTTTAAGATTATTTTACTATAAGGGTGGTACAGTCAAAAAGATCCTCCAATAGTGGGATGCAGAGGAGGAACCAGTCAGCAAATGTTGATGCTTGGGCAGAGTTATGTAACAAGTCTTTTTGCAATGTTAGCACCATCTCTTGTTTCATTAAGAACTGTTATGCAGTTAAGATTTATCTGCATTTTCACTCATTTTGAAGAAGAGTTCTTACTAACTCTATATCTTCACATATTTTACATCTTACCACCTGGGTCCACACATAAATGGCATTTTCTTTCAGTATCTCTCATCATTGGCCAACAACACACCAGCCATTTTCTAAAAACCAAACTATTCTATTCATTAGAGACAAAAGGTCTCTAATGGAGACACTAAGAAACTCATCAGCACACCAACAGAAGCGACAATTATTAAAGCAAATGCAATATTGTGCTTTCATCAGCCAAAGTGACAAAAGCTTCTACTAATTTTAAAGACTAAATTCATATTCAGGGAAATTATTGCTCGACGCCATTAGAAAATGAAGGTCAAACATGCCAAGTTGGGGAAATATGCATTCACTGGCCACACAAAAGACAAAATGGAATCAGATCATTATGTAGTGCCATAGCATTATTTATATGTCGTTGTTAATCATACTCATGTGAGAAGAAATGAGACTTGGAGAATGCGTTCGTCAGCTTCTTCTCAGCACGAGCCAAATCTGCTTAATAGTCTAAGCTTGCTGAGTGTTGATGAACTCTGGTATCCTCCTTTATCTGAGTTCTCTTTCCTGCCTTTTGACTTTGAATTTGAGATGTTCCATCATTTCAAGATTTCAGCCCTCATAAAGGACAGGGAATTCAGTATAAATACTGAGTTCCTTTCAAGCCTTGTTTATAATGATTTATACATTATACCGAGGCTGTACCTGCGGAAGCTCTTACAGAGAAGTGAGGCATTGCTTAATAATTTAAAAGAAGGATTGGGATGTGTGACGATTAGATTTAAGGCATTCAATTCAAAATGCTGCATTCCATATTCTCTATGTTGAATAGTCCAAATGAATGCATTTGACACAAAGCAGGATGAGGTGACCAGAGTTAACTGGAACAAAAGTCAATTTGCTATCTGGTCTTTTTGGGGAGTATGCTTTCTAGAAAGAAGTGGGGGAAAGAGTCACAATGACCTGTTACTGGGCAAGAGTTAAAAAAAAATAGAGTAGCCGGTGGCTTTCCACCACACCCCTTAATGCCTGAAAACTGCTCATACTGGATTTTCCACTGGTCAAGAAAGTATAAAAGGCTTTGCGAGGTTTCAGTCTTTTGTCCTAGGATGTGAGGAGTAGACAACGTTAGTCTCTCTCCGTCCTAACACCTCTGATGCATCAGATATGTCTGTCTGTCTCTTTGCCATTGTGTTACTCATCTTAATAAAGTGCTCTCTTTGCTGTTCAATATATGCTTAAATTTGCCTATTCCATTGTATTATTTTATGCAAAAAAAATCCCATCTTTACAGATGCTAGCATTCATGGCTGAGTTGCAATATACAAGACTTTGTTCATCTTCATTCAACATCTTACAAAAGATTAGATAATACATATGAAAAAGTGAATCAGGATGCAACCTCAAAACCAGCAGAGATAAGGTTTTTTTTCCATTTTCATTTTATATAAAAATTAGCCAAAATCCACAATTTCTTCAAAGACTATGGATTAAAGAGAAAGCAGGTAAAAGCAAAATTGACAGATTCATCAACTCAGACCTAAACCCCTACAATTTTATTCTTAAAAGCCTGGGGTGTAATCCCTGGGGTGTAAATTACCTATTTTGAAAGGCAGCCATGAAAGAAGCTATCACGATACGGAGATGTCCAGCTGTGTAACCACTTATGTGCCTGCTTGAATCACTGGCCATGCAGGCAAGTAAGTAGTCCGACGTCTCTATCTTGTGGTAGTTACTTTCACTATCATGCTGATGTGCAAAGCAATTTGCAGGTACTATCCCTTGCATATTAAAACAAATAGAACTACGGTAAATGTCATCAGTGTTCCCTCGGAATAAGCAGCACTGTATTGGTACCACACACCTACAGTTACTGTTGTCACTCATCTGGTTCCAGTCATGGCTGGACATTTGCTCATAATAGGTGGGGCTTCCACTCATTGCTGGTGGAAATTTATTTACAGTGGTACCCCAACTTAGGAGCAGCTCGACCTTCTTAAGAGCTTGAATGTCCCCTGGTCTGACTTAAGAGCAGAAAACTGTTGGCAATGTAATTGCCACCTTACAAATATTAGATATGGTCTGCTCGACTTACATTTTTTTCATTTTTTTAAACTTATTTTTTCAATTTTTTAGATACTTAAGAGTAGTTCGACTTAAGAGCATGCCTTCGGAACGGATTAAATTCATAAGTTGAGGTACCACTGTATTTAGTTATTTATTTACTTACTTGTTGACCACCCGACTTTCCCTCGGGATCTCTGGGCAGTGTACAACAAATAGCAAAAACAACTTGCCCCAAAACACAACCCCGATACTAAACAAATCAAATATAAAAATATAAAAACAATAAATAGCAAGGATAATACATCAAAAAAAGAATCCGGCAAGAAAAGAGCTGGGACAACACAAAAACAACTAACAACGCACAAGTGTACAATCAGCAATCACCAAAGCTTTCTGTGAAGAGCCAAGTCTTAGAGGGAACGTAGATTATCACTCCCCCCACCCCCAAGGTGCTCCTTATTAACATATATATGGCTGGCAGGCACAACATTGTCCTCTTCATTTTGAGAGCAGCTGTACCTGTTGAATTATGCCAGCACAAATTGAGGAGATTTTTTTTCTGTTTGTTTATGAATGAATGGCCATAGTTTGCAAAAAAAAAAAAAAACCCAACCCAAATCATATTCAAGGTAAAAGGAAGTTGAGGTTTGTCCATATGGGTCCATTTCCAGACAAAACACTCAGGTTATAATTCAACAGACAACTTAGTGAATTTGTTCCTGGTAAATTAATTAACACTTAAGTGTGCAAATTCAACAATAGGTTCTCATCCAAATGTGCTTTGTAGATTACACTCCAAAGCATATCTATTTAGAAGGATATCCCACTGTTTTGATGGGAGTGTGCTTTAATTAAGCAATGAAATACAATTAATGTAGTATTCATAAATGTATTTAAAGGTCATGGATGTAGGCCACTCATTGTGCAATGAAATGGTATTCTAAAAGACAAAAAAGAGGAAATAGTTCTATACACAGTGGTAGTTGTTGTTTCAACTTATTTACCACCCTCTGGGTAGTTCACAACATAATTATGCAAGGAGCTCTGTTCCCCAGAGAGCTGGGTACTCATTTTACCAACCTTGGAAGTATGGAAGGCAGAGTTAATCTTGAGCTAATTACCTGATTGAGCTCAGATCTTGAGCAGGGAACTACTGCAGTACTGCAGTCAGGGCCGCTGCTTCCATTAAGGCGAACTAGGCAGTTGCCTAGGATGCCAAAATGGAGAGGGCGCCAAAATGGAGATAGGGCGCTGGCCAGCCTGCTGCCCCCCCGCCGCTGGCTACCGCCCGCCAGCCGCCCATCGCTGTCCACCCATCGCTGCCCGCCCCCCGCGCCCATCACCGCCCACCCCCCGTGCCCGTCGCCATGCGCCCCCACACTCGTCGCCATCCCTCGCCATCTGCCACCCCCGCCACCCCGCCCCTGCCCCCTGCTGCCCCCTGCCCCGGCCTCCCGCCGCCCACCCCACCCCCACCCCTCACCTAGGGCGCAAAAAAACCTAGCGCCGGCCCTGACTGCAGTTTGACTACTGCACCACAAGGCTTGATGGGGTAACATGAATTAAAGCATTTTTTGCCAAAAGATGCAGTTGTGGTTAGAAATGGAACATCAGGATATATGAGAAATTATGTGGACTGGCAGGGAAAGACAGATGAACAACCAGCGAGGAGGGCCTGGGAGTGATATCCCTTGTTATCACTTCTAAGTCTATAGGCAAAATGCTACTGTCCATTCTTTCTCTTCTAAAACCCTTTCTGGCTTCTTGCTCTTCAACCTACACAGAAGCAGATTACTTCTGCTTAATGCTGGTGAAACAGTGGCTTTCTGATTGCACCCAAGCCTCTTTTTGTGAGAGGAATTCCAGAGTCCTATAGTGTTCTATAAACCAGTATGGTGGCTTGCTGATGAAATTCAGCGACAAAACCATAATGCTAGTATTTCCAGTGTAGATAGGGAAAATAAACCTTCGTTATCTTGAATTATATGCTCCCCCCAGATTTCTCTTTGTCTTTAATCAGTCACTTTTCAATTTTGTTATTTCAAATAGCTTTTTATTTAAATAGCATTTGTACATTTTTATTTACACATTTTCTCTCATTCCTTCTGCCACAGCAACCCAATTTGAAGTGCCTAATTCTAAGAGCTGATTGAAATTCATTCTACATGGAATTAAAAGTAAGATTTAATTAATTTTAATCAATCTTTAATTTTACTGAGATTGAGAGGAAAGGTGAAGTAATCTTTGCTCACAACAATAATGATAATTCTGAATTAAATTCTTGGGAAACTTTAATGATGGATGATGACGAGGGTGATGAGGATGAGGATGTGTGGGGAGTATTATGTGCACAGTAAAAGAATCTAAAAAGATCTACTAAGCTCCTCTTATCCAGTGCAGACATCCTTCAGGGAGTAGCCGTCAAGCTATTGGGTATGTGGAAAAAAGGCCCTGCTCATGTCTATTAAAATGGCTGTCTGGATAGTATGTTGCCACAGAAACTTGCTCTAAGGGTTTCTATAAATGAGTAATAAAAACATTTTTCTTTTTTTTTCTTTTTTTTTTCTTTTTGTCTAATAGCATTTTCCAGAATGGTTTATTCCTTCTTAATGGTCACAACCTAAGCAGTAGGCTGCTATACAATTGCCTAATAGTTATAGCAAGAAGACCCAGAGAATGTGTGCAAAGCAGGAATAACTTTAGGCGACTATATGTAGATTCCTCTGGGGAGGAAGCCACCATATACAGTGGTGCCTCTTAAGACAAATGTCTCGTAAGACAAAAAATTCAAAAGAAGAAAAGAATTTCCGGGAATATACATGTTTTGCAGGACAAAAATTTCCCTATGGGACACTTTGCAAGATGAAAAACTGTTCTGCATGTACCTAGGGGAAAAAAACACCAATTATTTTTGTCTTTATTCTCGCCTCTGTTATGGATTAATCTGTTCCCAATCCATTCCCATGTGAAAATGCATTTTGTAAGTCAAAATTTTCATAAAAAGAACAGAACCATAGCCTCTGGAACGGATTAATCCATCTTCAATGCATTCCTATTGGAAACTGTGTTTCATAAGACAAATTTTTCTTAAAACAAATTGGCCCATAGAACAAATTAAATTTATTTTTAAGGGGTGCCACTGTAGCAATATCGACTTGATGGCACATCAGCATCAGCATCACCATCGACATCACCATTATTGTCACATTGGAACTGACTTATAACAACACTAATAGGATTTTCAAGGTAAGTGAGACATTTTAAGAATGGCTTTACCAGTTCCACTCTCCTGGTGAATTTCTATGGCTAAGCAGGAAGTCGAACCAAGTTCTGCCAAACAGCAGCTTGTCTCTTTAGTAGTTTTGTTTCATTTGTAATGGGTTTTTTTAAAGTAGTTTTGTTACAAAATGAAATGAAACAAAATGCCAAGCTCCCCTAGGTCCTAAAGGACCGAAATGTCAGGGGAGCTTCCTCAAGCAATTCTAGGTAAGCCTCTGAAATTTGGAGAGGTTTGGGGTTCAAGGGGCTAAGTTATGATGCTCCAAAGGGGTTGCTCCTAGGAAAAAATATGAACAATTGGAATTGGAAGCCAAGCCACTGCGGCGCTAATTGCTTGCCCACGGCTTGGCTTCTGAAGTTCCAAATCCAATTAGAAAGATTTTTTCCTAGAGGCACCCCTTTGAAGTTTAATAACTCAGCCCCCTGACCCCCTCCCCAAACCTTTCCAAATTTCAGGGGTTTACAGGGAAGAGCTTGAGGAAACTACCATTTCCTCTAGGATGAATCATTTTCTTCCTATGGTGTTTTGTTACAAAACAAAATGCATCCTACCATTGTGTTACCTAACCAAGTAATTCATTACTTAATGAAACAATGATAGAGCGTTTTGTTTTTCATTTTGTGCCCATCTCTATTGTATAGATCAGTGATGGCGAACCTTTTAGAGACCGAGTGCCCAAACTCTGATTCAAAACCCACTTCTTCTTTTTTTGCAAAGTGCCAACACAGCCATTTAACCTGAATACAGATGGCTGTGAAGGGGGGATGTCGGGTGCCCACAGAAAGGGCTCCGAGTGCCACCTTTGGCACCCGTGCCATAGGTTCGCCAAAACTGGTATAGGTATTCTGCTATTGTACCACAAATTACAACTGGAACATTTTTAGTTTTCCTTTGCCATAATTGGTAAATCTCAATGTATAAGTCTTTGTATTTGGCAATATTTTCAAATCCATTCTCTCTGAATCTAGCATCCCAAGGTTCTGCCACATCTAGTGCCCAGACCTTCTTCATTCCAACAATTATAAAATCATGTCTTCTGTGAACCAGATGCCTACCAGTTAGAATCTTGATGTCCCATAATATTTTGATTTCTCTGTTTTCAACAACTTTTTCAGTTTGCGATCCCACCGGTTTATCAGTTAGTCCTAAAACATCCTCTCTTTTAACCTGTATTTAAAGGTAAAACTGTCATTCCGTTTCATTGTTATTATTTCCCTTTTTTACAGCTGGCTTCTCTTAAACCAAAAAAGAGGCAGCAGCAGAACTAGAAGCACTCCTACTCAAACTACCTGTTTTGCCTGATGAAATGTTGACAGCAGCCATACATTACTACATGTATTTTGCAAGACTCAATAAATACAAGCTGAAAAGGTCATGTCTCAAGCAGATACTTTTGACTGTTCGGGCAAAGTCTTGCTTAAAATTTAGCTCAGAAAGCGTTATGGTAAGCCACTCCAGCACTCTCCCCTCCAGCATAAAGGAAAGAAGAATTTCACAAAATATTTTACTTCCTTGTTAAGGATTCTTACTGGGGAATATTTGCTGCTTCATTATACTGGCACCTAGAGAGGCAGTCTTCGTGCTGTGAAGAATATGCTACTGACTATTACATTTGAAAAAAGGGGATCTAGGAAATATGCAATTATTCTTCTTCTCATCAAAAGAATTAGAAGGATTTTTTTATTAGAGAAAAACAGCACTAACCTAGCAGTAGCTGCAAAAAACTTCACCTAACTCCCTTTATCCTCAGCAGTGTATTAGCATAATAACAGAGCATTCATCCACCAGACACAAAAGGAAGGTTAAAGGTTAAAACAATCCTAAGAGATTACTACTAGAGATGGGCACGACTTAGCGGTATTCCCGTTTCCGTTTCCGTTACTCGGTTCCGTTACTCTACAGAAACGGTAACGGGAATTACTCCGCCAGACTTCGAGCTCGAACCGACAAACGAACAATTTTGGTCTGATTTGTCGTGCTTGTTCCTTGCATTGCGCGATCGCGCGATGCCACGCGGCACAGAAAAAAAGTTTTTAAAAGTTAAAAAAACCCGGTTCCCGGCCAAAAAGCAGGCGGAAAAATGCCTGCCGTGCCTCAGGGCACCTACCAGAGGGGTTGTTTCTGGAGGTCCCCGGCCTCCCCCCCCCCCATCCCAGGTCCTGGGCTGCTCTGTGGGACTCGCCGCAGGCTCGCAGCCAGCAAAAAGCCCAGTCTCGCCGGCCGCCGGCCGCCGGCCGCCGCAATTAAAGCGCAAGCAAGCGGCACGGACGGCACAGGTAAAACTTTTAAACTCTCCCCCCACCCATTCCCGGGCCAAAAAAGCAGGCGGAAAAATACCTGCTTGACTAAGGGCGCAGGGCACCTACCGGAGGGGTGGTTTCTGGAGGGGGGGTCCCGCCTCCCCCCCCCTGTCCTGGGCAGCTGGACTCGCCATGCCATGCGGTGTGGGCGGGGGATCCAAAATGGGGCGGCGAACGCTATATTGTTTTTGAAATCGTGGTCCAAAAACACACAAGCACAACAGAAACACGCGAAAATTTATAAACTGCCAGATTTTTCACAGTAGCAGTGGGTTTTTTCTTGCAACAAAATGTCTCTCCTCTCCTCCTCTGTCCTCCATTTATTTTATTTTATTTTATTTTATTTACACCTGCGCAATGATGGGCTGGCCGAGTGGCCAGCCATGTGGGAGTGGACGACCATGCAAATTTTTGGAGCCATCCCACCAATCGCATGGCCACTTGGCCATGGAGACTTCTGGGATGTGCCAAAAAGCCCCCTAAAACCTGCCCTAGCCCCCTAACCCTAACCCTAACCCTTGACTCCAGTCCTTACCCATACGTCACAGACTGTCTTCTTAGTGGGTCAGAGAGGCACCCAGAGGTGCAACCCACTAGCCCACCATAACCTTACCCGTCACTAGCCTAACCCTAGCCCTTGCACTAACCCACCTTAACCCTAAGCCAAATCTACTTGCATTGCACTACACGCAAGTACAATTCCCTTCTGTGTGAGACATGGTGGTGCGAGAACCTTAGTTAGGCATCACCTATGGCTCTGGGTTCACTGCCATCACTCGTCTCACTGTCTGCAACTGGTATGCATATCCATATGGCTATTGCATAGCATTTTGCAGCAGCAGCAGGTGAGGAGGGGAGACCCCCATGTTGAGGGGTCTCTTGGAGCCTGCTTCCCTTTCCTAGTGGGTGAGGATAGGAGGCACCCACGGGTGCCTCCAGGAGCCCGCTTTCCCTTTATAGCGGGCCAGAGGAGGCACCCACCCCACAGAGGTGCCTCCAGGAGCCCGCTACCCCCCCAAAAAACCCAGTACTAACGAAAACAAAAAACAAAAAAACGAACCGACTAATTTTTGCCAATTTCCTCGAAAAACAAAAACGACCCAAAACGGAACCGGCCCGACTAACGACAACTCGAAAAAAAAAATTCAAGTCGTGCCCATCTCTAATTACTACAGTTGCATTCTATATTGTCTGGTTACATATATGTGATATGAGATGATACACAGTACTAATTAAAACTCCTGCATATAGCTTCTGCTCTCATTATCTTGATATTTTCTTCTCTCATACATTAATATTTCAGCAGTTAATGATGCTACATCTTCCTGTATACAAATTCAGTGATGCATATGACCATTTGATTACCTAGCACAGAATGCTTAGTCTAATTACTGTTTAATTCAATCTTAAAATGAGTTTTGCTCCTTTAATGTCATGCAGGAGGTTCCTGAGTTTCATACTCTGATGAGTTGATACTTTAGAACCTAAGAACCAAACAGCAACCTATTTTTCATGCTGCTTCTAAATTCAGATGATAGCTCTTTCAAGCTTCTCACCTAGTTAGTTAACTGGACATACCATTGTATTTCTCCTCTGTTTTCCACATCTCCTTTGCTTACAAGCGATAAATACTAACGTAGGGTGTTCATGATTTTATGATTGTATTTTACTGTTTTTAATTCTGTTATTTGTTGAAGATTGTGATTTGTATATCCTGTGTTTACTAGTTCTGTAAGCCGCCTAGAATTCCCTTAGGGAAGATGGGCGGGGTATAAATTTAATAAATAAATAAATAAATAAATAATAAAATACAATGCATGGCTTTCTCTGGGCCTTTTAGATGTTGTTTCTAGTACTGCTGCTACAGTATTAGCACTACACTTGATTTTAACCAAAGGGCCAGGAAGTCCTATGCCTGTGTATCTGTTCTGAAACATTGCAACCAGCTATTTTTCATCAGCTTTTAACTGGAATACAGAACACAATTCTTTTTAAGACTTCCTATTACATTTGTCTAGGGATGGGCATTTTGTTTCGGAACCAGTAGGTTACGAAATGAACCATGCAAACCTAGGTGGTGCTTGGAACCAGCTGATACACACAGATCCAATTGCTTTACCTTTTTCTCTGCTGGCACGGCGCTGAGCTGCAATGAGGAAGCATGCTGTGACATCATCTCTCCTGCTCCATGCTGCTGGCCAATCAGAGAGGGAAGCGGCATGATGCCTGTCCCTGCACAGATCCTGACTGGCCAGCATCACAGATCAAGCACAGATGACATGACAGCATGCTTCCTTGTTCGATTTTAACCCTGCGTGAGACAGAGAAAGGTAAATCAATTGGATCCAGTTCTGAGGATCACCTGGGCTCGTGTGGTTCATGTCTTACTGGTTCCAAAACTAAATGCCCATCCCTACATTTGCCTACTAGCAAGCTGCATTTTTAGATCACCAATTATAAGAAATATATGGAATCAGGGACTAGGTCTTCTTAGTAGTCACCCTTCATCTTTGGAATGGCCTCCCACTTGAGACTCGCCTGGCCCCTTCACTGAGAATTTTCTAAAGATTGTTGAAGACCCTGCTTTAGACAGGCTTTCCCAGAAATAACATCTTGACAGTACGGTGGTACTTTTAGCACTTAATGCCATCTTGCCATCTTAACTTCTAAACTGTTGTGTTCATATTGTTGCTAATGGCTGTGTTTCTTATTTTTTTTTATTGTTTTTAATTTGATTAGTAGGTTGTAAATTGGATCTTATTTCATTTTGTTTAAATTGATTGTTTGTCCTTAGCATTATTTATTGAAACTGTATTGTTTGTTATTATAAACTGCCCAGTGTGGCCTTGTAGCCACATGGATGGTATATAAATGGAATAAATGAATAAATACATGTAAGGGTTTTTGGGTGTTTACATATAAACAGATATAGCTATAGATGGAAAGTCCCAAAAGTAGCCTTTAAAAAGGCACATTAACTGTTTTCTTGCTTGTTGATTTTCATGATGGGATCTTTCCTTCAACCCCACATTCCACACTTATAAGCACAGCTTCTTTATTGGAAAATGCATAACCACATCAGAGATACTTTGACAATTTCATATACAAGTGCCATAATTTCTCCCATGAGTTCCCCTCTATATTCTTTTTCTTTGTAGCATTTTCTCACAGGTGCAGGGTATGCTTTTTGGATCCTGAAATGCCACTATGCCAGATCAACCACATCTTCAGAGCACAGGACAACAATTTGCATGTCCTGCCATCTCTGTTTTGGCCCTCCTAGTTATTCTTTTGGCAGAAACATCGTCCTGTTGATTTTCATCAGTTTTATCTGTTTGCCATTTCTTAAAGGGCCTTTTCCTCTCTTGTACTTTCTCCTACACTTCTTTGGTCCACAGCCATGCCTACTTGTCAGTATAATGGCAGCCTGATTTCATGACACCAAGAATATTCCTAGTGGGGGTAGCAACAGAATCACGAAATGCTGTCCAGGTTCACTTGACACAGTATTGATGGATAGGAATACTATTTCCCCTCTACATTATGGCTTGGTTAATATAATAGATTGGCTCCAGACTCTCTCCTACCCACAAGTCTTTCTTTTGCAGACAATGACTCAATACAATTCACCAGCAACCTGCCTACAGTAGAAAGCAAGTCATCCCAAATCCCAGTCTCTTTGGAATTCCTCATATTAAGCTCCCCACCACCTGCACTGTATACTTGCTACTTCTTATTTTTTTTTATTCTCTTATAGCTCCCTTGTCAAGCGCAACTAATTAGATGTATTCTTGAAAGCTTTCACGGTCGGAATCTGATAGCTGTTGTAAGTTTTTCGGGCTGTTTGGTCATGTTCCAGAACATGGCCAAACAGCCCAAAAAACTCACAACAGCTAGCAACTAATTAGACCTTAACTAGTTTAAAGTGTTTTTCTTGATCAATAGTAGGATCTAATAACAAACAGAAGCTGCAACTGCTATTTGTTATGATTCACTTGCTGTCTTTTTGTCTTTGATTATATCACACAATATTGTAAGAAGTGATAAATCAAATTCTTCTGCCCTACCACAAGAGAATACGAGCAATAAAATCCACAGCTTTGCACACCAGCTGGAGATTTCTGCAAAAGACGGCACTACTTTGATGCATCCATCTATACATAGGTAGACAATTATGTTACAGTGGGACCCCAGTAGCCGCTGGGGATTGGTTCCAGGCCTTCCCGTGGATAACGGAAAGTGTGGATAAGAGATAACTCCAACCCTACCCCCACACACAAAAAACGGCTGTTTTGTGACAGTAGCTTGCTTTACAGCTGCTGTTTTGCAACAGAAGCTTATTTTACAGTTGCTGAATTGTTTATTTAAGTTTTCCTATGTCAACCATGGATAACTAAATCAGTGGTTAAAGAATCAGTGGATACAGGGGTCCTACTATATATCTAAAAAGAAAAGGAAAACAAGTATTGTGCTAAATACCAATGCTCTAGGAAAAGCTGTTGACCCCTCACATAATAGGCTATGGAAAGAAGGTCCAAGTCGTGGTATCCCAAAAATTATTTGGAGATACAAGAGGTAAATATGTATACAATGTAAAACAGTGATACTAAATACTACTACTTAAATACAACCCAACAATAGAATCAATGGTGGTTATGGCATTTAGCTTCTCTGGAATATGTAGTTATTTTGTATATTAAAATGTGAGGTTTTTTCCTGCCCATTTAACAGGAAATAACTTTTCATCATAGTAGCTGCAAAAGGTAAATGCAGAGAAAAGTTTATATTTGAAAAATGTATTTCTACCCATCGTATCATTCCCAGGCTGTTTTGGATAAACTATTTCTTAGCAGGAAATAAATATGTAAAAAGTGACATCAATTATTAAAGTTTCAATTACTACACAAAAAGGCAAAAGAAGCCATGCATAGCGGAAATGACTAATTTGAAAAGGGAATAAAGTGTATCTGTTCAGATAAACTGAAAGGCATTTCATTTCTGGCAAATTTAGGCAGGATATTTATTCACATCTCAACAAAAGGGAAGCTGGAATCTATGTATGATAAAATCTTCTCGCTTTCTCTTTTCAGACAAAGCTTCATGACAGGGGATGCTTTCATATTCAGATCCCTCTGTTATTAGCTTTACTAACTCCTGTGTTTGACATCACATCAGCTCTCAGATAGTTCTCATTGCAAAACATAGTCTTCCATTTCCCATTGCATTTTTGGCCTATTAAAGAGCAGGGGGAAAGCATCTGTTTATACGTCTAAAAAAAAATCTAAATGGCGTCAAGTTTTCCTTCATGCAATTCCCAAAAATATTAAAAATAAGAACAAAAGTTCATATATGCACTGTTTTTAATCAGTGGGGGGCTTGCATCATAACAATAACTTTCTCTTCCCCATAGCAGCAGTCTTCTCATTGGGGCTATTAAGGATGCCGAGCTATTCTAGGTTAAATCCAGCCATCCTGGTATTTGCACACAGAGACATTACCAGTTTCTTATAGTTTGGGGGAACATTCTTAATGGCAGTCAGTACAGCTATTTTGAATGTGCATATATTAAAATGTGTTAACACACAATTGCAGTTTTTTCCTCTCTAGAGAGAAGGAAGCAGCCATTATGGGTAGCTGCCCAAGGACAGAGCTTAAGGTCACTGGTCGTCATAAACCGTGCTTCAGTAGTATAAACTAAATACGGTAGAACAATTAATTGCTATTCAGGAAATTTGTTTCTGTTTTCACACTGCTTTCATTTACTTTGTACTATGGCATGTTTTTTTAAAGGGAAGAGTGAGAAGCAATAAAGCTAACCCAGGGACAATTACAATTTAGAAGGGGCAAAGGGAGAATTGATTTGAATATTAAGGGAAGATTAGAAGAATAGATAAGTAATTGTTTTGAAACATAGTGATCAAAATCCTGCTGCTTACCACAGTAAGTTGCTCTACAGTAGGCCCATTGGATTAATGGTGATTTTTTGAGTCAACCCTCGCGTAACTTCAATTGATTCAAACAGGCCCACTCTAACTGCATTTTGATATGCCAAAGAAAGTAGCAGTGTAATTGACTTGTTAAGCAACAGGATATTTCCCCACTGTAAACTGATGAGGTAAAAGACAATGGGACTTGCTAATCAGGAAATGTAAAGTAGAATATTTATCATTTTTAACTGATAGATGTTTGAATGTTTGGCTACACATATATGAGTATTTAATGTTGTTCTGTTATATTTAGCTTATATCATAGAATCATAGAATCACAGAGTTGGAATAGACCTCAAGGACCATCCAGTCCAACCCCCTGCCATGCAAGAACCCCCATCAAAAAACTCCCAACAGATGGCCATCCAGCCAAAGAAACAGACTCCACCACCATCCATAGCAGCTTATTCCACTGATGAACAGCTCTAACCGTCAGGAAGTTCTTCCAAATGTTTAAAGTGAATCTCTTTTCCTGTAGTTTGAAACCATTGCTCTGAGTCCTAGTCTCTGAAGCCATGGAAAACAAACATGTCCCCTCTACAATATGACATCCTTTCAAAGATTTAAACATGGGTATCCTATCCCCTCTCAGCCTTCTTTTTTTAAGTCTAAACATCCCCAGCTCCCTAAGCTGCTCCTCATAAGACATTTCTTCCAGACCTTCAGCCATCCTGCTCAACCTCCTCTGGACCTGTTCAACATCTTTTTTTAAATTGAGGTTTTTATATATACGGAAGTTCTAAACACTGTTATTTATGGATGCACAGAAATGGCTCAGTTATAACAGATTTTTTAAAAAGAAAATAGACTTTTAAAATATGTAGCTGTTGTGATGCTACATGTAGGAAGAGGAATGAGGAATTGTGAGAAGGGCTAGATAACTCCGTGGTTTAGGTATCTGGCTGTGAAAACAGAGCTTGGAATTTGATTCCTCTGGACACCACCTTGACAAGGACTGGACTTGATAATTCATTGGGTCCTTCCCTGCTCTGTATTTGTAAGATAACTGTGAGACTCATAAGATTTTGCAGCTAGGGAGTGGAATAATTGGCCTTATTAGAATATGCCCTAAAAGCAATCTCTTCAAGAGGTCTCTGCCTTCGAGGTGAAAGAGTATACAGGGAGTATGATAGTCTTGTAATTATGGCAGTAGTAAATCCCACAGTAGGTTTTTAGACAGACCTCACAAGATTCTGTGTAAATGTGTGCGGGCAAGCCTCCTTGGGTGGGTGAGGCGTTTTTGACAATTAGTTCAAGAAGAGTGGAGTTCAAAAAGCATACAAAGTAATAAATGCCACTGTAGGAAGAGGCCAGCAGTCACAATGCAGGCACAAACACTGCATGGCCTTCCAGCAACTTAAAACATGAGAATCTATCTGTATTCCACTGGCGTCTTCTACTCTTTAGTACATAAGAGTATAAAACAGCAACTATCTGTGGGGAAACTGCATCAAATATCTTTTAGGAGAGAGTGTAGTAGGATATAAATAAATGGGAAGGAAGGAAATCTGAATTAATTCAATTTCTTCCAATAAGAAAACTAATTCTTGCCCCCCCGGTGCAGGGCCGGTGCTAGGTTTTTTTGCACCCTAGGCGAGGGGCGGGGGTGTGGTGGGTGGGCAGGGTAGGGGTGGGGTGGGGTGGGCAGGTTGGTGGCGGGCAGCAGCAGAGGTGGCGGGGCGGGGCGGCGGGCAGATGGCGGGGGACAGCAATGAGCACAGGGGGTGGGCAGTGATGGCACGGGCGGCAGCGGTCGGGCAGCGGAGGGCAGCGATGGGCCGACGGTGACAGAGGGTGGGCAGGCAGTGGGGGGACAGATGGTGGTGGCCAGCGGCGTGGGGGCGGCGTGGGGGCAGGCTGGCCAGCACCCTCTCTCCATTTTGGTGCCCTAGGCAACTGCCTAGTTCGCCTTAATGGAAGCGCCGGCCCTGCCCCCGTGCATGTATGAGTACGTGTGCACCTCTGCATGCATGTCTTAGATTTAGAACTATTTTACTTATCTCAATGGTATACACTATTTTTTACTGCTAGGATTTTAGAATTTTATGGTATTCATAATTATATGCATTTAGAGATTGGATGTTGAGTTGAAAATATAAGTTTGGCCTTGATATGTTAGGGGATCATTAACATTTTTTGTCAAATATACTTCAGGCTTTGTTCACCTTTTTGAATTTTGTGGTCCAGTGTCTGTGGAGTACTAAATGGAGTGATCCTAAATGGTTTCATCTATATTATTTTACTAGCCAAAATCCTGTTCTTGTAGGTTATGCCATATAAGGCTGATGGCATAATTGACCACTGCAATTTCCAGAAATAAAACTTTTCCAATTTCCCTGCCAAAAAAAAATCCATTGTCTCCCTCCGAATCTCTTTTATCATGTGGGATCCACTGTTGGGGTGACTTTAATAGGAGCAGTGATTTGGAATAATTTACGATTCACCATCCCCATTCTATGGCCCCCATGTCTTACTTATGATGAAATAGATTCCATGGGAGATTCAGTAATGTCTTATTTCTAGAAAATAGCCAAAGTTGATGACATCAGCCTTACATAAAGAAATGTATGCAACATGATGTCAGCCATTATATTTTAGGTCTTGTGAATCTTTGCTTGATGGATTATGTTTATTTGTGTTGCTATCTGTCTTTTTATTTTGACATACTCTGGATGTTTCCAAAATGTCAAAGTATTTCAAGTATACTTTGTAGTAGTTTGGAGAAATAAGAATATAATCTAATTTAAAGAATAATACACAAATGAATACAATAATATAGTATTTGAAATGGAAGTAATAATTAAGGATAGCACCTGTCTTGCTTAACACCCGTTCCGGGGGTGTGGTCGAGACAAATTTCAGTTGTTGCGACACAGACGTGAAGTAACATTTTTTTGTACCGCTGCTAAACGCAACGACTACAGAGACAGAAAGGACGTGAAGTAACCGCCTAAATGTCATTTCAAAACCTGGGTGGAGGCTTGTAACTTGGCACTATCCTGGACGAATTGGACCAACCTATATTTTAGTATTTTAGAGCTATAGAACGAAAAGTACATATTTACATCTTCTAAAAAATTTCACCTTTCTTCCAGCTTCCCCTCTCCTTTTATCATTCCATTATAGATATCTTCCTAAGAAGTTACATTACCTCCTGTTTGATGTAGGTCTTTTTTTAGGCATATCATCTCTATCCTTTTATTCTCCCCCTCACGCACCAGCCATCTTTATTCGCTGAAATAATTTTGAACTTAAATTACTTTCCTTTTAACAAATGGGTTCACTAAAAGAGAACTGATACATCTGTTCATAGAAAAGTTTTTCTGCAGGGGAAAAAATGGTTTCTTCTCCTTTTTTCCAGTCACTTGATTGTTGCTCTACCTTTAAGACACAAGCTCACAGTAACTTGTGAACTCTACCAAATATGCCTATAACGCCATTCATGCCAATAAGACAAAACATTGTTTTTATTTAGGGAAAGGGTTGACTCAATGGTTTTCAGATTTTTTTTTATCACTCATCACTTGTTTTAATCTTATTACGGAATAACAACACCATAGCTTCTAGCTATCCACATGCTTACAGAAATGAATTAATGATGCTGAAGCCCCTGATAATGAAGAGTTCTCTTTTTATGCATGATGTAAATGAATAATGGAAACTTGAGACATGCTTTATTAAGATATAGGTTGATTTCTGTTTTTCAGAGCTAAATGAAAACACTAGGAGACCTGAAGCAGAAATATTATAATAAAACACACAAGTATATTAACTTTAATTTTTTACATCAAAGTGCAAAGAAGAACTACCTCTATGCTAAGTTTTTTCTATTATTGCTTTTTTACTGCTATAATACTAGTTTGAGACTTCACTACCTACTATATAAAGGGCTTCATGGGTCTGAGAATCAAGGAATCCAGTCTGGTTGTAGGCTGGAATTCATCCAGTCTAATTCTAACCCCTCAACTAGAGATGGGCACGACCAGGGAAAATGACGTTTTCGAGTTGTCGTGTGTCGGAGCCAGCCCGTTTCGGCTCGTTTCCGTTTTTCGTGAAATTTTCCAAAAATTTGTCATTTCGTTTGTCGGATTTTCGTCTGTCGTTAGTACTGGGTTTTTGGGGGGGCGGGCTCCTGGAGGCACCTCTGGGTGGGTGCCTCCTCTGGCCCGCCATGAAGGGAAAGCGGGCTCCTGGAGGCACCTCGTGGGTGCCTCCTCTCCTCACCCACTAGCCGCTACAAAATGGCATGCATAGCCAATTGGATATGCATACCATTCAGTTGCAACAGCAGTAGCAGGCAGAGGCACCTCTTTCAGGTGCCTCACTGCCTGCTGGAGAGCGAAGTGACAGAGGACTGGAGTGAGTCACTGGGGACCCCTAAGGGCGCCCGCTGTGACTCACTAAGAAGGGAAGTGTACTTGCTGTAGTGCAATGCGAGTACACAGATCTGGCTTGGGGTTAGAGGTTAGCGCAAGCGCTAGGATTAGGGTTACGGGTAAGGTTAGGGTGAGATACTGGGGTGCACCTCTGGGTGCCTCTCTGACCCACTAAGAAGGACAGTGTACTGGCGTATGGGTTAGGGTTAGGGTTTGGGTTCGGGTTCGGGCTGGGGTTAGTGGGCTTTTTATGCCCGACTGGCACATCCCAGAAGTCTCGGTCAAAACCTGGCCAAGTGGCCATGCAATTGGTGGAATGGTTCCAAAAATTTGCATGGTCCACTCCCATGGCCAGCCCATC
The DNA here is from genome assembly GCA_037367245.1 of Phrynocephalus guinanensis. NCBI lineage: Eukaryota > Metazoa > Chordata > Lepidosauria > Squamata > Agamidae > Phrynocephalus > Phrynocephalus guinanensis. Next base: position 57,652,035 of record CM074742.1, on the reverse strand, counting down.
ATTGCGCAGGTGTAAAAAAAAAAAATAAAAATAAAAATAAAATAAAATCAATGGAGATGTTTTGTTGCAAAAAAAACCCACTGCTGCTACTGTAAAAATTCAGGCAGTTTTAAAATAGCTATTTTCGCATGTTTCTGTGGTGCTTTGGTGTGTTTTTGGACCACGCAATTTCAAAATAAATATTGCGGTCGCCCCATTTTGGATCCCCCGCCCGCACCGCATGGCATGGTGACTTGGCGAGTTGGCGAGACGACGAGGATGCGCAGCCCAGGAGAGGAGAGGGGGGAGGCCGGGGACCCCCCCCCAGAAACCACCCTTCTGGTAGGTGCCCTCACTGAGGCAGGCATATTTTCGCCTGCTTTTTTGGCCGGGAATCGGGGGTTTTTTTTTAAACTTTTTTCCTGTGCTGCGCCGCTTGGCGAGTTGGCGTGGGCGAGTGCGACTCGACGACGAGGATGCGATGCGCGCACTTTGCGCCCCCCCCAGGAGAGGAGGGGGGAGGGCTGAGGCAGGCCACCTGCCCCAGGAATCGGGTTTTTTTTTTAAAAACCACCCTTGACGAGTTGGTGGGCGTGCGACTCCTCACTCAGCCCAGGAGAGGAGTGGATTTTCGACCGCCCCCCCTGAAACCACCCCTCTTTTTGGCTGAGGCAGGCATATTTCGCCTGCTTTTTTTTTTTTTAAACTTTTTTCCTGTGCCGCGCCGCTTGGCGAGTTGGCGTGGGCGACTGCGACTCGACGACGAGGATGCGCACTTTGCGCAGCCCAGGAGAGGAGGGGAGGGAGGCCGGGGACCCCCCCCCCAGAAACCACCCCTCTGGTAGGTGCCCTCACTCAGGCAGGCATATTTTCGCCTGCTTTTTTGGCCGGGAATCGGGGTTTTTTTTTTAAACTTTTTTCCTGTGCCGCTTGGCATCGCGCGATCGCTGCGATGCCCAGGAACGACAACACGAAAAATCAGACCCAATTTTTCTTTAGTCAGTTCGAGTTCGAGTTCTGGCAGAGTAATTGTCGTTACCGTTTCCGTTCCGTAACGGAAACGAGAAATGGAAACGGAAACAAGAATTTCGCCAAGTCGTGCCCATGTCTACCCTCAACTAATCCTAACCATGTTGCCCAACATCTAGTTGGAACTTCAGAGGACACTTTTATCTCTCTGTACTCTCCTTCTCTCTCAGTACCAATTATAGACCTTCTAATGCTTCATAAGAAAGGCTTTTTCATCTCTGCATTTAAATGCTTTGGCATCTACTCTTTCATTAGCCACCAAAGCTTTAAATTCTTTACCTAGTACTTTTTTGCCTCTCTATGCCTAGATGCCCTAAGCACATCCAATCTTGCGTGATTTCAGAAGCTAAGTAGGGATGGCCCTGGTTAGTACTTGGATGGGCAACCACCAGGGAATGCCAGGTGCTGTAGGCGCCTGGAGTAGGAACTAGCAAACCACTCCAGTATTCCTGCCAAGAAAACTCCATGGACATGGGGTCATGAAGAACCAGTCATGGCTGTAATGACACAACACATACACACACACAGTATTATTGCTCTCTGCAGTTTCTACAGAGAAGGTCGTTTTCAAATTGATGTTTTTCAGGCTTCTCTCAGTTTTGGCGTCCTCAAATGCCCTTTGAATATCTCCTTATAGCAGATAAAACTGTCTGTCCTTTAGATCTATATGAACTTGAATTAGATATTAGATAGAGATCTTTCACATCAACATATTACATGATCCCTTTTGTAACTGGGAATGACAGGTATATAAAGTTTTGCAAGTGAAGCATATGCTATGTTACTGGGCTATGGGCTTTCCTCCAACTTGCCTCTGACCAAGTTATCTGGCAGAAGAGCCTTTTTTCCAGCCCTGGCTTTGGCAGAATTCAGGAAGCAACATTTTCTATATATCTACCTATTTGGAGCCTGCCATATAACAGCAGCCATCGAACAACTGAAGGTAAAACCACTATTTTCCTGGCCCTTTGTCTCTGTAATTCCAAATGTGACTGTGGGCTAGGAATCATGTAGAATTCTAGCCAAAAAACTGAGAGCAGCAATACTTTAAAACACTATTTACAACAAAAGCAAATAACCCTGTTATCTTGTATACCCCTCTGATGCTTTACAAATGAACATTGCAGAGCTGATATTAATGTCATTTATATTACTTCTATGTATATAGCTAGACACATCGAGGGATTTCCTACACATCGACTTTGTAATCTCCAAAAATTCATTATCCAAAATTATCTGAAATAAATAAAAAACAAACCGCATTTAAAATGTGCAACAGAAAACCAGGAGTAGCTGTAAAAAATAAGTAGCAAAAAACAAACATGAAATTTAAAAAAGCACACACACAAAAGTAAATATAATGCAGCAGCAGGAAGCAGGAAGTTAACAATGGCACATCAGACAGTTAAGATAGTGGAAGAAAAAAGTTGTTCTAACAAAATATAAACCAGAGTCCTTGAGTAGAACCTGATGACTCAAATTGCACTTTTTGCCTCTTATGGCAGGAACTTTTAATGCATTAGGTTGATTCAGACTGTTCTCTGACCTAAAAAGTTATTGCAGACCATGTAGTTCTAATACCTGTTGTTACATTCGTTCAAACACAAAGGCTGTGTGGCAATATCCCCCTTGGCACCCATTGTTAATAAGCACCCACAGAGCCAGAAGAACTTTCAGGAGTATGTAAGTCATGGGTGGCAGATAGGATCATGATTGAAACCTGGATAAATTTGAAGCTTAACTGAGCCCAGGTCTGACTGCCTCTCTAAGCTCTAGTATTTCCTGAAGATTTTGGAGCACAGTAACTTGCCTTTAAAGTCAACTTCATGGAGCCTTGACTGCGATTGAGAGGCTGAGGAGAGTTGCTGTTGATGGGCCTATATGTCTAGTGCACCAAGAACTGAAATGGCCATTGGACAGTTGAGACCAAGACATGTTAGCTCAATTTATGGTTCGGTCTTTAGCTATAGTACTATTTTGACTCAGGTACATAAGAAGTATAGACAACCGATTAGATTGCTATGGAGGAGGGTTTGAAACTAACCTTGTGCAGCTTCTGACATTTCTTTTAAAAATAACTGGTTCTCATGTCATATCACAAAATGTCTGACATGAGATATAAGAGGTACATGTTTAGGGGGTGAAATAAGAAAGCAATGACTAATATCCCCTCGGGTACACAAAGGGAGTTTCATAGTGTGGTGGATTCTGTCCGAAGAAAGTCACTATCACATATTGATCATGTTAAAAGATTATTTGATTAATACTTCCTTGTTTGTAATATGCTAAGCTTCCATAGGGGAACTTCACAGTGCAAAATATAGTTCTGGATTTTAAAATACACTGTGACGGCAGCATCTTTCTTTGCCATTATATGTTTCATTTCAATTCTGGCTTTTGTACTAGGCAGTTCTTTTATGTAGCCTTGTAGCTCAGCACTCCCGGAACGGCTCACTTTAATAGTAGTTCTTCAGTACGATGGGGGGGGGGGGATCATAAGAGGCTTTTACCAAAGGTTGGGGATTGGGGAGGGAAGGAAAGTAAAGGGAAAGTAAAGGCCATTCCCAAAATGAGAGGGCCAAAAAAAAAATCAATTTGTAATTATCTGCCAACACAAATCTAAAGGCTTTTCTTTGATAAGGGTGGTAATACACAGGCCTGTAATGTGAATTATTTCAAAGAATAAAAGAATGATTGTCTTCATGACCTATATAGCTTTTAGTGAGCTTTCAATCAAAATTACATTTATACTGTTCATGAATGGCTTTCCTTTCCCTTTCCAACAGTGGGAGGGGGTATTCCATTTGGTAAGCTTTCAGGCTTAAACAGGACTCAGGTTTCTTCCTATTTTGATACATTCCCTCCTCCAGAAAATGAAGGTGCCAGCTTTTCTGAAAAGATGAACCTCTGGCTAAACAAAAGCCTGCCCTTTCAGATAAGACCTAAAAAGGGTCGTAAGCCCTCTCTCTACTCTTCTACAAAAGTTCAGTATTGCAAGGAAATTACTTTTAAAAGGGAAAGAGCACTTTTTAGAATGTGATTCAGCAGGACTATTTGCAATATAATGGTAAAAACAATTCAAATAAACAGTAAATAGGGTGTCTCAGCAGTACAAAACCTCTGGCCCTTCCTATTCTCAACAGAGCCATGATAATGACAGGAGGGTCTCCGGTACAGTGTCTAAATTCAAGACCTAGAGAATACAAGCCTCAAGCCTTGCGAAAAAGGATACTTCATGATATTTCGGGCTGATTTTTTCCTAACAAAACCCATGACAATTCCCAGCCCTTCCAGTTTTCTTTTACCATTATGTTTGCAGTTCCATTAACAAAACAGAAATTCATAACTTAATAGCTCTTCCCTAATTATGACCAGAAGAGAAGTACAAGGTCTTGGTTAAAACCCTAACCAACTGTGAATATATCCTCTGTCATGTAATTCTATCCTCTAAGCTACCAATCAGTTTATATTTCAGGCATTTAACCAACTACTGTATGTTAGACATGGGCACGACCAGAAAAAATGACGTTTCGAGTTTTCGTTTGTCGGAACGGGTCCGTTTCGGGTCGTTTCCGTTTGTCGTGAAATTTTTCAAAAATTTGTTGTTTCCATTTGTTTTTTGTCATTTCCACCGCAATTTAGCGCGAGTTGACTTCCCAGAGCATAGGGGCGTCCCGCAATCAGGGCCGGCGCTAGGTGTTTTTGCGCCCTAGGCGGCGAGTGGGCGGGCGGTGGCGCGGGCCGCAGGCGGGTGGCGGCGCGGGCGGACGGGTGAGTGGGCAGTTAGGATATCACTTAGGATAGAGGTTCTGTTCTTGGCTTGCACCCCAAATGTGTGTGTGTGCAAGTAAATTGAAGTTGGGAAAATAGAAGATAAATGGTAGTATATAATATATTTTTAAAATAAATCCACACCTCCCACTCCCAGTCGAACCTCCCCCTTTATCCAATATCAGAAAAAAATCCTCAAACTGCAAGAGAAGAAATAAAGAATAAACTGCTATTCCCTTCAGCAGACAAAGCTGCAGGGAATCAAAGAAATTATTTTCTAAAGTCAATTCCCTCCCTGCCTGCCTAACTTAAATCCTAAAGCCTCCGGCCTCCCTCCTCAATCTCGATCGGATCACACCAGCACCAGCAGCCAGCCCTCCTCCCTCAACCACATGTATACACCCGACTGTGATTTCTGGAAGGTGCCTCGGCTTTTTATGCCCTCCGAGACATCCAGAAGTGTCAGTCAAAAACCTGGCGATGCCATTGGTGGAGTGGTTCAAAAAATTTGCATGGTCCCATCCCATGCCCAGCCCAAATGGGCACGTCTAAAAAAATAAAAAATAAAATAAAATAAAATAAAATCAGTACGATGTTTTATTGCTATAAAAAACCCACTGCTGCTACTATAAAAATTCAGGCATTTAAAATAAATAAATTTCACATGTTTCTGTGGTGATTTGGTGTGTTTTTTGACCACGATTTCAAAAGAAAAATTGTGGTCGCCATTTTGGATCCCCCCCCACCGCATGGCATGCAGCGAGACAGACGACGAGGATGACCCCCCCAGCCTGGTGCAAGCAGCCCAGGACAGGAGAAGAGGGGGGGAAAGGCTGGGGACCCCACAAAAACCACCCCTCTGGTAGGTGGCAAAGGCTCAGGCAAGCATATTTTCGCCTGCTTTTTTGGATGGGAGTCGGGGGGTTTTAAAAAAACTTTTTAAAACTTTTTCTGTGCTTCGCATCGCACGATTGCCGCGATGCCACAAATGGAAACAAAAAACCCGACCAAATTTTTCTTTTTTCGGTTCGAGTTCGAGTTCTGACGGCTTAATTATTGTTACCGTTTCTGTTACGTAACGGAAACGATAACCGAAAACGGAAACGACAATTTTGCCGAGTCGTGCCCATGTCTACTGTATGTACATCCAGGTTCTCAAAGGGGATAGTAAGTAACTGAGGCCAGACCCATTCGATCGTCGCGGGCGCACTCACTCAGGGTAGCCACTCAGAGAGAGGCGCGGAAGTCGGCAACCCGTAACCGCACCTTCTTGGTTGTAGGCCCCTCTCTATGGAATCAATTCCTGAGTGAGCTGCACCTTGCAGAGTCCCTGCCCGCCTTCAAAAAGGCACTGAAAACGTTGCTTTTTAAGGAGGCATACGGTGACCTCATCTCTATTTGTTTAATTTTTCTTTCTTTCTTTACCTGTTGCCTCCCGCCGAAGGTTCTCCTTATTGCTAAATATTATTTTTATCTAGCCTTTTTTACCGCGCTTGTTGTTTTAAATGTTTGTTGTGATTTTTAGCTATTTTATTGTGAACCGCCCTGAGTTCCGGAACGGAAAATGGTAGCGGTATATATAAATGTGTCAAATAAATAAATAAATAAATAAATAATGTTCAAAGTTTATACAGTAGGACCCCGGTATCCACTGGGGATTGGTTCCAGGCCTTTCCATGGATAATGAAAAACGTGGATAAGAGAGAACGCCTGCCCACCCACCTCCAAACTGCTGTTTCCTGACAGTAGCTTGCTTTATGACTGCTGTTTTGAGACAGTAGCTTGCTTTATGGCCGCTGTTTGTGACAATAGCTTGTTTTACAGGTGCTGTTTGTGACAACAGCTTGATTTACACCTTGCTTTGTGGCTGCTGAATTATTTAATTTTTTCCTCTGCCAACCGTGGATAATGAATTAGTGGATAATGAGTCAGTGGATACGGGGGTCCTACTGTATTTGAGAATCCAGATGATATAACACGCCACAGTCACCAACATGACTGTGTGTGTTATATACCAGCTGGATATAAGAGATTATGAGGATTCTCTGATCCTTCAATCTTGCATATAAAAGATGCACAGAAAGGATGCATCATTATTTTAAGTTAATTTGGTTCATTTTCATTGGGACACTACATAGTCATTGAATCTCTTCTGTCAGCAAACCAGTTCTAGATAGGACCAAAGACAAGAAGACTCTTTTCCCTAAATAGTCTATTTTAGTTTTTAAAAACATAAAGGTAAAGGATTTCTTCTCTCCACATAAACCCATTCTCTCAAGAGCCAGCCCTAAAAAAAGATATTTGCAAGCCTCCCAACAGAGGGAATTATTTATGTCAGCAGTGGGTTTCTACACAATATCAATGTTGTTTAACCTCCACGTCAAGGTGCCAACTGCAATTATTCATAGCACTGAAATTAGAAGTCACTAATATTCAGGGTGACACCTAACTAAATAGTGAAACATATATGGCCAAATAGCTCTGTTCTGAACAAATACCAGGAAACTGTAACTAAATATTTAAAAATGACCCCTTTGGGTTTGGTGCTGGTAAAAACAGATTACAATTTGGAGAGTTAAATTTATCTTCAGTTATGAGAATTCTCTGATCCTATCTTGTCAGCCAAAGAGCCTAGAGGCATAGATTCAGTGAGTGTCTTGTAGAGTTGATGCTAGAAATGCCTTATTCCATTTTCAGCTGCTGAAGATGAATTTTCCTATTTTAAAAAAGATCAAATCTTACCCTATTGATCTATTTCCTGCACTTCCTATGGGTGCTAATTATACAGCTTAGCAAAGCCATGACTGAACTATAACAAAATTTGGGGTGTGGTGGCTCAGCAGGCTAGAGCACTGAAAACTGTCGGCTGTAAAGTCAGCAGCTCAGTGGTTCAAATTCCAGGTGCCAGGCAGCAGAGCGAGCTACCACTGTTAGCCTCCTGCCAGCCTTGCAGTTCGAAAGCAGGTAAATGCAAGTAGATAAATAGGTATCACCTAGATAAAACAGTGTTTCCTTGTAGCCATGCTGGTCACATGGCCACGGACTTGCACAACACAGGCTCTTCAGTTTGAATATGGAGATGAGCACCACCCCTAGATTCGGACACAAATAGCACTAATGTGCGGGGGGAACCTTTACCTTTATCTTTACCTTAACCTTTACCTTATGGACGTTAATTATACAGCTAAGCTAAGCCATGGCTGAACTCTTAACAAAATTTGTTGTTGAGTCATATTCTTGGTAACTAGTAGTTTAGAATTTGCATGGTAAGTAACATATAAATCTTATGAGATCCAGTATTATAAAATAACCAAAATGACTTTTACTAATTCCTGGTCAATGTTTTTGATAGACTAATGTTTATGTGTGTTCATTTCTTCTTCACAAAAAGCCAAGGATTGCTGTGGTACTTAATCAGGAAAAACTTTTGCAGGAATCCAGAGGTCAGAGAAATATTACACATTCTTAAAAGGGCAGCAATTTGCCTATTAAAAATAAAATCAAGGAAGTTAATAGAGGATGTGGTGGAGGCATGCAAAGGGGGAAATTGAAGCTAATTCTTGATGCAGTAATTCTATTAGTATTAACCCTATCCTGTGACTTAAATATATGTATATATAAATTCTATATGTATAAATTATGCACATCCTGCAGGCGCTTATAAGAAGCCCTTACAAATAGTGTCCCCTCAAGGCAAATTATATGAAGTCTCATTATGTTGTATCCAATGATGGATGGAGCAAACAGCTTTTGGCTTTGGGACCATAATCTATGGCTACTAAAAACTATTAGTGAGAGGGAAAACTCATTTACAGCTTTCAGAAACCAGCAGCTATCAGTCTCTCCCATGTAAGTGAGCTCAAATAAGTAGTATTTTGGGATGCAAAACATTCTGCAAAGTGTAAACAGGACTGTGTTGCTAATCATTCCTCACCCTAGTGTGTACTTTAGTTTTGCCATCAATTATGTATATAGTTTGAACTACTTATCTAGTAATAATACTTTGTTCCCTTTGAGACCTAAGAAGTAAGGGGAGGGAAGATTGAGCAGTGTCAACACTTAAAATTGATATTGAGAAGAGTAACATTATCTGTTCCTCTACTAAATGTGGACCATATTACTAAATGTTTCAAAAAATGAACTAGTAATACAAATTCACAATTCTGCATTTCACACAAAATTTCGTATACTGCGTTTTGGGGGAAATCATTCTAATATTAGACAAGAAAGACTTACATTGAAGACAAAATACAAATCTGAGAAACTATCACAAATTAATTAATAACATCACTGGAACATGATTTCACGTTCTTCTTGTGGGAAAGAAAAATGTACTGACTGTCCAAGTATTGGCTCTTTGGTTGTGACTGACAACACACAATGGCTGACATAAGCTTTGTGGGTTTTTTCAGTAAGATGGCTATCCATCTGAGATACCTGATCAACTTTTCTGTGAATGACAAGTTCAGCAACCATCCTATGCCCACAGAATGACTTAATGTTCTTTTGTGGTTGGTCATCATTAATGGTGAACAGCATCTGTCATTGGATTGGATTCTCACAATACATGCATTTCCATGATTTGTTAAAGATATTTTCAGTGATATAGCATTTACCGTGGAGGACAATACTCATATAAGGAGCAGGCTACAATGCAGAACACAGAACAAAATCTGGGTTACCCATACTGAATACGAAAACCTGTGTATGTACAGAAGATCAAGCTAAAAGTAGGTTTCACCCAGTTGCTCTCAAAGGCAATTGCTACTATTTCACTCTAGAATTACTTTGACTTCATCTTAATCTTCACTTTCTTCATGAGTTTCCCATCTATTCCTTCCGAGGTCGATGAAATGAGTACCTAGCTTGCTGGGGGACAATGTGTAGCCTGCATAATTAAATTGTAAACCACCCAGACAGTGCTTGAAGCACTATGGGGTAGTATATAAATGGAACACTTTGCATGTTTCAGCTTTTTTGATCAAACAATTCATTGTTGTTTTTTATGACACGTTACATGCCAGCAAGATGGCCATGCTGAATTTTACAACTTCTAGATCAAAGAAATATATTTTAAGTAATTCAGTTAAGGCTGACACAATGTATTAACTGTGATTTCTTATGTCAAAATGTTTCTAAATCCCAATAAATTTATTTCATTTCGGACTAGCAACTGGAATTAGTCCATACAGCAGGCATGCCCAAACTTCGGCCCTCCTGATGTTTTGGACCACAACTCCCAGAATTCCAAGCGTGTATTTCCAATGGCAAAGGACTGTGGGAGTTGTGGTCCAAAACATCTGGAGGGCCAAAGTTTGGACATGCCTGCCATACAGCATAGTCAATATGATCTCAAGACCAGAGAAAGATGCTTGATTAAGAGACTAACTAACGAAGCTGCTTGGATGAGCAGCGAAACGTTTTGATCGCTCAAGAAAAGAAGTCCAGTTGCCATGAATGAACTTCCAGATAAATTCACCTGGATGACTGAGAATCTTCACAGACATTTTGATTAAGAGTACTATATATATCACCACAGAGAAACAGTATGGATAAATAAAGAAGCACAGCAAGTATGTTTATTTGCAAAAAAATCAAAAGAAATTGTGATTTAGGCAGAGAAAATTATAAAAGTTTTAGAGAAGGTGCACATATCTTATGATTCCAATAGAGGAAACCTTGAATATACCCAACAATCATACAATAGTTCATTTATGGAAAAATATTATCCTTTTTAATTAAATAGATGTTTTAATAAAATTGTAAAGATTATCCTTTGTCACTGTAATGAAAGAAATAGTCACTCTATTGTTTTGTTGTGGGGCCGTCACAAGGTTTGTTTTATCATTATTCAAACTGCAAACTATGTTTCAGTGTCACTAACCATCATGCTACTTGAAAAGTTCAACTCCTGAAGAAAGATGTGAGGCAGTTTCGTCCAATTAAATTGGCAGTGACCTGACAAAAACATCATCTTTTACTACCTGTGCCTCAAGCATTGTATACTGAGCTTTTTCCTGTTGCACTGTAACCTACACGAAAGCATTTCAACGATTGGGATGAAATGCTGTCAATACAGTGGCATTTGGAAACATTTAAATATACTCTCTTTTTTTCTCATTAAGCACAGACAAACAGAGTTCTTTTAAACCAGTTAAGATAAATAATTTTAAGTTAACTAATCAAATAAAATGGGTTTTATATCATAAACTTTTATTTCTTCTTTCCAATTGTCTGGCTTGCTTTCCAGTCATGTTAAAATAACAGGATTTTGAAAATGTAAGGTACAGGTTCTAGAATCCTGTTTGTTTCTTTTCGCTGACTGGTTTGGAAAATCAACCGTGTTGTGCAAAATACCTTACCCTATCTATACACAAGGATTTCATGACTCTGTTCTTCTGAAGCCCCACATTTACAATTGCTAAGACTGTGTGGCTGATTTTATGGATATAAAGGGAGTTTCTGTTGCCTTCAGATGAACAAGATAAAAGAGTAAAGCAGGAGTTAACCCATGGACTTTCCACTACTACATTATCAAAACTACAGTACAGTAAACTGTGATGGCATCAATGTGACTTCCTCAACAACTCAGAAAAGAAACACTGCCCTCTTTAGTTGTCCACTTGCATTTCATGCTGTCTCTAAGAAGAACTGGCATAAACAGTCTAACAGGAAATCCAGGTATCTCGCTATCTATCGAACACCAGAAACATACATGCAAATATAAAGGTTTGTGACAGCAGAATGAGCCATTTTTATTGAGATAGACTTCAGCCACTAACTGACTGTGAAGGAAGAATTTTTTAAATGGTGGATGTACTTTTTTCTTTTTTGCTTTTAAGTTGCTTTGTCTTTAAGTGGTTCTATAAGGACAGAAAGATTTAGTAAAAGAGGAGTATACAAATACAAGAGTTGGGTAATACCTTTATTGAACCACTAAAGAAACTGAACAGACTGCAAGCTTTCATGGGAAAATTCCACTTCATCGAGGTGGGCACCATCCCTCCATGGATAGCATTGAAAAATTGTAGATATTAATCCCCAAAACTCATGGCAGATGTTCATGCCAAGTCTGCTAATCCAAACTTAATTTATAAATGTCAACTGGGGTTGTGGTCTCAGGCACCATCTCTTGCAGCACAGTTGATTTTGTGAACTATCAAAGACTCCATAAGGTAATATGAATTATCAGCAACAGAATCATTTATAGAACATTAAAGAGGCAGTTGCTTCATTTGTCTAATTGTATCTTTAAAGTTTATGTCTCTGAATAATCCACTGCAACTATTATTTTATGTAGGCTGAAACCCTGTTCATCATAATTTGAGTTCAACCATCACAATTTGAATTAGTAGACTCACCAAATCCCCACTGAATTGATGGGCCTACTTTAGTGTTACTTATTAAGCTAAACATCATGACTTCAGACTTACGTTTCAAGATTTTTTTTAAAATTTTCTATAATTAATGTTTTGAGAATTTTGAACATTGTAAGTAAAGCTTACAATTTAAAACAGATGAAATGAGAGGAGAAAAATGCAAATCTGTCAGCAGATATGGTAAAGCTTTCTTACTTTCCTATTTAAGTCCAGGATCTTTTGTTTTATGAAATAGATTGAATTCTTTGCTTTCTGACATAGTTTCCTGATGAACCCTGTTCAAACAGTCACAATTGCAGACTGTTTTTCACAATAACAATTTTCTGCCTGAAACATGTACTGTCAAGTTGTTCCTGACGATGATTAGTGGCTTGCTACATCCGTCTCATATAGTCATACATGTGTCAAGAATTTGGTTTAATTATCTTGGTTGGAAGTTGCTGTTCCAAGTCACTGTGTTACATTCCAGAAAGTTTGGGGAAAACAAGGGGTTAAGAGAAAACACCAGAACTAGGGGACACACACACAAATTGAGGGTTGGAAGAGTGAGAACAAACAAAAGAAAATGATTTTTTTTTACCCAGCGTATTGTTTGTCTGTGGAACTCCCTGCCACAGGATGTGGTGATGGCATCTGCCCTGGATGCCTTCAAAAAGGGATTGGACAGATTCCATCACAGGTTACAAACCATGATGGAGATGTGTAATCTCCAGGCTTAAAACTGGGGTACTTCAAGGGCCAGATGCAGGGGAGTGGTATCAGGAGACAGCTATCTAGTCTTGTGCGCTCCCAGAGGCATTTGGTGGGGCCACTGTGAGATACAGGAAGCTGGACTAGATGGACCTTTGGTCTAATCCAGCATGGCTCTTCTTATGTTCTTATGTTCTTAGGGTTAGAGTTAGGGTTAGGGTTAGGGTTAGGGTTAGGGTTAGGGTTAGGGTTAGGGTTGACCGCTGACTGGATAGCTCAGTGACCAGCTGGGAGTCCCTCCTGTGCCTCCTGGGAATAGAGGCAGTCTGTGTGGTCTTCAGCAAGCTGCACAATCCTAGGGCACCCTCAGAATATGGAAATGGTAAATCATTTTTGAGTGATTTACCATAAAAACTCTAGAAGGGGTTGCAAAAAATCAAAATTGACTTGAGGGCACATGATTCTTATCATTAATATTTGGGGGAAATTGAGGTCTAAAACATTGTTCTTATGTTTATCCATTGCATCCAACTATGGTTGGCATCACTTTTTACAATGAAGTCCCCATTCCACTTCATTTTGGTTTGGTTCCAGGTTTTGCCCAGATTCCACCCAGAGACATATCCCTTCATACAGAAGATACATTTCTGTCGGTTTTGCGCCCCTAGCCTTCCCACACACACCCCTGCGCTTGAGGTTATTGCTAATGTCGGACTGTCTATGAAGATCGTCATACAGGTGAGTTTATCTGGAAGTTGAATCATGGCAAAAAGACTTCTTTTCTTGAGAGATTGAAAATATTCTCTGATTATCCAAACAGCTTCATCAGTATGAGGAAAGCTAGTTGCGAGTCCTCCATTTTATAGTTCACTTTGACCTCATGTCACCCTGGTCTGAAATAGGCTCATAAGATGAACAATGGCCTGAATACTGTCAGATTGTTTTCCTGTGCATAAATCTGAATCCTTTGCCCTAGTAAAAGCCTGAGATGGTATATTGTCCATTTTATTCTTCTTAAGTCAGTAAGGCTGTGATACCGATGAACTCTTGATGAAAAAATGCCTTACCTTTGTATAAAAAACTGTGTCTATTTTAAGGCCAAATAGCCTATAATATTGTGTGCCCATAGTTTGCTCCCAGAGTAAGGTAAGTACAATTCACAACATCATACTATTTAAGTTGAAGCAAATCAACTTGACAATTAAGGATTAGAAATTGGCAGGACATTTATTGAGAGGTGCAAAGGTGCACTTACGCTTTAAACAGAACCAGAGCAAATACTGTACCTGCCTGTTGCTTGGGCTACAAACATCTGCTGATCTGGTGTGGTTTATTAATATTTTTCCTCCTTTACCCCTAATAATATAGATGAATATCTTCCAGGAGCAACTACCCCCACTCACACTCTCAAACACACCCACACAGCAAAGGAGCAGTTAAGGAAAGTGAGATGTTTTGAAGGGATAAAAGGCTCTGTGAAAACCTTCCTTTCCTCCTCTTTGATTTAAAAGCACAATTATTAGGAACTTGATTTATCCTCTACATCACTGCGATTTCCACAGCAGAGCAAAGCAATGCATGTGTGAGACCAAGGAGAGAAAAAGCAGCAGCAGATGAGCTTTCTAGCAGTAGTAGCAGCCGCCTGCCAGATGTGGGAGGGTAGAATGACTAAACTTAGAAGTCCTTGGAAAGGCATCCTCCCTCTCACTGTCTGCCTTTGAGAACCCACAGTGTACAGCAAATCCCAGGTCCCAGGAAGGCAGAGAAGAGGGAGAACTGGAATCTGGTGGAAGGCTACCTCTGGGAGAACTCCTGGGAAAGACAAAGGGTGAGCAGCCTCTGGGGGAAAAGACAGGAGATTGGAAAGGAGGAGGGGGAAGGGAGACAGAGGTCGAAACAGGCAGTAACAGTGATCAAGGTAACATTTAAAATGTAAAGTCCCCCCCCCAGCGCACATGCGTGCTAGTCATGTCCGACTCTAGGGGCAAGGCTGACCTCTGTATTCAAGCAAAAGAGCCACGTGGCCGGCATGGCTGCAAGGAAACACCATTTTACCTTCACTCTTTTTTTTTTATTACGGTGGCACCTATTTATCTATTTGCATTTACATGCTTTCAAACTGCTAGGTTGACAGAAGCTGTGGTTATCAGTGGGAGCTCGCTCTGCTGTGTGGAACCCGGGATTTGAACCACCAAGCTGCTGACTTGCAGCCGACAGTTTTTCAGTGCTCTAGCCGCTGAGCCACCATGCCCCTTTAATTTGCGGCTTGTATACTGCCCCATGGCGTTTAAAACACATTTACAAATTAATTAGGCAGGCTACACATGGGTGTCCAAAGGGAGAAGAAGCCCTGGAGACAAGCTGTGGAAGAGCAGTCCCCACTTGTATGTGCTGCCAAGAAAGTGGATTATCAGATGGAACAGGACCCACAGAGATGAGACCTTATGGATGAGACCCTATGGAGCTCCTGGTGGCTGGAAGATAGAGCTGCAGTAAAGGAGCCCCAACTTCAACTTATGAGCCCCGTGGCGCAGTGTAAATGCCTGCAGGTAAAACTGTGCTCACGACCTGGGGTTCAATCCCAGGTACCAGGCTCATGGTTGATGCAACCTTCCATCCTTCCGAGGTCAGTAAAATGAGTACCCAGCTTGCTGGGGGGGGGGGCAATGTGTAGCCTGCATTACTGTAATTAAAACTGTAAACCGCCCAGAGACTACTTGAAGTGGTATGGGGCAGTGTATAATACATAACACTTTGCTTTTTGCTTTTTTACCTCACCAGAGCAACCCCCACAACCCATTTCCGCCTAGCAGCTTCAACATCCAAGTGGGCCAGTACCTCCCACCTCAACACAGCAGTGGCACTGGCAGCACATATGCCAGAGCAAGAGTCAGCATGGACCTCAGGAGGAACAGGGGAACCCCCCCCTCAGGTACCTTCAGGCAGCTATACTGAACATCATAAAACGCCTAAAACAGACTGCTGGACTATTGTCTCCAACCTAGCAGCCCCAGTGAGTCTAACTGGGGCCAGGACCAGGGCCGGTGCTAGGTTTTTTTTGCGGCCTAGGCGAGGGGTGGAGGGTGGGGGCAGGGGGTGGGGCAGGAGGCAGCGGGGGGGGTGGCGGGGGGGGCGGGAGATGGTGGGGGACGGTGATGGGCATGGGGTGGCGGGCAGATGGCGACGGGCAGCAATGGATGGATTGCGATGGGCGGCTGGCGGGCGGGGGGGGGACGGACGGCGGTGGCCAGTGGCGGGGAATGGCGGGGGGCAGCAGGCTGTCCAGCGCCCTCTCTCCATTTTGGCGCCCTAGGCAACTGCCTAGTTCGCCTTAATGGACGCGCCGGCCCTGGCCAGAACCAACAGAACACCACCCAGGGGAACTCATCACCCTGGAGATCTAACTGGCAGGACATTTGAGGGTAGTTGGGCCGTAAACCTGAAGATAACATCAAAAAAGCCTGAAATCCATTTCAACAGCAACCTGGAGCCTATGGATTAGTTACTTGGGGAACTCCGGTGGGGGCCAGCTCTCTCAGAGATACAGTATACATCACTTATCCTGATGTGTCTGGTTTGTTGCAGGAGGAATACAGAGTCCTGTATCAGAATCACTTTGTGTGTCTAAGCATAAGGGGGAAGGTTTAAATCTTACTTCCATTAGTTCTCTCTCTCTCAATATTCTGCCTTGCTTCTCAGATTAAAACTAAGGAAAACCTCTTTGACTTCACTACATTTTAATCCAATATACAGCAGGACATTACCTTTTAAATACTGTGTCTTATATACCCAGACAGTGACTATAATCTTTTAGCCACTTAACCATAGTTTGACAGCACAGTCCTGGACATCCTTATTCAAAATGAAGCCTCATAACTGCAAATGTCAAAGTGGAAAGGTTTTCCAGTACAAGGGCAAAAATCAATGGTTGGCGATTCATTCATTCCCTTGCCCCTTAAAAACACAATCTCTACACATAGAAAGAGGACAAAAGGAAGGATTTCTGATTTCACTGAAAATAGCTTACATTTTGGTCAGCTCCACATATGAACAGGGGCTTTCCTCATAAGTCATAGTATAAAAGTGGAGGGTATCACACATTCACATGGTATATAAGTTAATAGAACCACAGAGTTGGAAGGAGCGTAAAAGGCCACTGAGTCTAATTCCCCTGCTCAGTGCAGGAATCCAAATCAAAGTATATCGTCTCATTTTCTCTTGAATGTCTCCAGTGTTGGAGGGCTCACCACCTACTGTGGTTGATAGCCTAAACCAGGGTTCCCTGCATGTAATAATGCAGGTGTCCTGCTTGTAATAATGGGCTTAAGTTAAATTAGATAGATAGATAGATAGATAGATAGATAGATAGATAGATAGATAGATAGATAGATAGATGTTGAAACTGGAAAAAATGCCTGAAAGGGCTGCGAAAACAGAACCACACACACATTGTTCACCAGCTGTCTTCTATACAATACCTCTGTGTAACAGCTTCTCTAGGACAATTCTCAAGTGCTGGAGGATGGCTGGTGAAACTTCATACTTGTATGCATCTATCACTGGTACCCGCTGACATGTCCCAAACACTCCATCTGGAAAGAGAAAAAAAGAAAGTGGAAGAATAAGAGAAAGGGAGGAGTAAACCACATTGTTCTATGACACACATAATACACAAACTGATGGATATTATTATATGCATTGTTGTTGCTTCGAAGCTGTGGAATTCCTTCCTATAGGAGGTCAGGCTGGCCTCCTCTTTGCTTTCCTTCCATAAGCAGGCAAATACCTTTTTCTCTTCAGGTATTCTCTCAGTATGTTAGTTGTTGTTTGCTTCTTTCATTTGTAAACTGCCCAGAATAGTGCATTGCACTAACAGGGTTTTATAGAAATGAAATGAAAATGAATGAAGGAACGGATGGATGGATGGATGAATGCAGGATTTGTAAAAAAAAGGGCTGCTGTGTTTTACATACTTTTTATATTTATATTTACATGTCTCTTATTATTATTATAATTATTATTTTAATGCATTTTAGAAATGTTTTAAGCATTTTCCCAATAATATTTTGAGTGCTCTTTAATTCTTTTTTTAAAGAGTTAAATTAAAAATATTGTGATTGTTTATTATTTAATGTTTTTAATTGTAATGTTGTGAATAATCTTGGTCCTTTTTAGGAGAAATGTAAGATTATAAATATTCTAAATAAATAAATATTTCCAATAAATCTTCCATATAATAGTAGCATTAGATGCACAGAACAGTTTGGACACCTTATTAGTCACTTTTCATCAGAAACTAATGTTGACCTAAGAAATGAAATAATAAAGACCTCTTGGTAGTGGGGCGGCTAAAAATGTGGTAAATAAATAAATAAATAAATAAATAAATAAATAAATAAATAAATAAATACATACTCTTAATGAGAGAGTACAGGAAACATGTATGTTAGCAGGAGCAGGAAAAGGGTTTTTTTTAATTTATTTTTCCCTTTTAATATGAAAGCTCTGTAGTTGTAAATGAGTGTTGAATTGATAATAGGCAGCAAAGGCTAGTTTTAATGTAGTACCCTCTAATGAATGTAATAAAAGAGAGCTGCTCGTGCAAAAATGAGATATTAATGGAACCTAATTTATTTACCTCTCTTCCATTCACCTAAAATGACATACTCTACTCATCAAACTATTTTCATATCACACCTTCTAATTAATTTAGGTCCTAATTAGTCTTTATTTAGAGAATTGTTCATTTCAAGACTAGCTTCCTGTGTAGGAAGAAGATAGACTGGGGAGGGGGAGTTCAAACATTCAAATTGCCTTTCTTCTTTCCATACAAAAGACTAATTTAGAATCTCGGTGTTTATAATACCCTCTAACCATCTGCAGCTCTAGGCTTTTTTTTAA
Source organism: Phrynocephalus guinanensis (assembly GCA_037367245.1). Classification (NCBI taxonomy): domain Eukaryota; kingdom Metazoa; phylum Chordata; class Lepidosauria; order Squamata; family Agamidae; genus Phrynocephalus; species Phrynocephalus guinanensis. The sequence continues at coordinate 57,633,286 of CM074742.1, read as the reverse complement.
AGGGTGCATTTATTGTTGTTCTCTCCTGTATAAAGTGATCCAAAGAAAGCCATTCAAATGCAACAAGTTTAATTAGCATGCTATTCTTTGCAATACTTGTTTTAATTCAGTAATTACTGCAGATATTGCATTGATAATCAAAAAGGACAGTGCAATTTGACTAGTAGAACATAGCACCAAGAATTAATTTACAAGTACCTATTTATTTCTATGGAATTTTAACAAGATGAAAGAGGCAAAACAGCTGCTCTAAAATTTTAAACCATACTTCTGCAGTATTGTAGAGAGCAAACCTAAAAATCAGAATATTAAGCCAACGCTGAAAAGAGGCATATTACAATAAGACACAAACCTTTCAAGAACTGTTTTTGATTCACAGTTGAGAAAAGATTGGCCAAGCCTGAATTTTTTTCGCAAGGAAAAATGCATTTTCTGAAAGATGTATGTTTGTTTAATCTAAGATTCTTCCATGCTCGGTCTATTTAGAGCTTCACTGCATATATTTTTTCTGTCTTACAAAATAACACTGAAGATAATAATGAAGTGTTCTGAAATGTTACCTAAAAGCTGGATCTATCATTCCTCCTACAAATAAACTCATGTACAAACTCTTACAGTAACAGGGGTTGATCTGATAAAAGCTTCTATTTTGTTCCTGTTATACAAGCAAAGACTAGTGAAGCAATAACTATATTTAATAGATAGCATGCTTCCCCAAATTATCTCATCCGAAACCTTGTTCAATGTTCAATGGATGCATAGGATATTGTAGGACTGTACACACTACCTCCATGCCTAAGCAATAAGTATTCCCTACTTTTCTATGGTTGTATATGTGGAAGTCAATGGTTCTTAAGCTGGTGATAATTATTTTAACAAATCAACAACCTAGCGTAGTCATGATGTATTTATTGTAGGTACTTTGATCATCATCAGCATCATGAATATATATCAGGCCTGCCCAATGCATTGAACGCAGGCGACCAGTCACCCATGGCGCCGTTGGAGGTCGCCCTCCAGGTCCCTGCCGGCCTCAGTGCCCTCTACACCTTGCACACTGGCAGGGCACCCGCTGGGTCCCTGCCAGCCTCCCGGCGCGTCACCTCTGATAGCGTGTCGCCTCTGAAGGTGTGTTGGGGAGAGTTCCCCCTGCTCCTGAGGCATGCAGCAGCCCGGGCCGGTGCTGGGTTGCCTGGGCCCTGCTGGGCTCTCCTGGGCCAGGCGCCTCCTCCCGACCATCCTTGGCTTCGGCTGCCCGCCGAGCTGGGAAGGGTGGCCGGTGGCAGAGGCAACCACCACCATGAGGGGGGAGGCAGAGGATGAGGAGTGGGACTGCCGCTGCTGCCCGGCTCTGCCCACCCTGCACCTCCTTGACCTCCGCCAGCTGGGGCCTGACCTGGCTTGCGCCACCCTGGGCCTCTAGGAGCTGCTGCAGGGGGAAGGTGTTTGTGTGTGTGCATGGGTGGACGCGTGTGCGCAGAGTGTGGGGAACGGCAAGGACCTGGGGGCAGAGCAGCAGTGAGGAGTGTGTGTGCATGCACACTCTCTCGCGTGTGCAAACACTTCACAAAGGAGCTTGCCGGGACGTGCAGCGGGCAAAAGGGGCCATGATATATATTATTCCATTGGTTATCCTACAACATACATATGATGTTGATGGATTTAATTCAGAGCATTCATAATTCAGATACCTTCTCCTGCCCATTCCATCATTTGCTACTACAGGTATGCTCTAACCACCCTTTGTTACTATGATCTGACAAGAGGACCTTTCCCTTAGTCTTCTCAATGTCCATAAAAGTGAGTCAGTCACTCGTAGACAGCAACATATTTTTGAACCTAAAGCAGTTTCAGTCAGAATGTCCTGCAACACAATAGCTAAAATCCTGGTGTTTGGTGTTCTAAGTCACGACTAGAATAAGTCCACTGAAACTGTGGAGATTTGGTGAGTCAGGTCCTCCATATGTTCTACTGATTCAATGAGCCTACCTCAGTTGCAACTTAGTATATTAAGGAACACAATTTCAGCCACTGTATGACCAGTTGTTGACAAAATGAGAACAAAGTCACAGAAAGGAGGCAAAAGAGGCAACAGCAAAGTGGAGTCTGGGAACACCTTCAGCAACTGCAGCCAGAATGACAAGACTTGTAACTCATTGATGTGGGAACTCCTGGGAAACATTGTGAATAAAACCTTGGATTTATCACATGAAACTAAACACAGCAAAGTATTGCATTCAGACCACAAGATAAGAAAAGCAGACATAAACGGTCTACACCTGGGGTGTAATGGAATAGAAGAGCAAACAATCAGAACACTGATTGTTACAGACCTGGGTAATGTGCGCTGCAACTACTTTTTAATTACCCATTGTGTTACAAATCAACAGAGTCACACACAATTTATTTTAGCTTGAAAAATATGAAATAAGTTTATTGAGATAACAAAATAAAAAAGTTTACATTATCATTTATCGCTAGATGTTTTTATTATTTATAGAGAGCTAGTTAAATGATCATGCAAACAGCACTCTATCTTTATATTAAGACGTGTCTCTTTCTATTTACTAATCATGGGAACAGTCTTCAATATACTAGCGAATAAATCACAGTTCATAACTACCCACTACCCAGTCCATAAATACAACTGTTCACTGGTCCCTCTCCAACTGTCATCAGAATGCAGAGTTATTATATATATCCATTAGCCCCACCCACAAGCTATCTGATTCGCTAAACAAATTATGACTATAAATACTTATAAATTAACTATGCAATTCGTTACACCCATCTTCTGGTTAAACAAAACATGCTTCATCCTATAACTTACTTAGAACGCATGGATAGGATCTTGAGGCTAAAACAGACAATGTGGGCAAGATGGAGATGTCATCATCTGATTTTCAAGGTACAGTGGTGCCTCTGATAACAAATTTAATTTGTTCTCAGAGGCCATTTGTTATCTGAAAAATTTGTTATCCGAAACACGGTTTCCCCTATAAATGAATGAGAAACCAATTAATCCGTTCCAGAGGTCTGAGAAAAGGCAAAAAAGCTGGGGGTGGGGTTCCAGACGTCTTTATAAAGTGCTCTTTAAAGGCCTGCCGTGCTGGAACAAACCTTCCAGAACATCTCCCCTTGCAGTGCAAACATGGACAAGAGAAACCAGCAAGACTGCCCCAGCCTATTCCTACCCAAGGTGCAATGGGGGGAAAATGCAAACGGACAAGCAAACGCAGCAAGAGAAATTCAGCCTGTTCTTGTGTGCAGAACAATGGAAAAGATTGCAAACATGGACAGAAGAAAGCAGTGCAAAGATTAATAAAAGCTAGCTCCCTATCTTTCCAAGTTTGAAAGCTCCAAATCCCTCAGCAAAACATGTCCAGAATGGCTCCAAAAAAAAGAATGAAAAAAATGCTCTAACTCCTCCCACCCCTCCACAAACTACAGGGGGTGCAATATATCATGGGTACACTTTTTTGCAAGGCATTATAGAGATTTGCTATCCGAGGCAGCCCATAGGGAGCATTTGTTATCCGAGGCAGCCCTATACCCAGAAATTTCCATTTGTTATCCGAAAAAAATGTTATCCGAGACATTCTTTATCCGAGGTATTACTGTACTCCACAAAAATTCAGGTCTCAAAGTACCAAGATTCATAACTAGAAATTCTTCCCCAAAGAAAAATAATCAAAAGATTCTTTTTTGTTGTTGTTTAAGATGGTCCTTAATTTGGATAGAGAGTAACTTTTCGACCTTATGCAACAGAAAACAAGTGGCCAAGTTCTGTGAAGCCTTAGCTAACAGGGACTACAAAATTAGTTTCACTGTAATTTTCACATTGGCATTGCCACTTTCAGATCAGAGCAGAAAATCACATTAGAAAGAAAAAGACATTAACATGAATCACAATGAATAGGTAAACCAACGGCCTTGTGCATTTGGCCACATAATTCTTCCATTTTTATCCCTACTGGCTGGAATTATGTTTATCAAAGCATAACATAACATAACATTACACCATTGTAAATGTGCCAGGCATTCTGCCCTGACAACAAGGACTGTACAAAGCAAGTGTGCAATTGATCACACATTTCTTATTTCATTGACTGTGCAATGTGCAGTGAAAGTGCTTCACAGATGATACAGCTATGTAACAGGATTTAGCCATTGATCCTTTAATCGGCTCAAATCAGCCGCCTTGACAATTAGCAGACAGCCTGTTCAACCATTCTGGAAACTAATATTAATTTTATTTATTTATGTATTGGATTTATAAACCACCCATCTAGCAAAAACACTGTTCTGGATGGTAATAATATTTGCTCAAAGTCAGCTAATTTAAGAGTGAATGGCTTATGGTATTATTTATTTATTTATTTATTTATTTATTTATTTATTTATTTATTTATTTATTTATTTATTTATTATTTCCATTTATATACCACCCAACTTTTCCAAAGGAACTCTGGGCGATGAACAACTGGAAACAAAATACAAACAGAAGTAACAAAACCAACAACAAAATTAAAATCGACAGAAACAAGAAGGCAGCAATGGGCTAACAAACAGACAAAACAACAGTCTCAGCAATCGCCAAAGGCAGCTTTAAATAACCAGGTCTTAAGGCTTTTTAAAAACGCCAACAGGGATTCTGCAAGCCAAATCTTGCTGGGTAGATGGTTCCAGAGGGTCAGATTAACTACAGACAAGGTCCAACTCCAAGTAGAGGATTTTCGGGCTTCCCTCAGGTTAGAGGCCCGTCGTGAGAGTACCAGTGATGCTCTGGTGGGCTGGGCTGAAGCTGATCTTTGGGAGATACGCTCCACCAGATACTCTGGTATGGACATTTTACTGGAGGTAAAAAAATAAAGGGTATTCTTAAATACCCTATAACCATGCCTGGTGATGGTCTGTCATTGCAGATCATTAGAGGTACAGGTATTTTTAATCAAAAGCACTCTCTATCCAAATTAACAATGTCTATATAGACCATGCTTCAATTCTACGAGAGTTGGGGATCCCAGTCAATGCAGGAATGTTACCCGTATGAATAAATTATTCTCTATGGACTAAGTAACATCAAGTTGAGAGTATAAATATAAGTAAACATTTAATTCATTTTTCTTTCCCATTCCTTCCCCCACCCCACCCCAGAGAATGTTTTACTTGGGACCTCTAAATTCTACTGTGGAATACCCACATGTGTTTTTCTTTAGTACTGTTTAAAAGAAAAAAAATACAACTCTTGGGTAATGGATACGGTGTTACTTGTATCAAATCCTTAATGTATGTGACTACTAGATTATTATAAATAAGTAGAAGCAGCCAATAATATGCTTGCTCTCTTGTCTAGTAGCAAAACTACTCTGGAATAAGAGTGGGATAATAAACTGAGGGTACTGCTATTTTGCTTTAACTCCCATTATTATTTTGTCCCAGAATTATCATCTTTGATTATGTCCTCTCATTAAACACACTCTGAAAATAATTTAATGTTATCCATTCATTTTTAATTATATCAGTTGCTGTAGCAACACAAACCAGAATTTAATATTGTATTAATTTATGCTACTATCTCCATTTTAATCTGAAAGCCCATTAATCTGGATATATCAAAATGGCACCAAGAAGACTACCCCAGACTTAAAAGCTTTTGGCTGTAGAAGGATAACAGCACAAATTCCCTCTTATCATGAAGTCTGGAGGAATAGCCTTCCAGAAAATAGTGTGTCATTCTGGAATCAGGAAAGAAGAATCAAGCCACAATGCACTCGGTTTTATGGAAGCAGGGGTTTTTAAGGTACCACCGTAAACCAGTCAAGCAAACTTGGTTCCTGGTAAAGCTAATTTTTCTCAGCTGTAGTCATATTTGGAACTAATTGTTAATGGTTAAGGGTGGAAAGATAAGCAGTAGCAAGGCAGCAAAAAGGAGGAGGTTTATCTATGGCCGCTAATCTCTTCAATCAACAGCACTCAGCTCTGTTCAACAGCCGTTGCCAAGTAACAAGCTAGGTTTCTCTTATCAGTTTCTTAATGTTTCATTGACTATTCAGACAAGAATAGAAAGCTGTGACACAGAGAGTTGCAAGCAGGGGAAGAGGGAAAACTGGCACATTAGGCAGGAGAAAACAGAGAAAAAATTTAGTTCCCTCTTCATCTGGATAGTCAGTAGTAGTTATTGCTTTGAGAGAAAGAATTTTGGCTCTGTTCATTCTGATCCACAAAAACAAAAGGTGGGTATACACTCATTTTTATAAAGATTTAAAGATTCTTCTAGCCTTACTTAGTAAGAGCTTAGCAACTATTGACATGATAAATTACCTTTAAATAAGCAGCTATTTCTCTATTACATCTTCCACTAATACATCATGGTATTTGTAGAAAGGCGTATACATTTGATACCCTAACTTACAATAAAGACAAATGCTGGAAAGCATTAAAATTTTATCTACAGTATTATCTCTCTCACACACACACAGAGAGAGAGGAGTAGCCAGCCACATCCAAGCCAATAATCACCCATGCTGCTTTTACAAAGTCTCCTTTCATGTTTTGGGTCAAGTCCAGAAAGTTTCTTGATTTCTCCTTTGCATCTTTTAACAAAGTCTATTTTTCATTGTGGAAGTGTTTAATTAAATATGCACACTTTAATTATGAAACTGAATTTAGGGAGACAGCCATTCTCTCATCAGCATAAAAACAATCAATATTGTTTGCACTTACCTTTGATATATCTTATTAAGGACATTCCAATGTATTTTAGAGACATTTTAATAAGGTCCTTAAAGGTTTTGTCACTCTGTTATCAATATTAAATGGCAAAGTTGTTGACTACAGAGCCAGTGGTTGGGGGTTCAAGAGCAGTAGAGATGGGCAGGAAATGAAAAACAAAACACTGTTTCATCATTTTGTTACATAACAAAGAACACATTCCGTTACGAAATGAAACAAAATGCCATTTCCCCCCTTGCTCACATTCCTTTTCTCTCAAAGTCAGTTTCTGGTGTTTCTATCCCAGCTGATAGCGCACTAATCCTCTCCAGAAGAACTTCGTGAATCATCCTGCTAGAAATTCAACATCAGCATATGGGCCACGTCACTTGGTAGTCTTCTGGAAACTGAATTAAGGCAGGTGTTCTGTATCAACTTAGGATCGTACTATAAACTGGAGCCTTGGGAATGCAAAATACACAGTATTTTTTGTCTTATAGCCATAGTCAATACAAGAATAACATAAGAACATAAGAAGAGCCCTGCTGGATCAGGCCAAAGGCCCATCTAGTTCAGCTTCCTGTATCTCACAGTGGCCCCACCAGATCCGTCTGGGAACACACGAGACTAGATATCTGTCTCCTGATACCACTCCCCTACATCTGGTCCTTGAAGTACCCCAGTTTTAAGCCTGGAGATTACACATCTCCATCATGGTTTGTAACCTGTGATGGACTTTTCCTCCAGGAATCTGTCCAATCCCCTTTTGAAGGCATCCAGACCAGATGCCATCACCACATCCTGTGGCAGGGAGTTCCACACCCTCGATCGGTGGAAGGACTATCCCAATGAAAGGAAAATGGAGGGCAGTTTGCTCCAATAATAAATACTGCTTACCACAGCTTTTATAAGGTTTTAGGCCTCCAAACAGTCCACGTGTAAATATCTGATAAAGCTGGTCCCAGTTTACGAAATCTTACATCACACAAGAATGTTACATAAGAACATAAGAAGAGCCATGCTGGATCAGGCCAAAGGCCCATCTAGTCCAGCTTCCTGTATCTCACAGTGGCCCCACCAGATGCATCTGGGAGCGCACGAGACTAGATCTCTGTCTCCTGATACCATTCCCCTGCATCTGGCCCTTGAAGTACCCTGGTTTTAAGCCTGGAGATTACACATCTCCATCATGGTTTGTAACCTGTGATGGACTTTTCCTCCAGGAATTTGTCCAATCCCCTTTTGAAGTCATCCAGGCCAGATGCCATCACCACACCCTGTGGCAGGGAGTTCCACAGACTAACAACGTGCTGGGTGAAAAAATATTTTCTTTTGTCTGCTCTTACTCTCCCAGCCCTCAATTTCAGTGGATGTCCCCTAGTTCTGGTATTTTGTGAGAGAGAGAAGAGTGTCCCTCTATCCACTTTACTCATGCCCTGCATTATTTTGTATGTCTCAGTCATATCCCCCCTCAGGCACCTTTTTTCCAGACTAAAGAACCCCAAATATTTTAGCCTTTCCTAAAGGCTAAGAAACACCAAACAAGGTATCACAGAGCTACATGCACCTTTCTTTTAACAACAAGCTCAGAATCTTCCTAAATTTGGCCAGGGTCAGTTTTTTTTTCAAAAATACTTTTAATGAAGTATCAAAAATTGAAACTTTCAAACTTGAAAAAAAAAATTGAGAGGCAGCCAGATTAACTACTGCTTTCATTTTTTCCACATTTGAATAACAGCACTCCAGAACTGTTTCAGCTGGATTCATTTGGCTAGAAAAACCCATTCTCTTTCCAAAATGGTTACAGCCCCATCTCTGATCTTTTTGAACCACCTATTTTTTTCCTATCCGACACTATATTGCAGCCATGCTGGTCATTTGCCTCCTGCCACCTGGGTTGACTTACACTCCGGAGATTCCAAAATTCAAAGACGATAACAGCTGTCTCTCGGTTTTGCACAGAGATATTTTCCATCTTATCAATGTCTTTCTTTCTTTCAGTGTTTGTGGCACAAACAATTGAAGCACAACCCGCAGCTGCAAAGGCTCTCTAACAGAGAGTGTGAGATGGGTTCCAGATACAGGCTGCTTCTTTTATTGTTGTGGATAGGAATTAGGAACATTAACTATCCTCTGCTACTGAAAATGGAGCACACGTGATAACTTCATCTGAGTGAAATCACATTTTTACTGATAAATAGTGATCCCATAATATTATTATATTATTTTAAATTGCTTTTTAATATGGAAATGGGTGGAATTATGGTTTAAAAATTTGAAAGCAACTACAAAAATTAGACAGATAGACCATAAGCTTTGGAGTTGCTCTCCATAACAAAAGATTACCACCCCTGGCACACTCAAACTCTAGATTAAAACTTCAAAGTGACACATTCCCGTTTAAGTGGTGCAGGCACTAAATAAATTGTACTAATTCTGCCCGTGGCTTCTCTGGTTTGATTATCCAGCTTGCTGGCCCACACCAAAACCGCACATATGCCTAAAAATACCATGCAATTCAGTTTGCTATTGCTAACCGATTGCTTTGATTTGGTTTATATACTGCCCCATTAGTGCTGTGTGGTTTACAAAAATAAACGTGTGCAAAAACTTAAATAAAAACCACAACAGATTAAAAACAATTAAAACTATTAACATAAAACAAAAGAGTACTGGAGCAATTTCCCATAAGTACAAGAACAGGAGGCTTCAAGTCAAGCAGGATTACTGTGGAAGGTCTCCTTGAAAAGCCATATTTTGAGTTTTCTCCCTAACATCAATAAGGACAGAGCCAGGTGTACCTTCTCTAGAACCTGGTTCCATGAGGTTTCTATGTCCTCTCAAACCATATTGGAATGAATTATTGGTCATGGGAGGTGTCCACACAACAGATGTACAAATGTTGATGTTTTTAAAATAATTGGGCAGGTCTTTATTTTCTATAGATGCACTAGAAAACAAATTGTTTTATACATTATTCTGCACTGTTTGAATTGTTTAAAAAAACAAGCAGGTTGGGGGAAAACCAACAAACTTATTTTAATTTTACTTACGAGCAAATTTAGGATCATGGTTTACTTTTATAAGTACAATAAGGCATTTTAACACACACCTAGCATGTCTCCTAATTGCCTAAATTCCCTATATATTGACATGTACTGTGTCAAGACAAGCCAGTATAAATAGTTTTCTTGTTTAACCAAATATCTAATTTCCTGGATGTTTTAGATGCTTTCCTGACCACTTGCATAAATGAGATTGGACTAATACACAAATCAGTCTCCATGAATGCTATTAAGATGGATCAAGAACTAAGAACCAGCAGGTCTGTCAGTTATAACCTAGTAATATAACTTAATGGGAGGATGCATATAATGGGGGGAGGGAGGAGTTGTGTTAGCTAATGCTATTAAGCCACCTTTCTTTTGACAAACGAACTAAAACACTTTCCATGTATGGGGTGGGGAGTGTCTTCACATTTCAATTCACTTCGGCTCTGTTCCCCCCACCCCCACCCAAAGCTTCATAATAATTTCTGCAAAACCAACATGGATCATCGTTAATTATTTTGTTGCAACCATGATTATTTAAAACCCCAGTCTCAGAATAGTAGATGACAAACATTAATGCACACATGGTATTTTAAATGAAAGGATAATGAAAGCAATTTATTTGAAAATTAAAATATGATTAAGAATGGCAGCCTGAACCAAGGCCCAGATGTGTGGAAAAAAAGCAACCAACATGCAACCAGGCTCTCATTAATTTAGGAACCTTATGAAATTGCTTTTCTTTCTCTGACAGTTTTTAATATACAGTAACATAACTAGACTACAGTGTACATAGTTCCCAAAGCCTAAACCCCTTTGGAGAGATTTAAGATGCTGGGTGAGCAGTACTTTCAAGCAAAGCGATGGTAGTTTAGATGAACTGGCACAAACCCAACTACATCATGGTTAAAGGTTGATCGTAGTAGTTTAATCCTTATAGTTCAAAGCATTTCAGATAATCCCAAATGGGAATAACGCTTTCTTTCAATAAAATCCCAGTTTAAAGCAATTACAGTTCAGCAACCACCCTGGTAGCCCAATCTACAGTACAGCATGCTACATTATACTGGTATCCAATCGGCACATGATGCAATAGGCTCTTGTCAGTAAAGAGTGGACCAAAGTCTGCTGTTTCCAGTGGTGAGAAGTCAAATTGTTCCAAGATGCTTATAAGGTAACAATAAATGCAATATCCTCTGCTGTTTTCATATGGTTTGTTTGGATTCAGGAGTATGTTTAGCGGCCATAAGTAACAACAATAAGGATGGTGAAAGCCAATCAAACAAGTAGTTATTGTTTCTTCTTTGAGTCTTGTTAACACACATATATACAATACAAACGTGGCTGCAATATGAAATACAGAATGTTTTCTTTGCATCCTAGAGGTTTTGTTGATGATGTTTATCAAGACAAGACTGGTAAACATCACTGTCACTGGTGTCTGGCTGAAGTTCCTGAAGCAGAACACATATCAATGACATATACATCAAAAACAGCTAGTACATCAAAACAACTGGTAGTTACTAGGGACTTATTCTAATTATAAATAAATATTGTGTGAGCCAGTCAGAGTTATTACATTCTAATAATTCATTACTAATCTGTTGCTTCAGCAAGAGAGATTGGTGCAGGTTCAAGTACAAGGAACAAATTTGTTGGTCCATGTGATTGTACCTACATTTCATTTTTTAGATTCATTCACTCCAGAATCCCTTATTTATTTATTTATTTATTTATTTATTTATTTATTTATTTATTTATTTATTTATTTAGAATATTTTTACCCCACCTTTTTCCTTGGAGAAGGACCCAAGGTGGCTTACAATAATGAGGGGCAATATACAGCTCAGAACATTTCGGACATAATTCAAGTTAAGAACAAGAAATTAGAAGAGGCATCCTACAACATTAAAAGGTAACATTAAAACTACAAAAAGCACGTAAAAAGAAAGAAAAAATCAGTAATGAAAGCTAACTTGGAAAACGCTGGTGTTTGTATGAAATCAGTCAATGCAATCATGCATGGCAATCCATATAAAAGTCACATCGTCGGTAGTCCATCATTCAAGGAAAGCTTGCCTGAAGAGGAAGGTCTTTGCCTGCTTCCAGAAAGACAGCAGAGATAGGGCAGTCCTGGCCTCCAGTGGGAGGGAGTTCCAAAGTCTGGGAGCAGCAACAGAGAATGTCCTTTCATGTGTTCTTCTGAGACACACCTGTGAAGGTGGCAGGATGTATAGATAGCGCCCAAGCCAGTTCATACTGCAAGATTCGATCTTTGAGGTAGCTTGGACCCAAGCCATTTTGTGCTTTGCAGCTTAAAATTTTGTAGATTAAAACTGAATTTGTTGTCAGTTTTCTTTCAATGTGATACAGATCATTCTGAGTTACATTTCCACAGTATAACAGTTCCCCTCCCTTCCTCCCCTCCCCTCTCTCCTTCTTCTCTCTCATGTATCGCCCAATCTACACCCTGTTTCCACCCCTTGTCTCTTCCCCTCCCTTGATGTAGCCTTTTAAAGCCTTTGCACTCTATTGGCAGAGTTGATTTCCTCCACCAACTGTCCAGACTTTTCCCTTAAAGGAACCTGAATGGTAACTACTCAGTGCCTGCCAATCAGCTGTATATCAGAACCAGGCATGAGAGGAGAACCTGGTGAGATTATGTGGAAATAAATAAGGGAAGATTTCAAAGTGTGGCACAATGTTAATGCAGAGGCATCAGCATCACCCTGTGACCAAGTGACAGAATGCACAGATCATGAAGGAAAGCCATGGAAGGGAGAAGTGAGACACTCTTGCAGCTGACATCATAGCCATGCCTGTCAAGTGTCCCATTTTGGCTGGGACATTACCGTTTTTCAGCCTTTGTCCCACCATTTTCCTGGAACATTTATTTTTCCGCAAATGGGGTGGGGGGAACAGACTTTTTTTTTTTGCTGAGCCCTACCTACAGCTGATCGGCACTTGGGACTCAGCAAAAAATAAAACTCATTTCCTCCAATGCATTCGGTGGGGGGAAAGGAGGGCTGGGCACTGGGGTGGGGGAAGGTTTCCCCACCCCACCCCAGCACCAATCAGCTGGCAGGTGGGGCTTGAGGGGGGAATTTTTTTTAAAAAAAAAAGCTCTGTTTTTTTAAAAAAAACTTTTCCCTCCCCCCAAGCCCCACCTGCCAGCTGATCAGTGCTGGGATGGGGTGGGGTGGGGAAACCTTCCCCCACCCCAGTGCCCAGCCCTCCTTTCCCCCCACCGAATCCAGTGGAGGAAATGAATTTAATTTTTTGCTGAGTCCCAAGCGCCGATCAGCTGTAGGTAGGGCTACCTACATAACCCCCAAAAGAAAAATTATAGCTTCAACATGCTGGCATTGCCATAAACCACAAGCTATTATAAAGAGCATTGCTTATAGAAAAAGATATTTATACAACAGAATAAAATTTAAAAAGAATGCTAGTGAACGAAAACCTAAAAGTTTCCTCTGGAATTGCTGTATTTTACTACCTAAACGAAACTTACAAAGTAAGGTTAAGCTGATAATTTCTTGAAGGGAAAAACAGTAACACAAAAATTGTCAAAGTGAATAGGGTTTAAAATTAAAATCTCTTCTTTTTCCTGTTCAGAATGCTTAATTAACATATTTATTGAATTACACTGGTAATAAAGACAGGAACACATTGAAATGTATTGATCCCCCCCCTTTAACTTGAAAGCAAGACAGATGCTTATTACAAAAGATCAGTTGCTTGTCTTGTTTTTATCACCTACTTTTTGAAAGACCCTGCAACACTGGCAATTCCAAACTTAGTAATTATATATTCAGCATTTGTCATTAATGACATTAGCTACATAGATCACATCAGAATGCATTCTTAAGAGGTGATCACGTGCTGCTCTTACAAATTTAAAATCAAACAAGAAGCTCCATAGACCTCCCGACTCTTCAGGCTGTTTAACAACTGTGCACTAGAGATCATTCTGAATGTCATTATTATACATCAAAAAGATGAAAGAGGTGTCTTTTCTGTCGTATCTGATGTACCATTTACATAATACAATTTAATTGTATGTTATAGCAATGTCTGCCAAGAACCACTATCATTGAAGGTAGAATATATTGGCATGAAGCACTGCAACACTGGAATGTTGCAGAATGAAAATGAAGGTATACACAGTGGCAGCTCTAATGTACTGAATGATGGGTCTGAAAAGAATAAAAGGTTTAGGAGAACTTTAGTGGGAGAACAAGTGATGATGACAACAGTAATGAGGCAAGCACACAGGAGACGTGCAAATAATAAACAAATGAATTTTGGTCTTCCCCTCTCCTTCCCCAGATTGACCTTGGTTCAATGGAATATTGACCAAGGGCGAACAGTACAATCTGATTGTTTTTAAAAAAATCTGGAGAAGCAGTAGCATTCTACTGGTAACATTAATATTGCTAATTTCTATTTTTTTCATTAATGTTTTACTATCACTATGTAATATTTTTATTGTTTGCTTTAGCTTACTATGTTTATTATAACAGAAGTGACCTTTATAGACAGAAACATAGTTCTGCCATGGGTTACCAAGTGTCACCCATTGTTGCCAACAAATAAATGGAAGAAGTGAAGAAGGCACCACTCAACACCCTCCCAGGGAGAGCAACAATGCACTGGTTCAGATATGTGAACAAACATGGGTAAAGATCAAGATCCAGGATGTACAGGCCTTAGTAGACCACAGAAACACAATGGACACAAATACAGTGGCACCTTGTATAAAGGAATTAATTCGTTCCAAATGAAATTATGTTAAGCAAATTTTCCTTTATACAAATTCCCATAGGAATGCATTGAAAATGGAGTAATCCCGTTTTTATGTTGTACATATTTTCCCCATTGGCGATTATGTTAAGCAAATATCCCCTATCTCTGTAATTTTTTATGTTGTACAAATTTTATGTTATACAAGCTGTTTGTTATACAAGGGTCCACTGTATCAAGTTCACAAGGGAGGACACCAAAGACAACCGGCTGGCTTTCCTGGACTGTGTTGTTATCATAGGACCCAACAGTAGCCTTGGAACAAAAACTTATGGGAAACCCACACAACACACACTGATCTATGTGTATTTTGTGTCATCAAGTCAGAATTGACTTCTAGCAACCCTAATATGGCTTTCAAAGTATGTCAGGGGAGGTTTCACCAGTCAGTTTTCATGGATTCAGATCTGTTCTCCAAAGTCCTAGTCCACGCATGTCCAAACTTTGGCCCTCCAGATGTTTTGGAACACAACTCCCACAGTCCTTTGCCATTGGAAATACAGGCTTGGAATTCTGGGAGTTGTGGTCCAAAACGTCAGGAGGGCTGAAGTTTGGACATGCCTGTCCTGGTCTGTCATTCTATCCAGTACACCACACTGGGAATCTATATAAGTGGTTTGCAGGATATCAAACATACTATAAACAAGAGATAACAAAGGAGAATTCAGCACTCCACAAATAAAATACAAAAAAATTCAACTCAATTGACAGAAACATGTATTTATAGCTTTTACCACCCCCTTTTTGCATTCATTTAATTCTGAACAGCTTGAAATAGGTAAAAATGTATACCGCAGATGTGAATATTTCCCCCTTTTAATTGTAGATGTCTCGATTACACACAGCAATATTAAAATATAACATTAAAGCATGTACCCAAATTACAAAACAATCATCTGTGCATTTGGCAGTTAATTGAATAAATGTGTCATTTTAAGATTAAAGGTTTCCGTGAGAGAGATGAACAAACTTTCTTTTTTTTCTGGTTTAAAGTTATTAGAATTGTTTTTCAAGTGCAAAGACAAATTCTGCAGAAACTTGCATAAGAAAGTTTAACTTACTTATCAGTAAGATAACTTTTTTCTTGGCTAATTATGCCTGAAATGAAGCAACAAAATTAAACTTTTCACATACTAAGAAGACCTAATTTTTTCTTCCATCGTTGGGGCTACTAAATTAAGTTGTAAAACTTGATAAAAAGATTGAATCAGAACAAAACTTTACTTGAGGAACCATTTTCATTCAAAAAATAGTCCACCCATCTATTTAACATTGCACTGCACCTTAATTGTTACAGCTATAAAATTTAGTGCACTTTTTAACAGAACCACAGTAATCATCCTGTGATCTTGTGACAAATATTGTGACAAATACTCCCTCTGCTGTACAATGTACTATGTTACAAAAAGATATATGCATCCAACCAAAGCCTGTATAAGCTCTACTCAAAAGTATAATAAAGGGAAATGTAAAAGTACATATTTCTCAAAAATTGTCCAACATTGTCTGAAACACAAAAATTATGTTGATTAGTATAGTAGGTCACAATTAGAGTAGGCCCACTGACTCAGTTGGAACCTGGTGGGTCAATTCCTCTATATGTTCCATTGATTGAATATATCTTTGGTAGTGCCAGCTACAATGAGGAGAAATACATGACTGAGTTTCCAAACACCCTGTGTCATTTTAAAGGTGTTATTTTTATGTTGCAAAATTAAGCTAAAAGGAAACCAAAAGATCAAGTCTAACCCTCTATGACAGTGTTGGCAAACCTATGGCTTGGGTGCCCTTTCTGTGGGCACCCGACATCACCCCTTCACAGCCACCTGTATTCAGGTTAAATTGCTGTATTGGCACTTTGCGAAAAAATTAGTGGGTTTTGAATCACAGTTTGGGCACTTGGTCTCTAAAAGGTTCGCCATCACTTCCCTATGAAATAGGAAATCCAGAGCTAAACCATCCTAGGCAAGTGAATGTTTAACTTCTATTTCAAAACTTCCAGTTAAAGAGAGTCTATCATACTCCAAGGCAAACCATTCAATTGTCGAAAATGTCCTACTATCTAGTTATTCTTCCTCAGGTTTTGTTGAATTCTTTTTCTTTTGAATGAATACAGTGTTTTTCTGTCTCCAAGACTTTATAGGTCGAATATTGTTAGACTAAAAATTGAGAGTCATCTTATACACAGAGGTAAGCCAAGGAGAGGAGTGTCCAGTTTGAAACTGTAATTTTAGTTTGAAAAAGTGTGGGGCGTCTTACAGATGGGGGGCATTCTTATAGATGGAAAAAATACACTTCAGGCCCTATCTCCTGCAGCTACAAAGAACAAGCTTGCTCCATCTTCCACATGACAGCCCTTCAAGATGTCTGCAATAGTGATTTCAGTCTTCAATCCCTCAACTAAACATGCTTATCTCTTATAATTAACTGAGGTAATTTCAATAAAAATGGTTATTGTATTAATTCTCCATTTCTTACAGTCCTCCCTTTCCATTTTACTGCCAAGAACAACATGATAGATTGTTTATAGACAACGGACATGTAAAAGAAGCAGATATCAAATTCGGTTTGCAGAAATACATGTAATTATTAACTCCCTTTGAAGTTTGGCTCCTCTAAAGGGTAGAGCTTTTCACAATGTGCATGCATAACTAGTTTTGTCACAGCTATAGGAACAAAACAGGCAAACCATGGTAACCATTGGAAAAGCAGAGATCCTGCTAGCAAAAACATCACCCTGCTGTTTATGTAATGGATGGTAGGTAGGTAATGATTGAGAAGGTCATGCTTATGCAGTTCTTAAAAACAACCACAGGATGGCAGAAAGAGCAGCTGATAATTTCGTCAACCTCCAGGAAATCTCAGTAAATGCCTGTTAAAATTAGACATATCTAAATATAGCCATGTGGCGTTGTATAAGTATTGCAATTGCCAACTCTGTGAGTCCCTCTGCTGTGAAAGATAAGAGAATATTGTAAAAATATGAAACTATAAGACAAGAATCATTATTGTTCAAACTGTACATTGTGAATTCTGCCGTTAGGCTTTGTGCAAACAAGAGAGTTTTCTCTCAATTGTCATTTTCAGGTTCAAAGTCCCAGCAATTAACTGTCTGTACAATCAAAGCAAAAAGAACCTAGATGATGAAAGTTTGTTATACAAAGGAATGTGTGTTCTTTGGGGTAAGGGGAATATTTGAATCACTTGTTTTGGAAAATATTCAGAGTTAGAATAAATACTAATCTGGTGGAAGGAATTTCAACATAAATCTGTAAAGATTTTTTCACCATTGGAAATATATAATATACATATCAACAATGATATGGTATGAAACATTTCACAAAATATTATGTTAAGATGATTGTTTGTAGAGGGGTGAGCAAAGGAAGCCACTATAAAGATATGGTAAATGTGTACTTTCATTTAAGGAAACCACTCATGGGTGATATCAAGTATTCAATCATATTAAATGCCACTACAGTTTATACAACAATTGATCTATAAAATTGATCATTCATCTTTAGTAAACCTTTGTCACAATTTAAAGAAACACTGAGTGAATTCTTAAGAAAGAAGGAAGAAACAACGTCCATGACAGATAGTGTACATGTCTCAGCGTGATCCATCTCTAAAAGGTTTCAGTGAGTTTGATTGCTGCAAAAAAGGTCAGGTTTGACAAGCAACTGACTTGTACTGTGAGACACAAACAACTCTAAAAAAAAGTAACAAAACACAGGTGACTGGGATTTATGAGAGTGGCATTTGGGTGAATATTCACTATACAAACTCTCCCATATAACAGCCAAAAACATAGTAACAATTCTCACAAGTCAATGAGCATTGAGCCCACAAAACCTGCCGATACTGGCTGCTTTGGAATTAAAATTAAATTAAATTGGATACTAAAGCCCAGGCTAAATCTAATTATTAGTCCTAACTAAGGCATACCCATGTAATAAATGGAAATTGTCACATCAATATTCCTGTGAGTTGTCTGAATTATTTCAGTACGTTTAAATACTGACACAAAAGGAGAAAGACATATCATTTTCACTTCATGCTAAAATCCTGTTCATGCATCTATGTACATGGAAGGCTGATGAGGTCAAACGGATTGGCTGAAATCCTCTTTGCGCAAATATGCCCATCAAAGCTGATCTGATCAGCTTGGTGTGAATTCTGAAATTTGCTTCTATGTTTGCTTTTGAAGTTCTGCTTCTGTTCCACAGGTCCTGTCTAATCCTTTTCATTATTTGGCTGCTGAAGGAAGGTGGGAGGAAGTCTTCAGTTTCAGACAAATTGCTGCCACTAGTAATGACTTCCAAGACATTCTCCTCCAAGTCTATCACTCCCACACTTCCCATAAGAGGAATGGTTTACCCATCTGTCTGCCGTATTTGCTCTGCTTGGGACTAACAAATGGATTTTACTCTGTTTTTAATGTGACAATAAAAATGCAGTTTGTAGCCCTATACACATTTGACTAGCTGTTCCAGGACTAGAAATTGTTTGAAAAAGAAGAAAGGGTGTTGAAAACAAATTAAATAAAATGTAAATATAACAAAATATAAAATAAAATCCTAACTTGCCAACCAAGGTACTCCTAGACCAAGGTATAGCTGTAATTAGGGTAATCACTTACATTTTGCCTTCATTTTGGCCAAAAACAATTAGGAAAGCAACTTAGTTTAGTTAGGTCCCAATTCATCTTTTAAAAAGTTAAAAAAATTAATTTAAGAAAATGAGACAGAGATGAAGGAAGAGGATGCATAGAAAGCCAAATTATGTACAGGTGTATGTGTGAAAGAGCGTGAAAGAGAATACATCAGATTATTGAGGTCAGCCCAGGCAGCTCAGTCTTCCTTCCATTAAAATGTCCCCAGAGGCAGTATTGTGGAATATGGTGGTATGTAATCAAATGAAGAAATCAGAAGTGGATTTAATAGCAGTAATTGTAACAGTGGCAAGGATGATTTTTGCTAAAAACTGGAAATCCAACAATCAAATAACATAGGAGGATATTACAGGGAGTTATGGACTATAGCTATCCATGACAAACTAAGTTCTGAAGTTAAAATTAGGAAGGGGTTTAAAAAGTAATGAATTTAATTTAATATGGGATAAATTGTTAGTACATGTATTTCAAAAAGGAAAGGGGTAGACACCACCAGAACACTCCATATAGAGTATTTTTCTGTGTATAAGACTAAAATTGTTAGACTAAAATTTGAAGGTTGTTTTATACATGGAAATAAGCTGAGGAAAGAACCATGTATTCTCGAAGGCTTTCATGGCAGGGATCTGATAGTCGTTCTGAGTTTTTCGGGCTGTTTGGCCGTGTTCTGGAAGTTTTTCTTCCTGATGTTTCACCAGACTCTGTGGCTGGCATCTTCAGAGGGCAAGGAGCTCAGGGAACGATGGGTTTCTTGAGAGAAACTCCAATATCTTTTTGATTTGCCCCTTAACTTTCCACTGCAGTTGTAAAGTTAAAAGAAAAAAATCCCAATGTGTTCTTAAGCCAATATATTATTAAATAAATGCATCAATAAACTATATTATAGTGACAAACTCACGGACTACGTAATTGTTTCAACCCAGTATGTGGGAAAATCCTGCAAAGGGACTATAAGTCTAAAATTCAGTTTAGAAAAATTGCTGGAGAGGGCAGAAGCTGCTATTCCTGTGGAGGCTGATTAGGTCCTTATCAATATGGCTTAGATAACAGAATTTCAACATGTTTGTGAAGGAGAGGCATGGGAAGGTTGAGCTGATGTTCATGCGAAGGCACATCTTTGCTAGAATACATGTATCTGAAAACAGTATTATGTATTATGTAGAATACGTGTATCTGAAAACAGTATTATGTATTAAGCAGGCGACCAGTCCGCCAGGAGTCACCCGCCACTCTCTGCCAGCCTCGTGGCACGCTGCCTATGGCAGCATGTTGGAGCAGGAGACTTTTCTCCCTGCTCGCACACCAGGGCCGGGTGCCTCCTCCCAGCCGCCCTCGGCCTCTCCCCACACGGCCCCCCACCCACCCTACCCATGCTGCCATCACTATCTCCCTCGTCCCTGCCCCCACTGCTGCCGCCCCCACTGCTACTGCTGTCACTGTTGCCCCTGTCACCACCGCCATCACTGCCACCCCTGCTGACACCACCGCTGCCGCTCACATCCCTGCCCCCTTGCTGCCGCTGTCGCCCCCACCCCCGCCACCATCTTGCTCTCGCCCTCGCTGCCGCTGCCATCGCTGCCATCCCCACCACCACCACCACCCTCGCCATCACTGCTGCCACAGCCGCCATCGACTGCGGGGGACATCGGGGACCAACAGGTAGGCCACTGGGGGTTGAAAGTTGGACAGCCCTGGTATATAAATTTTAATTTTATTTTAGGATGCAGCGGTTTTTCCTTTGTGCTTGGATCTTCATCTGCCTTGAGCAATAAAGTTATCTGAAACCTTTTTCATGGTTAGAGATTGGCACGAACCATAATGAATGGTGGTTCATGATGGTTCAGGGTTTGCGACTATCCATGGACCACAACCTTTCTGAACTTTAAAAATATTGAACCACAAATCAGTTAATTATATTTTTAAAGTTTGTGCCAGATTGGGAGGAGAAAACTCATTCAGTTGCTTTATTTTGTAAATGGTCGTTTATGGGTATTTTCCCGCCTACTAATTTTGGGCCTACTAATCTAGTCAAGTTTCTGAGAACTTGAAAGCTTGCATACATTGTGGTATTTCAGCTGTTTCTAATAAAGTTATTACCCAACTGTAGATTTATTTTATTATTATGAACCAACATAGTTATCGTTGTTTTTATATCTGCTCAGACTTGTTTAGATAAAAGTTTTCTTCCAATTATCAGATAATGATCAAATGTTCAGGAGTGGAGCCTTTAACCTGGAGAAGATATTCAATTTTCCCCTCTGAAAATGTGAATGGTCCAGGATATAATACAAGATTTTTTTTCCATTCCAGTGGCTCTTTCTAGAACTTCACAAAATCAAGATCTGAAAAGTAGACTTTGATAGCTACTTTAGAATTCTGTGCTTCCTTTAATGTTTTTGGATGCTATTCTATAAACCATTTTTGGCATATGTCTTTCTGCAGAAAAATACTTTAAGCAAAAGCTATGCTACAATTTGTTCCATTTCAGAAGAGGAATGAGATGTAAACAGATGGTGGGTTATATCCGAATAGCATTAATTAAGGAGTTTTAGGGCAGCTGTGACACTTTTGCAGTAAAAGGAAAAGTTTTAACAAAAGCAAACTGAGTTTTTTTTTACTTATCTTATTTTAAAAATCAAAGCTAGCTTGATCTTATATTGTTCTTGTTCCTATTGCTTATTTCTGGTTTGCATATCTGAAATAGTTTTAAATTAAAATGATATACCAACAAATATAATCAGTCAATAATATTCTCCACAAACCCAAGGGAAATCTTACTGATTTCATGTTTAACACATAGGATTTAGGCTATGCAATCAATTATTTATAACTTTTATTTGGGGCACACACCAATGCCTTTACTCTCCAAATTAGCAACCAGTTAAATAAATTAGTTGTCAATTAAATTACCATAGTCTGACCAGGGGAAGCTCATGAACTGAGCAGAGGGACATTATATACTATATATATATATCTGTTTCAACGGGAGCGCTAATTAAATCTTGGTTCACTTCATACCATTACAGTACTACTGACTTAGCATATCAAAAGTAGTGCCAGAACAGAATGGCTTGTCATTCATTGTAGATATATTCCCTATTCGAAGGAAGGAAAACCTATGGCAGAAAAAAAGGGGGGGAAGTATCAAAATGAATGACAAATGTACAGTATTTTGCTTATTTATTCATTATATTTATATCCCACACATCTGGCCAAATCTCCACTTCCCAAGCAAACACATAAATGTAAAGGACTGAAGAACTTTCTATTTATTGGCATAAATCCCACATGTATCAGGCCAGTACACTGAGGTCTCAATTTAGCCATAGGAACTACCTGAAAAATATTGCATATGTTAACCAATTTTGGCCAGTATGTATTTTGCGTTCGTTTGTCTGTTTGCACACATGCAGTGGCATTGGTGACTACAAAAGATGGCGGGCACTGGTGGCAAAGGAACTGCTCCGGGTTGTCTCGGTGCTCTTTTCATGCTTTTGTGCCCTTTCTGTGGAAGAGGAGCTCAACACAGGGAGGCTCCCTGAACGGATTCCTGAGGGGACGGTGGGGATGCTGTGGGATGCCCAGGCAGTGGTGGTGGTGGTGCTGGAGAGTGGCTTTGCCCTGTGTTTGGATGGCAGAGCTACTTTTGCAGCCCCATTAGAGGCTCTGACTTGCCAAGGCATCCAGCTTCTGGTGTCATTCCCTCTTCGGGCCCTTCCCACTTCTTGGTTCCTTGCTTACTTTTTTTCCCTACCCTAGTTCTTCCCTCATTTTTCCCGAGAGGGGAAAGGAGAGAGAGAGAGAGAGAGAGAGAGAGAGAGAGAGAGAGAGAGAGAGAGAGAGAGCTGCTTGCCCTTTAGGGAAGGGGTGTGGAAGGAGGCAGGGGCAAGCAACGTTGTCATCTGTCTGCTGGTGTCAAGTCATGTGATGGTTTTCCGCTCTCTTGACCAAGGTGGGACTGGATGCTGTCGCTGCCAGGAGGCAGACGGTTAGCACCTTCTTGCTTCTTCTGGGGAAGGGTGGCTCTGGTCGCTTCATGCTCGTTGGACTTAATTTGGCTGTGGTTGGACTTAACGCCCACGGAGGCAATGCACGAGTTACGCATCTTTGTCTCTTTTCTGCCACAGACCGACGTGGGAATGGGGGGCTGCTTGACTCGGGAAGGGGGTATAGATTTATGTGCTTTTCTGTTCACTTAAAAGGTAGTAGGAGCATCCTCTGAACAAAACCATCATTTTATGGTTGGGGGTTACCACAACATGAGGAACTGTATTAAAGGGTCATGGCATTAGGAAGGTTGATAACCACTGACTTTAAATGTATATACGGTATCAAATTACATAGGTAGCAGTAGAAGTTAGGGGACATTATTTTGTCAAAGAATTATGTAGGCAAGGGGCAACATGCTGGACCTAAGTTAATCATATATAAAATATGCAGATTATTGGTGTTAAGACTGTAATAACTATTGCTACTTCACTCATTTTGATTATCACTGATTCTGATAAATGTAATTCACTGGTCTGATACGTGCTAGTTACTGTGAGTAGATCACAGAGAGCCTCTCTCTCTCCTCTCTCTCTCTCTCTCTCTCTCTCTCTCTCTCTCTCTCTCTCTGTGTGTGTGTGTGTGTGTGTGTGTGTGTGTGTGTGTGTTGTGTCATTACAGTCGTGACTGACTCTCCGTGACCCCATGTCCATGGAGTGGTTTGCCAGTTCCTACTCCAGGCGCCTACAGCACCTGGTATTCCCTGGTGGTCTCCCATCCAAGTACAAAGTGGTACCTTGTATAAAGGAATCAATTCGTTCCAAATGAAATTATGTTAAGCAAATTTTCCTTTATACAAATTTCCCATAGGAATGCATTGAAAATGGAGTAATCCCATTTTTATGTTGTACAGAGATTTGCCCCATAGGCATTAATTATGTTAAGCAAATTTCCCCTACCTCCAGAATTTTTTATGTTGTACACATTTTATGTTTTACAAACTGTTTGTTATACAAGGGTCCACTGTACTAACCAGGGCCGACCCTGCTTAGCTTCCGAAATCAGACGAGATCGGATGTGCTTAGGGCATCTAGGCTGGCCCCACAGAGAGCCTACTACCTCTAATAAAAATGTTACACCAAAATGAATTAGATACAAATCAAAATAAGCACAGTGAAATAAAAATAAAAGACAGAAACAACCCCTGAAGATACTGGGGGGGGGTTGCACTAATATATGTGTTACCTTCTGATCATTGATGAAATTCAACAAATAATTGCACAGCACTCTTGTAATGAGCAACTAAGCCGACATATTTCATGGTCCTGTATTTATCATGATCAACATTCATGTGTCTTTATATATTGAATATTTCATTAAGCAGAAACAGAGGATTTATGAAATAAGAGGTTGATTTATTCCCTACTTTGTTGTAACTGAATTCAGTTGCAGAGCAAAGAACAGTGTAATTTTCAGTAATGCAGCCTATTAAATGTTGATTGTTCTTAAACCTCCTAATTATAACACATTAGTAGCAAATGCATCACTGAGTATTACTTTAATTTAAATTGAAACAATTCTGACATCCATGGAGAAGGAATACAAATTAAAAGGACCTAATATTTCTGAAGCTTTCTCTCTAATGATTCTTGAATAAATCTAAGCAACTTTCCATATTATTATGCAATAGCCCTCTGTCAGAATAGGAAACATACCAAATTTCTTCCAAACACAGCAATATGTCTTCCAATTAGCAGACTTGCTGCTAATTTTCTGTGCAATTTTATAGTAAACTTTCAATAAAATTAAAACTTCTACTATACAAAAATGCCACTAAAACAATAAAACAAATTACCCTCCTTGTAAGAAAAGCCCAAGATCTACAGACACAGCACAAATGACTAAGAATACAAAAGGGAGTGGTAGGGTCCCTTCCTAGCACAGTGGTATCAGTTTTGTGGCTACCCAGTTTTATTTGACATATTCTTTCATCAACAGTACGGCACTTCAACAGATTACTCTATATATCTGAAGAGGTGTTGTTTGGTTTCTTTGCCTTCTTGCATAAAGCTAGAAATACAATTAGATTGTGAACTAGAGATGGGCACAAATCGAAAAAATGACATTTCGGTTTTTCATTTTTCGTTGCGGGTCCATTTCGGTTCGTTTTCATTTTTTGTGAATTGTTTGAAAAAATTTCATTTTGTTTTTTCATTTTTCATTTTTCATTTTTACTCGCTTTTTGTGCGACTTAAAGCATTTCCGCGTGCGGACGTCCCCCAACGCCCCAGACCAGAGGGAAAACACTAAAAAAATGATGCTGGCAGAGACACAGTATAGACGAGGTATGCAGGGAGGCTGCAAAGGCAGCGGCGGGCGTTGCCCAGGGTGTAAGGCAGCCGCAGAGTGACTGCACTGCGGGGCAGGGGAGGGTACTCACCAAGAGGTACGCACGCACACAGGGAGACTGCAAAAGAAATATCTTCTTTCTCTCCCCTAAAAGCCAGGCTGCAGCCAGCAGGAACACAGAGACACACACCTGCCTGGCTGGCCTAAAGTAACGAGTCACAGAGACAGCAATCCCACCCTCCCACCGCAGACTGCAAGGAGGACGGGGGCTGCCAAAGCTTTTTATGTCCTCTGTGGCTGCCACACCTCTGCCAGCCATGGATAACTGAATCAGTGGATAATGAATCAGTGGATACGGGGGTCCAACTGTAATTTAATAACATATTTGACCAATTTTAATGCCATGTGAAAAATATACTTGTATTATTAAACACAATCAACTGCACACCAGAATAACTGTGAACTGAAACCAGAAATATTATAAATAAAGATTACAGATAGATTATTCTTGTTGTCAAAGGAAAAGCCTTGATGGATGGCGTAAATGGGTTATAGCTTACACCCTTGACATGTCTTCTGTCTATACATTGTGTACCCCATCAGATCCCTCAGACTAAGCCACCTCTGGGTAGCCTGGAGAGGTTTGCATTGTATATGTATATGAGTGCATGCATACTCTCGATCCTCTGCTTCTTTCACCCATATTCCCCCCCTCATGTAAATGCAGGAAAACTTACTTCAAATTCACCCATTTAAAATCAGACCAAATTTCTAGGTACTTGATAGTGTAGTTGGTCTCTAAACTGGGTTATTACTATGGGATTGGGTTGTTTAGACATGTTATTTACTTTTTACTGATGTTTTAAATGTTATTTTATATAATATATATGCTTTTATTTGAACAGTGGTTAGCTATCTTTATTTATTTATTATTTATTTTATTTTAGAGTATTTTACCCCACCTTTCTCCTTAGAAAAGGACCCAAGGAGGCTTATAGTAATGATGGATACCATACAGTCCAATACAATTAAGACATGTTCAAGTGTTTGAGAACAAGGAATTGAGGGACCGCTTACAGCATTAATAGACAACCATTACATTAAAGCAACATGGTTATAAGTAGTCATAAACACAAAGTCTATATGAACCCACAAATTCATATAAAAGAAATATAATGGTAGGCCATCATTCAGGGAAAGCTTGGCTGAAGAGAAAGGTCTTTGCCTGTTTCTGGAAGGACAACAGAGATGAGGCAGTCCTGGCCTCGAGTGCGAGGGAGTTCCAGAGTCTGGGTGCAGCAGTCGAGAAGGCCCTTTCAGGGGTTCCCACAAGACGTACCTGTGAGGGTGGCGGAATGGAGAGAAGGGCCGCTCCTGATGACCTTAACGCCCAAGTCAGTTCATTTTCATGTGTTGTTGAAAAAAAGACAGTGTGCAAAATCAAGCCACCCAAGACTAAGCAAGTTTTTATAATGTAATAATATTAGTTCTGTACTGAACATCTTTCCCCATGGGAGAGGCAGTTACAGAGAAAGAAAAGGAAAGCACAGTTTACCACACGTTGCATCAATAATACATTCAGACCCAAAAATGGTTTGAATTGACATGGGAAATATTTCATTGTAGAAGGAGTCGACACTCTTTAAGTGCAATGTCACATTGGATAAGAAGATTATATTAGCTTGTAGGTTCTCTCTTTGAAGGATTGAGACAAACATTAGGGATCCCTTAAGAAGTGAAGACTTGGACAGACATTGGTAATTAGTGCTAGCACCAAGGGTGAAGAGTGCAATTTTAAAGCTGCAGCTGAATCTAGTCCTGCAAACTGAGGAATCTAACCTGTATCTACACTCTGTATAGACTGTAGGGATTCTGTTTATGATCCACTATCAAGCTTTTGCTAAGAAGAAGAAAATTCTCTATTGAAGTAAATAATTTAAATTTAAAAATTAAGAAGAAAACATGAAAGAAAGCTCAAAACATCAGTTGGTTGGGACAATCCATTCCTGAACAAAATATCCCAATTGAGTTTGTATACATCTGCTGCCTCTGTCTTTTGTATGAGTGCTTTCCCCAGGGATGCTGGCAAATCTTTTGAGCCTGAGGTCTGAGTCTTTGGTACCAACTCCCGAGTCCAAAGCTCCAAGTTTCTAATTTTAAAAATATGTATTTTCCCCCAAGGAAAAAGGAAAGTGTGGGAGGTTTCCGAATCGTGAGTCAAGTCTGAGTTATTGAAAATAACGTAGCCCAAGTCAAGTTGCACTAGTGACTTAATAGCAAGCCCCACAATTTGAGTCCCTATCCATGGCCTGACCCATTCCCCTATGAGCAATTATTTTGATACATTAAGAAGAAGAAATCATAACCACAGGTGAACTAAACAACTTTAGCACTGACATTGAAGAAGTTGAAATATTTAGAGATTTTGTATACCTTGGTTCAATCATCAATCCAAATGAAGCCTGCAGCCAAGAAATCAGAAGAAGACTGAGACTCAGCAATGGAGGAACGAGAAAAGATCATCAAGTGTAAAAATGTGGCATTGGGGACCAAGACCAAGACCATCCATACCTTTGTATTTCCGATTACCATGTATTGGTTTGAAAGCTAGATAGCTGAAAATTGATTTGTTTGAACTGCAGTGGTGGAGACTTTTGTAGATACCCTGAATTGCCAGAAAGATAAACAAGTAGATCCTAGATCAAATCAAGCCTGAACTATTTCTGTAGGCAAAAAGGTAGAAGCTGAGGCTATTGTAATAAGGTAGGATGCTCTGAAAAAGACAATAAAGCTGGGAAAGATGGAAATGGAAAGCAGCAGAAAGAAAGGAACACCAAATGTGTGATGGGCTAACACTTAAAGAAAGCCATGGAGTTGTGGGTTTGCAAGAGCTATGCAGGTCAGTTGAGGACTGGTCATTCTGGAGATTGCAAATTCATAGGCACAATGTAAGTTGGAGGCAACTTGATGGCACATAACAACTGCTCAGCAGCAGCAGCAGCAGCAGCAGCAGCAACAACAACACAATACAGTCCTCCAGTTTCATTCCCCCATTAATTTCACTGGAAGTGAAGTAATTTCATGTGATGAAACCGAGTAAAGACAGTCTCTGTGGATACAGGTAAAACCCAATTGTTGATGATCCCTCAATGTCTCCTTTCAATTCCAACAGCACTCTCTCAAAATTTTATCAAAAGGTTTAGAAAATCTC
Organism: Phrynocephalus guinanensis; assembly: GCA_037367245.1. Taxonomy (NCBI): domain Eukaryota; kingdom Metazoa; phylum Chordata; class Lepidosauria; order Squamata; family Agamidae; genus Phrynocephalus; species Phrynocephalus guinanensis. Next base: position 57,604,494 of record CM074742.1, on the reverse strand, counting down.
CTAGAAAAGTGTTGGCAAACCTAAGGCACAGCTGCCAAAGGTGGCACTCTGAGCCCTTTCTGTGGGCACCCGACATTGCCCCTTCACAGCCACCTGGATTCAGGTTAAATTGCTGTATTGGCACTTTGTGAAAAAGTAGTGGGTTTTGAATTGCAGTTTGGACACTCGGTCTCTAAAAAGTTCACTGTCACTGTTCTAGAACATTGTGAGAAGTGGCCCCCAGGGCTGTGTGGACAAAAAGGAATCAATAAAAATCTCCTACTTTGCCTTCTAATAGGAACTCACAATGGAGTAGAGCCCGTTTAAAATAGAATGTGTTAATTCAGCAGCATACCCTGAAACCTGGCAAATTATCTCATTTGATAGACGGTCTCATAGGAAATTTCTTAAAACAACAAAGAATGCTGCATGTATTTTATCAAAGAACATAAATGTCCTTGAAATCTGTTTGGGGAAAGCAGCTGGCATGTCCTCCTGTAGCAGGGAACAATTTCTTCCAGCAAAAAGCTGATACTTTCACACATCGCAAAATTTGCCCACTAAATTGTCTCCCAGCCAGGTGTGTCACATGCCAAATTAGTTGCTGTTTGAGAGAAATGGGAGACTGCTGGGATCATCCATTCTAATTTTTCAAGAGCACATCTAATAATGGCAGTGCCCTCTGTTTTGCATTACCATAACCTTTTAAAAAAAATTACAGTAGTAAAAGGAAAACTACTAAAATGCAAAATCTGTTCAGTTCTTGGGAATCTGAGTGTTTGCATGAAAACAGAGAGCAATCTAGCCCTGACCCCTAGGGTCATAATTTCTAATTCTGACAATGAGGAATGTCTTTATCCTCAAACATTCTCCATGCTACCAGAAATTCTGGAAAATCGGCACTCCCTATCTTGTAGGAAAAGTGCATAGAAAAGGCAAAGTCCTCAGAAGCTCAGAATGGGGCCTAAAATATTGCCTCAGTGTCTTTGTTGTACTTAATTCCTATCAGAAACTTTTTTAAAAAAATCAGCTAATCATTCAGAATATTTAATTTTATACAGCTTCATTTTTTTAAATTTTATTTTTTTAACATCATCATACTGAAAATTTATAAAGTGAGGGTGAATCATGTAAATAAACCGCTGCACTGGTCTAGAATGAAAAAATGCAGGTTGTCAACCTCCTGTCACAACCTAATAAAAAACAAAATGCTATTCACCATGTTCCACTACCGGTTAATTTTTTTAAAAAATTGCTTTTCAATACTCTGGGTGTAATACACAAATGTAGTAGTCATGAATAATATGCTAACTCCTTTGATGCACACATGCAGTGCTCTGACCTAAACAATTAACTGTCTGTATGTGTTGCTAAATGACACTTTCCTTTGGCATAAAAGCATTCATACATGCAAAGAATAAATAACATTGCACATTCTGAGATCATACAGTTGGTCCAGTGCAAGATTTTACCTATTAAGTTTGTGCATATTAATGCTACCTAATGAGTCTCAGCATAGAAACTGAGAGTATTTTCTCTTTAAAGTAGGAGATTGTATGTGGTGGTAGGGTTTTTTGGTATGCAAATCATAGTACAGAATGTCTTTTAGATCCAGCAGGTGCATTAAACTGCAGTTTAATGAAACTGGGACCCACACAGGTCTGTTTGCACACATCCCTACTCTCTCCAGTAAACAATAACCACCTGCTCAGGTGATTAACCATCTTAAACACCTCTAAGGCATAGTCATTTATGGGAGAAGTCAAGAAGAAAACAGGTCCTCTGAGAAGCCTACATTTAGTAATACAATGTTTTGTGGCTAAAAGACCAACAACTGCAAGCTGGGCCAATCATACCAAATGTTGCAACTCTACCTTGAAACTTACAGTTGCTGTATTCATATATAAATCATTCAGATTCATAGTTCAGTGAATCTTTGCATAGTTAGCTCCTAGTTAATAAGAGTGTTCTATTGGGCCCTCATAATATACCCCTATTTATCTAGAAGCCATTTTGCTATTCTACCAACAGAGTTCCTGTTTGTGGCTATTTGTGTATACAAAGACAAGGAGGGCAAGCATTTATTTACTGGATCAAATTCAAATTTCCATGTCTAACACAGTAAAGCCTATATGTATACAACTACTGTATTTTTCAATCTATAGAATGCTGCCATTTATTAGATCCCCCCCACACACACACACACTTTTTAGACCCCAAAATAAATAAAATAAATAAATCCTCCTTGAGGTCTCCACCACCCCCACTGTTACCTTTAATTTCCTGGTTCTAAACACTCCTCTCATCTTTGGTGAGTTTGTTTTTTTCAGGATCAGGCTCTGTTGGGCTTGAGCAGCCCATTAAGAAATGCCTTTTCACACTAAAAGAAAAGGTGTGGTTTTCCTTTTCTTTTCTTTCCAGAGTACATTTCTTAATGGGCTGCTCAAGCCCGACAGAGCCTGATCCTACAAAATACAAACTCAGCAAAGCCAAGAGGAGTGTTTAGAACAGGGAAGTGGAACAGTGGGGGTGATGGGGGTGTACAACTCAAGCAAAGACTGAGCTTGAGCCTGAAAAAAACAAACCTACCAAAGCAGAGAGGAGTGTTTAGAATGGGGAAAACAACAGGGGTGGAGTGGGGGGGGGTGGAGAACTCAAGGAAAGATGTAGCCGACCGTGCAAAAAACAAACCATGGAGGGGGGAAAGCAAGGTGAGTTTGTGTTCTCCTCCACCCTCCCACCCAGAAAGGCTTACTTCTGTGAATACCACGCCCCTTAATTTTTGGCATCGTGATTTTAGAAAAAAAGTAGTGTGGTATACACAGAAAAATATGGTAGTTCATGTTTTCTTGAGGCTCTATATCAATGTACACAGCCATATAAACTCCCCCTGTTCTAAGATGCATGAGAGAAAGGATCTGGACATGTGATTTTAACCCAGGCAGCCACATGTTTTAGCAGAATCACAAATTTAGAGATTATATGTTCCAATAACCCACACAATAATCTCTCATGAAAATTTTATTTAGCACACACATACACAACCTGAAAAGAAAACAGAGTTCTTTTGAACTACAAATCAAACACAGGTGCACAAAATTCTGACCAGTCAGTAGACATAAGTATTACCATGTAGACAGAATATATTGATCCAGGATGTGAGACATGAGTGAGGTCAATGGAGGGATATTGAGATTTAGAAAAACAAACAAATTCAAACACTGCAATGCATAAGAACCACCAAAACCAAGACATCTTGTAAATTGTCAAAATGTATTTATAGAAAACTGGAAGGAAAACAACCAGAAGCTATTTTCAGTCATCCAGGTGAGGTTAATCTGGAAGATGAGTCATGACAGCTGGACTTCTTACCTTGAGAGATCGAACTGTTTCACTACTCATCCAAGCATCTTTGTCAGTCTGATGAAGCTGCTTGGATGAGTAGTGAACCATTTCAATCTCTCAAGAAAAGAAGTCCAGTTGCCATGATTCAACTTCCAGATTATGTACTAGAGACAATCAAGGCAGTATTTAGCCAGTTTGTTACAATTCATCATAATCAGGTGCTATGATTCTAAGTTTTTATGACTATGTTTGAACCTGACAAAAATATTCAAACTGAAAAGTCTGAACTTGAATAAAAATATTTTTTTCAATATCTATAAAGGTATGTATACCTGAAAAAGCATGAAGATGTATAGTATGGACCTAGAATTGTTGTAACTTAGACTAAATTAGGGGATATATATATTTCTTCTCAAATCCAGCTGTAGTTACAGGTAGACATGGGCACGACTTGGCGAAATTCTCGTTTCTGTTTCCGTTCCTCGTTTCCGTTACGTAACGGAAACGGTAACGACAATTACTCTGCCAGAACTCGAACTCGAACCGATAAAAGAAAAATTGGGTGTGATTTGTTGTTGTCGTTCCTGGCATCGCAGCGATCGCGCGATGCCAAGCAGCACAGAAAAAAAGTTTTAAAAATAAAAAAAACCCGATTCCCGGCCAAAAAAGCAGGCAAAAATATGCCTGCCTGAGTGAGGGCACCTACCAGAGGGGTGGTTTCTGGGGGGGGGTCCCCGGCCTCCCCCCTCTCCTGTCCTGGGCTGCTCTGGTGGGGGGCATCCTCGTCGTCTCGCCAACTCGCCATGCCATGCAGTGCGGGCGGGGGATCCAAAATGGGGCGACCACAATATTTATTTTGAAATCGTGGTCCAAAAACACACCAAAGCACCACAGAAACATGCGAAAATAGCTATTTTAAAACTGCCTGAATTTTTACAGTAGCAGCAGTGGGTTTTTCTTGCAACAAAACATCTCCATTGATTTTATTTTATTTTATTTTATTTTTATTTTTTTACACCTGCGCAATGATGGGCTGGCCATGGGAGTGGACCATGCAAATTTTTGGAGCCATTCTACCAATTGCATGACCACTTGGCCAGGTTTTGACCGAGATTTCTGGGATGTGCCAGTCGGGCATAAAAAGCCCACTAACCCCAGCCCGAACTCGAACCCTAACCCTAACCCTAACCCATACGCCAGTACACTGTCCTTCTTAGTGGGTCAGAGAGGCACCCAGAGGTGCACCCCACTAACTCACCCTAACCTTACCCGTAACCCTAACCCTAACCCTAAGCCAGATCTGTGTACTCGCATTGCACTACACGCAAGTACACTTCCCTTCTTAGTGAGCCAGAGGGCGCCCATAGGGGTCTTCTCTCACTTCCCCAGCCCAAGTGCACCGTACACCAGTATGCCAGTATGCTTAGTGAGTCACAGTAGAGGCATCCAAAAGAAAGAGAGGTGCCTCTGCCTGCCACTGCAACTTGGTATGCATATCCAATTGGCTATGCGTACCCATTTGTAGCGGGCCAGAGGAGGCACCCACCCCAGAGAGGTGCCTCCAGGAGCCCGCTTTCCCTTCATAGCGGGCCAGAGGAGGCACCCACCCCAGAGAGGTGCCTCCAGGAGCCCGCTTTCCCTTCATAGTGGGCCAGAGGAGGCACCCACCCCAGGTGCCTCCAGGAGCCCGCTTTCCCTTTGTAGCAGGCCAGAGGAGGTACCCACCCCAGAGAGGTGCCTCCAGGAGCCCGCTGCCCCCCCAAAAACCAGTACTAACGACAGACAAAAAAACGACAAATGAAACGACAAATTTTTGAAAACTTTTGCGACAAACGGAAACGAGCCGAAACGGGCCGGCTCCGACACACGACAACTCGAAACGTCATTTTTCCTGGTCGTGTCCATCTCTAGTTACAGGCACCTAATCACATATAACAACTGGCGTCTGCAAACCCCTGACTGAAAAAGGTTCAACCAGTCAATTCAGGATGGTCAACCAGTTATCCTGTACAGGAATGGAAATGTCAGGCAAAAACAAAACATAAATAAAGAAGCCAAAATAAGAACATAAGAAGAGTCCTGTTGGACCAAGGGCCCATCTATTCCAGCTTCCAGTATCTCACAGTAGCCCCATCAGATGCCTCTGAGAACACACACGAGACAACTAGATATCTGTCTCCCCTATATCAGTCCCCTGTATCTGGCATTCTGACATGTCATGGCAATTTAAAAACTGCTACATTTAAATATGAGCTTTCAGGGACAAGTCCAGTTCTTCAGACATATGAAAATGCCTTGCCTCAAGATGTGGACTTCACATTCCACAGATGAAAGCTCACATTAAAATATACCGTCCTTTAGGTGCCACACTGTTTTTTTTTTCTTTATTTTTAATTTTTTTTGTTTTTGCCTGACATAGAAACACAACATTCAGCTGCCTATCCAGGTGCATGCAAACACCACTAGCACATGGACATATCTCACTGAATCTAGAAAGGGAGTATGCTAGTCATATTATCCAATCATCTACCCACCAATTTACGTCATGTAATCTTGTTAGAATATTCAATACCGACACCATACAGTGTTTTTCCACATTAATGCACACTGCATTGTGTACCCAAAGCTGATATCCAAAAGGGCTGCTGGCACCTGGTTAAAATAAAGCTTGCATAATATAATAATGAAACTCTGTTCATAGCAGAAGTGCTGACAGACCCTTAACAACAGGAGCTCTGCTAGGCACAAGCCTAATAAATTCATCTTACTGAGCAAGGATATTTGCTTATGAACAGGTCAACCAAGAACTGCAAAGCAAGCTGAGTAGCGCTCAACACCACAACTGCTCCCAAGGCAATGCTCAGGTTTGATAATAGATAACCATCACCCCATGTAGAAATGTAATGCAGAATTAATCATTTTAATTTTCCATCTCCAGGTACTGAATAGAGTTATTACTTCTCTGCCAGAAAGGAATGTGTTTATTAGAAGAAGAAGCACATGAATAAACATCATGCTCATCCCTGCCTAGACTGGTAGACCACTCTGTGATTTTCCGACAAAGTGAAAGTCGGAAATATCTTGCATATTTGCCAGCTGAGAATATCCTCTCAAATGCCAGGTAAAATTTCACTCATTTTTTTCCTGCAAATATGATCAATGTGTTTATTTAAAGGCACAGATGGGGGAGGGGAGACAAATTATTTACATCTTTATCAAATGAAACAGAAAACTGCTATTATTATTGTTTACTATGCTTTTTTATGAAGCAATGTTCATCAAACAATGCAATGGAGAGAATTCACACAGATATAAGGATTGCTATTAAAAGGCAAGTAAAACAAGTATAAATTATTGCTGCTGGTCAATTACCATAATAAAGACTTGATTGAATGAATATAAATCATTTTAAAGCAAGCTTCATATAAAATGAATGAATCATTCCACTCTCTTATAGCATTCAGAGGCATAGCTAGAGTTTGGAGCAGCTAGAGACATAAAAAGTCAGTTTTTGCACCCTCTCTCCCCCAACCATGTCTCACCCACCCAGCAAGGGGGGCCAGATGGAGCAGCCGCAGCGTAGCCAGTGGGCTGGAGGTTGCCTCACTGGGGCAGGAGGGCAGTGCATCCCTTGCCCTTTTTTTGCCAACCTCAAGTATTGGGGTGGCAACCTCAAGTATTGGGGTGGGGAGGAGGAGGAGGAGGAGGAGGAGGAGGAGGAGGAGGAGGAGTCACCTGGGCCAACACTGAGTGTGAAGCCGCCCTGGAAGGGGCAGCAGTGGAAGAAGAGCTTGAAGATGGCCATTTCGCAGTGCTGTACATTCTGCCAGTAGCCATAGGCCATGGTGAACTAGTAGAGGTCGGTGAGCAGCGTCAGTGGAGGGGCCTCATCTGGGCTCCCCATGACCCCTGTGCCTTCACTTGGTTGTTCGCTCATTCTTCAGGGGCCAATGGCACGTGCCAGGTTCCGAGTGGGATGGGGACTGCCTTTGCTCTGCCCATGGCAGGGAAAGGGCACCGGGCAGGCAGGTAGATGGACGGAAGAGGAGCTGCCCCAGCCGCCGTGCCTAGGGAGGCCCCAGACACCGAGGGCCAGCCCGTCGGGGCCACCCGCAGGCAGCAATCCCCATGCCTCTCAGGCACCGGGTCCCAGTCTTACAGTGCACGCTTCTTCCAGCCCCTGAGAAGCTCCAGACCTATGCCTGCTTGCCTGCCAGCCTGCTCCTCCGCGGGGTGAGGGGACACACTCTCACTGGATAGCACCAAGCAGGCAATATTTTTTCTAAGCGCCACCTCCGTCGCACGCTTCCCCCTCCTCCTTTCTCGGAGGTACTGCTGGGGGGGGAATTACCTGCTTCCCCCTCTGGTGGGAGGGTGCATGGCTTCTTACTCCCCCTCCCCCTCCATATCCTTATGCATTTGAAGGAGCTTTCCTACAAATGATGAATTAATCCTCTAATTTTAAGATAACAAACTTAGTGAAGTACATTTTGTATTGCATTATCTTGGAGTGAATGGAAAATTGTAAACATTCTACTGCCATTATAAGTGGTAGATATTCTTCAGAATGTTTCCCCAGCAGAAACAATATTGAATATTCAAATACACATACAGATTGTGCTATGCCAGAGTTTCATTTGTGCTTCATGATTGCTAGGGCACTATAAAAGACCATTAATTTTTAAACAACGTGTTAAAATATGGGCTACTTACATATTATATATTTCTTCTAAAACTTTGCACTATAGTATTTGTTAAAAAAAATTATTATTAAACCCTTCAACATTCCATGTAAAAATTATAACAGATTACACCCCAGCTATCCAAGAAACTACACCAACTGCATTCTTCTGATATATTGTAGTGCCATGAGGAAAAAAATAATGTTCAACAAACTTTTGTTTTAAAAAACTTAATCTATAAATACAATTGACCTTTTTGACCTTTTTTATTTTTACTTACTTTATTTGTATTCTGTCTTTTTTCCAATAAAGGAACAAAAGGCAGGGTACAACAATTTAAAAATACTGTTTTCAACCAAAACTCTTTAACAAAATTATTGTGAATAATTTTAAAATATTTTAAACATATTTAATTTTAATTTTAAAATGTTTAGAGTATGTGATCACTGAACCCACGGGCCAGTGTTTTCTTTTGTTTTTTAAAAAATAGAAGCTATCATGGGTGGACCTCAAAGTACTGGAAGAGCATACGTTCTGATGTTTTCATACCAGTTTTGTGTAAAGGCATAAATCCCCTATGCTACAACATGTCAACGTGATAATGCAACTTGTGGATTTACAATGCTGTATTAATTATAGCTATAATTACTGCAGTTATTTATACTGGATCATCACAGCAACTTGATAGATTCGGTTTGAGAGAAAGGCTGCTATTTAACTCAAATCTGGGAATTCATCTTTTCAGTTGAATTTATCCTTTGAGAAAGATTTTCACCCAGACCACTTAAATCCAGGGCCAGCACTATCTCAAGCACACCACACATGATATTCACTCATTTAATTCCTTGGAAAACTCAAAGTAAATTGAAACCATGCCAAGAGCTTATATGAGAAAACAGGATACATGCGGTATGAGATATAACAGCAGATTTGTTTAGCAAATGCTTAATGTCGTTGTCATGGTTTCAGATAACATACCTTGCAGCAAATGCTTGCACTATCATAAGCACATGCCTATTTTCAGCATATGGGAAGTATAAGGAACTTTGCGCACTTTCATACAGTGCTAGTTTTATATATGTGTGTGGATGGGAGAAATGGCTCTATCATATATACTGGGGATTGAATGAGGCTCCTTCTCCTCTGCAGACTCATAAATGACTGGGTTCCAAATTACTGGAAGTTGCCAAGTTATGGCGCCAACAGGCATCAGAAGTCTGATGATCTAATGCCATGAGAAAGATTAAGAATGCTACATTAGATTAGTCTGGAATTGAAACAGACTGAGACTCTCTGTAGGTAGAAGAGGAGAATAAATAGATAGTTGTGCAACTAGTGGTGGCTGCCTTGCTTTTGGACAAATTATACAAAAGAGATCTATTTAAACTATATAACTACTGCGAAAATGTCATATACTGTAATAGTTTAGCAAATTATAGACAAGTTGTAGAGATACTAACTAGAGCTTCCACACACACACACACACACACACACACACACACACACACACACACACAAAGAGCTTAGAAGTACAGTAACTAAATAACTCATTAATCATTATCTCCAATTGGCTGTTTCTTCCAAGTTAAAAAAAAACTACTGTATATTATAGTAGAACAATAAAACCATGAAACACAATGTCAGTACTTTTGTAGCATAACCAGAATGGTATTTGTCATTCTTCTCATTATGAGGTGTGTGGCCTCACTAAAGGGTGAGAAAGCAGTAGTATTTCGTTATATATACTGGGCTCCTTCTGAGTGTCAGAGTAGTGAAGCCGGAGGAGCATAGAGTGCCTATGAAAGGAATAAAAAGCATTAGGTGAGGTTGTTAAGACAGCTGAAGATAATTTGATTTTTTTTTAAAGCTGGTGGTTGATTAGTTTTGATTTGAAGGCTGACTAGGAGAGTATGGCCAGGTGGAGAGATTGATAACTAGCAGATTTTGATGAATGATAGCAGTATTCCAACCTATTGTTGTCCAAAACAAGAATGGGGCGTTTCTAATAGAGGAATGTTGTGTGTGCTAAAACCCTTAAACCACTCTCATTGGACATTACTATCATTGCCTGACACACTGTTTCCTCGGGTTTTTTTGGGGGCGGTTGTTTGTTTGTTTGTTTGCTTGCTTAAGGGGTGTTAGGGTGCAGATAAATGAATCAAAGCCGAAACAGTCATAATGTATTTCCCCAGAAATGTTTCTGTATAGATAAGGAACTTTCAACAGTTAAAAATATTTACATACATTATTATTTCTGGAGGAACATTATACCAACTCCCAAGGATTTTAAGATTTGAGAATGTACAGTAAAGGTGTTTTTATTTTTAATGCTATCTTAGGCTACTTAAGCGTACTACAGATCAGATGTTTAAAGTACTGTATCAGGAATATATGAATACTTTCCACCTTTTGATCTTTCTCTGTTTTCAGATTATGGCCAATCAGAATAGGCGTTCATACTAGGCAAGATATTCAGACAGCCAACTTTTGGGGGGTACACACCACAGCATTCAAATGAGGCATCAGGCAAGGTGTAACCTGTATTTGGGATGCATCAATTAACTAAGAAAGTAATTAGTTTGGTTACTTTTGAATGAGAAAGAGGTACTTCTAAAAATGGAATTATAAGGCATAGTAAATATTTTCTAAAATTAAGTGTCCAAAGCCTTGACCCAACAGCAGTGCATGAATATTGAGCAATTACGCAGGTGCCACGATGAATAAAAGAACCAGAGTTCAAAAGCTTTGTAAAATCCTTTCAAGACATCTCCAGAAAGCTGCTGTACTTGATATACATTGAGCAGGTCACCATTATTTTGACCTCAAGAGCCACAATTTCTTCAAATATAATATTAAATATTAAACTATGCCTTCCTGCAAAGTGCAGCTTTACTTAATAATATAGTGTGCGATCAGCCAGTTCATTTTAATTACACTTTCTTGCTTTGCTTCCTGCTCTTATTTTATGCAGTCAGATCTCATCTATACCATTCCACTCATGATTTATTCTATAAAGATCCTTAGCAACTGCCTCCCCTATATACAAACATTATCCTAGAATTCTCTGTACTAATTTGAAAGGATTTTACCATTACATCTAAATATTAAATTAGCAAAAAATAAATGGAGAGATACAGTATTGTCAAGTCTGTACAGGCTTTAACAATATGTAATAAATTCTATTTTCTACTGCTGCATAAAGAAAATGATACAAACAACATTTATTAAACATTATGCAACACTTCATTGAAAAGTATTCTCTCAGAATGAGACAGAGGATGGGCAGCTGGGCACAAGAGCAATGGAAATGATTGATGGATTTATCTAGGTGATCTGCAGCACATATTTTAGGTAGAAACTTTCCAGAAGTGAGGGGAACAAGGAAGAGATAAGGAGGAGTAAGAAAGGAGGTGTGAAAGTACTGTTGGAAGAGGTAGAACCTGTGAAATGAACCTTATTTTTGGCGCAGTGGTTAAATGTCTCTACTGCAGGTAAAACTGTGCTCACAACCTGGGGTTCGATCCCAGGTAGCTGGCTCATGGTTGACTCAGCCTTCCATCCTTCCGAGGTCAGTAAAATGAGTACAGTGACACCCCCCACCACCTATTGCAGGGGTTAGGGACCCGACCCGACCCGCGATATTTGAAAATCTGTGATATGTAGATGCAGGTCAGGTTGGGCCTGAGGGTCCTAGCTGGGGGTTCTTGTTCTTAACCCCTGCCTGGCACTGCCCTGAACGGGCCTGTGAGGGCCTTCCAGGGCCTCCTGGAGACCCCAAAAGGGCTTCAAGAAGGCCCAGGAAGGCCCTCGCAGGCCCGTTCAGGGCACCGCCAGTCCTGAGGTAAGTACAGGAGGCCTGAAACAGGCCTTTCCTCCCTTACCCCAGGGGGCCTTTTTCATATACTGTGGTCCTGCTATATTATATGAACCACGAAAGAGCGGGGGACCACTGTACCCAGCTTCCTGGGGGGGGCAATGTGTAGCCTGTATACTGTTATTAAAACGGTAAACCACCCAGAGACTACTTGAAGTAGTATGGGGTGGTATATAAGCAGAATACTTTGCTTTGCTTTGCTTTACCCAACGAAAGGACAACAGGAGAGGAAAGAACATCACATGAGGACTCACAGTTACCAGGAGAATCCTGCTAAGGTAGAGTGGGCAACAGCACTCTTGCTGTGGTACCATTGGCCCCAAGCTGGGACTGCTGATGCAGAAGCAGAGGTTATGAAGGGCCTTCACAATTGAGCTCTTATCTTTTGTCTGGTTTAAAAGACTGTTGGGCAGTTAAACGTTAAGTGGTCCCGTTGGACTTTCAGACGTTGTGGTGCATGACGCCTAGTTAATTGTTAATAAATCATTGTTAAAACTGTTTCCTCTTTTTTTATGTAAAGCAATCCAGGGTACTGTGGGGCACCCACACTGACTCCTCCTGACACTGACTCCTCCTGAAAGAACATAAAAGCTCACTCACAGACTAGTTTGATAGGGAGTTCTTGGCTAGCTCATCTGACTGTATGAATGAGCATGAATTAGAAAAATCTTCCAATTCAGAAACATGCAATCACCCTTATGGTTGCTGGTGAAAAACTATGATGTCTTTTGCCCAAGCTTTCACTTGGAAGACAAAATTGAAGGGTCACATGTATATGAAATTTCTAACGGTAGAATTATACTGTAGGATGGAGTCATGAGTAACAAAGCCATATCATTTTTTCTGCATGTAGTAATCTGAAAATACTAACAAAACCTATAACTATTTCAAAGAGTCATTCTGCACAGATAACCTTAAAATTGAAAATAGATTCATAATCTTTTTCCTGCGGACATATGCAGCATCAAACTTTGCCAAAGATGGACTCTTTTATCGACCTACCTGTTTTATTTTTCCCCGCTAGTCAAAATCTCATAAGTTCTGTTCACAAGGAAAAAGTATCATTTTAAATTACTATTGCAAATGAGGATTGAATGGAGCCATCTTTGTTCTGAATAACTGTCATTGATTCAATAAAGAATTTATAATAACATTACTTTTTCCATACTACTGTTCCTCTTTTGTTTTTCTATCCAAGTAAAAGAACACAGTAGAACCTTGCTGTTAACTCTTCTGTACAATAATGCAAAAATCTTAGAATTATCCATCTTCCTTCCCAACTTTCCTCACTGAGAAATACTATCAGGTATTTAGAAGATGCTTCTTCAGTATGACGCCCAGGTTTGTCGAAACAGTGGTTTTCACAAAGTGCTTGGTAAATTGAAGCGCAATTACTAGCATG